>OX411276.1:12400000-13600000 GCA_948146005.1 Nomada fucata
CGATCCCTTCCTGCTTAGCCACTCCCCTCTCGTAATCTGGCAGGGTATATCGCCATCTAACACGTAGCGCACTTGGGGGAATAAACAGTGCCTTATCGGTGTTGCCCCTGCGTGTATTTCGTGTATACCGATGTTAAAGCCCAGGCCAAGGACCTTGACCTAGACCATTGCGGCTCATTACTTCAATCTGTCTTCACCCTCCAAGGGAATACGCTTGCTCCTTCCTTGCTGCGTGCCACGGTTTACCTTTCATTCATTGAACCGTGCTACCGCGTTGCAGTAGTTCATCATCTTCTAAGCGCGGAGGAATAAAAGTTCGGCCAATTCAAATGAACGTCGCTCACCTACTCGTATAAAAAATATATCGGCTCGGAATGTTTTATTTCTGGAAGGAATCCCGAATATGTTAAAATTAAATAATGAAACAGAAAACAATTGAGAACCTTGAGGCTGCCCCGTTCAGATCAATCGAAAATAAAAATAAATCGAGAATTTCCATCGCCGTTCTAAAGTCATAACAAGTTTGAAGTCCCCGCTTCGCAGCGCATACAAAGTAATCCAATGCTATTTCCAATGCGAGTCAACTCTAGAATCCTCGATCGTTCGATACCGGGTGGGTGAAAAATACAGACGCGGAGTAAATAATATGTAAGAGGAAAATGAGAGCACTTGTACGCCGAAGGAAGGGAACTTCCGGTGGGCCAGCGCGTCGATGAACGATCTCGCGCGTCCAACTGTCGCTTTCAACGTAGCCAAGAGGAAGAGGAAAGTCGATCGAGGAGGAGTTGAAACGTCGGAAGGAATGCGGTTCTTCGTTGTTCGTTTCTCTCGATCCTCTCGGCCGACGCGAGGTTACTGGGCAAACCAGTCTGTGCGCCGAGCACACGGTGTCTCTGTTTTCTGCGGCAAGCACGTGTGAACACGTGTGAAGATAAACCGTGTGTAAAAGTACGCGTGTTAAGCCCGCGGTGTCTGTTGCCGTGACGAGGTTCCAACTCGTCTGCGACTCCTCCGGTCATCGGCTACCGTCAAGGCCGTCCCGTGTAACCCTGAATTCAATCTGCTCCCCCCGGAGGGAAACGCGTTCCCCGAACGGGCCAAATCGACCGAAGTTTACTGCTACGTTACTGGTCCCACGTAATGGAACCTCTTTTTCTCCGTGTATTTATTTGCAGTACATATTTTGGAACATAGACCGGCACTTTTGAGTCTCGGTTCGATTTGTCCAGGACGCGAGTCGCGTGAGGTCTTGTGAACGATGAATGATAAACAGTGGGATGAAAAGGAATCGTTTAAAATTGGGACGAATTTGAATAGATTGAGGGATTTGATTAATCGAGAGACACGAATCGCAGAAACCACTGGTCAAATGTACTAGTGTCCTGCTTGTACGCGATATTCAATTTAGTTTTACCTTCTGACTCCTCTGTGCCGCACTGTCAACGTCGATTAATATGAAAATGAAGGTCCCTATGAAAACGCGTTACCATCCCCCTGATCGTTTCACTCGTCATTGCGACCTTACTACGTACTTGCACCACCGTTTCAGACGTTTTTAATAATACCTCGCTTCGTTAAGCTATTCGAAAGCCACCGAAAAATCCTCCTGTTCCCATCGCGTCGCTACAACAGAACGGCCTAATCGCAACAACCTCGCCTAATCGAATCGACGCAGCAAATAAAACCGCCCCAAGAAAGATCCCTCAACCGGAGTGCCCAAATCGCTCCTACGCAACATCCTATTACGTACAGCGGACCTCTGGTCACCGACAACCTAAAATCAACCTCCCTCGTTCGCTTTCGTCGATTCGAATGTGAACGAAACCGCCGGGGCGAGGTGCGTGTCCCCTTTGACGTTTCTCCGGATCTCGGGGATAAAAACGAAATACACGCAGTGTGACGGCGCATCCGCAGAAGGAATCGCGGAACGAAGGTAGACAGGTATCGGCACTTTACTCCGCGCCGTTTGCACCCCGTCGACGTGCCAGGCTTGTTCCTCTCCGTCCGTCATTCTCCGCCTCCGCTGCCTCTGCCGTCTCTTGCTCCTCTTGATATTGCTCCCTTTTCCTTCCCTCCACTGCTCTCTGCCATTGCCTCTGGGACCTTCCCTCCTTTCTCTCTCTCCCTCCCTCCCTTCCTCTCTCTCTCTCTCTCACCTTCTATCTCCCTCTCTTCCTCTCTGTATGTTCCTATCTCTCTCGCTAGGTCGGTGGTTCCTGTTCCTGCGGGTATTGATTCGCGTTGGCGGGCGGTCACCGCCCCCATAGTCGCTGTCTGCCGGTAGTCTACCCTTGCCCCGACGTTATGCTGTTATTTCGGCGGCCGATCTCCTCGCAGCCCTTGTCGCGAGGGAAAAAACCGCGAAAACACTTGGGCCGACACACGACAACAAGTGCTCGGAGCCGGATCGACGCGTAACATCGGTAAGAGCCATCGCTCTTCTCGCAACACTTTCGTTTTCTTGCTTTTCCGCGCGTCCACGGGGAGAATCGTTGTGGAGTGATTATAGGGTTGGTCAGTTACGTCTTCGTTATTTTGTTGTTCGGTTGAAACTTTGCAACGTCTTCGCACGAACGGTGGCACGGTGGAATTATGGTACGGACGATGGTTCTTCGAAGGTTTGATTACGATTGTACGCGTCTGTCGTTTGAATGATACTTATTTTTTAACTTGGATTTAGGGACACGAGGTGGTATTGAGCCACGGCTCCGATATTGTGTCCGGAAAATTGTATTCGCGTACCTATGGAATGTGCAGATAGTAATGTTCGAGGTGCCTTGTCGTTACGAAATCTGATACTGCTAATGATATTCAATGTTGGTTCAATTTATACGTTCTCTTGTCACGAAGCAGGGGAAAGTTGCGCAATGCAATGGTATTACAATACAATGCCACGAAAAACTGAGAAAAATTGGGAGAAAGAGTTTTCCCGTCTTCGGTACCAAGCAGAAAAATGATGGTCCGCCTGAAATAAAAAGAAAAAAGGAAGATCCTCCGCGCCAACCGCATTAAATTGAATTAAATTTTCATCTCGACTGTTCTCCACGAGTTCTCCGCGTCTATTCAGACGACGATTGACAGGGTCGCGCCGCGGTCTGCCACTCCAGTATACTCGCGACGAATCGACGGATGACGATCGGCACGGCGCGCATTCGAGGGAACGTTTGTTCCCGACCAGAAAGGCAGAGTGGCGCGATAAAGAGCCGGTTTCCATGGAACACGTGTTCAGAGGCGTACTCCAGCGTACACGGTTTCGTATGAACGGCGGGTCGCCGCGTTAATCGCGCGTTTCCCCGCGTTAAACGGGGCTATCTGCACGCGTAAACGCGGTCAGCCCTGCGATACGGTAATTGGCAATATCGTCGCCGATAAAGGAATCAACGTTACAGGCAGCCGCGCACAATTATGCAGTAAACCGAAACCGCGAAACATGGCACGCTCGTTGCACGAATTGCGTCCGACCGCGAAGCACGTGCGGTTTTCGCCCCTGTCGCGATCTACACGCGCGTGTACACTCTCGTTGCTTCTGACCGGATACGTACCCGGGCATATACACATATTGTGCGATGGCGCGGTTGAAAATTGACGAGCGCGAGCTTGGGTTTAGAAGTGGACCACGGAGTGGAGAGATTGTTTGACCGGACGAATTTTGAAGAGCGCTGTGGAATTGAATTTGAAAAGAGTGTTCAGCGTTGGAGAGGGATGGGAGTGATGGAATTGCTTGGGATCAGCTTCGGTCGGGATACGGATCTCGAGTTAATCGCGGTTTCAATTTGAAGATCGGTGGATTAATTTGGTCCAAGTAAAGATACACCCTTGACGAAACTATCCTTAAAACTCGCAGTGAACCGCAAATCGAAAGGTGGCATAAATTAAGCATTGTACGAAATGAATTGCCGCAAATAGATAGAATATTCGAACGAATGGATCGAATTCCTTCGGTGCTCGTCGCTCTCGATTTCACCCCCGAGACAGCAGTCCACTGTCCCGAGCGAAAAGCATTCGAGCTCGCGTTCCCGGGAGAAAAAGCTTGAAAGGTGTAAGCCACGGCTTTGTTCCACGATTTTTTTTCTCGCTCTCCTTTTTCTCCTCCGTGGAATCGTTTGAGGCGCATTGTTTTCGCCGAAAGCGAGCCAGTCGTGAATAAAACCGTCGACTAAGATGTAGATAGCACTGGATACCCATTTCTTCTGCCCCCCTGCTTGCTGATTCTTTTTCGCTGGCTCGATTTAAACGCGCCACCGTGGACGCGTATAAATCCTTCAGCCCGTTGCTGGAGGTAAAGCGACGAAGCCGGTAGGCACGACCGAGATTTCGTCGGGAAGCTGTCGTTGTGCACGACCCGACGAAGTTTTACGATACTAGCCGAATTTGTCGTCAGTTCATTTTGGAACAGAAAATATATTGTATCGAACGACGCGGAAGAAACGCGGCGAAGGGGAAACAAATTTTTAAGATCGACTGTTAAGCAAGTATTTTTGTAGCGGCGTCCTCTTTTTTGAACTTCGAATGGAGTGATCGTAGGAACGATGTCGGAAGTTGAATGAAAGTGACCTGTCATTTAAATTCGACTCATTCTATATCTGCGTTTGAAGCAATTGGTATCCTGGAGAACCTAAGGATTTTTTAAGATAAATTCCACGAACAATATAAAAAGAAAAATTACTTCGTCGCTCGTAATTCGTCCCCGACAATCGTCGGAACAACTAATGGGTTCACAGAAAATTAACGTTCACCGCAATGCATTCTACATAGAAACAGAAACTATTTCCCAATACCTCCTGTCCTATCGTCGGTCTGCGTCAATTAAACAGACAATAGCCCGCAACGTTTCCAATATTCGCATTATCGTACCCAAGACCATTAATTCATACGCGAACTAATTGAACTCAGATCCCACAAAATTTACCTTTCTTCCCTCGTCTCGCATTGTCTTCGTCAAAAGAACGTCGAACGTATCGAAGCCTGTGGTTACCGTACCCGTGTCCCGGTACATAAACAGCGCTATAAAAGCTGTTTTACCACGCAAACGATTTCGTTTTATCGGTTTTAACCGCGTGCGTGCTGCACGATCGGCGGCTACCGGTGAGCAGGGCAAAAAGGAAATAAAAACGTGAACCCGATCGCTGGGCTGGAGAGGTACGAAATCGTTTCGCACCGCTATCTGTCGCGCTCGGCACTGGGGGGTTGAAGGGGGTTGCAACGAGCACCACGCGTTGATAAATGAATTTTCGTTGCGTCGGGGGTCCTAGCGGGCACGCGACGGGACGCTTAATGAAATAAACGTATCGATGCGGGACTGATTGCTGTGGCTAATTCGTCGATAAATTTGCCACCCCTCTTGTTTGAGCCCGATGGCTGGCCAAAGGGGGTGGAACGACGGTAGGGGTGGGGAAGCTGACCGACAGCGAGCGACGAAATTAATTTCTGGCTCGATTTTTAAAAGCGGTTTAAATTCGGCTCGACTGCAACTCGTTACGAACAGACTACTACAATTAATCGAATATCGGTCGATCCGCGCCTGCGAGCGTTCGGGAGACAGGTGTGGACAGGAGGTAATTGTTCGTCGACCGGTGTAGGAGCTGGCTAGTTTAGAAGACAGGTGATGTTTTTGGTTTTTTAGGGATAGAACGAGATAATTGCGAGGTTGCTTTAAATCAGTATTGAGAAACTTATTTGTGATCAATCAAACTTTGTACCGACTTGTCAGCTTGGTATAATTACGTTTTAATAATGTAATTAATAGAAGTGAAATTCATGAATATGAATTTTAATTTAAAAAGTTAAAGATTGAACATTAATTATAGTAATTGTAGAGTAAAGAACTAGTAAAATTCATAGGACGATCGAATTGATATCACACAAATTACTTAATCGATCTGCCCCAAATGTGTCTTCTCGCGTTCGCTTGTTTTCACGTAACAAGTCCGCGACAATTCTTACCATCGTTACTCCGTTAACGGAAAATATTCGCTGTCGACAAAAAGATAGGGCAATGCTTCAATTCCTACGTCACGTATATACATATATATTCAAAAGGTTGAAAGCTTTTGTTTGATTAATTCGCGAAATAGTTGGCAGCAACGAATGGGGGAACGATGCGTGTAAAACACGATCATCTACGTTCTGACGTGAATAGAGCCGTTGTTTCTGCTCGTGAGCACTACAAAACTGAAAGCTGTAATGGTGGTTTAAATTATACGGTGTCTTACGGCGAACTAAACGAGCTCGCTGTAAACGTGTCATATTGTTCAAGTGAACGGCTTTATCGCCACGAAGACAACTACATATGTACCCCTTCCCTCGATATAGCAGTTTACAGAATTCTACCAACGTTTTCTAGAACGGTTCGATCGATTGAACTCTATAATTCACACCCCTTTCCAGCAAATTAATCAGATAATGCTATAATTAAAATACAATTCCCAGTAACTTTCGTTATTGAACGAATCGAACGTTACACCAAATTATTCGTTGTTGTAAATTAATATCGTCGAAAGTTTCGAGTTAAAAAAAAAAATAGAAAAATAGAAGAGTCATCGGTATTCCTGTTACGAAAGTTGTATCCACCTAACGGTGGCCAATTAATCACTCAACCAGCCGACTTCCATCCCCCATCCGTGGCTACACCCTCTGGTGCCAACGCACCGTCGCGCAAGGAACGCCAGCTATTCCGTGAATCATCGCAAGAAGTCCAGGAACCAGTCACCGGCGGTGGAAAAAACGAGAGAAACGAAAGAAAGGTGCCGGAACGGAAGGGGTCGAGGTCAATGAACATCTCCACCTGAAGTTCCTTCGAACCTCTCAAGTGAGCCTGTTAGAGTAAATGCGATCCACAAGCTGTGCAAGGGGGTGACAGAGAGGGCGGTGGGGGGGGGGAGAGAGAAACAGACAAAGGGGGAGAGACTTGGCTCCTCAGGGTTATGTTTGGGTGCTGTCGCGGCACATCTCGTTTTATCACGCCTCGGGTTTACGTTGCCCTAGGTCACGCTGTCAAGAGAACGGAAGGATTTTCCCCCTGAGAGATCGCTGCCGACAGCGACTCTCCCTCTTTCCCCTGCAATGAAGGAGATAGAGAGAATAGGCTCGGAGAGAGTGGCAGAAGAGGAAAGGAGGAAAACACGAAGGAGAAGCCGAGGGAGGCGGCTCTGAGGGATCGCTGACTCGCTTGGCGAGACGCCCGGCTCTTCGATGCTATCAACCTCGACCACAAACACCGATTCACGGCCACTTTGGGGGTTCCCGGAGTTTCTCGGCCCGCCAACACCTTTCACGCTCTCCTGGACCACTCCACGCGACCCACTTCTTCAAGCTCCACCGACGACGACGACGACGACGACGACGACGACGACGACGACGACGACGACGACTCGACAACCCCCCACAGACCGCAGGATCCCGCGTGGTTCTTGTATATACCTCTCTCTCCTCTTTTTTACGACCATTTATGGATACTTTCGCAGTTTACGTTTAATGCGAAAGGATTACGAAGATTGACGGATATACGCGACGCTAATTATCGTAAATGCAGCCCCGTTTTTTTATTTTATTACCCCGCTGCAGTGCGAGGGGAGAATGCTCTGTGTACGTAGTATGTATGTGCATACAGTATGGAACCGATTGGACTTGAACGGTGTATTAGTCGCAACCATTTGAAACACACGCGTTTTATTTTTATTAGAACGCTGGGTTCGTTGTAAACGTGCTAATGGACTCGTGTCGTTTGTTCACTTTAATGTAGCCACGAGTTAGCGGACGGTGGTGTAAGGAATAAGAGGGGTGGGCATTAATTTTTCTTTAATGGACGAACGCTATTGGAATCTACTGAAACGAACGAACGTTAAATAGTACGAAAATCGTTGACGTTAAATCTTGTTCAATGAGATGCTTCTTATCTTACTTTCTGACAAGTTTATATTTATCCCAAAAGGTATACGATTCACGGTTTCGGTCTCGGTTTCGGGGAAGCCGTGCTCAATTTCGCAAGGAAGTTTCACTTCCCCGGTCACGGGCAATGGGATTACCCTCCTAACTCAGTTAATTGTACTGCACCGTGTAACAAGGGTAATAACCCGCGAAACGGTTCGGAGCAGACGTCCAACGGCAGATAAACACGAAACAAACACGTGGCGACGATGCCATACACGCGATATGCGCAAGTTTTATTCGATCGGTCGATTAATTGTCCCGCGTGAAAGCTGACGTTGGGCGTGCACTTTCGAGTTTTGGCTGTGGAACGCGATTATCCGGAACGTTCGCTCACGCCGTGTAATTTGGCGCCCCCGAGCCTCGATAACTTCGATGGAACTTCGATGAGCCTATGGAAAATGTGTAGATTATTTCAAAATATATCTGGTGAAATGTTGGTTAATCTGTCGTTTATCAAATACTAGGAAACGTTTATTTAAGGGACAATTACTTCAAGCAGGGAGTGAAATAATTTTAAAAAAGAGTACAAAATTTGTTCTCGTCAAATCAGCACACAAGAATCGAATATTCCGAGATGGACTCTAAACTGTTTAGTAATTAGAAGAAAAAGAACTTCTTAATAAACATTCCGACCCGAAGACCTCTGTCGATTTACACAGTTATTTTGGAACTGTCTAATTCAAAAATAAAGCAACGGCCAACCTCCACCTATACACCTTTTCGTTCACGCAATTAGCGAACCGTGTCCACACGATTCCGCGTGATATTTTTTTATTCTCAAATTCTCCGATACGTGTCAACAGGATTTTACTAATTGAAACGTTAAATAGCCCCCTCCCTCGAAACTATTAATACTTTCGCACATGCATTCGTCAACGTTGCCTCCCACCAAGCTTTCCGCGAACGCCTCTCTGTACCTCAAACATTCCGAGACAGCCTGTACAACACCGTTTCAACACGGAGAAAAGAAATTCGCCCGTGCAGACGAACGAACCCGTTGAATATTTCATCGTTTGCGCGATGATGACCGGCCAAGAAATATCGAACGAAAGAAGAAAGAAGGCGAACAAAAACGAAAGAAGAGGAACAAGGCGATGAAGAAATTCCCAAACTACACGGTGGAACATCTTTTATTTAAACGAGCATGTACCAACGGCGTCGACTTTGGAAAATCGATCGACGAAACGTGAAACCCCGGTGAAAGTGATGTGGAACGACAAAGCTCGTCGGTGGTATACGGACGAGCATACTGTACGTTCGTGCTCGTCGCTTTCGTTTTGCGCCAAGTTTTATAGTCCGGTTGCGAGTTTGCCAGTTCTTTCCCTTCGTTCCCTCCGACCTTTTTTAGCCCCTTCCTTCTCCACCCTTTTTTCCCAGATCTATTTGCGGCTCTGTTCATCCTTGTTCCGTCTTACTCGTATCTTTCTTGTTCCCCGCCAATGAGGTCCTCTCTGTCCTCTTTGCTCCGTGTGTTCGCGAGAGAGCACGCGAAACACAGACAGACACGACACAACAACGGAACACGCGGATCGAAGATGTGTGTCTTTGTCCCTCCTCGAGCAAGCGGGAGGCAATATAGCGATGGCCGCGACACGGAATTTTAGCTCGCGAGTCGAGCAGCCTTGATGGAACCTGAAGATTCTGTTGTTTCAGTGATTAAATCCTCGGCAAAGGTTTGGAGATTGTTGGGGGGAAGTTGATTTTATTCGATGGTTCAGTGCTCCAAACGGGCTGGACAGGTGGATCATTGGAAGTGGAAATGAAATTTTTGCAGTATCTTGTGTGGTTGAATTGGTCTGAGTTAGAGATTGTTGGATAGAAGTTGAATTTCGAATGAGTTCAATGATCGAATAGGTATGAATTGAGGATTATTGAATGGAAGTTGAATTTTGACTGATTTCGCTAAACGAATGAACCTGGATTATTGAGGCGGTTTTGACTCGGATCTTGAAGTGTCGGCAGAAATTTGGGCACAATGTACGCGGGTAGAGAAGCGCGCATCGGTATGAATTAAGGATACGAATATTGAGAAATGGGGAAAGAAGTTAGATTTCCTTCCCGATGTCTGAAAGATTAAAACGGTTCAGAATATCCTGCCGGGTATTCGATAATTGGACACCGTTCTGTATTATATTCTAGAATCATAAGTGGTAGTAACGTCTTGACGGTCGCAGAAGTACCGAAATAAAATATAATTTGAAAGATCCGGGTTCGTGCACGGAGTAAAATTATCCCCAGCAAGATTTCGAACGGTTCAAACGGTTCGCATAAACGTCAATTAAGATCCGTGCGATCATCATTCGAATATAATTGTCTGCTTTAATCTTCGCGGAGAAACTACAAATTTGTACGGATTTAAAGCGCATATATCACAGTTAGAGCCAAAGTGAAGTGGACGAGAAGTGAAAATGATTAAAATAACGAATTCAATGGAATTAGCCCCACTTGTGCCGACTTGCGCCAATTACGGCAGCTACGATTAAAATTAGGCAACCCTAATAATTCTCTATGCTTGTCCCTTCAATTGCGATCCCGACTGTATTCTCGATTCGAACGCGCGTTCCATTCCTATCGTCCAACATTGTTGAAATTCCAGCGATTCCGCGACCGAACGAAAAATTCCTTCCACTACGAATAACATTCCAATTACACTCAATAATCCTGGCGAAGCGGTTGAAGGATTCTTGAAGCCATCGCTGACCCGGGGTATCGAGGAAAAGAAACGAATATGCATCAACTCCAGTCAGACATGTAATCCTTCATACGTGGCGATTCCATTGTACTCTATCGCGGGTCCTCCGAGTGAAAGCACGAAACCCCATCGTCGATCGTTTATCAGTCACGAAAGCTGCGAATTTTCTTCGTTAACCGCACAGTTTATATTCGTATCGACGAATACACCGCGAAATTCCCCGCGTTCCGCGACGATTCACTTCGTTTCCACGTTGATCTTCGACCCCGTGCACAAGGCTCAACACGGAAAGGGTTAAACGTGGCATCGAGTCACGCGACTGGTTCGTCTTTGTTCGAGAGATTGATAGCTGTACGAGCTTTGAGAGCTGGTGAAGCAACTTTTGACCATGAGAACGCGAGAAGGAATACAGTAAACGATATCACGGTACACGTGAAACTGTCAATCACAGTGATTAATCGCTTTATTAGCACTTTGTTTGGAGTTCCTTATTTAATTGGAACGGGAAGCTTGTATAGGTATGGTGGGTGGTTGAAAGTTTAGAGCAGTATATAGAGATGCGATTGAGTATGTGTAGCGAATGTTCGTGATATTGGGAACCACTGAGCCCTGCATAGTTAAAGAAGCATTGCTGACGAATGGCTGTACCCCTGCTATGCGGTTGAGAGTGGCTATCAACCTTGTAAAACTGGGAATTAATAGTTGTTCGATAGACTGATAATGACCTTCCTATGGGTAATAGCAAATTATAGAATAAGACCGGGGGAATACATTTTTTACCTTAGTCGAAGTAAACAAATTTTTATAGTGAATTTTATAATTTAGTAAACTTTAGTTCGAGGTAAAATAAAAATTTTTTTTATGTTTCTGCACAGTCACCCGGAGTAATGCCGTTCTACGGGGATTCCGGCGCCGGTTTCCGGCCAGCAGCTGGTTTTGGAAATACTGTTTGGCACCAAGGAGTTACTCCCGTTGGAACAGTTGCGGTTGAAACGTCAGCAGCACCATGGCCACCTCAGCAGTTCATTCAACAAATTCCTGCTCCGAATCAGCTCGAGGAGCTGAGGTATCATACCCAATACACCGCTGCAGCGCCATATCATCCACAAACAGGTAATTGAAGACTACATAGATTTCCAGAAATTCACATTTACCCTTTCTCTAAATATTATGGAAAAATATTTAAAAAAGATTTATTTTTCCAAGAAATCCTGCAGTTTTTGATACCAACATCTCCTATAACTGGTTAAATATTATATTTCTGTATCAACCCTAGTTGTAAGATGTGAAACATCTTTGATTTCATTAATTTGTTTCAATCATTCTTAACGAACCGTACGAAAATAGAATGCAAAGTGTGCAACTATCCAGGTCCTTTTCCCACGTATTTGCCCTATGTTTCCGTGGAATCAGCACGTGAACTTTCTGATTACAGTCGCATATCAGCAGCAGACTTTCATTACTACGGATCAGTCGGCATTTCAACGAGCCGGGGCGCCAGGACAATACACAATCACCGGGCAACCCTCGCCCTTGCCACCAGTCGCCCCACAAACGGTACCATCGACAGCTCAGAGGCCACTAAACGGTCAATTCATGGATCCCGCTGCAACCGCGACCCAATCAGTTGGTTATGAAAGGCAGGATTACGTCAATGGTTATCAACAACAGGTACAATTAGAAATGAATCGCTACTAATTAAAAATATCCTGGATCAATGCTTTCCGAAATACAAAAATAAGAAAATGTTCGCTCGAGACAATTTTATAGACTCCCCAGAATTTAAATAGAAAGTCTTAGACAACGAACATTCACAAGATATTTCCGAAAGAACACAGATATAAAAATCTCTCTGTCTCAAAACGAAATATAAGAACAGTAGTATAGTAGATAAAATTTAGCAATGATTTCGACAATCAAAAACGATTCACGATATCCCCAAACGTTTTTAAGTTATAGATGGAATGCCTTTTTCTAGGACGTGACGATGGCGCCGCCGCCTTCTACCACCCCCACAAGTCGTAGCAGCTCGGTGCACATGGACACCCAGCAGCAAGCCTCCCAGCAACCGCCATCCCAGCAGCCCCAACCACCCCCCACGGATACACAGGTCAAAGGTTTCGCGACAATTGCAGCCAGCAACGTGTCGGGAAACGAGATGCCTGGGTATCCACTTCAACCGGGCCCACAGAGTTTACACAACTCTAACGGATATCCAGGCTATGTGGAAATGGGTCAGCAACAAATTCAGAACCAATGGCAGCAGCAGCAGCAGCAGGTGGCTCAGCAACAGCCGCATCTACAACAACAGCACATGCAACGACAACACTCGGTACCTGACGGTAGTCAGCGACATGTATGGTCCGACACCAGTACAGGTACAAAGATGAACAGCAACATGAGCTGGTCTGACGCTACGATGCAGCAGCAGCAACAACAACAACAACAACAACAGCAGCAGCAGCAGCAACAACAACAACATCAGCAACAGCAGCAGCAGCAAAAACCACCACAGCAGCAGCAACAACCGGGTATGCAGAGCAACAGCATGAAAGTTCAACAAGAGCAGCAACAAAGTATGCAGATGCAGAGTCAACAGGAATTACCTAGGCCAGCCAGTCATATGAGTTGGGAAAATGGTAGCGTGAAAGAGACCCCGCAAACTCCACAATCGTGGACAGACAATACAGACAACAATCAGCAGCAACAAACTCAGGGAAACTGGTCTCGACAGAGTCCGAAGCTGAGGGATGCGCAGAATCCAAGATTGACACCGTCTAGTCAACAACAGCAGCCCCAGCACCAAGGCTGGCTGCAGCACTCTCCGAAATTGCAGGACCACCAACAGAGTCAGTCTCACCAGAGCGCAAGGATGACGCCTTCTGGTCAGCACAGCTGGCAGCAGAGCAGTCCGGAGATGCAGCAAAACTCGAGTCAACAACAGAATCCAAGGTTAACGCCGTCTGGACAACAGATGCAGCAGCCGCAAACGCAACCACAGCCGCAACAACAGCAACAGTGGTCGCAGCAGACGAAACTCGAGAAGAGTCCCAGACTCACTCCGTCTAATCAGATGTCCTGGCCAGATACTCCAACTAGTCAACCGAATTGGTCGCCGAATAGTATAAAGAGCGACAGTAGTCAGCAGCCGCAGCAACAGTGGCCAGACTCGCAGCCTAGTCCAAGGAGAACTCCTGGCCACCAGCCTGCAGCGTGGCAACCTCAGTCATCCGCGCAGGATAACAAAATGGAGAGCCAAATGTCTTGGTCACCGAACTCCGTGGCGGAGAATCAGCCGACGTGGGGGCAACAGGCGACCAAACAAGACATGCAGAACTCCGGTGAAAGAGTGCTTTGGCAGCAACAGGACACCGGGAAACCGAACGGTTTCACAGATAATCAGGACGCTCAGGAAAATAACGTATTTGCTCAATCCAATCGCGTGAACCTGAACAGCAGACTGAAATCGATGATACTGAACAAACAGCAACAACAGCAGCAGCAACAACAACAGCAGCAGATGCAACATCAGCAGCTTCAGCAACAGCAACAGCAACAAGCTCAGCACCAAATGGGGCATCAGGAGCAACAGCATCACAATCAGATGCACCATCAAATGCAGTCTCAGCATGTGAACAGCAACAGCGGAGCAAACGGAGAGTATCGTACAGAAGACAACAGGATACGAGAAAGTCACGAAAATGCAGATAAGCTGCAGGAGAAACAGGCGGACCAGTATTTGAACCAGTCGAACATCATGTCCATGGCGCAATCAAACGAATCCTTGACCGGTAATTTTTTATTGCATAGCCACCACCCTCGGGTCGATAGTTTGCCCGATGGTGGTGGCTTATGGGAATGGTCAGGAGGAGGTAACAACGCGTTGAACAACGGTAGCGTGCTACCAGAGAACGGAATTACGGTCATCGAGAGTTTCATGAAGTTCGGTTCAGAGGACAAGACCGAAATAGAAAAACCTTGTGAGAAAGAACAGTCACAGCAACAACAATCGCAATACAATAAGCAACAACACGAGCATGAACAATTGTGGAAAGAAGAGAGCGAGAGCCAACAAGACAATCAGAACATCGACGATAAATCGTTTCAAAGAAACTTGGGCATCGAACAGACCAACGAAAGAACGTTCGAGCAGAGCAACGCAGACAGCGAGAAGAAGGAAACAGGGAACAACGTTACGTTTCCAGAAACTGAACAACTAAATTTGGTAGGCGAAAATGATAGATCGAACTATACAGAGAGCACTGAGAAATCTACATCCACGGAGCCGACCGACATCTCCAACTGCGATTCTTCTCAAGTTATCAAACAGGAAAACTTAGGGGAGTACGGTTGCTCCAGTACTGACTGTGCTCCGTCGCCCACAGCCTCGTCGAAGAGCGAAGGTTTAGCGTCCAAGAAGATCAAGAGTGAGCCGGATCAGAGACTACAGGAAGACAACGATTACATGTTTCGTGGCGACGGTGGTCCCGCGAAAATGTCACCAGGTATCGGTTCATGGTGCTGTCGAAGAGGTGGTACAGAGCAACCGACTCCGGAACACCTACGGGAAGGTTGTTGCCAGGGTTTGCAAACAAGGGACGAGGTCCTTGCCGATTCCGCTGAGAAGTCCGACGTAAAGAATGAAGATGCTCAAAGCCCTCGAAACGCTGGCGTACCATCCACCACAAAATTGCAAGATCATTTGGACAAGCTGAAGAACAATGCGAGGAGCGAAGTGCCGGACTGCAACTGCTTTCCCGCCGACAAATGTGAGTTGCTATTGCGTATTCAGCACGACACTAACATTGAGAGAACACACTAACCACAACTATTAAGTTCACACGAAAAAAAAGAATAACAATTCTCTTAAAGAAAATAAAAAAAAATCTGTACTACTACTACTACCTCTACTACTACTACTACTACTACTACTAGTACTAATATTACCGGCCAACAAAAATACACCGATCATGCGCCCTGATTCAGTGACCCAAAGAAGAATGCACGTACCTAACTTAACCCCTTTCCCAGGGGGCATACCTACTACATACGTGGCATAAATGTTTCCGCTTCTGTTGCTTCCTTTCCGTTGAAACGTCCAGTTTCGTAAGTAAAATGAGGTTCAACCACAAGGTCCACCAGAGCCCGGCTCGTACTACACTCATCTTGGGGCGGCTGCTAGCCTGCCTGATCTACGGAACGATCTTGAAAGAAGAACCGGCCTTAAGGGAAACGCCATTAGATTCGAAAAGGTCATCTACACTGGAAAAGAGGGGAAAACTACTCAGGGATGTCCGATGGCTAAGTGGGTAAGCAAAATTGCAATTGATTGAAGGATTATTTTTTCTATCCAAATCTCGCCCTGAAATATTAAGCTGAGTAATAAGTTCGTTCATCTCTCGTGTTTTTATATACAGACATGTGTTGTCTAGCTGTTTATTACTCTGGATTAAGGTGCACACTTTTTTAATCAATTTTCCGAATGAAAAGTTGGGATAAATGTTAAAATGAATTTGTAACATGCAGAATTAACTAGAAGAAAAGGAAAGCAGATTTTTTTCAATGTTCCGTAAAAAATTCAGATAAAGAGAAATAACAATCTGTATACACAAGTTGAAAGATTGAGACAAGTAGGAAATTAGTATGCAATTTTTTAAACGTACACATATACTATTTTCATAACGTCGAGATGTGATTAACCTTATTACTCGTTTTAATAAACTAAAAATTTCCTTGTACTGCGTTCGTGATGGGATTGTAATATCAGTGATTCGTTAGATAATTCGACGATCCGGTCTCGAAGAAAAGATCCTGACCATCGTGAAACACCGGCAAGGGCACAAATGCCCAACAGCATGGATCGTCGTAGCCATGGTCGCTTGGGAAGGTGTCCCAACTCACGAAGCCGATCGGATTTATTCCCTTTTGAGTCACAAACTGAATCGATTTGGTCTTCCAACAACTAGAAGATGTGGTACGAACGAACCAAGAACTTGTGCCTGCCAAGGCCTCGATCCTGACACATGTGGTGCAAGCTTTTCCTTCGGATGTTCCTGGTCTATGTATTATAATGGTTGCAAATATGCCAGAAGCAAAACCGTCCGTAAATTTCGATTATCAGTTCGATCAGAGGTGAGGCATTATTACTTCTGTCTAATATTCTACATTTTTGTACACGATTTTTTTTGTATGTGACATTTAATTGAACATTACAGGAGCAAGAAGTCGAAGAAAGAATGCATGTCCTAGCAACACTGTTATCGCCATTGTACCTCAGCCTTGCACCGGAAGCCTTCAACAATCAGACACAATTCGAACGAGAAGCTAGCGAGTGCCGTTTAGGATTTAAGCCTGGCAGACCTTTCTCTGGTGTCACTGCCTGCATTGACTTTTGTGCTCATTCTCATCGTGATCTTCACAATATGAACAACGGTTGTACTGTGGTGAGTATTTTGAAACGATGGAACAACGTCTGAATGCTGTCAGAAAGACAGGATAACACGACGAAGTATGTATATAAAAAAATTAATATAATTTATAGGTGGTCACGATGACGAAGCATCGATCTCTAACGAAAGCTGAAGATGAACAACTGCACATACTTCCGCTTTACATCATGGACACCACGGACGAGTATGGGTCGAAGGAGGGACAGGATGAGAAAGTTCGCGCTGGTGCAGTCGAAGTTTTAAGCAAGTAAGTGATTCTTTCATTCTTTGTAATTATTGAAAAATTCGGAAAATATCTGTTTAACGATCGTTAAAAATTTTCCTGTCTATTTATTTTACTATGTGCATATTGTTTGATCTTAGATATCCCTGTGAAGTTAGAGTTCGATCAGTTCCACTCCAACCCTGCAGACGCCATGGAAAGAAAAGGAAAGAGGACGAACCAGACACAGTAAGCAACAAGAAAGACAGTTCCAAGAACGCAACTGACAAAGTGGCAGAGGCTGGCCGTGTCCCTGGACACCAAGACCTAGCTAGACCTCAAATGAGGGACTCTCAACTGTCCCTAGAAATGGCATCAATGTTCGAAGGAATGGACGCGCAACTGCAAAGTTCTCAAGTCTCATCCACCGTTCTAGACAGTCCAGTGTCCATGTATCAAGGTTGGGGTTACCAGAACGAGCAGCAATGGGGTAGAAATGGTTGGCTCGATCAGCGAAAGAACAATTGGTTGAATCCTTGGAGAGAATACTCGTTCGGTGGCCTTGATAGAGACGCAAAAGTAGATCCAGACAGTACAAGTTTAGACGATATCAGACCTAGAAGCGTCGTTTCTCAAGATGAGCACCGACCAGGCTCACGAAATTTACCCAATTCGACCATGGACTCACCAAGAAATTGCTATCCGAATTCGCCAAGGGGTCATCCCATTTCACCAAGAAGTTCTCATACAGGAACACCTGTAGATGTTAGTTACTCTATGTCGCCTAGAGGATGCCCAGGAACACCTCAAGATCAAAAGATGGCTTCCCCAAGAAACGCTGGGTATCCTGATGTAATCTACGGTCAGCCGAATTCCAGAAACTTTGCCAACATGTACGACGCTAGACAGGGCAGCGCATCGCCGCAGACAAACTGTGCAAACTTTCCCCCTCATTTGGACCAGAGGAACGTGGTACTCAATAGATCAAATCCCCAGTCGCATAACAATGTTCGAAACGTCGGCCAGAACTGCGACCAGTCGAAATTGCCGTTCTCGAAACCTGCGCAAGATTCTAGTCAACAAAAGTACCCTACCACGCAGAATTACTTAGAGGCTCAGAAGTCGCAGATCGAGCAGCCGTTCGTGAACAGGATACAAGGCCACTATCACCCCTCTCACCCCGTACAGGCCATGAAAAATCTTCCGTATCAAGGTCAACACGAATCGAACGCGGAAATGTACTCGGGCCTGTCGGTGTCTCCCTGCATGGACAACGCTAGTCACAGAGCATTCAGTACCACGACTCCGGATCTGTTGCTTCACGGTAATTTAGGATCCGTCGATCAAAGGAAATACCGAATGCACAAAGGTCCAGATCAAAAGGCACCAGGGGTAAATCATATGTCTCCGGCTCCATCGGATCAGGTGGGAAGCTGGAACATGCTAGGTTCCTGGTACCCCGACCAAAGTAAACCGTACGATCAGCAACAGGTTTGTAGCAACCAAGTCGGTCCTGATAGGAACCATCAACAGCCTATGGATCACCAAAAACCTTTTACTTGGAACGACAGAATACCACATCCGGATCAGACTAAAACACCTTGCTGGGAAACGCCTTCAGACCCCTCTCCGTTCAGAGTGCCGAAGGGCAGGCCTCCATCGAGGACAGCGTCGAACCAGAATCCAAATACAGACAATACATATCAAAATTCTTCCAACAGAACGTTCCTTAAGCCTCAGGAGCCTCCGCGAGGCGGAGTCTACGCGGATAGTCCTAGCAACAACGCGGTACAAAACAGTGGAACGCATCAGGTTAATCAACGAAGACCAGAGTGGACGGATGATAAGATCAAGGAGAGCTTTCACGATTCTAGACAGAACATATCGAATCCGAATTCAAATTGCTTCCCCTGGCCAGAAGAGGTGAAGCAGGTGCAAGACTTCCATACGGTGCCAGGATTGGGACATCCTCACGCTTCCTTTCCTCAATACGGATTGTATCCAACCTACCCTGTCTTCGAGAAGCCATATTCCAATTCTTGGGAAGGTTACAATTATCACCAACCATATTCTCATCCCCAAACACCGGAGTATCCGCCACAATTTTATCAACAACCAAAGCGGGAAGCCTGCTTCCCTTCAGCACAATACCCCTATCAAGGAGTGCCGCCGTATCAAGGTTTAAATCCCAGCTGGACCAGGTGGGACACTCCTCGATGGGACATCTACGGACCACCACCCTATTTCCCAGTGTTACCAGAACCACCACCAAAAGCGGAACCACTCGGCGAGATAGCGGACTATTCAGACAATGAAGAATGCTTCAAGGATTCGCAAATGGGAGGAATAGCCATAGCGCTGAGCCACGGTAGCGTCCTGTTCGAGTGTGCCAAGCATGAAATGCACGCAACTACGGCCCTGAAGAAACCTAATCGTCTTAACCCGACCAGGATAAGCCTGGTCTTCTATCAACATCGTAATCTCAACAGACCAAAGCACGGCTGGGACGAGTGGGAAGAGAAAATGCGTCTGAGAAAATTAGGGGTAGCGACCACAACCACTACTGCAACTAATTCCACAACAACAACTTCTCAACCATTGTCCACTCCATCCACTCCAACGAGCCCAGCCAGTGCAGCCACCGTCGAAAAATCCTCATCGACCCCGCTTCCACATATACCAAGTGTACCCAGTTCTCAGTTCATGATGAGATCACCAACTTACACCACAATGACCTGGACTACTCTGTTCCCCATGCATCCGTGTATGATAACCGGTCCATATCAAGAAGGCGGGGCAATTGGATGAGTGACCGTCGGTGGGTACGGTTCCAACCAACGATGACCAAGAACCGTGCCTGGAATCGATCTAACGATCTCGTCGGGCTGATCGAGCAAAGAGAATGGGATACTAGAGGCACGCATGAACCGTGGCTGAACGTAAGTTCGAAATGAGGTACGTGAAACGGACTCACGGGTACAAAATGAAAATCAGAAATAGACCAGCGAGACGAAGTTATTGCCGAGGAGGAATCAACGAGAGAGTAAAGCGAGATAAAACCTTCAAATAGCGAGGAAATGTCTGTCATAGTTCTATCGTCATTGTCCTAGATGTGTATAGTTGTTTACTGACGAGGAGTAAAAAAAAAAGAAATGAAGAAGAAACCACACGTTTGCACTGCCATTTTTCTATTTCACGTTTTATCGGGGAAACGTAACGAAGTAACATACACACAGGGGTAAAAGGAAGAAGGGAGACAATGAAAATAAGTGGAAACAGGTTCGCGAAGCACAGATACGACAACTGGATTAAATTTTAATCGGGGCTTCCCTTTTTATATCGATCTTTTACACGAATCATGAGGACGAAGATTGGAAAAGTATATGATGAAGATCAAGATTGGCAGCTGATCGACAGATGCGTGTCGCGCGCTAGGAATACTGATTGATCGCAATCGAGGCTGATTTTCACGGTAACTGGATTTAAAAACAAAAAAAAAAAATACCATCGCACCTGTAGCGATCGGTAACGTTCTTTTGTTGCGCGGACAAGACAACTCCGATCCGATACATGTAGATACATAATATAATAGTTTAGACTGAAATGAATGAACGACAGTGGAGAAAGACAAAGTGAAAAAGATAAAAGCGACATAAAAAAAAGAAGAAAGAATGAAAGAAAAAAAGAAAGAAGAATGAAACGTATCCGATTGTCAATTTCTTTTTTCTTTTTCTAAACGTTCTCGTGTTCTGGTAGAATCGTAATCGTATTTAGCTAGTCCAAGCCTAGACACGGATATTTCACACGCGTGCTTTCCAAACACGTTTACGAGACGTGCGCGCCTGCTACGATCTTTTTGTACAAATTCGGGATCACTTTTTGATGTGTCGGAGAGTCGATCTTAGCCATTTTTTTGTTTGTCCCCCGCGGTATCCTCTTATTTTGTGACAAGTGTATTAGCCCGTTGTTGTTGTTGTTCTTGTTGTTGGTACATCGAGAAAAAAGGAAACTCACACGAACAGGTCCCCCTGCTCAATTAATCCACGCCATTCGTAGTAGATTTATCCAGCCATTGAAAAGCATCTAATCCAAACAGCCCCATATCGAGCAGCGTTTATTAGTTTCGTATAGATCCTTTTGATCAAAGTTTGTCTACTGAATCTCGTTACCATACGGGACAGAGCTCACACGTATTAGACACACGTGCATACACGCGTATATACATATAGAAACACGAAAATGATCTCAAGTTGTTAAGCTAATTAATTAAACGATAAATGTCAGCGTTTAATCTTTTTCTTTTTCTCTCTTTCTTTTCTCTCATAAGCAAACTTATTACTCTCTATTGCCTATTCTATCTATCTACCTATCCTTTATCTGCTTTCTCTTCCGTTCTTATTCGCCAATTGTACATTTAGCTTCTTAATCATCGTATTTATTTCGTAATCAATTGCACGTGTTTGCACCCGTAGATCTATTTTTTACCGTAATACCCACACGTTATACCAAGCTTCGAGTAAGAACGATCGAACGGAGAATCACGTGCCCGCGATCCGGATTGCTTTTGTCCATTAAAAATAATTTCAGTACAAATGCGAACACAATTCGAACACCGTACACCGAGAATTCATCAAATCATTCGAGTATATTAATATCTGCGAGCGAGATGCAAAACGCGTCGATCGTCGTGGTGTGCCGTCTTCTTCGTCAGCTACGTTCTTCCGACTAATTTTTTTTCTTTTTTTTTTATTTTTCATTCATTGTTTCCAAGCCCTTTAGAGTCTAATCGTCGATTCCCAATGAAATCTACAGGGATCGCGATATTCGAGCCTTTCGTGGGGCCACCTTTTTAATGCGAGGAAGGCACGCGCACATGAAGATCTATAATTTCACGATAGATCACGATGACCAGCCGGCGAGGTTCGACGTAACAAAGTGCCAGTGTTCGAGGACGAGTCGGATAGTTAAACAAACAAAAAAAAGAAAAGGAACGACGAGAATCTCCGTGAATCGCGTCGTTCGAAACGATCCCCGTGTTTTCTGTATTATACATAGTCTGGCGTAGCTACCTCGAAATACGTCCATCGCCACTTCCGGCTGGACCCGCTGCCTTTCCTTCGATCACGTTGTTTTACCTTGTTCTTCGATCGTTCGTGGCTCGATCGATGGATGATTAATACGTAGAAATGAAGGAATCGATGCAGCGCTGTGTTGTCGAACGTACAGAACGGGATATGGAAAGGGGATGGGTTGCCCTTTTTCATTGGGAAAGATTTGAACCTGTAGCCAAAATCGAGTATTAATGTACGATCATGGCGTCCGATTTTCAGCTTCGATTTTGTCGATTTTTTTTCTGCCTTTCGAAGCACCTGAACCGGAAGCTCGGTTTTCGCGTATCACGCGTGTACACGTGGTTACATTAGGGTTTGAGGGGTCCAGAAGAGGATCGAAGAAGGGGAGGAAATCGTGGTTGTTCGAGGTCGATGGATCGTAAGGATGATCGACAATGAGACGGTATTATTGTAGAAGGGAGGTGAAAAGACACGTCCAACCCTCGCCCATTGGAGTATTATAAGAATCATTAATATATTATCATTCATTATTATCATAATGTAGTAGTAATAATAATTATTAGCGGCAAACAGTAATAATTAGTAATATAATCTAATTTAATCGATTATTTATTAAGTTTTTTGACGAAACGCGTTGCTGTATTTTATTATTGTACTTTTTTTTTTTATTTTGCTGTTCTATCTTCTTGTCTTTCTTTTTTTCTTACTTCTTTACATTTCAAGAGATCGAACGATTTTGCCGAGTGCACAGAGCCGACCCTTTTCTTCTTCTACCGTGTATACATTCTTGTTCTCTTACTCCGTTTTTATCGCCTAACTTTTACGTAGCCTCTAATTCTTGTATCTTTGTTCCTACTTTTTCTTTGTTTTGTACAAAATTATTTTGCACGAGCGCGAGTGACATCTCTATTGACAAACTCGCGCCCCTCAAACGCTAGTCGTACTTTCTATTTTGTTTCTCATTTCCTTTTTAATTATTATCTTTTCTCTCTTCTTGGTATCGTTCTTCGCCCTACCGTACGTCGAACTTTATCCGCTAAGGGCGTAAATCGTCCCTCGGTTTTTTATGCGCGACTTCGAAGTCCCCAGGTTCTAAACCGAAAAATTAAGTATCGAATAGAAAGAAAGAATAATCATGAATATCGACGATCGATCTTTGGTAGGGACTATTTGTCGATTCGAGGAATATCGTTTGTCCATTAGATTCCCCGAGAACGAGGACCGATCTCAGCCAGTCAATTATGAATCCCTAAGGAACAAACTTAAAAGGGAAACCATAAAACCGAAACTATACATTCACGCCGAAATCTCAGAATCGCGTTTCTATTTTTTCTAACTGTCTAAAAGATTCACCTAAAATAATAAGCTAGGTTCGTCATCCATTTCTTTCCTTTTGCTAGCAAACGTTTAGATCGCAACACTTTCCTTGTCTGTTACGAACGATTTGTCGACGATGAACGCGTGGAGCCGTCCTGGACGATGGCTTCCATTTCGATTTCGTCGTCGACACGGTTCTCCAAAGCTTTCGATCGCTCGAATCACAATTAGTGTCCAAATGAAATTGTTTTCCAAATCCTTTGAATAACACAGTGTGAAATAATATGTACAAAATGAAAATTCTACGTGAATCCACTAACGATAATCAAATTGGTGAGATTGGAATAGAAAAAGTAGAAAAGAAATGTGAAATTAACGAAAGATCAGATGTTTCCATGGAAAACATCATTATCGTTTGATCGTCAGCTAAGGAAAAATCGTCGTTCGAGACGCTCGTGTTCCCTTCACATTTGCACACGTTTCTTTCCTCGATCGCGATCCATGGATCCGCGTATAAAATGATCCATACGAGGCACACATGCAAAGGTTTTTTTTTTCTCTCGTCGACTTCCGATTGACGCTCAATTAAGTGCGTGAAAACGAATGTTTTGAAATGAACAAGATTCGTCGCACGATTCTCAGGAATATTAATATCGTCCGTGAAAATTGTACGACGAAACGAACGAACTTCCAGTTACAAATCGTACGAATGAAAAGAATAAGAAGAAGGTAACGAACGGAAACGGAAATCGGCTAATTTGTCGTTGCTGTTTTATCGTGTAGTGTGCGAGGAACGAAAGAAAATATAAAATTGTATGGTCACGATGCCAAAATAGTATTAATGCGGTAATAATTAGAGGAATCGCCGTTGGCGGTTGTTGTATTGAATGGATGTCGTGTATAAAACACAATGAAAAGAAAATAAGAGGAGGATATGTACGGTGTAGTATGAGACGCACGGGAATGAATTTTGCCAATTCGTGAGATTTTTCTTTAAAAAAAAGTGCGGATGGGCCGGTTCGAGAGATGGTCGAAAGAGATAGAGACGAGAAAAGAAACGAAGGTTACGATTTCAAAGTCGATCCACGGCATGACGGAACGAAGGAATATGAGAGAAGAGAAGAATAAGAATGAAAGAGGTTGAAAACTGTATTTTTTCTTCCAATACCAAAAAGATGCCATTTTGTTTTGTACGAAAAAACCTACGAGAAAAAAAAAATAGAAGACGATGCGAAGAAGGTATGATGACGGAGTGTAAGAGTTAATAATACTAACGAGAGGAAGTTGTAGCGAAACGGGGGAGAACAAATTTTTTAAATAGTATGTAGCGAGCGTATGTAATTGTAATAATGACGCAAAAACAAAATACAGAGAAGCAAACAAAAAAAAAATAATAATAATAATAATGCAACAAATATACTTGATGTATATCTGTCTCGTGAGATGAATAAATAATAATAATAAATGAATAAAAGTAAATAAAAAAAAACCACTTGTCCGCCTTATGAAGCCAGAATACAATAGACGATTGATTCATAAGAATCGACAAAACAAATAAAAAGTAAAGTTAAATTAAAGTAATGGTTAATTAACGGTAATGAGTACATCGTAGTGTGCAGTTATACAAGAGTTCGAGAATGGAAACCTGGTGAGAGATGAACGGAAATCGGAAATCGGAAATAAAATCGTAGACTGTAACGAGTATACTATAGCTGAGGTGCGAAAATCGTGAGACATTCGCCACGTATTTATATCTCTTAATTATCCGCGTATATATAAAAAGAGAGAGAGAGAAAGAAAGAAAATATATATATGTGTGTGTATATATATATATATATATAAATAAAAGAACGAAAACGTGTGTATCATTAAAGACAAAAAACAATTAATAAGCCTGATCGAAGGGCGTATATAAAAAGGGGATGACAGCTCACGATTTTCGCAATTTGGTACCAATAAACAATATCCTCTGGGTCCCACGAAATAGGGCATACGAATATAGCGCTACGTATACACCGGTTACATATGTGTACATATATTTTTGGATAAAAGACTCTGATGAAAAGAAAAATTTTAAATCGAAATTCGGGCCTCTGACGCAGGATACGATGTTGCCTCGATGGATCGTTTTCTCAGCGTCGAGACACGTTAACGAAGGACGAACAGCAGAGACAAAAATGACAAATATTAAATTGGAAGAATTGGAGAAATTGGGAAGATTAAACACGTAATACAATCGAGACGTAAACGTGTCTTCCCTTCTTTTCCTTTATTCCAATGTTATCAGCGTTCTTCGTTTTGCAATATTGTATTCGTTCGAATTCAATCGACAAACGAGAAACTCCGTATCCCTCGACCGGGAACAATCGTGTTTCGAGAACGGAGGGAACAAGAAATAATTAGTCGAAAAAGATATATGTAAATGGTACATAAAACGAGAGGGTCGGGTGAAATTGTAACGTAGTCCATCGAGGGAGCGATCCAGCGTGCGTTGTGCTCAAAAAAAATGTATTTATGAATATTTATTTACGCGAGATTAAACGAAAGATGAAAAATGATGAAAATGATGAATGGAAGAAAATCTAATATATTGACGATTTAATAAAATAGATGGTCGTAAGTTTAAGATGTAAGTTTTATAATAAATGTATATGCATATATGTATATATACATATTTCTATATATATGTACGTACACATGTATGTATGTACAAATATTTACTTGTAAAGCATTTTATTGCCTTTCGCCTGGCTCGATCGCGCCAAAAGGAGCCGAACGAGCGAAAGGAATAGCGAAGCAATTGGCGAGCGAAAGAAAACTGAGATGGGTAAAAGACTCATTCTCGACTCGAAAGAAATTTAAGGAAAAATAAAATGATTGATCAACGCTGAGCGAATGGACGAGCGAACGTGAATATTCGCGATGAAAAAGAGTTAATAAATTAAATGTCGGAGAGTGCTCTTCGTTTTTAGCGTCCCATCGTGAACGTTGACAATGTAACTTATTATTATTATTATTACTATTATTATTAATATTATTATTATTATTATATTATTCTTGTTTTTTTCACTCCATGTTTTTTAGTTCTCGGTATTACGTTTAGAGGCGACAACAAAGAGAAGTGTGACGAACGATAAAATGTTTTATTGATCGACATGCATTCCGATTTCGATCGATTGATGGAAATGCGAGGACGAAATGCACGTGGATTAAAAACGAGTAATAAATCGAAAACGCGGGTGTGCTTTTTGAGCAATGAAATTCACACGTATACACACACACTCACACACACACACAGAGGACACACGCGCACAAAAAACACACATACAGAGGACACGGATACATAAACACAGACATACGGTATGCTTAGTGTTTAGTAGCGATTTATAGACGATAAGCGATAGAGTAATTTAAACTGATCATTGCTATCGATGACTATTATTGGCATAAGAGTACATTTAGACGAAGAATATGTTATTAAATAAGATGTAATTGTCCTTTGTGAATATACATAAGAGAGAAATGAGAAATACAAGAAACTTTTATGATAAAATAAGGCTTAATCAATTTTTTTATATCCATGCATTAATCCTGAATAAACCGTAATAATTAATGGAAAATCAGTCAATGTATTTTTTCGGGCCGAATTCCGGAAGATCTGGGGACCACATGCCAAGAGATTGCAGAAAACAATGTTAACGCTCTCTATCGTAGACATCGAAATTAAATAATTTAAAAAAATGTTTTCGTTCTTTGATGCAATGAAAGGCATTAACACGTCGACTTCCGGGACAGCAGAGACTACGAAGGACATCAATGCTTCCGCTCGATACATATATCGATCCCGCAATGACCGTGTTAATAAAAAAACACATTACAGCAGTGGTTCTTACTTCAATTGTAGCATCAATAAACGAAATATTGTTGGGAGTTACACTTTACATTGTTTTCTGGTAAATGACAATGGACTATGCACAGTCACAAAATTGTGACAAAATTGTACACTATAATTATTAATTGTATAGTTTGCTGTAAAAGTGAAGTACATAACCACCTTATACTGTTTTAATCATTGTCTTTGATGACTCGGGAACAAAGGGCAGTTTATTGCGTTCGCAACACTACATAAAAACCGTGATCATTTATCATCGCAACACTATA
Source organism: Nomada fucata (assembly GCA_948146005.1). NCBI lineage: Eukaryota > Metazoa > Arthropoda > Insecta > Hymenoptera > Apidae > Nomada > Nomada fucata. Next base: position 12,427,823 of record OX411276.1, read on the forward strand.
GGGAAATCTAAGAAAAGAATTTGCGATAGAACAATATCGCAACACTGTAAATGCTGATTAAAAACTGTATAGAAAAGGAACACGAAAATTATTATCGCAACGCTAAAAGAAAGTACATGTCACAAGTATAATCTAATATAAAGGTGCAGAGAACAATCGCGCTCTTGTTATTCGCAACCGTAATGCAAAACACGATCAGTATTTCTTTACGCAACTCTAATGCACACCGCAATCTGTATTAATTCGCAATTCTAATGCAACCCGTAATGAATCGTACGCGACGCTAATAAAAATCGCGGTTTGCCCAATATGATGGTGGTCCAGCAATAGTGCTAACCGAAAAATGAACTACAACTACGGCATACAAAAGCGAGCGATAGTGACAAAATAATAACAAAGAATGGCTCTCCATCCAAAGGATGCAGAGTCTTTTTCGTTTCGTTGGACCCGAGGGTCAGCTGAAACTTAACCTAGGCTCGAGGCTCTAATCGGAAATGAAGGAACAACTTAGAAATGTGAAAAAAAGAATTCAAATCGCGGAGCTAAATGGAACACACGTGGGCGAATCGCGACTAAATATGATCGTAAAAATTGCGATTATGGAAAATAGTCAAGTTTACGATTAAAACTGTAATCGGTCATCCCTTACACGTGCAGCCTCGAGCATGATGTAACACGTTTCGTTTCGGGGCCTAAATCGCGACCACGACCGCGAAGGATTCGAAAAATTAGTAGGCTAAGCCAGAGGCGAACGCATTTTCGTTCGCGCCACAGCTTCACCGTCGACTTTTCAAATCAGATTTCCTGAAACAGGTTGAACACGCGAAATGTTGCCTACCCGAACAGAGACTGTGTCAACCTGCCCGGCCCTACCTACTTATGTCTATCAATCACACCAGAAAGTATGCTACCTATCCTGCCTGGGCCTATATTTAAAAAATGACAAAGCATTCACACAAACACACGTCATTCCACGTTTCTCAATCAAACACTTGGGTGCAAGAGCCTACACTAGAGAGACGTCCCGGGACGCCCCCGACACCCGAGCTTGGCATACAATCATTCACACTCTAAGGGTACGTACCAATTCCTGAAATCGGCTGACAAAGGCTACCGACCATTGCGTAAATGTGCGCAAACGTAGATGCTTGTGCAGAAATTTCGTATAAAACATTGATTGTAAAATATAATGAACATTTTCTTTCAACTAAGTACATTGGATTCGTGTAGCACTCTATGCGTTGCTATATTTTCGTAGTTCGTTATGATATTCAATGTGTATTTGCAATTGTAAAAGATATTGCTATCCGTGAAATCATAGTATTGGTATTGGCATAAATACGCTTGTAAATTGTTAACAAATTCCCGAGCCGACGCAATTCCACAGCCTAACCAAATACACACACACACACACACACACACACACACACACACACACACCCGCCCACCCACACACACACACACACACACACACACACACACACACACACACACACACACACACACACACACACACAATGTGGAAAATACGTCGTGCACAGTACGCTAGCAAATGTCAGCCGCCAAACATTGTTATAAATATAAAGCCATATGATCATCGTGCCCATTGCCTCTCACTCACCCAAGTAGCACCTGGGCACGTGAGTGAGTTCCTGACAATGAACACGGAAGGGGTTAAACCTGAAAATCCTGATCTAAAAAGATGGTTAGTATATTTTATTCTCAATCTCTTTAAAAATGACTCGAACTTGTAATTTATGAAGTATCACTAAAAACTTGAAAATGTCTGATAAATAATTTATTTGTTAAGAAAAATAACTCTAATTGAAATTGAATTTACTTGAATAAATAATGCAATCAAAAAATATATCCAACAGAATATTTACTTGAAAAATTGGCAAGCTATTAAATAAACCTCAGGTGATTCCGTAATCGAAGTAAATTGTTCAAGATAGCTACTCCGATTTAAAAATCTACCCGTATATAAAGTGCTTTCTTGTACATAATGTGTAATAAATTTCATACGAACAGGACTCGATTATAGCATATGAAAATTAATATTAAATTCTATCATTGGCTACGCAATTCAATGCTGATTTTAACATATGTATCGTTATATTTACTTGTTTTAGTACATGATTACTATAATCATGAAACACTTGCAGTAACGAAGTCGGAGGGTATCCGACTTTTGCAGTGCTCAACAGTGAAAACAAATTTCAATTCATTACAAGTGCAATTATAAATTTAATACACAATATCTTCAATATATATACATTTGTTTAAATCTATTTGTTTAAATCTAATTTGAGTAAGAAATATTTCTATGGTCCTTAATTTTTTTATATTAAACAACGCGGAGTACAAGAAGACAGATCTAACCTCGTATTAGAAATAATACACAAGATAATAACAGTTGTCACTATGCTCGAAAATCTACTAAAAAATACAACCAGTCACCCGTGCCGCTTCGGACGAATAGTCCTACGGCATGATTGGGGACCGGAGGAACCAAAACACATGCGACTCACAAACTCGTTGACTGCAAAAATAGACGAGGTACTCGTGGAAGACATCAGGAACATCACCGAGGCAGCTTAATTGAACGCGATCGTTAAGAAGTGTGTAAACTGTAACTAAACGAGAACGCAAAGAACATTAGAATCTACTGTTAAATCTAAATAGTGTAATTCTTCGTAGGTAACTGAGAATTGTTTAAAATATACTTACATTTTTCACTGTATCAGTGTCTCATAAAACATCCACCTCAATGATGCACTGACTCTACTTCCGATAGCAAATGTATGAAAAAACTAAATATAAAAGACTATGTACACGACCGCAAATTATATCGGCGAACAAATTAGGATGCTACTTTCGCGATTGAAATAATTGAAAAGGAGCACCGGTGCTCTGAAAATAGTATTAATATCTAGTACGTGAAAAACACTGATTCCACAATCGCGTGTAGCTAAAGTGGGAACGAAAATTTAAACAGAGCCACTTGCTCTGGAAATACTAAAAAACTGCGAAGCAAAGAGTGACTCTACCGACCGCATTGCGCGCGGTCACAAAGTTTCTGAAAGAAAACATGTTCATCCTATCGAGTGTGTGTGATATTTGTGAAAAAAAAATATGTAAATATACATTGCAAATATATAAATATACAAGATTAACAATGTAATAACAACCGCAATAAGTTACTGCATGTATGTTTTTAAATATAAAACATAAAAACATATGCATTATGCAAAACAGTTGTGCCTATTCCAATTGCAATTACGTAATTGTAATTGGTATAGAAAATCTAATTGTATTTTATAAGATTTTAACTGCGGTTGTTCCATCTTAGTATCAGTCTCATGAAAAATGATTAAAATGCTTACGTATAAACGCCTTAGTTGCAATGAATTATTTTGCATTATTGTAGCTGTTGGCTTACTCGACTTCGTCTAATCAACTCTCTCCATACTCCTGAAACAAAGAGTAACAAAGAAATGAAACAAGTGCACGAAGGTAATGATAATCACTGAGCTGTCTCCCGTATATTTCGTCAGCTCGACGTCAAGTGGTAGAATGACAACCTCCGCAACCGTCCTTTGCCGTTTGGCTATGTTCACCAACCGACTAAACCCCACGACGACTTTTGTTTACGATCGCCTGGGTTTCCGAGAAATATTTCGACGTATACGTTACTCCATAAGTATATTTTTTTGTTTCGCGATAAAATTGCCGAGATTTCCCAGAAAAAGCAAGCTTCCTAACCACCGGCAGAAACAATAAACAAATAGTCACAAACAACTGCTTGCATTATGTTATTACTTATCTACAACCCGACTTTACATTATACAAGTTTTATACATGGTATGAATTATAATTTGATAGGGATATATTGCTAAAATTCTACTTATTTCTGCAAGAAATTTGTGAAACGCTTACCTGTCAACCAGATCGTTTGATACTTCAACATGGATCGCCGCCATAACGCTGCGCATTCCCACTTGTCAGCGTCACATTCCCGCCAATTCTGATTCGAATTTTCAAGCAAGCAAATGAGACGCCATTGAACAGAATCGAACTGAAATTGGAGATTGTGTTAAGAATCACCAATGTTATAATAATATTGCTGCAAACTGCAAAATATATTGCAAGATAATGGAATTCAGAGCTGAAATACGTATACGCATACGTAAAAGATGATACGTATGTATATGCATATTCGAATCGAATTGAAAATGCACGCCGCGTGGTGTGATTCCGTTCACTACACAATATTGTCTTAATTTCTTGCAAGTTAATCATTAATATTTACAAAAAAACTGCAGAAAAATTGGAAAACAAGGAAATGCAAACAATGTATATAATTTCCTGCCTTCAAGGCTTTATTTTGGCTATGTGTCATACCTTAATTCAACGAACACTCTGAACACGTCTAATCACTACGAGATCTGTTGGGCGAAAGAGGAATAGTTTTGAAATGGATTGCGCTAATTGGCGGGTGGCTGGGTGGGTGGGAGGGTGTTGTTCTTTCCTTAAGCCCGGGATTTTTTGAATGTTGTGCCGAACTGAATATTTTTCATTACAAACGTTACAGCATGAATACTAGTCAAATAGTGGAATACAAATATATTTATTAGTTCTAATAAACACATCTGTGTAATAAAATATTTGTAATGTTTGTTGCACTATAGAATAAATAAACTATTTCCGTCAAGCTAATATTTGTCTTGCCTTAACTTTATTTAAATTACAATTTCTACCGTTGTTGAACGTTCAGATCGTTTTCCAAAATCTCTTGACGCAGACGTCGACGAAATATAACAGTTCATATATTGTATTACGAAATATCAAGTCGTCGACACTAATCAAAAGATCCATATCGCTGTGCATGTGACTGACACGAAAGAAGGTATTACAGTTTTAGGGATAACACAAAGATTATTGTAAGAAGTTCTATATTATTGACGATTTATATCAATACAATAAACGTTACATAAATTGAATGGAATTTGTTTTATTGTAATAAAGTTTGTTGTACTCGTAGCAATGACAGTTTCTATACTGTTCATTTCTTGTATATTTGCATAACAGATTCACAATTCTGCAAGTAATACAATCCGTTAATATTCGCGGAATATAAAACAAGATAAATTTATTTAATACATAAACATTATTTAATACAGTGAATAAAAATAGTATTATACTACAAAGCAATTTATATGTACAAGGCTGTTGTTTTCAAGCAATTTTCATTCATTCCTTTTCTCCAACTGACATTAAATGTGGTTCTGAGTTTTGGCAATGCATCTCACTTGAATTTTGCACTTTACTCTTCAATTCTAAAATGATGTGCCTAATACCAGGTATCCATGTACTGCATAGACTAGCATGCTGCATCATTAACGCAATATGTATTTTGTCTGCTTTTTCACCATTTCCTTCTTGCAGAGCTAAAACAAATTTGTATTAATTTATCCCTGTAGAAATGAAGATGAAAATAAGAATCTAAGCAATTCTTTATCATAAAACAAACCTATAGATAGATCTGAAATACTTTTATGTATCACATTGTTCAATTTATCATCAAGCCAAGCAGCTTTCATTATATTTAATCTCTTCCTTACTTCCTCTGCTTTACTTTTCTCTGATATATGCTCATTTATCATGTCCTCTAAACTTCTTAAAACAGTGTTCAATACCTGCTCTTTATCAATTTCCATCATACTTTCCGTTACTCCTGTATATTTATTTGAAGTGTGTACAAGCGGAGAATGTGGTGCTATACTCATATTTGTAGAACATTGTGCCGATGGTGGCATGTTTAAAGCTCTGTTCGCAGAAGATTCTTTGTCCATAGCTTGTGGCGATGCCAAGGGAAATGCTACTCTTTTGTTCAATACACGTTTAGTAGGAGTTACAGAGCTTTGTACACCCGTGTACGCCCATTTCGGAGGATCATTCCATCCAGGTTCGTGTCCAGACGATAAAACCTTTTGCGTGGAAAGATTCTTATCTGTAGAACAAAATTTTATACGTGTTTTATTATGACATCTATTACCAGCTCACATACCTTATTATTACATATGTATGTATGTTTATTGTAAAAAGAGAAAACAGATGAATAAATATATATGAAAATATTGACAGTACTTGTATCCTCTTCATTCATTTTCTACCGCGGTCTTTTATTAAATTTACGACGTTAAACAGGCAAAAAGTAGATGATAAGTAGAATAAACTTGACGAGGATTTCGAATTGACTTTAATTTTGACAAACACATCTATGATTGCCTTTATTTATATAGAATAATCTTGTAAACATATTAACAACATATGTTCGAATAACAATTTCCCTAGATGGGGAATCACAATTTTCCAGGGTCAACAACTGTGATAACAAAAATTTCCAAAACTTCATAATTTATTAACTGACGAATGAATGACATGCGCAAATATTCATTTGATTAGAATTAATTGCGGAAAAAAAATTATTTCCGCCATTACGCATTGTATTTGTTTGATAGTAGTATGAATACTTGAATTATTTATTTGATATAAAATGTATACAATATATAACAGTAATGTGATACTATAAAGCTATTAAGAAATATAAATTATACACACATTGGAACACGTGTAATAAAGTTTTTCATTAATTATGCAATATTGCTGCACGACATGCACATGAAATTATTGACAATTTTAGTTTATAAAACATAATATGAGAGATAGTTTAAATATACTTATGTATAGTTGTAACTATTGTCGCGAAAGGGTGTAGTCATGAAGCTATTTCATCCCTCTACTATTTACGAAGAATCTTGGCTATTGCTTGGTCTGACAAAACTTTTAGGTAAAATATCAATTGAAAAATTAACCGAAATACATATAATTGACGAACATGGTATAATATTTGGTGTGAATATTTTCTTTTTCAGGCATATACCCTATCAAATTTTTTAGAACCACATATATAAATTACATATACGTAACGGCTTTAATAATAAGTTTCTTTGGTCTTCATTCATATTTAGTAATTTACACGATTACACTGGTTCAAACTTTTCTCGACATAAATGAATCATTTATAACTCGAAAAATTCGTTACCTTATAAATCTGTATTTGTTTCCAGTAATAATTATTTCAAGCATGCGTCAAAGCTCGACGATGAGAAAAGTATTGGAACAAATAGATACAGTTGACAAAAATGTACAATATTTAAATACAGAAATTGATCATAACATATGCATGAAAAATGATATTGTTAATATTAGTACCGTTATATTTATTGTAATGTTATCTAATTTAATGGATTACTATGGGTTACTAGACAACGATAAAAACTATATGTACTTTTTTATGTGGATGCTTGATCGAATACCCGACTTTATCAATGTTGTAGTAATATGTTCATTTGGCGCATTTATTAACAAAATTAAATTTAGGTTTGGCAAAATAAACGCAATGCTAAATACTATTACAAATGGCAAACATTTTGTTTCCATCTCCGAGACATCTGACAGGAACAATAGTATGTTTTTTTCATAAATATTGATGGAAATCGTTTTCAATATTAAACGTAATTCTTGATATTGAAATCTAAGTTTTCAGATACAGATTATTAAAATTGCTTCATCTCGAATTATGTAAAGCAGTATCTCTCTTAAACGAAGCTTATGGATTTCGGTGTAAGATCTTATCAATGGTATATATTACGTATGCATCGTTACAAATATGTGTTATCTACGTACACAGTAACAATTATTTATATGTGGTTGATGTATTACTGGCTATTACATGGGGTACTCTCGATATAATCAAACTGGCCTACTTAATTAATTTGTGTCACAGTTTAACAATAGAGGTAATTTTTTAAACATGATATTTATAATAGTATTATTTATATGTAACTCAATAATATCTTCTCATTATATTCCGATTTTACAGTATACCTAAACAATTGCAAGCGTTAGATATATTTCAAGCTCGGCAACAATGAAATAATATTTAAGTGCTTCATATATGTATATATATATATATGTATGTATGCCTGTTGTAATCTTATAATCACTTTAAAAAATGCGCTCGTGTAAGCTACCAACCGAGCAACTATAAAGTTGTAATACGAAACCCGTTTCCTTTAATATGCATTCAAATATTCTGTCGATTGATCATAATTCGATTCTATCTTCTTCAACATTTCCATAATTCCTATTTCCAATAATAAATATACATCGAAGTAAAATGCCCTTACTTCAATTTCCCATGTACAATGTTCTAATTTTTTATCATGACGTGTCTCATCAGCGTGCATCGAGCGCATGCGCAATGCCACCTTACGTGGCATCGGCAGCAGTCACTATTGCAGCGAAATACATTTTCTTCATTTAGTGTAAACATTTGTGGAAATATTAACTTTTGTTATGGTTCAAGTACGTTTAACAACACAACGTGAGTAGTTTGGATTGCATAATTATTTTCCGAAGTTCTTATTCTTATGGCACGTTTATAGTCATATTACTGCATGCAAAATGGCTTATTCTTTTTTACTATTCTAAGGAAACATATAATGATAATTCACTACAGCGACAAAGTTTCTTAATTAATTATTATATTAATTTCACGCTAATTCAACAGTTTATACAGTAAATAATGATCGTACCAGTTTATTTCGTATAGGTTATCTTACGTCTGTCAATGTATAGCATATTTTGAATCTCCACTTCTAATTTATAAAAATATAAATGCGCTGGTGGGCATGCATCGCGACACTTTTATGCAAACGTCATTTATAAATTAAAGGTATACCTCTCAATTAATAAACGTGCATATTTATTCTTAATCCACATAATTCTGTATGTGAAATTTACAAGAAAGCATTATATACAAATTAAATGCTTTTCGAACAATTCTATATTGCACCATATGCATTTTTAAAAATGTCAGGTTATTTGAGATAAATGAAATTATATAATGAAGTTTCTTGAAATTAAATGATTTAAGCTTTTTTTTGCTAGGATAAAAAGATGAATCCTCAATATATACAACAGCAACAACAACAACAACAACAATCTGGCTATTTCCCTGGTCCTCCAACTTCGCCTCCATATGGAGAAGTAAATTCTAATGTTTCACCAAATATGTTAAAAGGATCCCCAATAAATTCCCAAACATATGCTGCTCAGAAACCCATGCAAGGACCTCCCCTTTCTAATTTACATCAATCTCAAGCACCATATTATGTGAATAATATACAAACGCAAGGTAATATAATTTATTGCCTTTGTTTTTGTGGAATATTGTGGTCCTTAACCATTGTAATATTTTCTTTTTATTTTCAGGAAATACTCAGTATGATTCGTCTACAAATAATTTGCATATGATACCACCACCTCCAACAAGTCAAAATAATCTAGTAAATCAAATGACAAACATGGCTTTGGGTGATCAGCAAAGACCACCATCTACGGTAAATAAAATTGTATGGCCGTAATAGTACAACCATGATTTATATATGTCATCATCGCATATACAATTTACAGAGTATCTTACACATGAATTTCCTTTATATATGTTCTGTAGCAAAGTTTTCCTCCGCCGCCCCTTCCTGGAAAAGGCAGCCCAACATTACCTACACCTTCAAATATAAATGGCTACAATAATACCATAGAAACAACATCATCAGGTACGTGTTAGTGTGGCGAAATTCGATTGAGAATTATTCTAAGTAGTCAACTCAATTTCATTAAAAGGTTCTACCGGGCAAGCTGATCCGGGTGGAAAATCTGGACCACCTCTTCTTGGGCCGAACCTGCCGGAAAAAAATACTGCTTCAAAAAGTTCTACGCCCCAACCTACTGGTCTTCCACATTCGGGACATCCTGCAGGAACTACACCAGGCCACTATTATGCAGGTCAAACGTTATCATCCGAACAAGGGTTCAGTACAGGATTGCCTCCACCAAGCCAACATCAACCTGGTCAAATCAATGTTACTGAAACGTCTGGCCAGGCAAACTTTCCAAGGCCTCCAATGGCACAAAGATCTACAGCCCTGCCATTATCGGGGCAACAAAACATGTCTAATTCACCTTTATCTGGTCCGCCAAATTTCTCTAATCCACCGATGCCAGGACAAGCAGATTTATCTGGCCCCCCATTACCAAACCAGCAAGGCCAGAACAGTACATCTATGCAAGGAATGCATGGCCAGCAGAATTTAATTGGACCAACGTTATCTAAACAGAACTTGTCGGGCCCGCCCATGCAAGCGCAGCCAAATTTGCCTGGCCCACCCTTGCAAACGCAGCCAAATTTTCCTGGCCCACCCTTGCAAACGCAGCCAAATTTGTCTGGCCCACCCTTGCAAGCGCAGCCACATTTGCCTGGCCCACCCTTGCAAGCGCAGCCAAATTTGTCCGGGGCACCCTTGCAAACGCAGCCAAACCTGTCTGGACCACCCTTGCAAACGCAACCAAACTTATCTGGACCACCTATGCAAACACAACCAAACTTGTCTGGTTCAGCACTTCCAGGACCACGTTTACCAAGCCAACAATATTCTCCATTACAAGGACAAAAGCCCGGTCATTCCTACCCGGACCCACCAAACATGTCGATGCCTAATTTACACGGTCCACCAAATTTATCCGGTCCTCCATTAATGAATCAACAAAACATACATCCACCTCCAATGTCTGGACAACAAAATGTTGCACCACCTCCTTTACCAAATCAACAGAGCTTCAATAGACCTCCACTATTAGGACAGCAAGGTCTGTCCAGTTCGCAAATGCCTCGACTACCTGGGCAACCAGTGGAACAAATGGGACAGATAAATTCTGGTACAAACTTACCACAATCTGGTCAAAGACCGTACACAAGTGGACCTCCTATGCAAGGACAAAATATAAGGAATCCTATGGGTACTGGCCGTAGTCCCCACGGTGGAATGGCAAATTATCAACCTGCAGGATATCAGGGCTATAATAATGTATGTTTACCTTGAAAGTTATTAATATAATTTTATCGAATTTGAGAAACGCAATCCTTCATGAATATATTGTTTTAAGGATGCGTATAATGCTCAAAGAGGTTCATATCAAGGTGGTGCACCAGGTGCTACGGGTGGATATCAGCCGAGTGTCCAAGAACAGCAAACTAGACATTTAGACCCAGAACAAATGCCCAGCCCAGTATGAAATTTGATTAAAAGTAACTTATAATTTGCGCTACTTTTACATCGATTTAAAATATAATTATTGTTTAAGATTCAAGCGATACAGGATGATCAGCGTGTTAGGGGCGGTGTATTCGTTACAAATCAAAAGGGATTGGTTCCGCCATTGGTAACTACGAAATTTTTGACGCAAGATCAAGGAAACGCATCCCCGAGATACATCCGGTCCACTATGTACACTGTTCCTACTACGGCAGATATTATAAAACAAGTAAATTCTATACTACATATTTGCTGCATCGTGCAATCAATTTGATATCATACGAATTTGCGTTATAATTTCTGTTCTCAGACGAGTGTTCCATTTGGTCTAATAATAAGTCCCATGGCACGTGTAGTAGAAGGAGAATTCGAACCACCAATTGTAGATATGGGTGAAATTGGTCCGGTTCGTTGTATACGTTGTAAAGCATACATGAGCCCTTTTATGCAATTTATCGATGCAGGCCGAAGATTCCAATGCATGTTCTGTAAAGCAACAACAGAAGGTAAACATTTTCCTTTTTTAACTGTTTCTTGCCAGCAAGTATAATTATTATATCCCTTTCCTTCTTAAATACAGTTCCATCAGAGTATTTTCAACATTTGGATCACACTGGCCAACGTATGGATCGCTATGAGAGACCAGAGTTAATGCTGGGAACGTATGAATATATTGCTACTAAGGATTATTGCAGAGTAAGATATAAGGAATACAAAAAAAAATCATTGAATTATAACAATTATAGTTAAATTTATTTGAAAAAATATTTCTTTCAGAATAATGCTTTCCCAAAACCACCAGCTATTGTGTTCGTGATCGATGTATCATACAACACAGTTAAGTCTGGTTTAATTAATCTACTATGTACGCAAATGAAGTCAATCTTGCGACATTTACCCGTCGATGCTGGCCAATCGAAAACGAACATGAAAGTAGGATTTATAACGTACAATAATACGGTGCACTTTTACAACATTAATTCTTGCCTCGCCCAACCACAAATGATGGTTGTGGGGGACATACAAGACGTTTTTATGCCACTTCTTGATGGATTTTTATGCGATGTTGAAGACAGCGAGGCTGTTATTGATGGTCTGATGACACAAATACCAGCAATGTTTGCAGATACTCGAGAAACAGAAACAATTCTTGCACCGGCTATACAGGCTGGATTAGAAGCATTAAAGGTGCTTATAATAAATAACACGAGATAAAAGAGGTTTGAAACATGTAATATGTAATATTAATATTGTATTCAATATTCAAGGCTTCAGATTGTCCTGGAAAATTAATAGTTTTCCATTCTTCTCTGCCCATTGCTGAGGCACCCGGAAAATTGAAAAATCGCGACGATCGTAAAGTTCTTGGAACAGAGAAAGAGAAAACTGTATTAGGTAAATTATTTAAACTTGCATTACTTATAAACGTGTATGTTTTAGATCATACGTAATTAACTTTCCATTTCAGCTCCACAAAATAACGTTTATAACAATCTTGGCCAAGAATGTGTTAGTGCAGGATGTTCTGTAGATTTATTTGTTTTCAATAATTCGTATGTAGACATTGCGACAATAGGACAAGTTGCCAGATTAACTGGTGGAGAAGTTTACAAATACACCTACTTCCAAGTAACAGATAAAACGTTAACTCAATGAATGCAATTGAAAATGACTGAACATCAATTTTTTAACATCTGCGATATTCCATTTCTTTTTAGGCCGAGATCGATGGTGACCGTTTAATTGCGGATGTCATTAATAACATTAGTAGACCAATTGCATTTGATAGCATTATGCGTGTACGTACATCTACTGGTGTTCGAGCAACTGATTTCTTCGGACATTTCTTTATGTCGAATACTACAGACATGGAATTAGCTAGTATAGATTGTAATAAGGTAATACTATATCACAATCGAAACCTTTCTTTGTTGTACGCTTTGAACAAATTGCAGCAATGCTTGTTTATTATTTTAAGGCAATTGCCATAGAAGTGAAACATGACGATAAATTAACAGACGATGAAGGTGTATATATTCAAGCTGCTTTATTGTACACTTCCTGCAGTGGAATCAGAAGATTACGTATTATTAATCTTAGTTTACAAACTTCGTCTCAACTCGCAGAATTATACCGATCGTGTGACCTAGATGCTATCATAAATTACTTCTCCAAGCAAAGTAAGATAAATCGATCTTGTACTATTAAAACATCAAAAATGCTGAAAATCCTAAGTTTAACAAATGGTTTTCTTTTTCATAGGTGTTTTCAAATTAATCGAATCAAGTCCAAAAACTGTAAAGGATAATTTAATTGCGAGATGTGCAAACATGTTGGCTGCGTACCGAAAACACTGTGCGTCTCCATCCAACGCTGGTCAATTAATATTACCAGAGTGTATGAAATTACTCCCACTTTATATTAACTCGTTGTTAAAGAGCGACGCATTGTCTGGAGGTATATTTATTTTTTCGTGTGGTTTCATGCCACGATAATGCATCCTATTATAATAGTTAACGTAATGTTACAAATTTAATTTTTCAGGTGCTGATATGACTATTGATGATAGATCCTTCGTTATGCAAGCAGTTGCAACTATGCCCATTTCGATATCAGTCGTGTACACTTACCCAAGATTAATTACTTTACACAATGTTGACCCACAAGATACAGAATTACCACAGATGTTGCGCTGTTCTCTTGACAAATTTACGGATGACGGCGCGTACTTACTTGGTATGGTGTTATTTATTATTTTGTGCATAGCTTAAAATTTTCATTACAGTCATGTACATTTGGTTTCTTTTCATTCGTTTGTTTAGAAAATAGTATCCACATGTTCCTGTGGCTAGGCTTGTCACTTTCTCCTCAATGGGTACAGGCAGTCTTCGGTGTTCCATCTGTGGTTCAAGTTGATACAGATTGTACTGCACTGCCAGTATTAGACACTCCACTAAATAATCGAATTAACGATATTATAAATCGTATTCGGTTGGAAAGGCATCGTTGCATGAGGGTAAATTAATTTATATATGTGATATATGTTTGATATTTTGTGAGACTCATTCTGTGAAATTTTTTCAGTTAACCATTGTGAGACAACGCGAGAAGCTTGAAATGGTGATGCGTCATTTCTTGATCGAAGATAGAGGAACCGACGGAAGTCCAAATTACGTTGATTTCCTTTGCCATATGCACAAAGAAATAAGAACACTCCTTAGCCAATAAAATGAATCTTAAAGCAATCAGTTACCTTACGTTGAAATCCTAGCTTGCTACGTGTTTGTGACTGTCGTCACATTATGCCAAGGATCAGTTGTTAGATTAACAAACGGAATTCATTAAAAGCTCAATGGGGAGCATTGGTTGTCCGTGCGTACACACGCTCTATGGAAAAAGTACGAGAAGTAAAACTAACAGATTTCTAACACAGTACCTATTGAGGAGCAATGAACTTTACGAAATAACTAATCATTCCGCGGGGAAATAAAAACAAATACGGCGCATGCGAAAGGAAACATCTGAATGCACTCACAGTGATTTATACACAAATTGTAAACGTAAAATTGTATTATTACTTTTTATTTTAACTAGCTCATTAATGTTATTATGCTAAATTAAATAATAAAAATGTATTAAATCATTATAAATTTATATATTAAAACGATATATTGTGTTAATTGAATAGTACTTCCGCAATGAGAATTATATATACGTTAATGTTATTTTACTGCTTTATATTTTATAACATCAGAACTCTTTTATATTTGATTTCGTATAAAACAGTTCTTACACCGTTTTTATTATATTTTAATCCTCATTTTTAATATAGCGCTGTTGTGATTTTTGACTAATAAATTTCATATATGCATTATGAACGAATTTTATTGAATTATTTGGTTATTTGAATGAATAAGTACACCTAAAATAATAAAATGAATACATATTGACAAACACATCTGTGAATCCTAGGATGCGAATAAAGATTCCCTGAACATTCTACTGTACAACTCATACATTCAACGATGTATTAAACAATGTAATAAACAATGATAGTGGTGATTTATAACTTGTGCTGTAGATATACATGCATATCTATTATGTACGTACAATTGAACAATCGTTTGATTTAAATAAAATCCCATCAAAATTGGTATTAGAAGATAGCTTGGGATCTCAATAAAAAGGTCAATCATAAAAGTTTATATTTTAATTCTCTAAGTACATTTTTTTTGCTTTTGAGAAACAGTTTGATTTATGGATCACGAAACAATATAAACAACAATTAATTGCTAAATTTAACACACCTTATTTATTAAACAATTTTCTTTTTCTAGCAAAAGTTCCACAAGCATTCTGTATTCCTTTTACCATTCGAGTATTTTCGGCACGCGCTCAATAGATGACTCCACATAAGACGTTTGGTAGAACTATCCTATATCTCGTCTGTGGTATAAACCGTATAAACCCACGTGTTATGGTTATGTGCATAGTGTACACGTGCTAAATCGAGTAAAACAATAAATATATCCGTGGAAAATTACATTTACGTGTTAGTTTAGTATGATAGACGTGTCCCGCTTTAAACACGTTTAATACAACAGGTAATTATACAAATTATCTCATCACTAATTTGTTGTGTCTTATAGGTGATATTGATCGATTAATCAGTCGATCAAATTTATTTCACCATGTATACACGCTAGTAAAAGTAAATATTGCTTTCAGGTCGAAAAAATTAAATATTTCTTTATGAAATGGCAAAACGTAAAACAAAGTCTGATCCTCAATCAGAGGTAAAAAAAGCTAAAACAGAAAATAGTGTTGGAAGTACGAAAAATGACACCGAACACACTAAGCATGATAAATCGAAAATTAAAAAAGAAAAGCAGGGCAAGTATGAGAAACCTTTAGTAAATGATGGAAAGCAAAACCAGAAACACAATATAACAGCTACAAAAGAAAATGTGAAAACAGGGAATAATGTTACTACAGAAAAGCCTGATTGGTTGGAATTTAAGAAGCAGAAAAAGGAGCTTAAAGAGAAATATAAAGCAAAACGATTTAGTAATGTTTATGATATATCAATCGCAGCTAAGCAGATCGGTGAAAAGTTACGTAGATCAGATTGTTCAGTGCTGGAACGTAAAAAGTTAATATTAAAAGGGCACGACTTATTAAAAACGCATTACAACAGAATAATTCTTACGCATGATATGTCTCGCATTGTCCAATGGATACTCAAATATTGTGGAGCAGATATTCGGCAAGATATCTTTCAAGAAATAAAACCTTCGCTTCTAGCTATGATCGAGTCAAAATATGCGAAGAATTGTGTCAAAGTTATGTTAAAAAATGGAACAAAAGAGCTGAGGCATGAAATTATTTCTGCCTGTTATGGTAACATAGTGAAATTTATGAGCCATTCTGTATCTGCATCCTTATTAGAACTTATGTATTCAACATGGGCAACAGATTTAGAGAAGACATATTTCAAACAGGAATTTTATGGTGATATGTATAAACATGCTAAAGAGAAGAACATTGAGACTTTATCTGACACATTTAAAGCTGCAGGAGATATGAAGACTGCAACATTGTCTGCTGTAAAAGGCAATCTAACAAGGATATTGAATAAGAAATTTCTCAATTCCACATTGGTACACTCTGTACTTCTAGAATTTTTGAATAATTGTTCTCTAGAGGACAGAGCAGAAATGATAGTAACATTAAGAAGCTCAATAGTAGAATTATCTCAAACAAAACTTGGTTCAAAAGTTGCTGTAATATGCATATGGCACGGTACAAACAAAGATAGGAAAATTATTATGAAATCCCTTAAAGAACACATTAAAACTGTTGCAATATCTGAGCACGGATATTTAGTACTATTAGCATTATTTGATTCAGTTGATGATACTGTTCTCTTGAAGAAAATTATCTTCTCAGAAATACAAAATGATCTGACAGATATAGCATTAAATGATAATGGAAAGCATGTAATTTTGTATTTAGTAGCCAGAAGGAACTCTCATTATTTCCCGCCAAGTATAGTGAAATATTTGGAACAAGGAGATAACAATGCAGCCAGCAAAAAACCAGCCAATGTAAGAGAAACAGAACTTGTTGAAATAGTTTCTGATTCACTTCTTGGAGCTGTAGCCACAGACACCCCAATTTGGATGTCTAATAGTTCTATCGCAATGGTAACTTTAGCAATACTGAAAGTAGGTGCTAAAGAAAAGTTGAAAAAAGCTTTTGAATCTATTTCCGAATTTATCACAAACCCAGAATCCAGAATTAATGAAGGAGAAAATAGGCATAAACCAGTAGAACATGCTGGTTTGCATATGGTGCTGAAAAAGCTGATACAGAATGATAAAGAATTGCAAGAAAAAAATGAAAGCGGATTCGGAGAAGTATTAGTTAATCACTTACAAACGAATATTATAGAAGAGTGGATAGAGTGTAACAGGGGATGCTTTTTATTAGTATTTTTACTAGAAAATGAAACGACATCGACTACAAATACTTTGCTTTCTAAATTAAAGCCAATGATGAATACTCTAAAATTAAAAACAAATCCAGGAGCTAAAATTTTGTTAAAAAAGTTAAAATAAATAAAATATTCATTTGTATAAATTACGTGCAACAAGTTATAAATATTTATAACGATTCCTTCTCACGATGTTGATCTAAGAAGCACTTGTATTGTAGTACTTGTAAGTACAAAATGTATTTACTGCAATTTATTTGTAACATAAATAATTACAATTATGTCCTTTATCTTTCAAATTTATTATCGTATATAAAAAGAAGTTTTTATATAAAAATGATGTAAGACAATATTTAAATATAATTATTAATTGTATAGTGCATATAATTTTATTGTACTTACCTATAGATATGTGAAAATATGCAGAAACCCCTCTCCTTTAAATATGAATAAAATATTTTATAATTTCCCCCACAAATTTCAAGTTTTTATCGCTGTTAACATATCAAAATGATTGCAAACTTTTATTCCCTGATTAAAAATATTTTCCTGACTTTTTATACAATTCAAAGTAAAAATATTTCGGTACAAATCATGTCAATAAATTTTTATATTACTACATAATTATTGTTCTTAGCTACATTTATAATAAAGTATTATTAAATAAATGGTCATTACTAAACACTGTATGTTTCCAGCATTCTTCATTTAAATGACTGAACACAAAGTTATTAATTTGAGGATACGCAACATGAATTAAGAAAATATTAAAATAAATCAGTATCTCAAATCTTTAGCATCTCCTTGATGTCGATAATTCTGGTTCGAATTTCTGGTTCATTATCTTGTGTTAATTCTGGTAGTGCTTCTTGAATTATTAAAATCATTTTATCGAATTGCTCATTATTATTTGTATAACGTAATTTTCTGCCAAGAGATAGAGCTATATTTAAGGCTTCTTTTCTTATCCTGGTATATGAAATACCTGTAAAGAACACATAAGTTCATAACAATTTTATATAGCATACATTATATTTCGTTCATACTTCAAAAATAATAAAATACATACCCAAACAGTGCCTTAGTATTTTATTAAACGTGTCACAAACTAAGTCTAACATTTCTTTATCTTTAACAGTCATTTGTGAACCATTTATTTTGAGTAAAGCAAGTTTATCCACGAACAAGTTAAGCGTTAATAGCATGGAGACCTGTATAGTTGTAGACTGAACAAGAAACATTGCACCATAATGAGTTATAAATGCTACACAATATTGATCTGGAAGAGACAGTAGATCTTATTATTAATAGTCAATATTTATTGGTGCTGTTCCATTTTTAAGCAAAAATAATTTACCTTGAGTTTCTTTGCCAACTGGCCAAGCTTTACCGAGAGTTCCATAAACAGTTTCGTACAATTTGACTATTTCATTATTTCTTTTCATCCTCTCCTCAATGGCCAAATATTCGTTGCTTTCATTTGTCTTTGGCAACTAAAGTATACACAACACTTATGTAAAAAAAGCTCTTAGATTGATCGTATTAATTTTTTATTGCGAATATATACCTCTGTCCAAATTTCTTGAGCAATATCATACACCTCTTTAAATTTATCAATATCCAGTTCTTGCAAGACTGTACCAAACGCGTCTAAAGCGTGTCGACGATATACTAAAGCTTCTTTTTTACTTTCTCTATGCAATATTTGGACTATATCTGCACATATTTCATTATTCACCTTGAGCACATCCCTACATACACGTTAAAATAGTAAAGAATGAGATGAACAAAACGTTCTATTTTATATTCTTGAATTATGAGATAGTATGTGCACAAGAATCTTTAGTTTCATACTTGCTATTGCATGCTAGTGTAGCCAGAGCGTTAAGTAGACGATCCTTTCCTTCCCAAGTTCTGCCTCGTAAACCATCCATCAAAACCTTTAACAAAGTATTCCTTATGGTTACATCAATATTACTACCTAGTTTTTCGGCTAACGTATGAACTGCATTTGCAGCTTGTGCTTTTGTATGCCACGATGGCGATTCCAGGGATGTCCGCAAAATATCTGTTATTGGTTCCAGATTTTGCTTGATACCAGCTTCGGTTCCTGGTGTGATCTCGTTCCATAAATCAGTCCACAGGTCGACCAAACTTTGATTCTCTGTTCAAAAAGACTGAAGAAATAAAGATGCTACTTTTAAATTGAATTTCTATAGTTAAGTCCGAACCTGGCGTTTTTTGTAAATGCATTCCAAAGAAGGTGAGTGGTATAACGATGTTTGAATACTTTCGCAATACATCTTGATTATAATTATTTATAGCTTGTAACGTATGCCCAATCGTTAATTTAGTTGAATCGTCTAAAATTAATTTTTAGTTATAATGTATACATCATATTACATTATATGGATACAATTTCTTTAATGCAAATGTTACATAATATACCTCGTTCCATATACCATACATGAAATGTTTTAAATAATTTTTCCAGGCTTGATTCTTTCGCTAATCCAACGACGTGTCCAATAGCGACAGCATTATTTTTCCGAACGACAGTATTGCGATCCGACAATCCATTCATTAACGCGTTTAAGACTTTACCTGTATAAGCAATCAATCGTAGTAATTACTCATTAAGTTATTTCTTAAACTGAACACGTTATAATAATATATATTTCTACTAACCACTGTACGGTTGTAATGTGTGCTTACACTGAGTAGTTAAAAGAATAATGAAATGCGAACATGTAATTTTTGTTCCAAAGCCGATACTAGATTTTATTAGATCTATCACCTTCGGCATCAACTCCTTTAAAATTTCTGCATCGATATACTGTATACACTGGATTAGAAAAATAATAATGATTAATTTAATATAACTCTTACAAAATTATATTATTATTGTATTACACAGCTTACCTTTGTCATGGTTTCAGACGCATAATGTTCCTTAGCAACACTAGCTCTAATGTTATCGATAGCATCTCGTGTATCTGTCGTTGCTTCGCATACATTACTTAAATATGAAAAATTCGGATTTTCAGACTCACCAATTGTAGATAAAAGAGCAGGGATTAAAGTAATCAAAGATGGTTTAAGTAAAGTGCCTGCTCTCGAAACCAACTGAGACACTGTTTGCAAAGACGCTGCTCTTACACTTCTTACAACATTAGTAACGCCAATATCTAACAATACTGGTAGAATTGCTTGTAGAACTTCCTCTCCATCTTTGCCATAAGTAGAATCGCAATATCGAACGCAAACCTATATTATTATTAACGTATATATCTATATTGATGCAAAAAAGACTTCTTCCCATAATAAATACATAACTTCGACATTTAAACTTACTCTACTTAATGCTTTTGTCGTACTTGAAGCAGCTAATCGTGTACCCTCGTGAATATCATCCATTACACGGAACAATTTCTTCAACAATTCCGGGGCACATTGTGCTAAATTTATACGGACGTTCGCTCTCAGTAAATCTGTAAGAGCGTTGCAACAACTGATTCTCACTCGCCACTCATGATGCGTTAAATTATTAATTATATCGTCCAATATTTCTTTATGATATTGCTCGATCTATTAGGGTATAATATATTATTGTAAATAACCATTGTAAATCTACAAATATTTTCAAGTAGCATTACTTACAGCTTTACTAGTTGAAGGAACGATTGTGCGCCAAATACTGGACATACTGAGTTGAATTTTAGGAGTAGGATCAAATTGATATCTGTATAATCGGGGTATTATGATAGGTAAATATTTATTTAACTCTTCATTTGCTATTTTAGCTATTGCAGCGAATCCAAATGCTGCACCCTTTTTAGATGTCCATATCGCGTTATGATTCGCCAAGTGCATGAAATAATAAACCAAGTCAGGCTTTTGTAATTCTGTGGCCAGAGAACAAAGTTCTTTGTATGTCGACAAGTTGCCACTGTAAACAGTAAATTCTTTATAAAATTGAACGAAGCATATTAAATTTTCGGTATAATGGTATATAACTATATAATGTTCTCTTACTTTGTTGGAGACTTTCCTAATTGACCTTCTTCGAATAGTTTTGTATCAGATGTGACTTGTTGCACAGTTTTACGTCCCTGTATAAACTGATCTAATATTCTCGCAACTAAAGCGTCTCTTTCCTCTTTGTTACTATTAATATGTATCAAACTAAGCGCTTTCGCTGACATATCTTGTACTATGTCTACAGTAAAACAAAAAGAGATTTAATAATGAAAAAAGATTTAAAAAAAGAAAAATTTGGTTCTTCTTCTTTGTCTAAAAATAATACTTACCATTGTCGTCTGAAAGGAATTCCATGAATGCATGATGCAACGACGAAAATTTCTCTTTAATACATTCCCTTTGGATATTATATTTTAAAAGTGCTAACAACCACACACAGACGGCCTTATAACAAATATTTTCAATAAAGAGAATGAAGGAACTGTATACTTAAGGATTATACTAAGAAAATACCTGTCTTAAATTTGGATGTGGCTCTTTATATATTCGAAGTAATTCATCTAATGTATGCATTAATAATTCTGTACTGGCGTTGCTGTAAGGTACTTTATGTTCACTTGGTAATATTGTCCATGCATCCAGTCGTTCTGGTGATGCTTCACCTTGAACGCAGCAAACTAATGCTTCTCCCATAATCATATGTATTTCGATGTCTTTCGTCTGTAACAGATACAAACATAAATCTAAACTCTTTTCATTTTCTTTTTTGAAACATTTAGTTGCAGCTCTGCCTCTTTAATACCTCTTTAACAGTTTCAATTATTTTCTTCACTATGTACGATGTGTGTGGAAAATTTTCTCCCACACACAAATATCCCAATGAAAGTGCAGCTTTTTCTTTTATCTATAAATATTCATTTTAAGTTAGTTTTGTATGTCATAAACTAAGCAAGTTCAATGATTATATTACAAAGCGAACCTTTGTATTCATTTTCGCGTTAGTCAGCGTTGAAAATAATATTTCTACGATTGCTTTCTTATTAAATTCATCTGCACCGTCATCTGGTAACGGCAGGCCGTACGTTCTCCCCAAAATGCCAATACTTTGAATTGCAGCATCGATTAATAAGATTGTATTATTACGAAGAAAACTGCCTACGAAAAGTATTTTGAAACTCAGGATTAGAAAATACATGCACGTGCGATTCTAAAAATATACGCGTACATATCATTTTTAAGACATTAACGTAAAGGTCGCAGTTAAAAAAATCGTTGTTCATGTGATCTCTGGTAAAAATTAATCTTCTCTCCATCATATATGTTAATGCTAGTAACGATCCATGCTGTGCTTCCACATTCTTCTTCTCAACGATATTCATGATCTCCGAAATTCGTGCTTCGAAATCAGCATTTGGAAGCTGTGCAGTTACTATGCCGTAAATTTGAGCAACCAGTTGCCTTACGTCTACTTTTGTAGATGCCAACAGATTACGAAGCCATGTTAATTCTTCCTTATAAATCTTCTCTGCATACTGTGGTACAGAACCAACCACTTCCAACAAAGCTTGCAGCGATATCTGATCTGTAGTTAATAATTTGTACATTGCACCTTGCATACATGACTTACAAATATTACAATATTTAAGAGATATTAATGAATCTTATACCTGCACAAGCGTGACTAAAAATCGAAATCATTTCGAAATAATTATGCAAAGCATCTGGCTGTTGTTTATGCAGGTTTTCCAAGTAACGAACAAGTAACGGTGTACTTTCGCAAGGATGTTGCAGTGGTTCATCGCATATAGTAACATTAGCACTTTTTGCTAAACATATACGGAGGTACGTTATTATCTGGAATGAAAGAAGCAAATGATTAAATTCTCTGTGCAACGAGGAAAAAATAATTATTTCCCTATTTATATAATTTATTACCTCTGTGAATACGCCGTTACTATAAGGGAGAACCTTATTATCTGTATTATTCTTTTCATTACTTGCGGCCAACATTCTTTTTTGCATCTTTGAATGAACATGACTAACAAGTTTTTGAAAATCGGGCAGCACCAACTGCTTAAATTCTTGTTTATTGCTCTCGGCCTTATGTTGAGTGCCATATAAAACCTTCGTTGCTTCCGTGCTTATCTCATGTTTCTCGTCTCCGGATGCCAGCAATAAAAGATAACGAGAAGGTGCATCGTCAGGAGGAAATACATTAGCAGCATAATGCATAGTCACAAATCTGTTTTTAAAATAATATAACTTTAATCATTACTAAAGCACACTGCTGTTCTCAAAAATATTATACGATTCAGTTAACTTATATACACATGCCTGACATTAGATTCCGGTGATTCAATATAGGTAGACAATAATTCATTCATGAGAGATATGTTAGTTTCATCGTCCTTATTAAGTACAAATGCAGCTGTTATAGAAATCAATGTATCTCGAACTGTTCTTCGCAAATCACCATCCGTCTTAAACATCACGTGAAGGTCAACACAATACAGAATGTTGCTGAACATACTTCTGAACTACTACTACTACGTCTGTATCTCATTACTTACGGATACTAGAGTATCAAATAAATGGCACAACAAGTTTGAATTCTTATTTATCACTGATGGAATTCTTTGTCCCAGTTGCCCAATAACAATATATGCCATCATCTTGTGGGTATTGTCCCCCTCAAAAATTAGTTTTATCATTCCGTTTAAAATAATTCCAGCTATGCGGGACAATGGAGCAAGGCTACATCTTAAAATATAAGATACATTATTAAATTAATACCAGTGACATAATTTGAACAAAATTAATTAGAGTTCGTAATATGTTGCATTTACTGCTGAACAATATTTGATGTAAACTTCAATGCCAGCGATTTTAATTTAGCATTCGTAGACTTTCCATCTTCTTCTTCCAATGAATGAAAAACCACCTGTAAATTTATTGAAATTAGTTGAAATCGATTATTAAATATGAAGTGATATGGATGAAAAAAAATTGCACAGCATACCTGAATGCATGGTGGTATAATAAAACCGTTTTTAGTAACGCGACAAAGATAATGCAACAATTTCAAACGAATTCGTATACACGCAGGCAACCGTTTCATTTCTTGCTTAACATCTTTTTGTATACCTAAGGCATCAGTGCCCAAGAATAATGTATAAAGCGGTGCTGCTAACTGCATCGAAGACCAGTCCAATGTGCTTAAATATTTACAGAACAGTTTCGTTATTAACCAAATTCTTGAATGCCATCTATAGAAATACATTTCAATATATACCCGACAATTTTTTTCAATTCCAAGTCTGCCAGATTGGCAACGCTAAATCTGGTGTCCGCGGCAGCTACTATCAAGTGTACGAGAATATCTGACTCAAGAAAAAATCCTGTGGCAAGGAATTTAACAACCCCTAACTTCATTTGTTCAAGTTGTTCTGCTGTCGGTGGTGTTTCGCCAATTACTCGTTTAAATGCATATTCACTTAGCCCCTGCGGTACGCGAAATCGCGACCAATCAATAGCCTGATCTGCTGGTTGATCTTTTATTTGCCCAACAGATCTACAACAATTTTAAAGTGTAAAGTACTTGCTTGAATACATTTAATAATATTAGCATGTAATGATCTTACCCATATGGTAATAGTAGAACGTCGAGCATAAAATTAAGCAACTGTTTCGATACATGAGGTTTGTCTTGCAAACCAAGGAGTGATGCCCGTTTTTCTGCGTCTATGGGGGCATTAATATGGCCTAGTGCAGGCATAACTATAAGTAATAAGCTGAAATATGACAGTTAACTTTATTTCTGTTCCTTCGTATGATTTTATTTTACTTATTCTAAATCGTTAACAAACAAACAGACCTGTCTTGATGGGATAATGGTTTTCCTTCAATGGCGTGTAATACGCTTGGAACTAACTCAGCTTGCTTCTGTATATCCATTCTGGGGAATCCTAATTTGATGTATATTATTGTAAAATTCTGTAAATAGAAATAATGCAATAGTTTTTATCCATCAAAGACATCTTAACGCATTGGCGTCGGGGCATTTTGAGCAACGCGAAACAAAAAATTGAACATGTATGCAATTATTTTATTTCGTAAACAAGCTGCAATGGCATTCCAGCTATAGTATAGAGTTTTATCAATTTATTTGGCAACATATGTGAAAATGTCAATGATGTATTTCCTTAAACCTGAAGGATGCATACATGCATCATCCGATGCCAATGTGTTAAAGTAATTCTTCTCATTTTCAACATACAATTACAAATGAACTGGCTGATGGATCTTGATATTGTACCAAAAGTGCTTCAACTGGAAGCTGCACCAGTGGTCTACTTTTTATCCTTTTATTTATATGAATTAATAATTCCATGACTTTCTTTCTGACTCCTTCTTGTGCACTGGATAGCTTGAGTAAAACAGGTGGCAAAAATTTGCAAACGGCTGCTTGAAGTTGTTCATCGCTCTCCGCAGCACCCAAACGGAGAAATACTCGTTCAAGTAAAACTTTCATGAAACGATAAATAATATATGCAATGATTATTCTGCAAATTTATATGGGATTACTGTGAACAGTTTAAATAGATTACTCGATTAACATGGAAGGGTATTATCTATCATGAAACATTTTTACCAACAGCATTCATTTTCCGCATACTTAGGAATGCATTTTTCATTAACGAAATACTATGATTGAGTGTAGAGAAATAAATTTCAAGATTGCAAAGGTTAAGGCATAACTGAACGTGTACCTACGTAACTTAATACATGTTGAAATATTTAACAAATTGACTTGACAAAACGAAATTAATAAGACAAGTATCTTTACGTATTATATTTTTTACTTGACAGAAACATATATTTGGCTGAAAACAAAATAATAACATGCGAAGAAATAGAATATTCCTTTCGTGTAATATTCAATTTGAATACAAATTGCAATGAAAAAAAAAGAAAAAAAAATTATAAATTTGAAGTTGTCTTCTGTTACACAGCATGACAATTGACTTTCTTCATAGAAGTTGCGATGACTTTAACGGGTTGTTATTAATCGTAATAATTCTCTTGTTGAAAGAAAAACGCTACAATTAATAGTACAACTCGTGTCATTATCGAAATAATTTAATTTCGTGGCAAATAAATTCATTTCTTTGTGATTACTTACTCAGTTCATCTGTAGCGGCTGCCATTTTGAATTAATATACAATAAGAGGGAGCTAATGACAAACAGCGGGAAAAAATATCTTCTATTTCTAATTGTTAGTGCTCGGTACAGTATGTTTCCTATTACATTGTTTGAAAAGTTATAAAAAATTGTATATTTCCTCTGGTTATTTATTTTCCGATTCAAAAATAAAAGACAGTAACGAATTATAGAGACCACGTCAAATAATATTTTTGATCATTGAAAACGCTCAAGTTAAACAAAGTTTACGATACATAAGGTGGGTATTATTAAACCATATTCTTAATATCCCACATTAATATCAGGTTTGAAACTATTTAATACAAATGAAAATAACATTTTTCATTGTTATTTTAAATTACAATGCACATTCACAAAACAGATTACAAATCTTCTAATATTATGTTATTGCTTTTATTATGGCTGCCAGGTTGACATTTCGGTCTATTATTTAAATAATTTTTTCTGTCAAGATTACTAAATTTTCTTACAATTATATTTGAGTAGACTTAACTTCAAGTTTAACGCAGCAATATCAGATGCTCTTACATATTTTTGTAATTACTATTTTTGTATCTTACTATATGTATAGTCTCTGCAACGTTATTTATTTATGTTAACCCCTTTCTGTACATTAACTGCTCGTAAGATTATAATTTATGCAAATTTTATCATCTAATATACATACTCTATTTATGTTTCACTTAAATTAAAACTGTAACTTCTAACGCGCTTTCGTAGCTATAGCTATATATATATGTCTGCATTTTTATGATACCTACGCTGACCGTGTAATAAATATACGTTTCTGAAGTTTCTATAAAATAAGAAACATAAGTAGTGTGTATATTATCTCAAAAAGTTCTCCGCGAGAAAATTGCAATCATTTGTTTCGCATTTCACGCTATAGATTCATTGCCAGTCCAGGTGTGACTTACACCGTACTTCCATCTGGCTTGTTTACGTAAATTATTTCATATTCATTTTTAATAACACATATATAGGGCAACTTATAATTAATTAATAATAATTGTACAATAACAAATGAACAAGCATATAATATGAAAAAAAAATATAGGGAAAAGATCAAGGTAAAACCAATCACCTAGAACCGTGTGTTACCTGTGCCACCGGTTAGCGATGGCCGCAAGAAAAGCTTAATAACAGGTGGCTCCGCGTCGCGGCAGGTGGAACCGTTCCTTTTCTTCTTTTATCTTTGTTCGAACGGGTGTACGGTCCCCCGATTGTTTTCGAGTGAAGCGCACAGTACCTGACAGGGCGTAGTGAAGGTGTCTTGTCCGAAACTTGATCTGTCATCTTGCAAGTCACGAGTGTCAGCGAGAAAAAAAAGAGAAATGACGATTCGGAAGGGAAACGTGTCGTGATAGATCAACTACATTGCATCTTCTTTGCTTAGCAAAGTAGAGGTTATATATATGTACGTATATATATAAAAATATATATATATACATATACACATATACGTAATAAATATTTTCGGAAGTACACGCATGAAAGCTCGTGGCTGTGATAAAATAAAGAGTGAAATAATGCCGCCGTCGTCCCATACAAATTGGACTAAACCACTTCTAAAGAATGGACAGACAATGCAAATGCAACCGAAGCGAACATGTTCGACACAAAATCAAAATTCGAACGCCAGTGGGACGGAGTACAGTTGTATTCCGCTCGACAGAAGAATTAAAGTTGTTCTAGTAGGTGACGGTGCCGTTGGAAAAACCAGCCTGGTTGTTTCTTATTCTACGAACGGTTTCCCAGGGGAATATGTGCCCACTGCTTTTGACAATTATAATGGTTAGTTGAATATTTAGTGACAGTGGTAAGTCTAATTTCGATTGGTGACAGGTGTAGTTCCAGATTATAAAAAATGGTGGGTCTTCGATATGATAATAATTTTTTAAATAGTTTACGCTATAAGTTATTTTATATTTTAATATTATTCGTATTGTAGTATTAGACGGTGTGAATAGAATGTATAGTAAATAAGGCCATTGACATTTTCTCGATTACCAATGTAACAGAGGAGTTTATTTTTAATGAACCCTTTCTTTCATTGAAGTTAATAGTAGTAGAACTTAATATTTCATTACAAATTGTATCTGAATGTTCTGACATTCAAAAGCATAGAATGTTTCTGTGTATTATGTAAGAGATTCTAATTGTTATGTATATTGTTTTTTACAGTGGTTGTCAATGTCGATAATCAACCAGTAAATGTTCAGCTTTGTGATACTGCTGGTCAAGATGATTTTGATCCTTTAAGATCATTGTGTTATCCAGAAACTGATGTGTTCCTAGTCTGCTTCAGCGTTGTATGCCCTTCTTCTTATCATAGTGTAACTTCTCGTTGGGTAAATGAAGTACGAAAGTATTGTCCAAATGCACCAATTATTCTGGTAATGATGCTAAATATATATTTTTGTCAGTTGTGGTCAGCTTCAAATTAAAATGGAATCACTAAAATGTATAACAATATAAAACTGGTTTAACTAATGACAATAATACTTTCAGGTAGGGACAAAGAGTGACCTCAGATCTGATGTGCACCTTATGTTACAATTAGCAAGATATGGCCAAATTCCCATTACAAGTGCTCTTGGTCACGAGTTGGCTCAAAGAGTAGGAGCAGTAAGTTATGTGGAAACATCTGCATTAACTCAACATGATCTTAAAGAAGCCTTTGATCAAGCGATAGTTAGTGCTCTCAATACGAGACGAGCTGGTGCTAGTTTATTATGTAGACGTAGGAAACCTTTACCATTCTGGCGAAGATGGTTATGTTGTTGGGAGAGACCTTCAAATGGTGCATAAATGTTAATTATTAGACTCTCTAACATATTCTCTGTGATCAACTGTGGCTACTTTGTTATCAGAATTCTTGAATTCTTGTTGATATTTGCATGATAGAAAAATGATTCTAATTAATGAGTAAAAGATATTTAATACTGAATATAATACTGCTTATATTTCTGTCCTTAAGAGCTGAAGGAATTTTTCATCTGCAATATTTCTTTCCAATTACAGTGGGATATCCAATAACCATCTAATTCGTTCTAGAACCTTGATCGTTACAGGATACATAAACAGTCTATAACTTGAAAACCTCTATGATAAAAGAAAAGAACATGCAAATATACGTATTATAAATGTAATTTATTATGTTTATACCTTATATATTGCACACATGTGCAAATTAATAACAAAATTATACATGAGAGAAGGGTGTAGAGCTATTAATTCGACTTCGTTTACCAAACTGTCCGTTTGTTGTAAGCGTTTTAATTTAATCAGAAAAATGGTTACTTATAGCATTCATTCGTTGTAAGGTCGTTCATTGTAGGATACCCCACTGTAATAATTATATTATATGTGTACATTGTATTCGATTCAGTATTTGAATCTTAAATATCTTATAAAGTACGTGAAGTATAATTATTCTATTGTTTCTGTAGATAGCATATTTAGATTCTGATAGCTAGGTCGCATGCCGTTCATAAAATTCCTGAAGCCAATTTATGGCATAATTTATTATAACATTAATCATATTTTTGTTACTAGTGGCTACTTGCCGGTTGTGATTTCTCCTTTATTGATAAGATCATCGATTGTAGAACATAACCATTGATCGGTAACGCGTTATTATTATTATTATTACTATTATTATTATTATTACTATTATTATTATTATTACTATTATTATTATTATTACCATCATTATAATGCCACATAAGCTATATTTAATGATGCATTTTCTGATGCTGTAAAGTTTGTGTAAAATAGAGATTTTTATACAACTTTTCGAAATGTTAACTCTTTACACTCTTATTATTTAATAATCTATTGTAAACAAAATTCATTTTATTTATTATCTACGAATCATTGAATGAGTTGAATATTAACATATATTATTCGGAAATAAAATAGATATTTGCTATTTAGAACAGAGTGCAAAGGGTTTGAAATTTCATTTAAAACATGAATGTATTAAATGTATACATCACATTGACGTAAAAGTATTGCATAATAATGCAATTATGGTGCATATAAATCAAATGAAGTGTCGTCTAATATCACATTTTTAAATGACATGCATTGCACGAAAGGAGATTATTTCCAAGCAAAGTTTTTTTTATATGAAAAACGCCACCATATAAGTATAATGAATAATGAAAACTCTTTCATGAAATATTTAAAAAAAATACTGTTGGGAATGAGCGCTGTGATTAAAATTAAAATTTTGTCAAGTTCAATAATTTTTATATATAACATATAAGAAACACAAGACTGCTGAAACGTTTTAAATCTATTTCCATTTGACCACATTGGAAAAACTAAATTATATAAGAAATTAACTGAATAGTTTCTAAATGAATGTATGCAAAATATATACAGCACTATTACAACTTTTTGAAACTTCCAATATTGCCGTCGGAAAACGGAAAGTGGTAAGAATGAAATGAAAGAAAGGAGTATAAAATCACTTGGATAGAGATGTACTATTGTTGTGAATCAATACACGAGCAACTTTATATGAATTGCTATGAATATATTTAATGAAATATATTTAAGCAGAATTGCATAAGTATTTCTTTGCTATGTTATTGATTTTAATAAACTATATGTTAGTCGTTTAAAATTAATAACTATAGCCCTAGAGCATAATTGAAGACTTTAACACCTTGTACATTTTTACACGTAATGCAAACTTTACTTCCACAGTTTTATTGCTTTTAATGTATTAAAAATCGTATAATCTTTTGCTCAAATCAACAGATTTTTAATAATTTAGCCTAGGAAGTTATAAAAACCGTTTAGTTACTTTATGTTACTCTAAATAATCATGACTTATGTAATTTCCAAATATACAAGTTTTAAATCTGTCACCGACTATAATTATAGTTTGGCAAATTATTGTATCATATAAGAATATAAGATTTGAATTCTTTCGTGCTGCTGCTTGTAGAACCAATGTTCCTGGACCGATATAAATCGATATAAATGTTTCAGATCGAATATACACTAAATGAAAAGAAAATAACATGTTCATATAATTGATATCTGTATTTATGTATAAGTAACTATTATCTTCGTACTATTTGATAGTACTCGAAAAGTATTCACGTACTGTTTCAAAGCATTGAAAAACATACGCTAACTGATAACCTTCCAATTTTTATAATACAATTTTTGGTTCTACATCTATAAAAATCTTTAAATATCAATTTATCAATGTTTGAAAATTTCTTTAAAATGAAAAGTTTAATAATAACATTGTTCTGTTATAATATTAATTAACGAAGGAAAAGAAAAACTCAAGACTGTTTATTGATACAATGTGGACAAGGTTGTTATTTCCGCTTGGTATTAAATTCACAGTAACTTTCGGTGTATATGTATAACATAATTTTGTCATAGCTATTAGAAGAGGATGGTATTTAAAAGGAATGTGGTATATGGATATATGGATAAGCTGTGTTAGACTGAGGACTCATAGAATTGTTCTGGATAGTATTAATTACTACATACAGTGCATAATGAAGTAAATGATATTTTTATAAACATTTTTCTATATCGATCTATATGCTTCTGAATCATCGAGTTTGTTTTGATTTATTCTTTATTGTATATTTACGCACCGATAATAATAAATTATTTGCGAACAAATGAAGTGTGTTCGTCCTAACATTTATATTTACTAATAAAAGTGAATATAAAAGAGAAACAACTTTTAATATTCAATTAGAAATTTCCGAATTTATTTGAAAAATTAGTATCTTAAGCAGTAAATAATATTATTTCTCGCCATGCTGAAGTAATGTAATCATTCAATTTAATCAAAATATCGATCGATCTATTGTTTTCGTATGATATTTATAATAACGGAAAATTTACAAAATTTTAATGCTGTGTTTTAGCCAGTTATTTTAACTTCTGACATGTACTAATCTTCTGATTGCCAAGTAGATGTCAGTAAATCTGCTGACCCTTGTTGAGAGCGAATAAGTAACCTGTATCGTAAGTTATCTGAGTACGTACTAAGTAGTATTAAACTTTATGTAAGTATATAACTTTATGTAAATTAATAAGACTACATTCTTGTAGACTGACTATAAAAAAACCTCGGTTGCGTAAAACATGAAGACAGCCATTGCAGATCCATGGTGTGACACAGATGCCGTAGAAATCGTTGGAGACAAACATATCAATTTTTTCGAGGATTCTTTTGTTGCAAGTCAATCGGAACATACCAGACTAGCCGATTCGGAAGAATATTTAGAAAAACTTTGTAAGTTCTAATTTATATTTGCACTTTTAAGTAAAATTACAACCTTATGTCATACAAGATCGTCATCTTACTGGTTGCTACAATTGCAAATCTTGCCGACATATGCATTATTCCATGTGGCAAAAACTGGATGAATGTGTAAATCATTTTTTTTACAATACAGTTTTATGCTAATTTTGATAAATAACGTATTTATACTTCTAGATTCCAGACTTAAGAACCTTCGTAAAGGTACATCTAAGAAAGACCTTGTAGCATCTCTGTCTGTTGCAAAGGAGGAGTCTGTTGCACGTTTTATAACGTCCGAGTGTAAACTTGAAACAGAAGAAGAAACAGAACTTTCATCGAATCCTTTAATAAGACATATAACGCCTCATTTACAAGTACGTATTTATAAAAATTTAATAATTATTGAAATATATTTTGGCTGAACATGTATGGTAACAGTGGGCTTCCTTTGTTGAATATCTTTACTCGTAAGGTTTTTAACAGTGCACCATATAACCAAATTGGTGAAGGCCTGACATAGTTTTGCCTACAATTTTGTTTCAAAATAATATATTAATAATAGTTATATAAAATTTCCATATTTTTTATCACAGGCATTGACAGCTAGTGAATTAGTTCATCTATTAAAGGCGGACGTTCTTCAAGTAATTAGTGAGTCAGAGCAAATAGAAGGTGTTGTAGAAGAGCCAACAAGTAATATAAATATAGATCATCGATCCAAGGATTGAGATACATAAGAAACATGTCTATTCAAGCATTATCGGGAAAAGTATTTTTGGTAATAACTGGTGCAAGTCGTGGAATTGGTAGACAAATAGCGATATCGTTTAGTTCGCTTCTGGAAGCAGGCTCGCATCTTCTTCTGTTAGCAACAAATTTGAATGCTTTGAAGGAAACTGCAGAGAATATTTCTCCCACTGTAACTGTGGATACAGTTAGCGTTGATTTAAGCAAATCAACAAAGGAGAAATTGCATGGTGAGTAGAAATATATTGCGTATATATTTTAAATATACATATGTAATAACATATTTACAAATTTTAGACATTATAATGGACTCTTTGAAGGCTAAAACAGTGAAACACTTTGATCGAGTGGTAATAATACATAATGTTGGTACAATGGGGGATATTACGAAATATGCAAATGATTTGATCGATATAAATGAGTGGCGTAATTATTATGACTTAAATCTCTTCATCCCTGTGATATTAAATGGAGTTGCAATGCAAATTTTTAATGAAAATCCGAATATTAAGAAGACCGTTATAAATGTTACATCCTTGTTGGGTATCACACCACGAAAGTCGATGAGTTATTATTGTAGCTGTAAAGCAGCACGAGAAATGTTTTTCAAGGTAATAATTTTGTATCAATACAAGTTGTTTATTTGCACCTTCCATGTTCTATATTCATTAACTTTTACGTTTCGCAGGTGTTTGCATTAGAAAACCCACAGATTGATGTGCTAAACTATTCACCAGGACCAGTTGACACAGACATGTTCCATCAAGTTTGTACTGAAGTTATCGACAAAGAAGTTAATGCTAGTTTCAATGATATGTTGAAGACGAAAACTGTTTTAACTTGTGAACAAACAGTTAATCGTCTTTTAGCAGTTCTGAAGGAGCACAAGTATAAGTCTGGTGATCATATTGATTATTACGACGAATCGTAAATTGCATGCAGATCTACTGTCCAAAATGACCCGCATTCCAATTATGATAGCTTAAAAACAGTGTACAAGCAAAGAAAAATATTTTGACTAACTGCTTCATTAAATTAGTTGTCAAATAATATTTTATTTAATGTTTTTGTTACATTGTAAAAATAAGGTATATAAAATACACGTTATTAAATATTTGCAGTAAAAAATACGGTTGTGCGTATTACTTGTTCAGAAGAAATATTAAGACTTAAGAAGATAATCCGCTATCTGCCGTTAATGTTGCGTAACTTATAGAATTGGATCTTGCGTTTTGGATGCGCATATTTATCAGAATTAATATCACAATCGTATAAATCCCTCCGGAAACCAACCAAACTGGCGATGGATATATAGGCGGCATGAACGCTGAGTATATCATACTATATAAAGAAGCCGCCACAAATGGTGTCAATGTCTCAATAGATACTGTCATAGAAAATACCTTACCTACAAAAATATCTTAATATACGCTACATATGAATCTATCCTATACCAAGTAAATTTAAGCAATCAGAAGAATTCGTTAAATATAGTAATGTTTGATAATCATTACCAGTATCTTCTGGAGGCACTGATTTAGATAATATTGCACGAATCATAGGACTGGCAACGCCGCTAAACATTCCTACACCTGCAGACAGGTACATATGCCAGGGCTTTAATGTAAAGCTTTGTATTATTGAACTAATTGAGGAAAACAATAACGACATTATAGTGGTCACTACTTCATCAGATCCTATAAAATTTTGTTTCCTTATCGGTCGTTTTTCACATTAATTATTTTTAAACGTCGCTTAATATAAATTTGAATCTATACCTTCGTACATTGCAAACATTTTCACTCCGGCTATTATTCCAGCAATAGTAAGCATTATATTTGTAGCTAAATAAATCGAATACTCATTTACATTCCAACCAAGTCTTGCGCTTGCAAATAAAAATCCAATGGTCATTTCACCTTGCATAACTATAACCATTAATATCATACAAATTATACAGCTCCAAACTGCATAACGGTTAAATCCATCCCGTTTCTTGGTACATGTACTGATGAGCTTCTTTACCAAATCAGTATTGAATAAACTACCCAAAGTTATCTATAATATTATATATACATTAATAAGAGCATATCTATTAAATACCACAAAATACATACTGAACCTGAGTTGCGGGCTGTTTCAGGAACTAAAAAGTGAATATATAATCCTGCTAAAATGCAGCACACTGTGGCAGTTACGAATACAACTGTGTATCCGCATGCTTTAAAAATAATAGGTCCAGCCAATATACCAGTCAAAATACCAATGGATATTAAAACCTCCATCCAAGCTAATTGCCATCCCCTTTCTTGTTTATTTGAAATGTCAGTAATATAACAAATAGTACCCAATATAATTATGCAAAATCCACCAAGGCATGCATAAGGAATATATGCAATTAATAAAAACCATGGACTAATGTCCCAAACGGTCATAAAGGAGAAAATAAAATATGTCAGGGATATACCTATAATAAAAAGATAAATTAAAGTAAATTCAATTTTTTATTTTCTATAGCATATATTGCTAACCGATATATCCTGGCAACATAATCAGTTTCCTTCCATATATATCACTCCATGGACCCAAGAACAAAGATAACAAGGCAGGTAAAATACTTTCCATAATTGACTTGGCCATTAATATTAAACTTGCTTTAGGTTGAACTTGTTCATCTATTTTTAATGCTGCCGCAGAGCTGCTATTTTCATGGAGTAGCGAACATTCTGTTTTATTTATATTCAATGTTATACTACATGTGCGGTATACTATTAAATCTGTTAAAATATTACCTAAAATTCAAATTACAGTCGTACAATTATTTCATAAATAGAAAAGTTAGTTAACACATTCCGTTGCTAGTTACTAAAACTCTGAGTGAAATAACAATTGATTTCACAAAGATAACAAGATATTATGCACGTTCGAATGTATAGTTCCAATAGACTTTTTACAATTTATGTTCTCTAGAAAAGCAACATTATATTGTATTATATTTATATATGTAAATTTAAATTGATAGGTGATAATTATATGTAGAGTATATTCTAGACAAGATATTTTATAATTACTTGAAATTGCTTGAGCAAATATTAACATCATCATAGGTGGTTGTACTAGCACATAACGTTTCCATCCTGTAATTGCCAAGTCCATTGTATCCTTCAATAATTTTTGTATATTAGCAACATGCGAGGTTAACAAGCGCAAAACAAACTATTTTTGTGTTCCCTGTGACCGTATAACTCTATACTATTAAAATATAATTAAAGAGCACTGCCGCACACCCACATAATTGTAATATTTCTAAGCTTCGTATCTGCTTCAGTGATATTGTTTAACTCTTTGGGCGAATCATTTTGGATTGTACGTCATCGACCGTATAATTGGCAGATAATTGTGGTCCATTGTTGTAATGTTTCTATGTATTGGTACTTGTTTTTGTAAATCATATATCACGTGCCGCTTGCAGGTTTTATAAACTGTTATACGGAAGATCTGAGGCGGTTTGCTTACATTGTTATTGACAAACAGCAATTTTGACAGTCGCTCAGCTGATCGGTAACAATGTGTTTGGTTGATATTCTGTATTCATATGCATACGCATACCCACACATATGTATATGGCATAAGGTCGCATAGCCCACCTTTTTGTTAAATGGTTACAATGCTTCAGCTGTTTTCGGAAAACAGTGTGTCTAATATCTCTGTACGCAACAAAATCGAATACATTTTAATTGCAATATTTATATACATACAGATATTACAATAAAAATGATTAAGGAATAATATTTTATAATGCAAAACTGGTATTTTAACGTATTTAAAAGC
The DNA here is from genome assembly GCA_948146005.1 of Nomada fucata. Classification (NCBI taxonomy): domain Eukaryota; kingdom Metazoa; phylum Arthropoda; class Insecta; order Hymenoptera; family Apidae; genus Nomada; species Nomada fucata. The sequence continues at coordinate 12,465,619 of OX411276.1, forward strand.
ATAATAAATTAAATATTCTGGAACGTATTGAATAAAAAAATTGAAATTCTGAACTGTTATGAAATATTGTTCCTTCCATTTTAACCAGACTATATAGCAAGTTATAACACGTGAATGGAAATTTCTTTTGTACAACATGTGTACCGATAAAAACGACGAAAATAGACCAATAACACCGCCTGACGAAGATTGTTGTCATAACTCATGTGATCCATGTATTTTTGATATACATCAGAGATTACTCGAAGAATATGAAAAGAGAAAGAAAGGAAGAGTTAAAAAACAAAATGAAAAAAACTTACTGTGCTTGTCTTCGTACAGTAATTTCACGATTGTTGACATAAAACAGGTTTCCGAGTGTTATATTCTACTTTCTTTAAAGTATAAAGGTATAAGCGTAAACTTTGTTGACCAATAAATTGACTTACTATCAAATATACCATATTATATTTATTCTTAATAATTCTTTTACAGAAAATGCCTTAAGATATAATGGGAGAATACTAATAGAGCCAGGTCAATATGTTATGCTACATTTGGATGATACCACTAAACCATTCACACCGATTTCATTCACAGATGACACTATTGAATTTTTAATTAGACTTTATCCTAATGGAAAGTTTAGCTCACATTTGGAAGAACAGCAAATAGGTGATATAATTCGTGTTAGAGGGCCATACGGAAATTTTAAATACGAATGCAATAGGTGCAACATGCTGTAGTACAATTATTATATAATTTTTATAACATTCAATTTTATAGATAAATCGATTAAATTAATGAATTTAAAAATAATCAGCGAATTTTCAGATTTCAGACAATTATTATGTTTAGCATGGGATCTGGAATTGCTGCTGTTTATCCTGTAGCAAAATCAATCACAGATAATGAATTAGAAGAAACAAAGGTGCATCTTATAGGATGCTTTCGAAATGTATCACAAATTCCTTTAAAAAAAGAATTACAACTATTAACTGATTACTGGAACTTTGAATGTAGTTTACACATATCCCAAGTGCAAAGTAAGTTAACAAACTTCTATTTACATATTTTTTCTGTTACAAGCATTTTTACAACATAATAATATACTACAATGATATAAACAAATATAATAAAATAGTGCAGTATACAAACATCACAGCTTTCTTGCACTTTTTATTCTATAGATAATACTTTCAATCTCCATGGTATAAATATGAAATATGGAAGATTGTATAAGAAATCAGTCTCTGAAGTGCTTGAACAAAAAACGGCAAGTACTACATTCATCTTAATATGCGGTACTAGTGAATTTAATCGTTCAGTTGAGCAATGGGTAAAATGTATGCACTATACTCATGTGCATGTGTTTGAATAAAAAAATCGGCATTATTGGACTCTATACAACTCCCTTTTATTAAATTGTCTTACTCAATGCGACACGATATGCTTTCTTGGCAGTTAGGGCACGAACCATGAATGTGATTAAATACAACATGATTTCCCGCTACCGCTTGTAACCACTGGAAAGTAAAATAAGATTTTTATAATTATTATGTATATTAGGTATATTTTAATTGAAAAGTTATCAGCGATTTGCGCAAAGCATACTTGTAATAAACAAGATGTGTGAAAATGTTTTCTACACTTCCCATTATCACAAATTTTGTCTGGTAACGTTACACTGTTTAATTCCAAACAGAAACAAATACAACATTCTTTGTCGGCCACTATAGCATCATCATCTTCTATATATTCGTTCTCGATTTTTCTTGGAAATGCATATATATTTAATAGCGCTGTTAAATTATCTATAATATCACACTTTGGATTCCAATTCTGAAAAATTGTAATATCAGCTATTACTGTGGCACATGTCATTATATTTTCAATAATATTACTTTATAACTATGGCACTTTATTACATACATATAAATTCTTAGAGACAAGTTCTCTTTTTAATTCAACTTCAGTTTCACTGCCCATAAATTTAATTTCTGGTAAATCTGTAGGATACCACGGATCTATCTGAATGTACATTGACAATGATGGTGTTAAATAAATTCGTCTATAGAGATGACACGGTTTTGGTGGTGCTGGATCAACTACCCAGCAATTCCTACTTATTTCAAAATGATGTATATTTTACATTAAATCCTGTAAAAAACATAGGATACATTGAAAATTGACACGGTTTTATACTTACTCGTCGATTTGTTTTAGTTTCAACCAAGCTTTTTCAAATATTTCTATTTGTCTTGTAAGCTTATTCCTTGCTATATCCAATGTATCTAAATTCTTTTCGAAAGGTCCAAGAGCTGGTATTTCAGGTAAATCGCAATAAACAACTGTCCACGGATGTGGTCCAAATTTTGTTCTTTGCAACTTGACAGTCACATTTCTTAAAGACAACTTGATCGTGTTCAAGGTGCTATCAGATAATATTTGAATGTCCTTTAACAATATGATTTTGTTGTCTATAGTACATAATATTTTGTTTAAGAGTTAAATAGAATGATCAATCGTAAAGTACAAGTATAGAACAAAAGAGGTTTCTTATCTCCATTATTATAGACCATAAAAATAACTTTAAAAACATTTTAATACATACAGATGGTGTTGCAAGTACATCTTTTAATTCTTGTATTATGTTCCCTGTAGTGTTATCTATGCCTTCGTATTCATTGTCTTGAATTACATAAGTATTTTTAATAATGCTAGTCTATTTAAAAAAAATTACAGTAGTTATTATCTCATATGCAAATGTTGTATGTGTATAAAATCATTATACTCACGATTAGCGATTGTAATTTTCTTAAAAATGAAGAGAGTTTAGTTACATTTCGCGTTAATTCCTGCACCTTTTGACCAAATCCTTCGTTGGATCGCAACAGTGTGATTGCTTTACCAAAATTAATTTCCACATTGTCTAACGACGGATACTTAGGCAAAATTAACTTTAACTTTATTCGTATAATTCGTTTTGAACGAGAATTACACGAAATTGGTAAAAATCCTTGCCACGTAATTGGTTGCTTAGAAACTAGTACCAATTCAGGATACCATTGAATAATATTTTCGTAGTCGTCAGTTATCATTGTCATCAATTATTTACTGTTCATTGTTATCATGTATCTCATGTTTATCTTGACAATAAAGACAAAGAAAAGAAGTTCAACATCATATTCACCGCTGCATTTTCATTCGAAGATATTATTTATCGCTAGATGGCTTCAGATATGTGTTGTTGCGTAGCTACTGGTGGGATGTGGGGACTTTGTGTCGGTTCGGTTGCCCGTGGATGCTGAACCGCTCTGCTTGTGGAGAAGCGCGGAAGAATCAAACACATATTATAAAGTTAAAAAGAACGACTATTTATTTTGTTATTCAGCGTAGAAGGTACGGATTGTTCAAGGGATAAAGAAGTTATGATCTGCGAGACTTCTTCTTCTTTCCTTTACAGCTCTGGTTCCTCTTCCTGAGTTCCCTGATCCTCCTAAATTATCTTCGTTCAATAAAGTTCGGTCTCGTTGGTTTTCCAGTCGTCCTTGGGCTCGTGGAGATGGCAACCCTTCGTTAAGGGGAAATACGGAAAACCCGGGAAACGCACAAATGTCAGAGGAAGCGCGCCAAAGTGTCGAGGGGCTATTGCAGGGTCCCTTTTGTTCAGCAGTCGAGCATGTGGCGACCAGCACAGATTTAATTCTTTATGTGCTGTAATAAATCAGCCTTTATAATCTTCCAAGTGAAGTGCTCTAAGATCCGAATTCTCTGACTCTCCTTTTTAATGGACTACCTACGACTTGTACTAGATAATATGTAGCTTTATTTATCGTTCACCCGACCTCGAATTTCGCTCATGTTATTATCGCTATCATAGTTACAATTATATCGTCGACTGTTGATTCGATATCACTAGATATTATGGCCTGCTAACGCGATAGCGTAACAGTATAATCATTTTTATCTTACGATTAGAAATTTTTCATAAGCGTTAATTTCGATTCTATATTTATGACATGAGCATGTTGTATTATAATCATAACTGCACATACTGTCATTATTACTTAGAAATTTTTATCTTTGACGCTCTTAGAGGATACAAAAATTTAATTGAACTCACGCGATGTACGATTTAATTTATATCTTGTAATATGAATGTTCGAAAAAGAAATTTGTATTTTGTAAAACGTAATCGTGAAATACAATTTCGTCAAATCATTTGATGAAAGTACAATCCTTATTCTGTTTCAAATCTGCATAATGTACACAGCTTTGAACAGAGTTCCGTTCTATATGTGCCCATGGGACTGATAACACAACACACAAACAAATGCTAATTTTGTCCATATGTTCGTATGCACTTATAACACAGTATCATTTGTCATTTCTGATAGTAAACATTCCATATAATTTCACATATAGAGTTGTAGTTCTTCCAGTTCTTCTAAATCAAGTGAAAATATAATAAACGTAAATGCAATACGTGCAATGTAAAATAATACTTTCGACGAATGAATAGGAACGTAATGTTACTACATTTCTGTTATTTCTTTGTTGCAGGTTATGAGTCATAGTCTACTCCATTATCGAATTTATCTTTTACTTGTGATTTGCATGCGAAGTTATTTTGTTGCTGATAAATAATAAAATTCGATATAATATTAAACGCTACAAAGAGGAGGAGTGAAGATAATCTATGAAAAGGGTGACATTGAAAAACTAACAGAAGGATACAAAATACACAGTGCTATTATAGTTTCGTTGCATTCGTAATCATAATAAATTAAAAGGCATTAAGTATAAGTATGAATAGGAGTGTGAGCACATTATGTTACAATAATATATTTACCAAAATCATATTATGCATCGTGTTTGTTAGGTAAGATTATAAACAAAGCAGAATTTACGCTACTGAATCTGTGGATATAATTTTAAAAAGAAAAGCATACAGTATTGTATTCTTTACATATTTGCAAAGTATTAATATTGTGCAGAGGATATGGTATTCACATGTGTTAACGATATTGAGATTTATTGATTCGGAGATCTGCAATAGCATACAAAAATTAATTGATAAAGTACAAAGTACATAAGGTAGCGATTGTGTACAGAATCTCAATATATTTTAATATTATAAGAAATTAGCAAATCGAAATAAGAAAATATATGGTAACCAATATGACTGGATCATTAAGAGATCAACCATGGGGTTTACAAGTCGCAGAATGTGCAGCTTTTAAATGTTGTCCCCATCATCGTGTCAATCGAATGGCATGGCATCAAGGTGGCATTTTGGCCCTTACCTATTTGGCTTACACGTGTTACCATATGACCCGAAAACCTATAAGCGTTGTAAAAAATGTATTAAGTCTCAATTGTAGCAATTTATCGCCCCCGCCAAATTTTTTGATCAATAGCAGTAATCGAGATACATGGTGCGATTGGGCTCCATTTGGTAAGCATAATTTCAGCAATTATTATAAACTTGCAAATAATTTATGCACATAAGTTACGTGTTTATTTCCTTCTTCACAGATACAGAAGATGCGCCAGCATTACTTGGTATGTTAGACTCAGCATTCTTGTTCGCGTATGCAGCAGCCATGTTCCTCAGGTGACATTCAAGTGAGCTTATTTGTCATACAGGGATCAGGAAGATTTAATTGATAATAATTTCGTATTCATATTTTCAGTGGGTTCATAGCGGAAAGAGTAAATCTACGATACTTTCTTACATTTGGCATGTTAGCATCCGGTATATCTTGTTATCTTTTTGGTATTGCCAGACCGTATAATATTCATAATTTGTGGTATTTCGTTTTGGTTCAGGTAAGTACAAAGAGACACCTTATTTTTCCTATGACAAATTGTTTATGGATAAAATCATCAACAATATTTATGTATAGGCAATTGGTGGAGTCTTCCAAACATCGGGTTGGCCAGGTGTAGTTACCGTTGTAGGAAATTGGTTTGGAAAAGGAAAGAGAGGCTTAATCTTTGGTATATGGAATTCTCATACATCATTAGGAAATATTTTGGGCAGTTTAATAGCTGCCGAATTTGTGGAATCTGATTGGGGACTAAGTTTCATGATACCTGGAGCAGCAATGGGCTTGGCAGGATTTACGATATTCCTATTTCTAGCACCAAATCCTATAGACATAGGATGCGTCCCACCTGCTTTTCCTAGATACAGAAAGATCGAAGCTTCTCACAGTTCGGACGAAGGAATTAACGGAGACGATTCGGAGAATTTATATAATGATGGAGACGATGTAAGCTAGATATATGAATATGTTTATTTATTAATTAGTGCCATTGTATAACTTTTAGCATGCGATGCACTAATAGCAGTATTTTATTATCATGACTGTTTACACAAGCACTGGAGTGTAGAAATAATATCTATTAAAGATATTCTAAATACAATTTATGTGTGTATCGTATATTATAATGTATGAGGGTAAATTTCTATTTTCTTCCATTAGCCGGACCTTCAGCTATTTAATAGTGATGCTTATTAATTACGAATGGCTATTAACTCACCAATGTCATAAAATTAAATAATGCTGTAATTAAGCAGAAAAATATTTCTATTATGAATTGTTTTTATATTTATTTTCCGCGCATTTTCTTGCACCTCTTGTATGCTTAATAAAAGTTACTCATTTACTGTACTTAGCGTCTCATCTATCGCTGTGCCTACCGCGAACAGGTCGATGTGGATGTAAGTGCATGCTCTGTTTTTTTTTTTTACGTAATTAAGCATTGCATTAATAAGAATGTTGGTGTTATCGAATATACATGTATGTATGGCTATCTACACATGTTTATTTTCAAAAGGATTTACCGAACGCACGATCTGAAACTAGCCCGATATTACCAAGGTATAGACATGGACAAGGACATCATCATAGAGGAAATGCAGTTGGATTCATTGGAGCTATGAGGATACCTGGTGTTATAGAATACTCGCTTTCTTTATTTTTTGCGAAACTTGTGAGCTACACATTCTTGTATTGGTTACCATTGTATATCGCGGCATCAAGTTAGTATTTATTATAATTATAAATTATACAGCTTTGTGTAAGAGTTATCAACGATATTATTCATTTTGTTTAGCAACTTACGGCGCCACATTAAGCGCAGATGTTTCTACATTGTTCGACGTCGGTGGTATTGCCGGTGCAATAGCTGCTGGTGTTCTGTCTGATTATAGCGGTATGAGTGCACTAACTTGCGCAATCATGCTTGGATTCGCGGTTCCCGTGGTATGTGCTAATTAGTATTATATGCATTATAAATTGTAATATACTTACGATTGTTTCATTAATAATATAAATTATTAAAGTAGGAAAATAATCACTTCAGGCTATGAATATATTTTGTGAATTGCTATTTATTTCTATAGGTGATAATGTTGTTTATAATTTCTTACACAGTTATTTATATATGACTACATTGGAAGCAGTAGTTTGGGTATCAACATAGTATTATTACTAATAGCAGGGGTATTGGTAAATGGACCATATGCCTTGATAACTACTGCAGTATCTGCAGAATTAGGAACTCATCCTAGTTTAGGAGATAATTCTAAAGCTTTAGCTACAGTTACTGCCATTATCGATGGAACTGGTAGTATAGGTGCTGCTGTAGGTCCACTACTAGCAGGATTGGTATCGCGTTGGGCGGGTTGGCACAATGTGTTTTATATGCTTATGATTGCAGACATGATAGCATTATTGGTAAGTTCACTTATCCTGATATACTTAAGTGACAACAAATATTTTCAATTTCATTATGGCTTTTATTATTCCAGCTTTTGTCAAGATTAGTTTACAGAGATGTACAAATATTTATACAACGATGGAGAACTGTTTAATTTTATTCATTTACATTAACCAAAAGATAAAATGGATAAAAATAAAAAATAAATAAATTTTTCAAATACGCCTTCATAACGTACAGTGTTTTTAACTTTTCTAAATATCATAAAATGTATAACAAAATGTTGCACCTCGTAATAATATCTAAAAAAAAACCATGCGCATCGTGAAGTTTTAGAAATATTTAATTTTGATGCACAGAAATAAATAGTATATATTTTTGGTATTTCTGGGTGTTGTTATTTCATCAAATACCATTATAAGAAAGGAAGGAACAGTCTTATCTTTTTTTTAATCGATGACTTAAAAAAAGTATATTAAATAATTACTTAATAATAACTATGTAGTACTAGTATGACAACATCAAGGGATACCAGTTGGAATAATGTAACTGATAGAATCTGCAAACTCGCCCCAATTCGCTCTTTGGGTTTGAAATGTAACAATCCATGCTAGAAGAACTGCTGACCATATAGAAGCTCCAATTGCAGAAAATATCACATCTAAAGGACAAAGTTAATAAAAGATATCATCTAAAGTGGTGCGTATAAGTTGATCTATATGTAAAATAATTATCTTTGTGTAAACATAAACCAGTATTTACACAACTGATACGTTCAAAATAAAATAGGCAACAACATTGCTCTTATTTTTTTGTATATGTATTCTATTATGTATAACAGTACGAACTTTACATTTGTTTGAACAGGGTAATTAAATACAGCATTTTAACTTACATCTTTTAATCTGCTTTTGTTCTTCATAGTGCGGTACAACAAAGGCTTCTTTAGCAAACCAAACAGCATTCACAGCCCAAAGAAATGGTAAAAGAAGGAATCCAGCTACAAAAAAAAAACGAAATTCAATCGTTTCTATAGGTCTTAATATAGAGGGTACTAATAATTAAATATACATCGCTCACCTTTAAAATACCATTTACAGAGATATAACTTTTTCTCGTTTGGAATTTTCGACAAATCCATCGCAATAATAGCAATATTATAACCTATATTTTTGTTATTTAAAATATGTATACAAACGTATATGGTTTTGTATTAAATACAATGGACGTACATCTGCGTCAGTTTAAAAAAGAAGGATTTCAAACATTGATATAAAGTAGTAAGTATACGAAAGAATAACGGAGAAAAATGTATCTATGATATGTCAAACTAAAAAGTGGAGACTTTCTTTTGAAGTGAAAGTGTTGTCATATTCTCTCAACAGATGTCGCGGTCGTGCAAAGAAAAGAAGACAAAGAATATACAATATAACGGTTCTCATAGCGAATACCGCGAGCATAGAAAAACTTTTGATAGTATAAATAAAATGTAGCCCCATAGCATCCTGAAATGACGATTAATAACTGATACAAATTACGATAAAACATTTGCAAAGAAAATTACATTTAAAGTTCGTACTAAAGTGACAGATCGAATACGCGGAGAACATATTCATGTGAGCACCGCTTTGCTAATCCTAATGGTGGGAACCTGTCACGTGATCAGTTAACTTGCTGCCCCGCTTGTCGCGCGAGTAACCGTGGCCAGCCATTTTGATTAGTAACATGGCGTCAGCGGAGATTAATATGGCGTCCTCGGACATAATAACCGAAGTGGAGATTCAACCAGATATCCAAGAGGTTGAAATAGAAACAATACCGGTAGAAATACCCTGCGAGACTGTGGAAACAACTATCGAAGGAGAGGATGGACAGCCGATGATAGCCCTACAAACACTTCCAGAGCCAGGACGCGAAGAAATCATACTACAGACGCAAGAGGAAATCGTCGGTAGTGATCCACTGAGCGTATACGATCAGATCCCGGTACCGGAGAACGATATTTATGTCGAATCAAGCCCCGGTCCATCGAGAAAGGGTCCCAAGAAGGCCAGAAAGGGTGGTTCATCGAAATTCCGATCATCTGATCATACGATTTTTGGGGAAATGGGCTCGGAAACGAAGGCTAGAAAGTGGGAGCAGAAGCAAGTGCAAATCAAGACGCTCGAAGGTGAATTCTCGGTGACGATGTGGGCATCGGGTACCGATGACGGTAAGTGTTGCATTTAGTTCTAACCTTCTTGGTAACTTAAATAAAACACACCGTAGTAATTTAGCTATATAGGAGTTTTTGTATACGGCTATCTCCACGCACACTACTTGTACGCACTTCCGGTCGTCACGAATCAATACTGTGATTTTTCATCTGGGTTTGCCAAATGAAAATAATTGAATCCTTGAGAACTTTATTACTGACAATTTCGTTGACAGTTTGCGTTGTTTGTTTTGATCGAGGGAACGCCATTATGCTGCCAGGGGGCAGCCATATTTTGAAAATGGCTTCTTTTACGTGATCTATCCCTCTTGAATGATAATGGCGGAGATGTACTTACAACATAGAACGAAAGCTCTATGCTCGCGTTATCTTTGCTTTCCTCGTAACATACAGTAATAACTGGTCTTTATGTGTTTCTATTTAAGACACACATGCTTTTGTACATCTCTATCGAGAATAAAAATATAATATATATCTATATATATTTTTATTTGTGATTTATATTGTATTCATTACGAGAACTATACGAAAAAGAGGAACATTCTTTCAAATGTGAACCATGTTTTGACTTCTTACGTCACTGAATATAATATCCATAATTCTTTTTAAACGTTGGGAAATTATCCAGTTCTTATAAAGAAAAGAAAAACAATTTTAATGCCTATTGGGAATACAATTTTATACTCATAAGTACGTCGCAAAACGAGTATAATATTATTAAAGTATATATAATGTAAATGAACAAGCTTGTAAATTATTACGTCTTTATAGCAATTTGGTGTTATATAAATCAATATAGTTTCTAAATCTTAGAAGGCAAAGAGTACAAAAAGGAATAATAGTTTACGAATACTTTATAAAAAAGAGAAATATATTTTAAGTTTTAATGATTTGTAAAGTATGTTACTTTAAAAATGTATATTTTTTTTATATCTATGTATAATATGCCGAAATTTCGAATGTATAACTTTGTTATGTTTGTTATTAAAACATAATATTAATCAATTAAGTGTATTTGACATTGTTTTCTTAGGATTAATTATATATACGAGTAACCCTTTGTATGAATGTGTTTTAATTAAAAGCTTTGAAATGATTCATACAAGTCTTATATTATATGAAAATGTATATTATTTCGAATGTATATGGAAATCCTGTGTGTATATATATATATATACACACAGATATATGAGTTTACATTTGGTATTAAATTCCAAATGGATAAGTAACATTGATTTGATATAACAGATATAAGTTAAATTATTCACAACTAAGAAAATCCAGATGTTTTTGATTTTTAATCTACTTTTCATTTCAAGTATATATATATTAATTTTCGTTAAAAAAGTATTTTCCAAAGAAATATCCCTTTGTTTAAAAAAAGAAAAAAGGAAAAGATACTGTTGCTACTATAAGCAAATAAGAAAAATACATGATTTAAGTAATGAAAGATAAATACAGTAGCTTTTGTTTGGGACTGCTTGTTTGTTGCTGTTAAAGGGAGTGTCCTATTAGCTCCTCACCTGGTGGATGTTCCAGATGAAGGCTCAAATCCAGAGCCTGATCCAGACTACACAGAATACATGACTGGTAAATCCAATGCCAAATTCAATCACTCTGGGAGCTCCATTTCCGATGGAATGCCAGGCCTTGACCTATCGGATCCAAAACAACTGGCAGAATTTGCTAGGCCTGGCCACAAATTGAAAGTACGCAAACCACCTGTTTTAGACGGCGTTGAACGCACTATAGCTTGTCCGCATAAAGGATGCACAAAAATGTTCAGAGATAATAGTGCAATGCGTAAACATTTACATACTCATGGGCCAAGAGTACACGTTTGCGCAGAATGTGGGAAAGCTTTTGTTGAAAGCTCGAAATTGAAGAGGCATCAGTTGGTTCATACAGGGGAGAAACCTTTCCAATGTACATTTGAAGGATGCGGAAAGAGGTTTAGTTTGGACTTCAATCTTCGTACTCATGTTAGAATTCATACCGGAGACAGGCCCTATGTTTGTCCATTTGATGGATGCAGCAAGAAATTTGCACAATCAACGAACTTAAAGTCACATATATTGACGCATGCAAAGGCTAAGTAAGTATGATTTAAGTTTTATATCCATAAATTTTTTCCTTTTCTTTTCTGGTTTCGATAAATGAAGAATAATATGAAAATTATTTTTGTAGGTCACGTAACGCTATTGGAAGGCAAGTACAACAAATTCAACTTCAACAACCTCAGTTTGTTCAAGTTGAAGTTGCAGATGTGGATAATCAACAGTTCATTGTTTATGCCGATTAGCCCCCCTAAACAATGATCTCATATCCTATAAACTTATTATGGAATATCGTAATCATTAATTAGTAATCTAAACAGTGTAAATATTTTCATGATACAAGTGATGAGGGCAGGACATTACTAAAGCTGTTAGTTATCTTAAGAGAAAAAAAATTAATTAATCAATTTATACCTCTGTGCTTAGACGCAAAAGTAAATGGATATCACAAGCACTATACTACCACAACAAAAATAAAATAAAAGTACACTAAAGAAGGTAGTGCATCTTCTGAGACATATAAAGTAGAATATTGCGCACTGCTCAATCTCATGTCTGAGTCACTAAAATGATACCTAGTGCGCTCTCGTAATACAACTGTATATATTTATACGTAAAGTAAAATATTGTATACAGTATATTTTGGAGAAATTCTGATGAGAATAAACTACAAGATACGTCTTTTCCGTCGGACTCAATTGTACCACTTTAATATACTTTTTACACTATACAATGGTAATTGTTAATAGTTATCGGAGAAGAGAAACATAAATGCGTCTATTGTGTATTATACTTTAATGTCCACAAAATATGATACATTTATTCCTGTAAAATTATTAAGATGTTTTTATGTATTGTCTATCTAAATAGACATGAAAAGCGTTGTAAGATCAAATGGATGCGTATTTAATATTGTCGGCATTTAAAGAAATCCGATTAAATTGAAAGACGTACGTTGACATAATATGTTTTATCCGTGATATTCACGAATACATTGTGATGTATAAACGTACATCGATGCAATGACGTTAACGAAGTTGTTAAGAAAATTTGTGTCATTTCAGAGTAGGAAGCAATAGTTTATAGGTAGATTTATAATATCGACTGTATTAAATGGCGATTGCGTGCATCCCATTACATCGTTATTCATTAATATTCGCATATCACAATTTTATACATGCAGCTACAACGTTAAAGCATATATCAAATAACTAAATCTATATATTAATTCTAGAATTATTTATAAACAAAAATTTGGATAATTTATTAAGTCATATAAAGTATATTCTTTCATCAAATTTCGTTTACGGCTATTATAATTTTATTTTTTATAGCTGTATTCATTTGGTAAAAGACATAGAATATTTCTATAAGCGTTTTCTAAACATTCATTTTTCAAAACGTTTTAAGTGAACAAACGATGTGCTGTATAACAAGATCTTGAATTTCTTTCCTATTAACTTTTTGGATTTTACTCGTTTTATATATATTCCAATGAGTTTTTGTATTTTCTGTGTATAATACATTTCTATGAGTTGTGAACAATTTAGCTTGATTATTTGAGTTCGTAATAAAACACGTAAAAGTTACTACGTATTTTTGTTAGAATATATTATAGTACATGTAATTTGGCCTACACGATTGTAGAAAAATATTTGTGGAAAGAAATTTGAGAAATATTTGTAGAACTTTTAATGTCTAATGAAAAAAATAGAAATTTTCCCAAAAGCTACTCTGATGATAGCTTACTAATAAATATTTTTTATTCATTTTTATACCATGAACATTTGAAATAATTTCTTGCACACTGTAATAATTATTGCTTCCTGCTGGAAGTAATGTGAAATATAATTTGGAGGATTGGAAATTAATTTTTCATTAATGTTTATCTGTTATTAACGTGCTAGTATTATATACTGGCATTTTAAATTGAAGTTTATACCATCTTATATAAAAAAATAAGGACACGTGTTTTTTTTCTTTAATTCTTTATTTTTATTACACATGCAAAATTTGTTTCATACCATGATCATTTCATGCAGCCACGATGTTTATACATAAAGATTCAATAGTGTTCGGGAAAATACCAAATTGCATTTTGCATTCGAGGTGTGTGTCTTTTATACAGACTCAGAACAAATACAACGAAATTATTGATATCAGTATATAACATTAAAAACAAAAGGAAATAGACCCCCTATTTTTAATTTAACAAATGATTTCATGTTATCTATTGTTATTCATTATATTTTAAAACTATTTATGCGTGTATCAAACTTTATTTGTTTCCAAAAAATTATACATTTTTCATATTTTCTTAAGTTATTGCTTAAAAGAATAACTCAATGTTTGAAAGTAGAATATATATGTTCTTATAAACGGTTCACCAATGGAAAGTTTCAAATCGTTTCAGCAAACACATTATCTTTGACAAAGTAGCCAAAGGTGTAATAAGTCAGTTTAAATCGGTTTTTATTTGTGAAGTATCGTTACAATTAGAAAATAATATAGTTAATACCTCCCAGATCGTCCATCTCTACCTTTGTCGTCTCTACCTTTTCGACGATCTTTGGATCTGGATCTTCTGTCACGAGAACGTGATCTTCGTTTACGATCACGACCACGAGATCGTGACCGTGATCGTGATCTGCCTTTACCACCCTTCTTTCGACTGTATAAATAACGTCGCAATTCTCGTGAGATTGGTTTCAAATGCATAAAATTACAAAATCCTGAACGTGTACATTCTCTGAAAAATATAACACATTTTAAATAGAAGCAAATACACCATATTTGAAAACATTCAAGTAATATATATCTACCCCATTTCATATTGGCGACAACAGGCTTCCCTAAAGTCAGTCACTGGGGAAAGTTCAGCATATACCGGCCTTCCGCCGAACCATCTGTTATTTAAATCATTTACAGCCCTTTCTGCGTCTTCCTCTCTTCTGAATTTAATGTAAACATTTCCAACTAAGTGATCCCCAAGATTGTCGCATACATTCATTTCTTCTATTTCACCATATTTATCCTCGCATTCAACAAAGACATCCTCAAAGAAATTATCATAATGCTCCTGCATTTCTTCGTCAGATACATTTGCAACCACTGCAATATATTTACAAATTTAACACCATCAATATATTGAACAAAATTTAATTCATTAATTAATACACTTACAATGAGATCCATCTGCACTTTTTGCTGAATTTTGTGGATTTACGTAAAGATTTTGTAATAAGCATGTCTGAAAATAACAATTTGCTTTAGTCGTTTGAATTGTTTATTGATAGGAACATGCTAACACGTCAATCATGCCTATGTTAAATGGACACGGTAAGAGACGAAAGGTTAAGAATATGATTTTTACCTGACTGAAAGTTGGCTTGTTATGAATTCGTGAACACCGGTCTCCGTGTCGGCAGGCACCAATTTTAAAATAAAACGAACAATTTACTCTGTAATTGTGAAACAAAAAATAACATCGTTAAAATTTAGCTGAAAGAATGCACATAAATGGTAAAGGGGAAAATTGAACTTACTTGTCCTTTTCAGTACCGAAAATCGATGCCAAATACTCCGCCATTGTTTATTATTTCTTAGTACCACGAGACTAAGATGCGATGTTTGTTAAAACATGTAAAGGATCTTCCTGCAACAACATATACAACGTTTTCCTCGCGACTCCGATCCAAAATGGCGAACGCAGCATATAAAATGTTCACTGACAATGAGTAAGTTTGCCAGTGGTTGTTCAAGATTCAGTATTTCATCTCTAGAGGGCACGCGCACTTTTTACTTATAAAGTCTATAACGCGAAAACAATAGAAAAATGGATTCACCGATAGACTTGTTAAAGTTATACACTATCGATGAACATTCGAATTTACTATATTGATTCGAATGATTATAGCTTTTGTTTTTCATATGATAAATTATCTCACACATGGAATATTGATACCGATGTTATCGATAAATGTTTCAAATGCACAGACTTTATGTAGGAAATGGCAATCTAAAGCAGATGGAGCTGCGAATTCAAATTGACATTATATTTCGCACAATATGAATCATATGCTATAGATTTTCTTTTCCCTCTACAATTTATTATAATCGCTTTAACTGTGCGCCATGACCTTAAATTGTACAGGTAAAATCAAATATATTTATCAATTGCCATTCTTCGAACGATCAGAACTTTGTAAAATACTGAATCAAAATGACAAATGGGAGGAGCTTGGTGGTAAGCTTTACAAATGAGTCTTATATTCGACTTAATTGTTGTTTAACAATATTGGTGAAGAAGACATGAACTATTGAGAACAGATTAATTTTTCTAAGGTAGAATTCTTCTTTTAGGGACGTGGATGGAATACGATGTGTTGACGATACAAAGTTTGCGAAAAGAAAAAAATCCGACAGATGAATTATTAACAATGTGGGGCCATCATAATCATACGATATTGGAATTATTTGTTTTGTTATCGAGAATGCAGCACTATCAATCAATGGTACCATTGAAACCATTTGTCGAAGAAAGATTTCATAAATTACTTTACAACGGAGAGGGTAATCTTCATAGAGTTCTTGGAAAGCGTCTTAATAAGAACACAAAAGATTTGAAAATAGGGACCCAGAATTTTTATCAAGCTCCATCATTGGAACCGAATGTACCAAAAATTATTGTGGAACAAAATACCAAGGAGGAATCTGATAAGATTCTTAATCATCCGATGCAACCAATGTATCTTCGTGTTACCCCAAGCAATTCGAACAACTTAGTTGTTGCTTCATTAGTGGCAGCAAATCCTTTACCAGCTTCATCACAGAAGGTTGCGGCAAATGGGAAAATAGAAAACGACGGCAGTATAATGAAAACTGAAGCAGCTATACCTCAAGCTACGTACAATGAATTAACTATAGCCACCAATGATTGGAGTAAATATAGTATCTTAGGAAGAGGCGGTTTCGGAACTGTGTACAAAGGTAACAAATTGGAAGAGGTGTATTATATAATTAAAAAAAACAAGTTAATTGGACTCATAGCTGATTTTTATTATATCCTTTTATCTATTTAGGTATCTGGAAAAATACGGATGTGGCTGTTAAAAAGATAGAAAAAAGAGGAGCAGACTCGGATGAAAGTCACTTACTGCAGCTTCAACAATCACTTAGAGAAATCAAGATTTTAAATTCTTGTCGGCATGAAAATATTTTACCATTATACGCGTATAGCTTAGACGGCAAGTTACCTTGTCTTGTTTACCAACTTATGAAAAATGGGTCTTTAGAAGATAGGCTATTAGTAAAGCAGAAAAGTGAACCTCTATCTTGGATCCAGCGTCATGAAATAGCTAAAGGAACTGCGCGTGGTTTACAGTATTTACACACAATTGGAGAAAAACCTTTGATACACGGCGATATAAAGAGTGCTAATATTTTACTGGACAAAAATTTTGAACCTAGAATAGGTGATTTTGGTTTAGCAAGGGAAGGCCCAGAAAGTGATTCTATGAAAGTAAGTTTGTTTTAAATTGTATACTGTACAAAATATTGTTCTTTATTGTTTTTTTTTTTCATGAACAGGTGAGCAAAATTCATGGTACCAGACCGTACCTTCCAGAAGAATTTTTACATGGACGAAAGTTATCCACGAAAGTAGATACGTATAGTTACGGTATAGTTCTATTTGAATTGGCTACTGGTTTATCAGCTTATAATGAGTCCAGAGCGGAGAATAGGTTTCTAAAGGATTTTATTGATAGTTGGGACGGAAAAGATCTTTCTTTACTAATAGATAAAAAGGCTGGTGAGAAGGATAAGCAGGTTTATAATAATTTAATGGTTTTGGGAAAATGGTGTGCTAATCATATGGCACAAAATAGGCCTGAAATGGATTACGTATTTAAGAAATTAAACGATTTGTAATTTGGCTTTTATAAATGCACAAGGTATTATACATCTGAATGCAATTTTTGGTATACTGTACATAATGTATAGTTTGAAAGTGTATGAGCTTTATGTGACATCTTTACGGAATTGTTATACATTTAATATGATTATATTATCAGATCGACATGTTTGTGTAATTAACTATTACCGATTCCTAAGGAATTTTTATATTATATTATACTGTACGACTTGCAGTAGTTTTTTCTAAATACTCTAGTGAATTTACAATGAGAGAAATGGGTGCTATTGTATAAAGCCTGTGTATTTTCATATATACGGGGTGTCTATTGCTGCCAATGGGAAAGTTGTTCAGAATTACCCCAGCTACCCCCAATTCTCGATGTTTCCTGAGTTACCGGGCACCCTGTATTTTATAGAATACAAATATTTTTAATGTACATATACGTAAGTGTTCGACAATAAATATTTGAAATAATTTTTGGTACATGTATCCTCATTACATAGCGAACTGGCGAAATTATTTGATCACAAAAGAACTGTTTTATGTAATAAAAGTAGTTTTCAAAGATATATAAAGGATTTATGATTTTAGAAATTGTAATGAATAATTAGTTTGTTGCAATTTATAAAAGGTAATGATGTGTAAAAATATTTTAACGTTTATTGTGATAAATGAATTCTATGATAACATTACAGTTTTAATGCTATATGTCTATAATTCTATACCACAATAAATTAAATCTATTATGAGTAGGGATTACAGTAATAACAAGAAAAAACGGAATTCATGAAAAGATTGCAATGCTATTTTTTGTTCTTAAACATATAACATATATTTATGATGATGAATGAAATACAGATGCGATGATATGTTTTCCGAAGAAACAGCTGGTTTAAACAAATTTAAAACACTTTTAAATTATGCTTCTCAGTGAACGCAGCTATATTTTGTTGTCTAAAAAATTATAAAAGTAAGACGATGATGATGATAAATTAGAGCAATTAAATATCTTAAGCATAACTGAATAATATTAAAAGCTAAATCATAGACTGAATATTTTTAAATCACATTGAGATCAATTGTTTGTAATATAATTATGGATACGATGAATTCCATAGTTCTATTTTATGGTAGAAAAAAGCAAATTAAAGTTATTGATTAATGGATCTCATTTGAATTTTAACGTAATGAGAATTTACATAAAATGCTTGTGAAATAGAAAACTATAACTTAAATGTACTACGCTAAGCAAAATTGGAACATAGTTGTGTCTTAAATATATTTGCATGTAGTAATTGATCAGTTTATATCTAATAAAATACTTAATTAAATTTTGTTATATTGGCTAAAAATTGCAACTAGTACCATACTATTCTCGCTGAGGAGAAGAAAACACATCGAAATACGCACAAAATTTTGTTAACAGAAGTAGTACACGTTGAGCACTTCCGGTTGTACAATTCGAAATTTAGGAAAGTGCTTTGCAAGAATTTGCCAAGTTGATCAATACTTCGATAATTATATTAAGTACAAGAACCGAAGTATGTAATTAAGTAATTATATCGTATTTCTTTTATTTCCTACTTTTATACAAATAACAATTTAGTCCATATAATTGCAAATTTTTCCACAATAAGATTCTAACCTTTATATAACTCCCATCGAGACTTATATCGGTTCCTATATTATTAAATACTATTCACCGTTCTCCGACCTTCCTTATATTTAGAATTATCGTCGTATAAAATATAAGGATGTGAAAACAATTGCCACTACATTATCGCTAATTATTGTACAATTCATATTTAATTAAGTACCCACTTCGCGCTTATTATAAATTTCTCTTTTATTTTTTTTATTTTTCACTTAAATTAAAGTAGTTTAGATAGCAATATTCCAAGTTACTCGATGGAACACTCTCGATTGCCCTATTTCAATGAAAACTACATATATCACACAAAATAAGAATAATATATTACAAGCAAAGAAAGAAAAAACCGTGACGAAACCGAAAAAAAGACTTTACAGGCTAATGAAACAATAAAGTCTTACATATAATATTGATCCGTTAACGGGAATATTTTTAGCTCGAAACCCTGAATGTGTACCGTAACGTAGAATACCTTCCTTGCGTATTCCGTGTCAGTAAAGATAGTTGCGTTGCGTCGGTACCGTTTCTTCTCGCGAGTACGAAAAAGAAAAAAACAAAAAGAAAGAAGAAAGAAGAAAAATACGAATACTATCCTCCAACGGGTTTAAAGGATTCTCGTTCCTTTACAAGTCCCAGAACCCCGGGCCACAATATTCTCATCGTTCTAACGCGTTCTTCACTCTGCGAGAATCGTAAATACTTTTCGCAGCAATTAGTTAACTAAACAAGTCCGTCTTTGACGTAATTTTCTTGATAGCTGGTAAAATACGCATCGTCGTGTACTGGCCATAATCCAGCGGTATTCGAAGATCGCAGCTGTCCCTCCTGTCCAACGATAGTGGTTCCTGTTGCTGATTGATAGTCCACAGTAAGGCTGGTATCGATAAAACGAACATCGTCATCCCCGCGATGACCAGCAACCATACAATTACTGTCTGCGCTATTGGTAGTATATGAAGTACCAATTTCAAGAGGAATGTTAGATCGTTTGGTAGCGTTGGTATGACCTGCGTGATAATGAATAAAAATTAGAATCTTTTAAAATATTTTATAGCCGTTGTTTAAACCAGCTTGATTTTTCTGCATCCTTTTAGAGAGGGGGTTAATGGCTACTATCATGTTCCTTGTAGGTACACTGCACCCGTCCATTGGACAAGCCTGGCCAAGGTTATTCAAGGGTAAGTCTTGTAGTTATTTGTATAGCCACTTTATTACCTTACTTAAAAAACATTTATTGGGAAACAGTTCAAGGGAACTGTAAAGGCGAGGAATAATTTTCGCCTTTGTGCAGCACGGCGCAGCGTAGGGGCCTTGAACGTCCGATTTTTTAGCGTAACACTTTGGAAGATTTGTGGTTTGGACTGGAATAATTTCTACATGGATGGCAACGTGTGTACGTTTATTTCGTATGTAAATTATGGTTATATAGGGGCTGAATTGCGGGCAGGACGTGTGGATCGTTTATTCGTATACGTTGTACGCTTGTAAATACAGAGACAAGGTTGCTCACCAAATCGCTCCAAAATAATGGCACCGTCATATCGTTGAAAGCCGCGATCCTCGAATTGTAGGTCGTATGATGCATAACGAGATTGATCTGAATTCTTGAGTTAATGTTCACCGGTATGCCGACTCTCTGTGGAAGAAAAAGAGAAGAATGCACCTCTTGTATCACTAATTTTTTTTCCTTGGTTTTTTTTTTCTTTGGATGAAACTTTTTTTGAACGATTTTTAAATCGTCTGGCAGCGATTCAACGTGGTCAACGATCTCGTTGATGCTTTTTTTTCTCTTTTCCCTTTCATTTTTTTTTTTCAATTGGCTTTGATATTAGCTCCGCGACCGTCGTGCATTATCGTTGTTCGCTTAGGTAACTAATAGACGTCGACCGGCTTTCGAATACGTTCTTCTCCCATACCGTATCCTTACTTGTGAAATACCTTGTAACGCACACTGCGCTTGTCGTTCTAGGGCGAATGTGCTTCTGATAAAAAGTCAACAAGAAGTTGCCAGTCTCGCAATGCTTACATAAATTATCAAGGAAATAATCAAATTGATGAACGAAGCTTCATAGGGCACCGTACGAGAATTACGGATGCACTAAATTCTTGCCAATGGTAATAACCTCCCTTTCTTGAAATTCTACTTACTGGTTGCAGAATGATTTTCGCGACGTGCTTCTCGGGATCCGGCTGAAGGCCTTCAATGTTGTCGTATAAACTGGGATCGGCGTTGAGGAAATGCGGCATAGACATCGCTGCTGGGATATCTGTAAGTAATATTCATTGAAATAGCATATAATCTGCATAAACGCTAATGGAAAAAAGTTAATCTAGGAAAGAAACTAAAAAAAAGAAATCGATATCGATGAAAATTTACATAGTTGTACATTATTCGATTATTCAGAATGAGAATAGAATATAATTTAAAGAAAAAATGATCTTTCGATGGGCAGGTACGTCTAAAAGGCGATATCTTTAAGAACTTTTCCACGAAAGTGTCAGGCTAATACAATGGGTAATACTCTGCACTATATTATTCCCCGCAAAGTTCAGCACACTGACATTTGACGTTACAGTCTGACCGATCGCACGCAGTAGGTAGCTTCATCGTTCTGTCTGACGCGTTAAACGGGATACACAATTTTATTCAGCGCTCTGAACACAACTAGATAGTCACCGCACGGTGAGTAAGTGTATCCAAATCTCGACTAGAGCTAATAGTATTTATTATTTTAATTAAGATAATGAATTAATTATAAGCGAGTTATACGAACTGTAGTAACACGGTGTCATATCGGAGAGTCCCTTCTTCAGGCACTTGTTCTTCTTTCGACAGTAACACGCATTGTCCGGATTCTCGTCCGGTGTATCGAGAAAATTATCTGCCATACTGTAGAGATATCCTTCTAGACCATTATCCGCCGTGACTACTTTCCTAAAGACAATCGGAATCGCTCTGCAGAACGCTTTCCTAAAAATCCTGAACGTAGCGCGCCGGTCTAAGTCCGGTGGGAATATTTCTCCCTCTGTGCTCCCCCTGACGCTGTTGCAGATGGTATTTCTGTAATGTAAATAATATTAATCATTTGTATTAATACACTGATCTATTTCTTCGAGAATTTATTCGTGG
The DNA here is from genome assembly GCA_948146005.1 of Nomada fucata. Classification (NCBI taxonomy): domain Eukaryota; kingdom Metazoa; phylum Arthropoda; class Insecta; order Hymenoptera; family Apidae; genus Nomada; species Nomada fucata. The sequence goes on from OX411276.1 coordinate 12,488,302, forward strand.
GTTTACTTTGATCTTTGCGATCAAATGTAAATTATTTCAGTTTTACTTCGTCCACTTACTCTGGATACGTCTCGTTTGTTTCTTCGCGATAACCCCATTGCGACATTCCTGGACTACCGTTGTACGTATCGATGCTTAAATATCGATTATTTTCGTCGGTCATATTCTTATTTTTCGCGATGTTCATGAACACAATATTGTCTCCTTCGTCGTACATCTAAAAGGTATTAACAAATCTATATTTATTATATATATATATATATATATATATATATATATATATTTATCAACTTATTCTAAGGAATAATGTTAAGTTCTCTTTCACGATACGAGTAAATATATTCTTGAAGGAAAAACCAGACATGTTAGAGATGAACGATATTAATGGACTAACGTCTGCAATTATAATCCAATAATCAGGAAACGAACAGGCAACAAGAATATTAATAGTCAATTACATGGAAATTATATCGAATTATATAATTATCTTCAATTGTCCAGCAGCCGTTATTACCTGGATAATCTATTTCTGTGTTATTATTTAAAATACCGTTACCGATCGATTAAGTGAACATTCGTCTGTGTTCGTAACGGATAAAAAAGAAAAAGCTTCAAATCATTCGTATCGTTCGTTACACGTACATTCAATGTGGATTCGATCATTCGCTTCATGGCGCTTACTATTATATTATTATGAAACCACTGGTAACCCGATTGAGGAAGCAACCAAATTACTCAATTCCATAGAACGGAGAAATATCTAAGAATAAATAGTGCAGAATTACGTTAAGAACTACGCAGAAACTTTCAATTCCTCGACCGCTTGCGTTTGTTCAACGTAAACTGAACACACTTCCAGAGGGAATTGAATATTTTCGAATATCTCTTCGCGACAGAGGAATTCGGTTTCAGGCGGCTCATAATTTTTCTCGATACCGGGCAAAAAAAAATTGTTTGCTCCGCGTGCTAAATAATATTCCAAACGGCCGTATCCGCCCAATCGGTTACTGGTCGCAAGGATAAGAAAACACGTTTAATGCTCCACATTTAAGTTTCGCGCGCTAGAATATAATAAAACGAAAACTGGAAATATTAATTGCACAAGCAACTGCGTAGATGAAAAAATCGACGACGGTAAATCGAACTAATCATTTTCTATGAAATTAATTGCGCTTAGTAATGGCTGGGACAACCTTTCCAGGCCTGGCAACGTGTTTGTCTTGATCGCTTTTTGTTGCACTTAAAAGTCGTTGGCGCTGACGCCCTGAACTCTGAGACATATGCATAAACAGTGAAAGGATCGACGACTAGAAATACATAATTGCGGCAACTATCGACAGGTTCGGAACAGTTGTACCCGGTGTACACATTTATGTCGCGCCGCATGTGTATGCCTGTGTGTTTAGGTTTTATGCTTACTGAGTACTATCGTATCGTAATAGAACTCGTATCATTCAAGGTGTTCACACGGAGGCGTGCAATAGAAGTTTAGTAACAGGAAACTTGAAATGTTTCGGTCGATTCATGTCTGGGCAAGGTTGTGTCAACAACCGGTATACTTTTCATTTGATTTTTTTCTTATACGTCAACGGCGATCTATCTTATGTGCAATGGGACTCTGCATCTAGACCATTTGCGTCAAATTAATGATCCAAGGCTCGTGCAAGCGTTCGCCGCTAAATATCACAATTTTCCATGCTTTTTTCCTTTTTATTAATCGACTCGCGCGTTTGACATTCTCGATGGTTTCTACAGGAATGTTGTTGTTCTATTTGTAATCCGTTACACCACTTTGTATCTTTAAGGATTCAAGCAGATTTTTTGGTAGAACAACAGCGATCTAAGTGTGTCATAAATGATGATGAAGAAAGTCTCGCGAGATTAATTATTATGGGAATATCGATGTTCTTAATAATATATACATTGTCTTATTTATAGGTCCGATAGAACATATTTGATGGTCACCGGTAATGGCTAGTTGATCGTAAAACATGAATACAAGATACAAAATAAAAATCCTCATGAATAATAAGTGCATTTCTATCGTTTAACCGTGTTCTTTCGTCTGCCCCTTTTTAGCAACTTTATAATACAACGCGGGAATGACGAATGGATCATTAAAAAAACGAGGGGAATATTTAAAATTTGTTTATCGTTGAGAGGCAGTTAAGCAATGAACGAATAAAGTGTATGTTAATAAATATTCCAAGTTTCTGTTCCTTTTGGTTTCAATAAACTAGCCTTTATTATATGAACGTCGTCGATTCCTTCATAAGCATTACATCGACGTATTTTCAATGCTGAGATTGACGCAGTTGTGAGACAAGGAAAATAAAAAGCGTTTGATGTTGTTACGCTAGTTTTTCTACTTTTGATATAGGCCACTGTTGCACACTCGGTAGACGCTTATAGTATAAAATCTGCAAGTAAACGTTATTACTTACCCTGTCTAGCAGTCCGAATTTACGAAAATTTATGAAATTCGGCACAACTCCGCTCGCCAGTCGAACCAATGGATCCTCGTAGCCCCATAAATAATCGTAAACGCTTATATGTAGAATTGGTTTGCTATCCAGCATGTTCACCAAGCTGGTCCAAGGGTAATTCACGAAAAATCCAGCATCGTGTAACGTCGAACTGATTCCCTGTACAATAAACGTTTGGGCCACTGTGATTTGATTGAATGATAATCGTGTGATATAGTCATTATGTGTATAAATTATAGTCGAGGTATAGCATAATGAAATTGTATTATTTCGCGAGTGAGTATTGATGCGTTGATGTTACGTAGAGGCAGCCTTCAATGAATTTTGTGTTTTGCACTTCGAACGACACCAGTCTCCGTTTATCATGCAAAGGAATTCAGAGTAATTATATCCTAGTGATATGAAGGGAGCAACTTGTTTTTTCCGTAGTGGAATTATCGCATCGTGTGTTGATGAATGCGAATAACGTTATTCTTGTTGACACGAAGATGTTTCTTATGCTTGTCGTAAATAGAGTGTACTTTATTAATACAATGGTGAACTCTTCACGATAATCCGTAACATTGGACGTACATGCATCTATTAATGTACTTCATGCATCTGCATGCAACATTTTTTTTGTCGGCCACGCATAATTATACAACACAGACGAAATCCTTGGAAAGGCGGCTATCGATACTATTAATAGTTTAATCCAGTGATACTGCTATTATTGCAGACACAAAGTCACAAATCACCAAAGTGTTAGGAAAAGAATGTTCATTGCACCGAATTTACGACACTAATTACAGGTACACAATTAACGCATGTAACAAAAGTTCGTACAAAATAGAATTATTTAAATTGCGCATATTATCAGGTATTAGTCGTTTACATTCAAGAAGATTTATTTGCGTGCATATTTCGGCAAATCTTGTGTCAAAAATTAAATCATTTGCTCAATTAATCTGGCGAATAAGCTCGCAACAATGTTACCTCGACTCTGCAATGTTTAATGCATTATAGAAATTATAATTTTGCCCCCTTTTCCTGCAAGACTTACATACCATTGTCGAAGTAATACTAACGTTCGAATAGTGAATCAAGGTATTAGCTTACCAACATAGGTATATTTGGAACGTTAACCATATCATCTTTTGGATCACCCCGTGACAATTCTGGCACGTACACTATCGTTCTTTTCGGTCTGTAGGAGATCGTGTCGTTCTTGTGCCAGGTGATGTTTTGATTTTCTAAAAATTCCCTGAAATAGCAGGAGCGTAAGTATAACTATGTTTTACTCGATTTAATGCGAGGAACAAAATAAGAAATGATATAGAACAAAAGAAAGACTACTTACTGATAGACGTAGGGACCAACTTCTTCGACTTTTAGCTTCTCTCCGCCTTTGAGAAATTCTTCTGCATTTGTGATGTTAAATACGTATACCTTCATGTAAACTTCAATGGGAGGCTTCTTCCACAATTCAAAAGCGAGTGAGTTGGGTGCCATTCTCAATTTCTAAAAAAATATAATATTGCAATTAACGTGATACCTCTAAAAGCTAGAGTAAATGAACACTTTACTTTTTCGTTTGCTTTTATATTCAACGCGTCATTTGTATGTTTAATGACTTCATTTATTACTTATGTAATTGGATTAGTAGCGTTATAGAAGATGAATAATTTTGTAAGTTTGTACGTGTTTCTTTTGCGATTAATATTCCATTGGTCACTTACATATTCTAATATGAAATCCACTGGATTGATTATGTGTAACATGTAAGCCAAGGCGCTGCAAGCTATGCCGAGTAAGAATAGTATTATGCATTCTACAAAAGAGTAAAACAATAATTAATAACGGGATATCGAATATTGCTTATTTTTAATAATTATTTTATTAAACGCTCTAGTCCCTACTTATATCGGTTACAATCTTACTAGCCATTGCACCCTTTTTTCTATTTTACTATTTTAGTTCTTCGTAACGTTGAAAAAATAATATTTTACGCTAGACGCGAAGTAAATAAGATTATATTGTTCCGAGTGAATCGTCGAAAAATCACGCCAGAATCGTTGTTCGCTTCATTTACATTGAGAAAACAGAAATTGTGCGGACGAAGGTTGGAAATTGAATTGTTTCAATGGTGCATGCATTAAAGTGAGAAATAATAACGTTTGCATCAGTGCTTTTAAGGTCGTTGTAATGCTAAAGCCGGTTTAATTTATCACCAATACAGTAGACACTCATGACATCCCGAAGAAACAATTAATCCTGACTTCAATGAAAACGAGATATTGTCTGGCACTGTTACATTGACCGATTCGCTAAGGTAATAGTGCCGGACAGAAAAAAGAAGGAAAATAAAGTCTGGCAATACATTAATACAGTAGCAAGTGTATACTTACTACATTCGTCAAAGTTTTTTACAATTTCGGAAATACATGCATTCGAGGTAATTCACGTTTAAAGCTTGAGTTTATTGACCTTTGATTAGATAGCGGAAATAGCGAAATGCGGATGTGTATTTTTGAGCATACAAGATAAATTTGATGTACTGTCACGTCCATTAGTACGCGCGTTTCTTTTTTTTCCGTTTTAAAATAAATAGTGTGGAAACCTCATTTCATTTAAACATCGTAGATGCAAGGGCAGATAGACTGGCAAATAATGCCACGGCGCTTACGCTAAACTTGATCCACATTCTTTTCCCGTGTATTTTCGATCGAACGCTTTGATCGATGTATAGATGTAAGATATAATTATAATTGTTATAGAATGTATCGCGGTATAAAAGTCCTTTCATCACCGTACATACAAATGAACGTAGTAATGAACACGGAGCTTTAAAATAATGTTCAGACAATATTCCATTTTTATACGATCATTTGATCGAACAGATAGTAAACGGTGATAGACAGTAGTGCAGAGTCTTGCATACCCTTCAATTTGCTTTGAATTTTTAAAACCTTGTTCTATTTTTTTTTGTGAAACATTCGCAATTTGCGTAATATCAGATTAAAGGATAATTGTGATTCATTGAATCCAGCAATATGGAATCGCACATGATTTATACACCAAACGTATTCATTATACATCAATTTTATCTCGCCGTTGACATATTTAATTTCGTTGAATACTGATTACTCCTTGAATATTGATGTAACTATATAATTTCGTTAGTATTTCGATTCAATTAAAAATTGTATTCCTTACACAACCGTGGTGCCAGAGAATATGTATGTAAATACGACGGACATCGTCAAAGATTCTTTTTGGAACAAATTTCAGATGAGATATAAATGTTACCGATAGGTGTTAATCGCGCCCTACGATATGCTATGTGATTCACATGAACCTGTTCGCCTTGACTTAAATTCCACATTATTCGTAAAGTAGACCTTAGAATGGAGGCTTCTTTACGAAGCAAACCTTTTGTTTTACAATTGATATTACTAATTCATAAAAAGATTGCCTTGAGTTATCATCCACTGTCATGCGTTATACTTCACTGGCGCTCGGTATCCACACTTACTTTCGACAGTTTAATTGCCATTTAGTCATACCGCAAGCTGACCATGGGAGATGCTTAATGGCGAGAAGAGGTTTAACCATGACGTTTTGTACTGCTTTCTACGCTGATGAAAGATGGAGAAAATTAAGTTTTATGATCACTTTCGGGTGGGTCTCTTACTAACGTCCTTTGAAGAAACATGAAGAAGTGAAACATGCTTTATATGCTTTGCAAAAGATAATTTTAATAAATTTCCATGACCTGTAGTTTGACGAATAGCATACCGCATGTATTGGGCAAGTATTGATATATTACACTCTAAAGTAGCGATGTCCAACTGAAATCGTTTACAGGGCCAACAAAAATCTTACTGGTCCCTTGTGGGCCGAACATACAAACAGGGAAATTAATCACTATTATATTTAATTTCCTTTATATAATTCATTTGATATAATGAATACAGTTATGAAACAAACTTCAATCAAATTTTAATGCGAAGATTGCTTTTTTATATTATTTGCTAATTTTTGAATATCAACTTGTAATTTAGTTGACGCGCAACGCAGTTGATACATTATGTTTTCGTGAGCGGGAGGCTACAGTAAACATATGTGGACTAGAGAACACTCTTTACACTCGCTAGAATTACTAACGGGCAATATATATTTTTTATTTTATTATTAAGAAAATGCACGATATGTATACGTAGCTGCAGACTTGAAAAGGGTCGCATAAAATCTTCAATTGGGCCGCGTGTTGGACATAGCTGTTCTAAAATAATTTCTGGCTTTCAATTGTTTCATTTGTTAAGGATGTTATATATGATAATGCGTCTACTTTTATTGCATTTTTATGCGAACGTTTTTCAGGTATTGTTGGTTGTTTCAATTACACAATTTCTTTGACTATTCACAGTGTATTTATAGTCTATTTTATAGGCATCTACTGTGAATCAATATTTTAATTAGATTTTAATAGAAATCATATATAAATAACTCTGAGCCTTGTATGATTATAAAGGAAATAGCAATGAGAGCTATATATGAATATTGTTCATCACGCCTCGCTATCTTTTTACGTGTCACTGATAAAAAAACTCCTTATATCGCCAATTGAAAAATAACCGCAAACGAGGGAATAGTTGTAAAGTTTTTATTGACCTTAGCCAACATGATATTGAAATTAGTTCGAATAAGAAATAAGGTAATTATTGTGTATAGAAAAACCGACGCATTCCTAATTCGTCCAAATAAGTAACACTTTGTTTTTATTTATCCTTCCGTGTTAATTGGATTATCTTGTAAGAAATTACAAGTGATTAACATATAATCGTATTGATCAAGCAATTTGGGCCTGGCCGTTTTTCTACTTGAAATGCATTGTCTTTCAGAATGGCGAGCGTGTACAACATATTATATTAATGAAAGCACTTAGTATGCAGTTAGTAGAGGCATACCGATGTTACCGTTTCAGTATAACGTCGTAACAGGTGTCAGCGTGCTGCAACATGTACACAATCGGAATAGCATGCTCACTTATCTACACAAGCTACACAAAGATCACTGTGTGTGAGCTTATAATTGGTTTCGGTGACGGATGTCATTTACTTTTTTAAAATACAGCCTATGCGTATTCAATAAACAACAATTCGAATGATAAGCGTCACTGCACATGTCAGTGATTTGAAATCACTCTTGTCATACAGTAGGTATAATACATTATGCCTCGCTATGTTACTTGATTTTGTAATGGTATATTAAGTATTTTTAATCTAAAAAATATTATTCTTCCAGTAGAAAGTTTTATTAATCGAACAATGATTATTGACCTTGTTTGCAACTATCTTCATTTTTCTATTGTGCCGAAAAAAATTAATGAAAATTTATTTATTTACGGCTGCATGAAAGATCTATCGATTGTTTAGTGCGTTGTTTATCATATACATTTTAAATTGTGTAATATCAAACAGATCCTTACGTAATAGAGCAGACGGTGGCAGTGTTATATTATCAAGATTGTATCAACAGGAAGTACAAGTGATTTTATTAATAACATGGACAAAGTTTTTAACATAATCTATAATATATCGCGATGACAAAAATCTTCGAGGCATGGGGCTATTAAATCGTCTTTCTTTGATAGAACTAAAACGTTACTGACAATAGGCCGTTAGATAGAATAGTTATCTTTCCGAAGAATGTCACTGTTATGTACTACTGATCGGAAACGATGAATGATGAATGAAAGTGCAATATGCAAGTCGTTAATAACAGTATCAGCAAAATGTTATTAATCATCCGCGATGAAATGATGAACTCCGTTCGGAGGTCAAGATAAAACGGCATTACACACATCCTTTCATTAACTTTGGAACGCACGTTTTTTGAAAGTCTTTTATGTAATATCCCCCTCCTTGTTACTCGCTCACTACGTAGAAATAATCTATGACCGAAACATTTAAATAATTACGACAGCGTCATTTGGGCCAGCCAATTTATATCGAAAATATGCTAATGCGAAACCGAGAATCATTGAATAAATACAATGGCAATTTTATTATTTTATTAAATTCGGTTGATAGATGGTCCATTTGCGCAGTAGTGTATGTTCCGTTAAATTCCATGTGTAACAAGCAAGTAACAACTACAAACAAATGCGCGATGCCTGTTTTATGCCAATATCTGACCTTAATCATCTTGGTTATTATCAATTCTGTTGGAGAATTATTTCAAGGCGTTACACACTGAGAAACCTTGAAATACGTTTTTTTCTTTTATTTTACAATTCGTACAATACAAGAAGAAGAAGTTTTTTTAAATATACAATAAAATAATAGCGTATTGAGTTTTCCCAATGATAGATTTACATATCATTTTTATTTTCATTTCCATCTTATCTGAACATATACATATGTACGTATGTATTTGATTGCACGCGTGAACCGTTTGAACTTTTAGTCTTTTTTCCAATCATCGTTTTCCAACTAGGATTGACATAATCGAACAATACCACGTGCGGGTACATTATGTACGCAGCATTCTGTCCTCAAGAATATTTCGGAGCGTCAATTGTAATAGTTATTGAGTGATTATTAGTAATGGGAATTGATAGTTTGCAATTTATTGTGCATTACAACGTGTTATTGTATTTGCTTTTGTTAGCATGCGATATACGGCTTCTTTTTGGCAAAACGGTCTTGCACAAAGCATTTTGCAATTAGAATGATTCTGAGCGCATTGGAGATATAAAAAAAAGGCGAGAAAGAAGTGCAAGGCATTCTTTTCAGTACCCATGGTATTCTTAATATGCTTAAGCTTTTCATCGTTTGAAGCAATCCATTAAGATATAACGTTGATTGTGTATTCAGTTAACAAGAATTTATTGTAAATTATCATTCAACGTTCTATAAGTTCTATTACCCAAATGTTAAACGAGGGCAAAGGTTTCAATAGGAATTCTTCTCATTTCTACCCGTCGTTTGATAATTATTTGAGTTGTTCAGTCAGCTGGTTAACTGTGAATTTACCTCACTGGTTGCAGCACTCTTGACAATTAATATCAATGCCAAGGGGAATTGAATACAAATGAAAGAACAGCGTCAAATGCATCGTTTACTGCGAAGCTATTGAAACTTTTGCACGCACCGAACATATTTCATGACGTCTATCGGGCAACATACATATAGTTACTTACTTTTGAACTGCTGTAACGGAATTGCGAATTTCATGGTTGTGACCTGCTTTACACGCGCCTCGTTACTTTCCTTCTTTCGTCTCCTTGATACTACGGTACTGAAAATAAAAAGAAACGAATCGGCTTGTTTATATACGATTTGTAAATATATAGTCGATTACAGCTGTAACCTTTCTTTAACCAACGAAAAGATTGTGTAGATTCTTTTTTATATAAGGAAAAGAAATACGTGTATACCATTGCAATCAGAACGTGTAACGCGACGTGGAAATTCCATATTCGGTGGAATATTTCATGTGTGCAGAGCATACTATAACACTTCTATTATCGTGACTTATTAGAATGAAGATATCTATCCCTATAACGCCATATCCCTATTGACGTTTCGACGTCCCGACGTATCTGACGTATAGACGTCCCGTTTAAGGTGTTTTACCTTCTTAAATGCCGTACTACCTTACCTTTATATACCTTCTTTCTTCAATTGGATAACACAGGAAGTTCGAAAAAAAAGCAAAGCAAACACATTAAACACATGGTCCCGACGACGGTTAACGTGAGAAATGCTACGTGAAAGATGTTAATTAACGTTTTGTGCTGCAAGTTCGAAACGGCGCACGTCAAAGTTTGTCCAAGTTATTGGCGCTTTAACCGACTATTTGCACGATGGTCAATGTGTTTCCCCGTTTCCCGGTAGAATTTTTGTTCCTCGAACTTCTGCTCCTTTTTTGTTTTCGTCGTGTCCAATGGCTCTCGTGACTCACGAGTCGAAGATGCATTTACGTCGCGCTAATGTAGATCTTCGTCACCGATGTGTATTGAGAATTTGCAATGTTAATCCACAGTAGTGTTGCAGTGACAACTTGAACGAGAAGGTACTCCAAGGAGTATCTTTTGAAAGTAATTGTGAACATGAATAATGGATCCTTTTGCTGCGAAGATTCAAGCGAACCGATAGATAAATTAATTAAACATTGCCTAGAGTTCTTTGGATATGCTAGTTCTTCGTTATTTAGTATTAGTTGTTTTTTTTCGTTTTATATCATTACACCTAAATATTATAAAGTTAATTAGAGAAGACAGAAAGTTAAACTAGGTATCTGAATCGATATGTTAAATTGGTTAAAAGCATTTAGATAAAATTGAGATTCTTTATGGACTCCTTTATGGCGTTCCTTTTTTTTTCATAGATATTAATAAGTTTAGTGGTTTCTCAGTATTGCATTTTCCTCGGAATTTGCATGGGACGCTCGTCTTTTTTTTCTTTTATTTCTCGGAATATCCGTGATATATGTGTCAGAAGAAATCATGCCGTTGAACAAAATTCCCTGTACCATTAAATATCTTATACATATATAGTATATTTCATATGAGATAATCAGAAGGTCGTTGTATAACACGTCGCAAATTTTAGACACTTTCTTTTTCTACCCTTCAAGTTTATGACTGCGACTCTACATATTTATACTTCCAGATAAGGAAGGACCATGATTACTTCATTTTTGAATCGTATGTCTTCAGATATGTGAATACCATGAATCTGCTGTGCGTCTTTTTAGTAAGTAATAATGAACTAACAACGATGCATAATGTTGACATTGATTTCAATCCTATATATTCTAATCGAAGAAACGTTAAACATGCAAGTGAATTATCTGTCGGAGAGTTCCGAAAATAAAGAATAAATTCAAAGAAATGCCGGTTTCGCTTCGAATAGCAACACATCCATGCAATTATTTCAATGAAACATATTATAATTCCAATTCCTATATAAGCTCACCCCTTATTTAAATCGTATTGCATGCAACAATGCTTCTTCTCTACACGGTGGTTTAATTAATACAATACCAGGAAGCGAATCGAACTTTTGGCTTTTAAATAATCGAACAAGTTTCAATTTAACGAGCGGCCCCGTGCAAGTGATAAAATCCGGTATTCGTGGTGCTTGGCCAAAGCAGCATATACTATGCCTTTTAACTCGTTGACATTCCTTATACTGTGTGCAATATTCGGTTTGACACATTACTCTTGAAAGTGTACGAGCACAGCGCTTAATCCAGATCAGCGACTGATAAAATTGAACTTCAACGTCAAGGATCGAATACGCGTCCACTGTGTCTGGAACTTTTCTGATCTAATTCACCTAGTGACTTTAACGCCTGGGTAAGCGAACTTCTCGGTGGGAAGCATGAACACCGATATATGTATGCATACATATTTATAATCGTTTACGAATTTAACGGAGGTGTATCTTTTTTTAATACGCAGGTATACAAAAAATACAGGCAGTTATATTTATACTTTCGGAGATAAGAATAGTTGGATATTTAGTTAAGATATTCCTTTAACCTTTTCAGAGATAAAGGTTCCTCTTTTCTTGGAGGCGTACAGTGACGGATTTTTAACGGTATCTCTGATGAGATAAAACTTTGGATTTCGAACGGGTGGAAAACGTTTGCGGTACTTACAAACGCATATATATATAAACGCATATAATACTTTCGAAAAGTGTCACAACTATCAAACTCACGTAAATAAAATAATCAATGAACGTATAGACAAATATATATATATATATATATATATATATATATATTTTTTTTTTTCTATCAATTCAATTAGCTTTCCACGTATGTAAAATGATAATCTGATTTTTCTTAACACTCTAAACTTGTATAGTTGTACAATTCCGTTTGCGCCAGGATAATTAATCCACGCCACTTTTTTTGTTCTACCGCAATTGAATTTGCTCGTGTGTATATATAATTCATTGGGATCGCAGACAGTGGACTAGGTCTTCAAGGCACAATAAACTAAGTGATACAAGCAGAACGAGCTATCTTCAGTCATCTTTCGAATACGCGTCTTGAATCGATATCGAATTATAAACCGAAAGAGAGTGCATATGCATAATCGTGCGTGACACGCGTGTCTATCAAGTATCTCTTGGCAGAATCAGAGGTAGCAAGCTGCTCCAAGAAAATATATTCCGCATATTTAATAACTCCGGTGTACCACGATGTTAACAGTCATCGCGGTTTCGTTTTTGTCGCAACATCTTCTTCTATGAACGAACTTTTGGAAGATATCGAAAGAAGCGATATTAACTGATACTTCTAATTAGATACTTGCACCATATTAACACTAAACACTTTCTTTGCCGAACAATTTCGAGTGTTCTTCGAAATTCGAGCAATCAACGCAGGAATTATATCGCGATCTGTAAATTCTCTTCTATTCGCGGTGTAAAATATTTTGATCAAATTGGAAAGGGATTCGTGGTAATGAAATTATTCACATCTTATGGAATTCGTAACGCTTCGGGTGCTGAGTTATTTTTTGCAAAAATTTCCTCGTCGGAAAGTTTTCTTTGTACGTATACGAAAATATTGCAACCAGTATTTATCAAATAATACTGGACGCACATCTAGTAGGTACCGGTTTATCTTATTCTTACGGGCTAGTATTCATCGCGTTCTCTGCCAAGAAGCTTTAAAAACTGGAAGAGGCCGCAAAAACGTTACTTACATGCCTTACTCGTTAAGAAAAATGGCAGTCTGCCGAGCGGATGATGAGAGAAAAAGGAATTCCAAAAGTTGGGGATCCAGTTCAATGGCACTGTCAGGAACAACACTTCTCACTCTTCCATAGTTCTATCGCAATCGACTGTCTGTTTTAATCTTTAAACAAACAAGTTGCACCCGTTTTCCGCGAGTTTTCGTGACTTTTGAGGAAACACACACAGATTTATGAAAATATCGCAAACATCAATTATTCGTAACTCTGCTTTGGTAATACACTTTATATCGTATGCAGTTACACACTCCCTCTCAATCCTGTTATTAGTGAGCACCAGTCTTGTGTGCACTCTGCTTTATACTGCCTTCTGATCACTAACCCCCATACGACGCCGATAGAGACAACGTCCACAGCTTTTCTCGCTTCTCGAAGATTGGTGTATTGGTGGATATATTATTCGTTCTATACGAAATCTTTACTATTTACTTATTAGACGAACAAAAACATTTCTAATATAGAGAATTACATAATACGAATTTGCTAAATTGATTACTAGAAATTACTTTGTAATGAATGTTTTATAATGTAACAATTTTAACAAAATGAACTTAGCTTGATACGAAAGGATGTAATATTCTGAATTGAAAATTATGCAATCTACTGTTCTCTTACATTATCATTCTTAGTATTTTTATTATCGTCATCGTCATAAGTATTGTTGTTATTATAATCTTAATTTGATGTATTTCTGTTATCTTTTTCTTTTGAAGAAGTTAAGAATAAAAAAGTTTGGTCCTTCTCTTCTGACTGTAGGTCTTGCTTCATGCAACTTGCTTTCTTCTACAAAAAGGTCAACATATAATACTTTTTTTTTGTAAATAAATAAGTTCGTGTTCTTGTTAATACACGAACACAAGTTAATACACCAATGCGTCTTCATACAAGATCTTTTTCATCTTTTTTTTAGTTGCGTTCCCGCATTATGCTTCACTTTGCATATATTTAAATGGTTGCTATAATTAAGCAATATACAAAATACATGTTTTTATGGAAAGTACTTAAATCGAGGAACGATCATATCTATCGAGTATTGTTTAAGTTATTTCATCGTCGTCGCGAAATATAATAGTTAACATTCCATTCCTTATACCTCCCCATCCCTCCATTTAGAATTAAAAAATGATTGTAGGAGATGAGTATTCAAATTATGGCAGACCTATAAGTCATTTCTAGCTGTAAAAAACAATTGAGCCACCATATTTTAAAATTTCGCTTGGACATTTTCCTAAATTCTTTTGATAACATAAAAATCGTATGCACATTAAAAATATCCACAAAATAACATATGCTTTACATTAATATTTAAAAAAAAAACCTTGAATATACCATAATTCCAACATTCTACGAGGAAGATCTTAACAGAAATTGATCTTTATCCAAGATTAAATCATTCTCGAACGTGACCTTTCAAACCCGACTTGCCGTTAAGTTCACCAAATTAGTTATTTCTTGGAGAGCTATCTGCAACCTTGTTAGCGGGTAGACCATACATCGATCATCGAATGACGACCCGTGACAATCCCTCGGAAACGATTCAAAGTGAATAGAAACATTCCCCGCCATATTAGACATCATTCACCAGCAGACAGAAATTATTCACGGCATTTGATTAGAACCTAATATTTTATGGAATCGTTGGAATTAAAATTCAACAAAGTGTAATATTCTGTCGCTTCTCTTTAAGACATGCATGTCTGACATACGCGATGCTATGAACTTGATAGCGTTGCTCATTGAAGTATTGGAAAATCATGAAATAAGCAACATTGATTAATGATTACGACTCCCACCAAAAGCTAGGATCACTTGATTGTTTTTGCAATTGTTTTTACTGTTACCTGCGTCACACGTTTTTTTTCACAATATCCAACGAGAGATCTATGCAGAAGAAACACGTGGACAGTCTGACAACGTGAAAAAAAGGACAGATCGTCTTATTAATTTAGAGAACAATGACATTTTGTCGCCAATACATCTCTTTGCAGATAAATTGAAACGCATCGAGACGTCCGGACGCGTCCGAGGGAAATACTCACGAACCAATAGAAAATCAGTAACAAATAACAAATCTTAACACTATGATGGGAAAAAAATTCATAAATACTAATGCTAAGCGCGGAATAAATCCGCCTGTTTCATTTGAATGGCTTTTCTTCCTACTCTAAAGTACCGCCACGTATCTATCACGATAATTTTCTTAGGTGCACCTGCAATTCTACGTAGGCATATTTTTACGAAATTCGCCGATACATATATAATAAACGCCGATTGCTTACAAAATTCTATCCATTTCATCAATGCCCAGCAGAATAGTTACCTTGCATTTGGTTATGCTTCAATCTATTTTTCAATACCCTTCGGCCAGATCTTATCGTGCGCCAGTTATCTCGTAATATACATATATGGCGACCAGCAAACAATTTTTCCCCCATTTTTGTCCCCTATTTTTTTGTTTGCTAACGTGAAACGTTTTGTGCACCACTGAACTAAACTAATGCTCCTTTCATTTCACGTTTATGCAATGATGCTGCGTTCGCGCACGTGTTGAAAAATGTTATGCGAGTAAAAGTCATGCTGGTGACCACAGCATGAAAGGGGCAAATAACTATTTTTGTCGACGGGGAAGTTGTTCGAGTTCATTGCACAAATCACGATCGCTAAAACTAGCTAAAATTCTTCATTTATGTGCCTGTTAAAAGGAAAAGAAAATGAAGTGCAACAGGAGAGTAGAGTATGGTGCAACGCTACGATCAGTTTTCATGCAGACAATGATTCTGCATATTAATTGCTTTTTTGCAGCTACTGAAGTTGTATAAAAAGGTGAAGGGTTACGTTTAAATGATTAATGATTGATGTTGAGGTAATAATGCGAAGTCTCCTGATTTGTCACACAATAACCGCACAAACATTTTCTTTCGCCCCGTGCACTTCGTTTTCCCACCCCTTGCGGGATCTCCTATCAAAACTGATTACTCGCCGAAAGGCAGAAGATAAGATGAAAAAAGGACAGGACGCCCCAACGTCAGGAAGTTCCGTCGCAGTTTTATGCAACTGTTTTTTGCAAGGCTGACTGTTTATAAGAAGTATTTGCGCATTTAAAATTATCGAGACCCGAAGAAGAAAATGTATGTTCATCACGCAAGTATAATTTGCTTGCGCGCACACTAATTCTCCGTTGAAATTCATGCATTCAGTAATTTATGTTAACGTTCTAAAGGGGTCTTAGGGGTCTAAAAGTATATCATAGTATTCCTTTTATATTTTCATTCGGCAACAGGGGAACTTCTTCGCACGTTTTAAAATTTTATTTTGAATCGATCTTTCTACAAAGCGAAAAACGCCGATCCGGTTTTCTGCTGGACGGAATCTCCATAAATGCATTGTGAAGAATTCTGCGCAACCGAGTGGGGAATATTTAATGATGACGTATATACAAATTTCGCGTATAATAGAATAATTCGGGTTTCGCCACCGTGTGAGTAATATGTTTTGCCTATTTGGTGAATTAGTTAAGGATGCAGGAAATAACAGCTTGTATTCTTGTATAGTTGAGAGGTGCCACAAAATTATAATTGGGGACAAGTGCAATGTGATAACGCGAAGGAAATACATCGTTTCAGAGCTGGTTAATGCGTCTCATAAATGTCGTCATAGGTTTCTATAAATGATTAATATTTCATACAGAGTGATTCTAAGTATACCGAGATGCACAAAAAAATCTGAGTTACCTAGAGGAAAAACAATTTCCATTCGCATAGTTCAATTCGGCGAAGTGCAAAAAAATAGATCGATGAAACAACATACAATTTGTCTAGTATAATGGAACATATCGGATCTAATTATATTCGTTGTTCTTTCTAATTGCCCGGCATTTTTGGACTCGAATTATATTACGAATCTTTGTCTCGAAATGTATCCTTGAAATTGCACGTATGCAGGTTACTTCGGGGTTCATTTAAGATTTTTTTTGTCAAAAGTAGACCATGAACGATTATACGATAATATTAATCTATACCCAAACAGAAGCTTCCTCAGAGGAAAATATATTATCTCAACTGCGGTCGAGATTCTGGTTTAGTCAAAACCATCTTCTTTTTATGTGCCTCTCACAATGTAAAAGTTTCTTTGTTTCTTATTGCGGCAACGTTAAAAATGGGTGCCAGTATTTTCACAAAATGTATTTGTATTATTTTTTTCAAATTTGCATCTGCCGACACGGTGATAGTCGAAAACTCGTCGAGAACGTATTCACGACCCGTTTAGTCCTCTTAATCTCGTTGCACTCTCTTTTTCTAGACGCACCACGTTCTAGAAGGCCACCTTCTAACCACCTTGGGCTTTTTCAAATCGTTGCATCCACGTGCTTATAAATATTCTTGATTCCTTACTCCAATTCTGCACTAATTCGCGACTGCTCCTTGTAACATATTTGCTTCTCTTGAACGCGTATGTTGGAAAATCTGTGACTTTTTGGATATACAGCACTCGTGAATAAAAGTGGCGATTCCTTATGAAATAAAAACAGTTATTAAGGCTTATAACAGCTTTTAGATAAACATTATTGCCAAGCGCACGCTAATTAGATTATCTGTAACTGTACTGTAAGGAACAAGAGTTAATAGAATAACGATGAGATAGACATGCTGCCGAGGCATTAACATTCTGATGAGACGTACTGGAATCTTTTTGTTTGAATTCCTATCATTTTAGCTATGCAGAAGGAAATAAGAGTATATTTACAAATACATAGTTACACGAAAAGGACACAGAAGATATACTAGCAGTGTATTTTAAAAATCATTAAGAAGTCTATGTTTTCTACAGTTTCATCTGAAAGAAGCTGAAAGTCACCTTACTGAAGGAAGATCAACACGTTCCAAGGATTATGGTGATATGAAAATGTGACGTATTTTCCATGAAATTGATCTATGCATTTTTTTCCTTTTTTTCTAACACAAAGTAATAGTTATAATTGTTGGCATGAATTGACAAATGATTTGAATTCATCTCGAATTTAAATACGGAATCGAAGTACATTTAAGTATTATGAAACCGAGATTGCATACTTTGATTACGCTTTAATACAGAAATTAACGAGTGTTGTAAATGCGATGAAAGGACTTGAATAGTAAACAAACAATAATTTTTGCAGTAGGGTATTAAAAATTATTAGGGTAGTAAAAATAGGGTTTCGCATATTTACTTGTTGAAAGCGTTTAGATCAAAGAATTTAGTAGGCGGATTTTCAGAGGTCCTCCCATCGAGGGAACAATTATTCCAAACAACGTTTTGCAATAGAAACACTTCTCACAAGAACGTCATGAATTTAGCAAAAAAACGTTACATACGTTTAGGAATATGTTAAGAGAAGAAATACAAAGATCCGCATAAATTTGCGTAATCTTGTTTAGTAGTATCTTCATTCGTAAAACAGCTTTTAAATGAATTAAAAATTAATATTTTATTGAAAAACTTCGTCATATGAATTGTTCGCCACGTCAGTTCTATCAATTGACTTTTACATAATTACAAAATCTCGTAAATTATGAAAGAAACGGATTATATGGATCGTGAAATTATCTTTTCAATTTCAATTGCACACAAACTATATAAATAAACACATTAGAATAAAAGAGGTGGTAAACTAATTCTTCCATAAATTGACATGTGCAAGCTTTAATCGATCTTGGTGTTAACAGTAATTACTACTTATACACGTTACTTATTCGCACTTGATCAACTTGTTTTGGTCATAAATAATTGAAAATCGTCTAAAAAACGAAGAGTCCATCATTACCATTTCCTTTTTTACTATATTTGCAATGTCTACTTTTTGTGTAACATATTAAAAGTAGAAAAATAACTGTAACTAAAAGTAAATAAACGTTAAAAAGTGAAACATTTAAATTTTTAACACAATAGAGAATTTATTATAATTACGCACATCAGTGTCATCATTTATATATATAGCATTAAATATAATATTTTATACATTGTATAAAAGTACTGATTCGTGATTTAATGGAAATAATAGACATTGCAAATTATTGCCAACATTCCTTATAAACTAAAACCTAGCATATTTAAAAGTGACAATTTTGTCTCCCACAATATATTTCCATAATTCACATCGTTTTCAATTTAACTTGTTTGACTACCATACCGACAGCATAGTCCATCAAAAGATTAGTTATAACCCAGATGATGTAGGTGCAATAAAATCACAGCGAGTAGGTAATCTTTGTAATTCATTGTCAACGTTTGTCATCCAGATGATTACCGATCTACCCTAACCTAATTCTAGTTACGATTTGTCAATTACGTGAAGGAATAGATCGTCGCTCTAATGTCTTATGGTGTCTTCAAAAAAAATATTAAATGTCAAATAACATGCTTTGCATAAAGTGATTTATTTACCATTATTTGATTTTTTAATGTGAAACGTAAATATATATATGAATATATATATAAATATAATTTTAACTTAGTGAAATGGAGTGACTTTAAATACATCATATGATAAAAGAAAAAAAGAACGATGTTGCTTCCCACGTACTAATAATATCGAAAGCCTTCGTGATACGTGGTCACATATTTTTCTCAAATTTCACTATTTTTATTTTTGCACTAATAATCAATGAATATTTTTGTTAAAAACCGATAAAAGAAAGTAGATATTATAGTGACATTAAATTGCTTTTTCTATCAAATGTTTGGTTGTACAATTATCAATTAAGAATGATAGATCATTAGTAATCCATAGTTAAAATTGAATTGCAGGTAGAGTATAAAAAACATTGAACCTAATTTATTGAAATGATGATGGAGTTGAGTCATAGTTTAACCCTCAACGAGGATGCCCTTAATCAAATCCCTGAGGCTAAACGGCCAGTTTTTATATTTGAGTGGTTACGATTTTTGGACAAGGTTTTAATTGCTGCACAAAAGGTACCTTTCACAAATATGTTTTCAATCATATAATGTATGTAATAAGTTTGTTATTTATTAAATTTATATATCACAATGAATATTTTATAGAGCGATATTAAAGGATGCCAGCAAAAACTGGTGGAACAATTAACCAAACACATGCAAGGAGCTCCCGGACCACCCACACGACGCCTCATTGCAAGGTGTCTTGCAACTCTGTTCAGTGTCGGCGACACATTTCTGCTCTTTGACACTGTTAACAAGTGCAATGACATTCTCAGAAATAAAGATGATTCTCCGAGCTTTTTACCAACAAAACTGTAAGTTAATATTCTGTACATATTTATTTATTGCTTTTATACATCATGCCGAGCTTCGAATTGATTGCAGAGCTGCTATATGCTGCGTGGGATGTATGTATGAAAAATTAGGAAGAATGATGGGAAGGTCATACGAGGAGACTGTGCAGATCTTAATCAAATCTTTACGTTCTGCAGAATCTCAAACAAGAATAGAAATTATGCATACTTTGGAAAAGGTAATTTATGTGACAAAAATACTGTGCACTACAAGGAGGATGAAATTATTTATGTTTAATTTTATATGCATTTATTAGGTTTGTGCTGGTATGGGATCTGCAATTACAAACGTTCATAAAGAAATATATAAAGTTTCTAGACACTATCTTACGGATAGAGTAATGGCTGTAAGGTGTGCAGCTGCAAAGGTATTACACCATTCTCTCTTTTTTAATATATTTCGTATATATTGTTTAAACTATACTTCGTATAATTTTTACAGTGTTTGTTAGAAATGTTAAATCATGCACCATTTTTATATACCACTGAAATAGAAAGTGTTGCTACACTTTGTTTCCGGGCATTTGAAGGCTCAAATTATGAAGTCAGATGTGCTGTTGCAAAATTACTTGGCACACTAGTAGCAATGACACAGCTTCCAGCACCAAAGGGAAAAAATCCTTCAGGTATCTTGAACAAGCGTACCCAATTCGTAACATAATTATTAATTATGTATTTGCAATATATCGAACAACCGTACATTTTTGTTTAGTTACACAAAATAAAAATTATAAGCCAATCTCGCTCGATGAAGTACTGAATATCCTAATGTCTGGATTTTTAAGAGGTGGAGTAGGCTTCTTAAAAGGTACTGGAGAAATAATAAAAGGAAGTTCTAGCATAAATAGAGAAGTTCGAGTTGGAGTGACACATGTAAGATAGAATACATAAAATAATGGTACATTTATTAAAAAAAACTGAACGACAAAACTAATCCTTTCTTCATTTTTTGGCAGGCATACGTTGTATTTGTCCAAATGTTAGGTGGACCATGGCTTGAACGTAACGTTGGAACTTTGATTGCACATGTACTAGATCTTGTAACAAATCCAAAAGCAGCAAGTTCGCACGTTGACGCAGTTTATTCCAGAAAGTGCGTCAACTTTATATTACACGGTACTGTAGGAAAACTGTTGGGCGAAGGAGCACAAGCGGCCGCGTGTAAAGAAATAGCACACATTATACTCAAACAAATGAATTCGATTGGTAAAGATATTCGAAATTCTTTTTTATATATATATAACATTAATAGACTCTGCTTACTATTTATTTCATCTTTAGATTTTAGTCCGGAAAATGCCAAGGATTGTAACCAAGAGACATTATTTAGTCAACATCTGTTAGTTTGCGCGCTTCAGGAAATGGGAAATTTAATCTTAGGTTTGGGTACAACAGCATGTAACTTATTGTCCGACCAATCTCTGAGTATGTACTTTATACTTGTATATGATTGATATATTATTGCATTCATTTATTTTATTAATGTTTATCGTTTCCTAGGTTTGATCGATACAGTTATGGCTGTTTTGGTTCATCCGTGTCAAGCTGCTAGGCTTGCAGCCTCTTGGTGTTTACGTTGCATTTGCGTAGCGGTTCCAAGTCAAATAACACCTTTGATTGATCGCTGTGTCGATGGAATCGAAAATATGCGCAGCTCCCCGGAAGCGATTGCTGGATATAGTAGTGCATTAGCTGCTGTTCTCGGTAGCGTTCGGTTATCACCACTTGGAGTTCCCCATACAAAAGGAAAGGTAATTATTGCTATAATAATACTTATATTTAATTACGAAGCTGTGTCACATATGCAATCAAATAGAATTCTAATATTATTTATTTCGCTTTAGATTATCTTCAATACAGCGGAAGAACTATTGAGAAGTGCAAGTCAAAACAGTCGTTTGTCATTGAACAGAACGCACGCCGGATGGCTTCTAATTGGAGCTATAATGACCCTTGGTACGATAATAATAATCTAAATGAAATCCAGTGTAATCCACGAAAAGAACAATTTCTGTAATATAGTTGAATGAGGTAAATCGAAAATATTTTATATAAAACTATGCCTTCAGGAACTGCGGTAGTAAAAGGATTATTGCCTAGAATGCTGCTACTATGGAGGAACTCTTTCCCTCGTTCAAATAAGGAGCTTGAAAGCGAAAAAGCTAGAGGTGATGCTTTTACCTGGCAAGTAACGTTAGAAGGTCGAGCTGGTGCATTATCCGCAATGCACAGTTTCCTGTTGCATTGTCCAGAACTTTTAAATGACGACATTACAAGACGACTATTAACACCAATTGAGTCTGCATTGGCTATGCTAACAAAGTATGGTGATTTGTCGTTGTAGATAGCTATTATGCATACTATATATTGTTGTTGTACTTAATTGAACATAATATTTCAGTTTGTCGTCTGTATTAAAAAATTATGGACAACAATTAAAAGCTCCAGCTGCTATGGTTCGTTTGCGTCTGTACGAAACATTATTGTTGTTACCACCTCAAACTTTTGAAGGTAACCATAAGTACATTAAGATTTTCGGGTCTTCAAACTTGGAACACGATTTTTCCGGAAAATAATATATCGTTAATTATATAGGTTCTTACACACATCTCTTAAGAATGCTGGTGTCGGAGTTTACATTAACTGAAAATCCTGGGAATACTACAACTTCGTTATTGCGTGCAGTCTGTCATGCAAATGACTCGGTTATTCTTGGAACATGGTTGCAAGAAACTGATCATCGTACAATAGAAGATCAAGTATGTACTTTAAAGTATCATGTTGTAAGAGTGTTTCTTTGCTTTGAAGCAATTTAATATATACTGCAAGCATAATATATTCCTATGTACACATTACACACCGCACATATTTAACATTTATCGATGTAAAAACATGATCGAACGTTTAAAGCAGACATACTGTAAGGAGTTTAATTTAGTACAGATCGTATTAATTAAAATTAACATCTATTTTCTCACTCATGTCTAGATGGAACCGAACAGAAGGGCAGATTTGGAACATGTGAGTAATGTTCTATGAAGCCTTTTCATTATTTGCTGTTCACTGCATCTTTATACTTTATTTTTATTGAAAACAATTTTTTTCTAGTTGCACATTGACATTATACAAGCCAGTTATGTAAATGTTAATAAATACTTACTATTAGTTACGTTCTAAAATTAACATTACATTATGTTTTGCTTTTACTTATTTTGCAGAGATAATATGGAATTATATTGTGTTTGAATCATTAATACCATTAGCATGATAATCTTCTGTCTGTTTATCTGTCTTCTGTTATTTAGTATTGGTTTTCATTTTTGTAATGAACAAAGGTGAAAAAAAGGATGTACTCAATTATATTGGAATCGTTTCAGCTACAGCCAAACAGCGCTGCAGGATCTGGAGCTTTGGAACACAATCCATGCTGTCTCTACAGACCAGTGCCACAAGTAAATTTTTTCAGATTTTATTAAAAGCTCGTACGAAAAATTACGAGAATTACAAATTCTGTTATTATTATCTTTAGGATGAAATTATTCCTGGCCCCTTGCCCTTGGGAGTTGCAGTTATCGATCTTTCTGTATCATTGTTCGGTCAGATCTTCCCACGTGTCGCGAACAAACATAGATTACAGATGTTGGATCATTTTAGTGAATGCATAAAACATACGAAGTCCGGTAGACAAGAAGCAATACAAATGAATGTTTTTACGGCTGTGCTAAGTGGACTAAAGGGTTTGAACGAAGCAAAGACTGGTTTTGGTCAAGAAGACGTTAAGAAATCTGCGACTAATCTTATTATTGTAAGAATTTTCTCATTCTGATACTTCGATATTTTTTTCTAGAATCAGTTGGAAAATATTTCTAATACCTTTTTCCCTTTTATTTCCATATTTATTATAGAGTGCTTTAGTAAGTAGTAATTCGATACTAAGATGGGCAGCAGGTGAAGCTGTTGGAAGAATGGCACAAGTAATTTCTGATCCAAAATTTACGGCTGAATTGGCGCAGACAAGTTTTGACCGTTTGAAATCAGCTCGCGATGTTGCTAGTAGAACTGGTCATTCTTTAGCGTTAGGATGCCTGCATAAGTACGTGGGAGGCATGGGATCTAGTCAACACTTAAATACGAGTGTCAGTATTTTACTTGCACTTGCCCAAGATAATTCATCACCTGTAGTACAAGTATGTTTATTAAAAAAATTAATTTTTATATAGGTAGTAACTTTTAACTGCTATAAAATACATTTTTATATTATAATTTTATCTAGGTATGGTCGTTGCATGCACTTTCACTTATAGCTGACTCTGGTGGACCAATGTTTCGGGGCTACGTCGAGCCAACATTATCTTTAGCATTAACTCTTCTTCTTAATGTACCTCATTCTTATATCGATGTACACCAGTGTATAGGAAAAGTATTGTCAGCCCTTATTACAACAATAGGGCCTGAGTTACAAGGTTCGTAGCTTTCGTTATATCTATAAATAACAGGTGTAAAGTTAAAATATTGATATGGATACCAATTTTCAGGTAACACGTCGTCCATTTGTATGGCACGTTCCTCATTTTTGTGTGCTTGCGCAATAATGCAAGATCATCAAGATCCTCTGGTTCAAGCGGAAGCTACAGGATGTCTTCAGCAATTACATTTATTTGCACCTAGACATGTCAATTTATCCTCTCTCGTTCCTACATTATGCGTAAGTTGCAGTTCATATTATTTAGACAATATGTCGTTCTTCTTTATAATCAATTATTATTTGACTTGTAGCGAACGTTATCGAGCAATCATTTACTTTTACGGAAAGCTGCAATATCTTGTCTTCGACAACTCGCACAACGTGAAGCAAAAGAAGTTTGCGAACACGCAATGACATTAGCTAACGAAAGTCGTGATACCAATATAGTGGAGGGTCTTGTTATAACAGAAACTGGTCTTCCGGGTGTATTATTTAGTATGCTGGATACAGAAACCGATAGTAAATTGATTAAAGATATCCATGACACATTAACCAGTATGTTACAAATTCTGGCAGCCGATAATTTGTCTCAATGGTTGTCTCTGTGCAAAGACGTTCTTACAATAGCTTCGGGTATCGTATTATATCAGTATTCATGAACAAAACGTTGTTAAATTAAGTCAAATAAATAAGGTTTCTAAATTTATTATGTATAGAAACGTGCAACAACGAAGAAGGTAATGCGATTAACGTCGAAGACAATACTGCAGATAATGATAACGCAGACACAGAAGGAGACGATGATCAAGTCGAATTTCACGCTGACGAATCTACAAAACAACGACCAACTATTACTCCACGATGGCCGACTAGAGTTTTCGCAGCCCAGTGCGTTAGAAAAATTGTCGCTGCCTGCGTGAACAATAAGCATGCACATTTTGATCTTGCCTTAGCTAAGGAGATGCAAATGTCTAAAGGAAAAAGTATGCCTGTTTACATTGTTTGCAATATCTTTCGTCTTTTATTTATTTCATATTTTATTCATTGTCTTCTGATTCCAGGTGACTTTCTTGTGCTGCACCTCTCCGATTTAGTACGAATGGCATTTATGGCTGCTACAAGCGATTGTGATCCTCTACGACTCGAAGGACTAAAAACGTTAGAAGAAATTATAGACAAATTTGCGAAAGTTCCTGAACCAGAATTTCCTGGACATTTGTTACTTGAACAGTTCCAGGCTCAAGTAATTAATAGATAACAAAGAGATAGATTTTAGATATATTTCATAAATATTCCATAGCATTATTTAATATTAATTTATGTAGGTCGGCGCTGCTTTAAGGCCAGCATTTTCAGCAGAGACCGCGTCTCATGTTACGGCTGCAGCGTGTGAAGCATGCAGCGCTTGGATCGGAAGCGGAGTCGCTAGAGATCTGAATGATCTTCGCAGGGTGCATCAACTTCTTGTATCTTCGTTAGAGAAATTAAGAGAAGGGCATACGCGACCGCAACTTTATAACGAAAGTTTGTTAACACTCGAAAGATTGGCGATTTTGAAAGCTTGGGCCGAGGTGGGATTTAAATAATAATAATAATAGTAGCGTTAATGACATTGCTCCTTCAGTTTTTCTTATCACAATTATTTATTGTTAGGTATATGTGGTAGCCATGATAAAAGATGGTTCTGCCTTAAACAGTAGAGACACATTTACTCAAAATGCGAACAAAATTGATGACGGGAACTCTGAAGATTTTGGAAAGTTTGAATTTCAAACTGAAAGTTTATTAAGTTTAGTTCAACCAGAGTTGCTAAGTTTAAGCCAATATTGGCTAGCTGCTTTAAGAGATCATGCGTTACTTTCATTACCGCCAGGTACGGACATCCTTTCATACTTTCCTTTTAATTTATTTCTTGAAATATATATGTATGAATTGCCTGTAATCTCTTCTTTTTTTTTTTAGAATTTTCCAGTCAATTGCCACACGATGGAGGAGCTTTTTACACAACAGATACCATGGAATCCGCTCGACCTCATTATGCAGACTCGTGGGCACCAATCTTGCATGCTGCCACACTCTGGCTTAACGCGAAAGGATTTGGATTGGAAGTATCTAAAAACGATGCGAAAACAACGAACGCAACTAATAATAACAATGATAATAACAATGATGTTTCTTCCAAAACGAACACCAACGTCGAACGTTTCCATTTATTGTTCGGTAAATATTATTTACGAAGATCGGATCCTGCGTACACATTGTAATATGATATATTTATTATACGTTTTAGGCATATGCATGGAAGCTCTATGCAGTCCCCGTGCTTCTGACTCAACTCAAAATACCGAAACGTGTTTAAATGCCTTGCATACTCTATTGGATTCTACTTGGGCTCGTAAAGTGTTGATTAAGGATCGTTCATTGCCAATTGAATTGTGTAATGTTTTACACAGGTAAGTTGCTTATTGACTTAAATACCAACACGTATTAATTAATCGAACTTCTCTATGTACTTCATTTTATTGCAGGATGCTATTAACAAGAGAAAATTATGTAATCCAAATGCTAGTAATGGAAGTTTTGAAGCAAGTAATGAAAGCAGCACAGGAAGATTTAGCGGGAAGAAAGAAAGATAAATTAAAAGGTAATTGAAATTTAGTTTATAGTCGTACAGCTGAGAACGTTTGTTATTTAAATGTATGTATTATTTTTTAACAGAAGTGGCACCGACACACGAAGAGAGTAACGAAACTCAAGATGTAGATTTGTTAGGGGAGGGTGATGAAAGCGGTGACCTGACGCCAGGCAAATCACTAGTTTTTGCTATTCTAGAAGTGTGCTTATGCCTATTGGTTCGACAAATACCAGCGTTAAATCCTAATCCCGGTGGAACAACGGCAATTTTATGCCAAAGAGGCTATATGGCGACCGAAGAAAGTGGAAAATTAATAGCAGCTGCACTTAACACAATGGAGGCGCTTCCTACCCTTTGTTCTCCGCAAGGTATTTAAATTTAAATCAAATAAATAATGGTCTTTAACATTTTTCTTAATATTCCGCTTTTAATTTCAAGGGGCAATTGCGATTCTGCCGACATTGTTGTATCTAGCAACCGGCGTAATCCGAGAAACTGCTGTGCGTACCGACAATGAATGTAATAAAACAACATCAGATGCACCAGTTCATGCAGCTTTGCATTGTATAAAACATTTGACTGCTAATAAATATGCGAAGGACAATAGAAGTCAAGAGCAATGGACAAGTCTTTTACAAAGTGCCCTTGCTAAAATTATTGATCTTGCCAAAACAGGTGTGTGAAGTTATAGTTGCATGCAAGATTGTGTAAGTGCTAGAAAACTGAATAAATTTGTAAATCTATGCTTGCAGGAAATGATGAGACAAAAATGGATGAAGTGGCAATGATGTTAGGTATCGCTGTGTTTGTCCTTCATGCCTCACCAGATGTTGTGAGTGCACCAAATTTACAGTTTCCATGTATCAATCACTTTAGATATGCTTTTCAATCCGAAAACATCATGGTAAGTTTAATAATGCTTGAATAATTTTTAAGTAATATTTATAATTGGCTATATTTATTTTTTGAACTTTATAGGTGAAATTAAAATGCGTCCAAACATTAAAAACGATATTTTTACATCCCGAACGTGTAACAAGTACACCTTATATACATGCATTGGCTCCAAGATTAGTAGAATATCTATATAGCGATAAGAGTAAACAGGTTACATCTGATTTAGAGTTGTCTTTTACTTTGGAGTGTGTTAGCACTGTTGAAGCACTTATAGGTCTTGCCGATCTTTCACACCGTACGTATTAATCTTTGTTACCTCTATTTTGTACATATAATTTTATTAATGTTAAATAAGATATCTCATAAAGAGTAATTTACATGCTATTCAGGAGACCTTTTACAAGGTGTGTAAAGAATAGTCAAGTAATTATATATGTTATGCGTTGTATTCGTTATTTTTCTTTTATGCAGTTTGATTTGTCTTACTGTATCATTGTCTTCAAAACGTATTACGGATTAACATTCTGTTTGTAATTAACTAGGTATACAGATGCTGACTTTACTTGTGCCAATTCTAATTAATTATTTATTGGAAGGAGATCAACTACAAAATGCTTCCAAGTATCAGTTAAGCCTTCATCAACAAAGTTTCCAATGGCTTAATAAAATAGGGCCAAAATATCCGCAGGTACGGTACTTCTTCTTATTTATAATTGTAAAAGCAATAACATAATATGTTAAATATTTCTAAGTGATTTAATTTTATTTCAGGAATTTAAAACGTTGATGTCGCAATCCACTGAACTGAAAACTAAATTAGAAAATGCTGTAAGATCTACTCATCAACATGCACAAAGGCATACTCGAACAGCGGATCATGTAAAACCGCAGATTAAAATCTCTACGCCATCTATTAAGCTCAAAACAGATTTTTCGAATTTTAACTAAACTTTCCATAGATCAATTAACACGTCGTATAGCTGTTTATAACGTTATTGTGTAATTAAGTACTTTATTGAGTGTCTTAGAGTTTTTATAATTTACACGTCTTTTTTTAATGCAAATTTAACAAAAATTAAGGATAACACAAGACAATATAATTTTAAAACGATGTACGGCGTGTTAAAAATATTGCTTTTAATTCTATTAATAACAATACATGGTCATCGTATTAATTAACGAATTAATCTCCATACGTGATAATCTGTAGAATAGATATAATTCGATATTATGTGTAACATAGAATGTTTTAATTATGAAAATCTTTTCCGCCACGAAGATTTTATGGATACAAGTACTCATTTACTAGTACTTATTAGCGGTTTATTGTCGTTTTAGCGGGTATCAATTCGACATAAATTTAGAGAAATTCAAAAGTATAATAAGTACATGTAAAATTTATTTAAAAAGCATAGAATTATCTTTTGTAGAAAATATGGAGAACTTTTTCGTTATTTTACCCAAACAAATATGTTTGCAATAGTTGTGAGATTAATAATAATTGTATCAAAGTATAATAGAAATTATATATTGAGAGATGCAGAGAGAAATATTAGTATTTTATATTTCATGATACAATAAACTTTCATAAATTATTTTTCATACAGTTAACAATATAAAACTATAATATTCTGTTATTAGTAAGGTAAAGTTTAGGATATTAATAATCGAATTTTATTTAAGAACAAAACTTTCTTATAATTTGTAAACATTACTTTAATATTAATAAGAAGTACAAGAAATAGTTTGATTTTCGTAAAAATATTAATGCGTTTCCAAATAATGTGACTATAATAGTTGGTATATATTACACAATATTGTATAATGTAAGATATAATTACATAAATGAAAGCAACATTAAGTGTCGTGAAATAAAGAAAAAAATTATATTATGGTAACAAAAAGAATATAGTAGGAAACAATTACTGTTCATTTTAGTATAATACTACAATAATGAATAAGAAATGTGTGTATCTATTATTATTATTAAGTTAGCTTTAATATATTTTAGAATAATCAAACATAAATATAAAGAAATAAGCAAATATACTCCCTCAAAAACATTTATTTACTAGAGGTATTTTTAACATATTATCATTATGTGACTAAAAACTTTTTACATAGTTTGCTTATGGCTTGGAATATATAAAAATGCTGAAGTCAAAGTAATATTTATTTTCGTCTGAATATTTATTTTTCTACGCTGGTTATTACGATAATTTGTAATGTGGACGTTAATAGATATTATGCTCATTTCTATTTAAATTTATTTATACATTGTGACCCTGAAGTCCGATTTTATTATTGTCTTTATAGTAACAGTTTCAATACACTCTTCGAAACCTTTTAATGTAACATAATACTAAGATGTACTACTGTATTAGATGCTAGAAGATAGTAGTATATGACTACTCAAAGACATGTAACTTATTAATATAAAGTATCAGTTGTACAGTTACATCCACATCGCTTCTTCTTTATATGATCTTTACATTCAAGCAGTTATATTTTACGCACGGTCTGATTAAAGTATATATACACACACACATACACACACACACACACGATATGTTAACTATGATTTTGATATACAGAAGTAATTTATTCTGAACTTTAAATTAAATTTTAAACATGAAGCTGACTTTGTAATATCATTTTATTAACAGAAAAAGAATGTTGCGTGTGACATAGAAATGGTGATATATTGAAAAAAAAAAAATACATTGCATGATTGTTCTACTAATTCAGCTCGCAAAGCATAATAAAGGATTTTGACAGTAGTGCTATATTTAATAAATTTGGCGATTGCCGATTGTCCAATTGGTTATAACTTTTAAACCAAAAGTCGCATATCGTTCAAATTGTTAGAGAAGATAGCTTTAATTTAAAACCAGGCCGGTTAAAAGATACCCACTGGAAACCAGGGAAACTGCAACTGTTAAAATTAACGATGTAATCCAGAATTTTGGTTTTGAAACCGCGAAAAACTGCGAAAAAGGCCGCAAACTCGAGATGGCCCCACATGTTTGATTATCGACTGTCGATGGAGCACTAGAGCCCCAATACTATCTATGTGACCCACAACTTTCCCGACCCGGTTTATAATTTCTTTAAACAAATTTAATTATCTCGTGTTCTACTGGGCCGACTTTAATCAACGACGTCTCAAATGAAAGGGAAGAGAATCAGCTACACGATACAAAATACCCCGTTGCTATAACTATACGGAGTTGACCATAATAACATTTTAATAATAAATTTCAATTATAACATTTTTGTAACTTGAATCTTCGTTGATTAGTTTAAATAAATTTTCAACGAAAAGAAATCCACTGCTCTTTTTATTTTCACACCTTAACAATCCCTGAAAGAACCTAATTCCAATTCCTTATACAAGAAATATCGTGGACGAACTTTAAATGCAAAGTCCTAAAGCGAAAAACTTGTCAAAATGGCCCTATACGTTATTAAATTAAGCGCTCAGAACTTCCTGGAATTCGACATCATTTCTTAGAATTCTAAGGTTCGAATACCTCCTCGCACATCATATTCTCCTGATACAAATCCACGATTTTCAACGAGTATTTTTACCAGAAACCCAGAAATTTAAGGGCTCGGAAATTCATGGTACGTGACGTCATTTCCAAAAATAGCTGAGATATTTAATAACGTATAGGGCCCTTTTACAAGTTTCTCGCTTCAGGACTTTGCATTTAAAGTTCGTCCACGATACTTCTTGTATAAGGAATTGGAATTAAGTTCTTTCAAGGATTGTTAAAGGTGGGAAAATAAAAAGAGCAGTGACATTTTTTTCATTGAACATTTAATTAAACTAATCAATGGAGATACAAGTAACAAATTTAGTGGGATGAAAAAAGTAGATGGGTGAAGAGAATGGAACGACATGGAAGAATAGATTCGAAATTAAAACAGGACAAGGAAACATGTATAATTGAAATGAAATAAAGAAATAAGAAATGGTTAGTAAGAAATAGAGTAATATGTAAAGTAGAAAAGGTATAAAAGGGTGAACGAAAGAGGAGAATGCAAAAGTTAAGATAGTACTGTAAAATTAGGTTAAATGTACACCAAGCCCAAATTTCATTGCTGGCAGGTCGTAATAAAGAATAATACTATTATTATTCATAAAAAAATATTCAGAGATGTAAATACTTTTG
Organism: Nomada fucata; assembly: GCA_948146005.1. Classification (NCBI taxonomy): domain Eukaryota; kingdom Metazoa; phylum Arthropoda; class Insecta; order Hymenoptera; family Apidae; genus Nomada; species Nomada fucata. The sequence goes on from OX411276.1 coordinate 12,521,017, forward strand.
TTAAGACACTTGATTGTTGTAGAATAGAATGAACAAAGAAACATACAATGTTACTATACATATTAATTTTTACAAATGTGAGCACGAAACGATTTCCGAGCATTATTACCTTAATTTTATAAATGAAGACATTAATAACCAAATCTTACGAGGTTCATCGGACCGCTATTTATAAACAAGTGTTTGAAATTACGTACCACTCGTATCCCTGTCATATCTACACCCAAAGTGGGCTTTAGTTTCGCCATCTATAAAGAAGTGCTCGAAACTACCCGTATGTCTGCTTTATCTAGAGTCATTTGATTCGCCATCTATACAGATATGAATGAAACTACTCGGGCTTCTGCAATATCTACAGTTACGGTAAGTAAGAGGCGCGAGTAGTTTCAAAGATTGCTGTATACACGGCGATACCATAGTAGGCGCGAGTAGCTTCAAATAGCTTTGTATAGATGGTGATAACATGGCAGGCACTGTAGATAAGGCAGCGACGTCAGTGTATCTGCCATATCTACACTGGATGTAGGAAAGGCAAATGCATGTGTAGTTTTAAGCATTCCTTTATAGATGACAGCACTAAAGCCTCACTAAAGCCTCACCCTTGGGAGAGCAATCAGGCAAAGATTAATGTTGCAATTTCTGGAGAACGATGAATTGCAAATATTATGCAATGATTTCTATGCGTTTCTTAGGCTTTAATACGTTATTCAAGACCAAATTCCTTAAAACATTGGACCTAGAAGCGAAGATATTAACATTTAAATCGGTTAATATGCATATAAAGGATGGGGGCTCTGAATACATTTATTAAAACAATTAATTGTTAGTCCGCTTACTGAGCGGAACTATATACATATTGGTGGGAGTACGGCCATAAAAGCAGTTGGATTTCGTAGGATATTATCAGTTTATAGAAACGTTACGCCAGTCGTGTTACAGGACCGACTTGCCAATAATAAACCTGCGTACTTTTAAATATTTTACATGTTCAAGTAAAATTCACGTTTCATTAACATTATTGGCAAATTAATAATAATTATAATTGAACAATATTATTCACTTAGATCATTGGTACATATAAAATCGCGAGGAGCAATACAAGTTTTTGCCCAGTCATTCTCTATCTCGTACCAGGATTACTTGAGCAAAATGGTAAAGGCAAAACGATTTGTAGTAGCGAAACATTTTAAAGATGAACCAAAATCTACTGATTTACAATTAGTAGAGGAGGAACTACCATCTCTTCAGAATGGAGGTAAAAATAAAAAATTTAATAATATAATATTACTCGATCGGATTATATATACTTTACATATCTGAAACGATCTGTTATCGATTATGTGAAAACATTTTCGTGATTCGGTATATCTGTAATCAGCAGCTATCTGCTGTATTACAATTTATATAGTCATAAGAGACACGTAATGCGAAATTTGATGGAAAAGTGATACAGGGATCAATAAATATTAATTATACATTTAGTACTTTAAACTTTATGCTCATGCATATATACATACTATTGCAAGTATACTTATAATTAACACATAAGACTTAGTTGTTATGAAGAAAATAATGTATGGAAATTGTTTTCATAGTTAAAGTAAATGTAAAACATGGTTTAGTAAACAATGATATTTAATAGATTAATAAGTATTTTATAAAATTTAATATTGATATATAGAGTACCTCGTCCAAGCAGAATATCTTTCTGTGGATCCATACATGCGACCATATGTCCAAAGATATCCAGTGGGCATTACAATGATCGGGTCGCAAGTAGGTAAAATCATTGAGTCCAAGAATCCAGAGTTCCCAGTTGGAAAAAGAATTCTTGGTTATTTAGGCTGGAGAACACATACGATTGTAAATCCACAGAGTTTTTCTGGAGCGGATATGATAAGCCAAAAGCCAATGCTTTTACCTGACATAGGAGACGTATCACCGTCTTTATGTTTAGGAGTTTTAGGAATGCCGGGGTAATAATTGATTGATAGATACGCATAGCCTGTAAAATGCTTTGGTTTGTATATTATCTCTTGCCCTAATTCTAATCAATAACTCAACATTTCTTACCACAGGAATACAGCGTACTTTGGCCTTATCGATATTTGCAAACCAAAAGAAGGTGAAACTCTTGTTGTAAGTGGAGCTGCAGGAGCTGTTGGCTCGCACGTTGGTGCCATAGGAAAAAATGTTCTTGGACTTACCGTCATTGGTATTGCTGGTTCCGATGAGAAATGTAAATGGCTCGTGGATAAGCTCGGTTTTGACCATGCTATTAATTATAAAACTGAGAATGTTGCTACTGCTTTAAGAAAAGCTGCACCGAATGGAGTTGATTGTTACTTTGATAATGTACGTTGCTATACTGGAACCGAAAAATGTATTGATATTTTCTACTGTGCAGTTGCAGATAACATTTGTGTGACTTACATATTCTCATTACAGGTAGGAGGAGATATTTCTAGTACAGTTATATATCAGATGAAACCTTTTGGCCGGATATCTGTGTGCGGAAGTATTTCTTCCTACAATGCAGACGCTTCATCGTTACCAAAGACGACGATACTTCAACCAGCGGTGGTATTTAATCAACTGAAAATAGAAGGTTTCATTGTCACTCGTTGGTCCGATCGTTGGGCAGAAGGTATACAGAAGAACCTGCAATGGTTACGTGAAGGGAAGATTCATAATCGCGAGACTGTTACAAAGGGCTTTGATAAAATGTTTGATGCATTTGTTGGTATGCTAAATGGAAAAAATTTGGGCAAAGCTATTATCGAAGTTTGAATAAATATTATTATTGTAACTAAAGAAAATGTATTATTTGTTTTAATTATACTATATTGTTACTACAAAATATTCGTTTTGTATTTGAATTTAACAAACTTTAATTATCATATAATCATAATTTACCACCGTACAGTATAACTTACGGAAATGATATCACTTATAGACGGCCTAATTGGCATAGACAGTTTTATTGCAATATATTACACAGATCATAATGCATCACAATGAATAATTACATTTTGGTTTTCTGATATCCGCGAGGGTATCGGTCCTTAAACTTTACGTACATATTTTAGGCATCGTAACGTTACGTCTAGTACAACCTTATACAATACCTTGCAGAAGTTTTCGCAAACTTACATCCACTTTTCTAATTACAATATAGTACATTTCTCGGTTCAGTGAAAATTGCATTTCGCCAATGGTTTCGCGAAAGATACAAATTTAGACTGGAACTTTTTAAAATTTATGTCGAGATCTGTATACGATTGTTACGGCGGAAAATATTTCTTATTATGCAAATTAATATGTATAATTGTATCACCGAGATGTCATCAATTTTATACCTCGAGGTAAAAAAAAGAAACTCTTCAATATTTTCCAGTAACAGTTCCTCCAGCTTCTCCTTCGTCTCGACTTAAATTCCGTATTTTCTATAATATTCGCTTCAGACGAAACGAACATAGTACAGTGAAAGATATATACAATGACTGTCGCAAAAAGCTGGCCGATGTGTTAATTTGTCGGTATTTTCTTCACTGACGAAGGCTCGACTCGTGAAACATTACTTTGCTTTATAAAATACGAAGCACCGAAAGAATCGAACTGAACCACGAGCAGAATAATTTCTAATAAACAATATATATAATTATGATTTAGAAGAATAAACTTTCAACATATCGTTTAATTAATACATTTTTGTTTCCTCAGTTTCAAAGTAATTTTATTAATACATCAAAGCGTTGTTCAGCGTAAAGTTCCTTCGCGTTTAAAACAAATTATACCGCTGTGATTTACAGACTTTCATTGCGTTTCGTATTTCCGTTTATTTTGCGCTAATCGGTGCCAAACCGGCGAAAGGTGCGTCAGAACACGAATAGTGAAAATTACAGCTACACAAAGTCGAGTTGCATCATTCAAAAGGAAAACATTGTTGCAATCACTAAATACAAAGATCCTGTCGCTGTCGAAGGTCCGGAAATCATTTGCAAGCTCCGAATTCTTAGAATACGCACAAGTACAGTTTTATCCTTCGACATCTCTTCTCATCCTCAAGTTACACCGTTCGTATATTCGTTAAACTTCACAAGGACCTCGTCAAATGGGCAACACGTCATATCAAGCTCCCCCTCCAAGAGTCGTATCGAGCGTTCAAGGTAACTTGTTCAGTCGCAAGTCACTCAAGATATAATTGAATTCCGCGATAACTCGAAGCGCAATCAACGTTCGCCGTGCGCTGTCATCGCGGTACAATCTTTCCTTTCCAATGATAAAACAGCCAGTGACACTCGAACTCGAAGTCGTCCCCTGCGATTTCTGAATTCATAAGCATAATAACTCTTCGTTTATGGTATCGTACAGTTCCGATCGGATTCCAATCTCCATTGGGACAGGAAGGGGTCGAAATTTCAAGGCAGGTGACCGTTTCGTTCACGTTCATTCACCATTCGTTAATTGTCTTCTGCGAACCCTGAATCACGAGGCACGATCGTGTCCCATCGAACGATTACGGTGCCGTCAGGATCTTCGTTGAAATTTCATCACGTGACATTGATCTCCTCGTCCTCCTCGTTCTCCGTTTGTTCCTCCGGTCGCTGAGGACTCGTCAAGGGACTGACGTCGCTCAGATCCATCCTCGGTCTGTCTCCATCGGCGTCGCTCAAATCGGGATTCGGATTGTTCTTGTTCGGCAACGTTTGCTCTCGTGAGCCACCGGTTGCGAGCAATTCCCTCTCCTTGCTGTTCCTCCACTTCATCCGGCGATTTTGAAACCAGATTTTCACCTGCAAACGGTAACACTGGTTAGCATGGCTTCTTTTCAAGAAAGTACCTACAGATGTTTAAGCAATATCGAGTTCCACATTGTTTCTATTAGCTGCAGGGTTTGCGTGGTAGCGATTTGTTAATTAATTAATAGTTACTGAATCCATATATATTAAGTTCCAGCGCGGATTGTTATTAGATATTAGGAATTATTTATTGGCGAGCTGTGTGCTGGAATAGATACTGGAAAGCAGACGAAGGAAGGAGGTGTGCGCTGCGCGAGGATGGTTGGGGAACATTGGAGCACATGGTGCGGGATTGTAGGCAACTGGAAAGGGAGAGCATAGGGGTCGAAGAATTAGTTAGCGGCGTACAAAGTGAAGAGGTGGTAAGACGATTAAGGGAAGTGGAAAATAAAATAAAAGAGAAAAGGAAAAGAATATGGACCGCAAGGGTTTGAATGAATGTGATAGAGAGAGAATGGAGGGAAATAAAAATACAATGTAAGGTACAGATTAATAAATGTAATGTAAGGTAGAGATTAAGAGATGTAACAGAAGTTCCTTTTCATGGCCGTGGGGCCGAAAAGTTAGAAAATTCTATTCTATTGGTGAGCTGTCATATAAAGTTTGATGATTTAATGGTGTTGAACGTAACTATCAAGTAAATTCACTTTAATGGTAAAAAGTTAAGCATCGTTCAAGTGGTATTAGTGTTAAAAGTGAAAAAATTCGGAAAGTAGAGTTAGCCTATCACTGTCTATCACATAAAACTCCTACATGATAGAAACAAATCGATTGCGTGGTATGATTTCGTTATAAAAGAAGCGCAATTAAAATCACGGATTAAACCTTGCGTGACAAGGAATAAAATATATTTTGTCGACCAGCTTAATTAGAAGCGTTGTGTTCATTTTGGGTTGTATTATAATCTATCGCAGTGAACGAACGATACGAGGGGCCCGACGATGATTGATTGGTTTCCAGAATAATTAATTGAAGGGCTTTTATTGGACTGTTGATTTGATTCGAGTGATCCGATGTTTAAGCCAGTGGCCGAGTACTCGTTGCGATTGGCTTTGTACCCCCCGTTTTTTAAGGAGCGTTAAACAAGAATCGCTAGGCGAAAATAGATTTCACCCTCGCGTTAACGTACCGGTGATATCAGCCTACGGAACGACTGCAACGATTTTCAGTAATCGTTTCACAGTCTCAAGTCCATACAACATAAATAACTAAAGAAATTTGCCCGTAACCAAATGATCATCGTGCAATCTCATATTTTCCTTCGATCCTTCAGGTGAATATTCCCCTACAGCTCGCCTCACTTCAGACGCGGGGGGTTGAGAAGGGGTGCGCGTCATTTTCGTGTATTAAAGACCACGTATTACCGAACCGTTGAACGGGCCAACGTCAAACGCACATAAACTCTGAAAATTCGCCGCTTCTCCACCCTTCTCCAGTCTCCGGGCGGCTCTGCCTCTCCTTTGCGCCACCCTTCGTTTCTACAGCCTGTTACTGTTCGCCACTTTATTATTGCCTTAAGCAACGTCGAAACGTTGACCCCAGCCACTGACTGATTTACCTAAACGGTTTTCCGAATTTTCATTGGCCCACATACACGTCCGTCCGTGTACGCGTGTGTCTGCGTGGGTGTGCGTGCGATACGGTGTGCACTCGACACCCTACCGGACCCTGGACGTTTACTTCAATTCGCCTTGGGGGCTTGCCAATAAGGCGTTGGACCTTCTATAGAATCGACTTTACAGTTTTCGCCTCTGCGTCACGCGGGGGAAAGGTACAACGATATTTCTGACGCGTACCGGATATTCGGAAGACTTTTGTGTTGACAGTATGGTTCTGTTAAATTTTGTTATATTTATGGGAGAGACCTGCGTCTCAACAGTGGAATCAAAATTTTAACGTTGTTCGATATCTGTCCGATGGAGGAGAAGTGTTTGTGCAAGGATAATATCATTTTGCTACAGTTTAAGCAAAGAAAACGTTGTTTCAGTTGGAAGTATCGTTTCATTTATATTCCATTATATGGTACTGCTTCAAAGAAAGTTAACGTCGTTTCTTTAAAATTTATTCGTTGGTATTGTGGATTCGATAAGATAATGCCGAGGTTTTTTTAAATTAGTGCAAATGATCGCTCAATTTTTTGCCCCTTTATAAAACATTCACAAGATATTTAGTAGAAGAACAAATTCGAAAAAAATATATATACATATACACGGAATATCGAGAGCATAATAATACATGACACGTTCACCCATCTCTGTATTATACTACTGACATATGGTGTCAAAATTAGATACCACAGAACCCGCAGGTGCTTTCAAAATAACTCGTTAATTAGCAAAATATATACAATTACCGCACTAAAATATTCGTTTCCGAAAGAAAAAGAAAATTCCAACAGCGCTTAATTTATAATAGGAATCAATTAGAGCAACGTGAAATGATTAACAAGTTTGTATTACGGGTAAATACAGTGAAGCGAAGATTAATGTGATTTATAGTCGGTCATTATTTAACGAGACGCTACATTTACGAATGATTTTACACAGAATGTCAACAATTTTCGAAACGCGTTCAACAACGTTGTCTGCGCTTGACAACCCCGTCATTATTAACATTGCTCAGCCGCGAGGGGGAGAAATTAATAAAAAGTTTATTATTCTTTAATATCTCGTGGAGCATTTTATGGAACGATTTCCCTTGTTCGTTCACGAACGTGTTGCGTGCATCTGACACGGTGAAAACGTGAACGAATTTGATGCGTCAATGCACCTTTCGGTTACTTGTTGTATTTTAACTTCCATTTTTCGTTTCTGCCTTTTTTTTTTTTTGTTTAAATAGAATACGCCCGAAGTTTACACTAATAATAGATTTTATACTACTAACGAGCTTATTTCGACAGTTTCGATCGATTCAGCGCTCGCAATTGATTACTTCTAGATTGAACATCAATCACATTTTATACTCGCTAACTGGTTTGTTTCGATGGAAATTTTTACATCGGGATTTCATATAGAAAATAGTTGGTACATTACAATTTCCGTTTGTGTCTGAGTGTGTGTTTTAAACCATTCAGTTTCAACTTGTCGATTGGATTTGGTTTTTTTTTTTTTTGTTTCGTAGAAAACTGTAATTGAATGCAATGTAGAATTTCTGAATTGAAAACTTTGTAATGACGAAGAATTTATCACAACGCGGGGTAAAGACTTCTCGTTCAAAAGCAAACTATAGTAAATATAACCGTTTAATTTATGTTATACAATACGTTTCGAATAACGGAATTAAGATCGATCGAATTATATTGCAACTTTTCGTAACTCATTATTAGCCAAGTTTTTGATTGATACGAAAATTAAGGCGCGAATGAATTAAAACGTTAATCGAAGAAAACGGAGGTGTAAAGGGAATTCTCCAGAAACGGGAGTGCAGGGTGACAAATTAAAGGGATACAGTGGAGGCGAGAAAATTGCATGGATCTGCCAGGGATTAATTTACCCAAATTGTTTTCGTATTTTCATTTGCCGGGGTGTGTGCGCTTGACACGATGCACAACCCTAACGATCTGACACGATAATATGCTCTTTAGCGGAAGGGTGAGGGCCCGGCGGAATCTCAATAACATGACTGACCCATCTTTGTCACAAAAATCTCATCACACACCGTCCATGCAATTCTATTCACGCTGCGTTCGTTAGTATTGGGGAGAACCATTAGATTTGCAAATTACTCGGCGAACGCTCTCAACGAAATCACATTTCCTTTCATGTACTCAAATAATAATCTCTCAACATTTTATTTAAAAACTTTCCTACAGATTTCTCGTGTCTGCACTTTTCTCACTGAATAATTTATAATGCGACGATTGTTCGACTTGAAAGTTTATCGAAATTCGCAAAAAGATCCGAGAAATACCCGCGTATAATGACAAAAAATACGAGAATAAACTATTTTGTCCTTTTACGCGGAGAGGTGTGAAGCCAGAAGATCGGACGGGCGGATGAAATAAATGCTCGAGAATTCGTATGGGTTGAAAGGATCGTTGAAAAAGGCAAAAATCCCTCGAAATCCGATGCCTTCGGCGAAGGAAAAAGATTAGGCGAGGGTTAATATCGAGCTCAAGACGTTGCTCACTTGGGGTGAACACTCTATCGGAGGATACTCGAAAATCAAAACCGTAGGGGATCTTTGAGTGACGCGCATATACACCACGAATATATGTATATATGCAATAAAATTTTTGAATTTTTCACTATCCCTACTCGCTTTTCGCTGGCACAGTTTTTTTTTATTACCATCTTTAACTTTCCATCAGAACAACTATACCTTTCAATGCATCATTCGTTCGCTACTTAATTTACGTATGAACAACTCAATTTATCGTAGAATATTTGAACGCCGTTTACGTTTACGTTAAATTGTAAGCGAAAAGGTTGTTGGTATTTGTAGGTACGTTCAGTGGGCGGAAATTGAGAAATGCATTCCAGACAAATCAAGGGATTCGTACTTCCGCTCTCCCATCCCGACGATCGTTCTTCTTTCCGTTTTACGTTTTGCGAGCTGCGACGGTGATTGATTGTCCCGTCAGCGGCAGACAGGTCCGGGAACTGTATAACAAAAGTAACAAAGCGGCTCTGCGTTTGGCGAGAAAGACGTGGAGGTTTTCGTAGAAGTTGAATCGTTTCCGTTGTTCACGCTTTTCGTTCGCCCTGTCCGCGCGCCGCGCACCCTAAACTTTCGATCATTTTTATAATTCGTTCGGACAGTTACATGAAACATTTCTTGTCGTTCCAAGGCGGGCCCAGCAATAACGAATCGCCACATTTCCAGTCATCGATTCATTACAATAATTTCAATTGCCAATCGACGAACGCGATCGCTGTTTCAACAACGTCCTACGGCAATTCGAATATGCAAACAACGATTATTCAGCCATTGAATAAAATAATTACTGCGATCGCCTAACCGCCCCCGTGTTTCACCCCGATTCTCCGCCCCCTCGGCCACAAGTCGCGTTTAATCATCAACTTATTGACCACAGCAACGTGTTCGCACCTTCTACTTAACCGCCCTCGCCCAACAAATCCTTCTACGCCCCCGTCTCGATTAAACTTGTCAATACCAGTGTCTCCGGAAAGAAACCATATAACGAACCTCGCCATACTCGCCATGTAATCGCGTCCCCGTCTGCCAAAGGGAATTCTCTCGCATCTCCCTCCGTCCCACCTTCCTAAATCATCCCCCGTGGTCCTGCGATCGGGAATCCATAAGACGAATACCAACTCGGGAAGGTTGCCATTAAAGAGAAACGAAAAAAAATAGAAAAAAAAAGCAGATGAAAGGAGAAGAAAGGCCGGAAATGTTTCACGCGGCCCGTGCTAAGGATCGCCGCACGAAAGGATCGGGCATAACGACGACATCCGAAACGCGTTCTATAGAGTGGGTAATCGTTAAACGATTGGCTGCAGCCAGCCCGTCGGTCTCTCCTTTCACCAGCCACCCTCTGACCCTCTCGTTCCCTCCGCCGTTGCCTGAAACTTCTCCACCGTTCTTCTCCCTTCCTCGTGCCCACCACGCGACCGCCCTTACTTCCGTCACGACCCACCCTCCACCGTTCTCTGCCACCATCCCTAGAACGCTGCCCTCCTAGCCACCCTCTTTACCGCCCTGCGACTCACCACGTCCCTCCTTCGTCTCTGACGTATATGTATACATATATATGTATATAGATGTATATACACATATATAGGGGGTGCGATAGGTAGTAGCCTGCGCGGTGACGGCGCCATCTGGCGCAGTTTAATAAAAGACGATCGATTATGACGTCGGCCTCAGAACTACCCCTCAGCCTCTCTCACACCACGATCCACTTGCCCGCCACCCTGTCTTCTCCTACCCCCTAGTTTCTTCCCCTCTTTCGAGGTACGCCTGCACACAGTTTCCTCTCCTCTCGGCGATTCCTCTACACCCTTCTCTGTGTCTCGACAGTTTCACCCTCTCTCCGTGATTCTTTCCCCTTCGTCCCTCTACTTCCGTTCTGCTCTCGATTCGTATCCTGATCGCCTTTCCCTTCGTTTCCTGTTTCCCTCTCACTCCCCCTCCGCCCCTCTCTCTCTCTCTCTCTCTCTCTTTCATTCCACTGTAGGGGCGCACGTTTCTTTGTCTTTCCACTCTGGAATATCAGAGGGAGGATAACCAACCCTCTCTGTTCCTTCTACCGCTCAGCTCGGTGACGGAGGGGCGAAGAGTGCAGAAAGGCGCAGAGGCGGAGAAAAGGGACGAGAAACGGCACAGGAACGAACAGGGTGGCGGAGGGATTTTTTGTTTGTTTTTAAGGGGAGGAGGTTCGGTGTGGTCAACGGTGGGGCGAGTGAGCGAAACGGAGGAAAAAAGACAAAGGGAGAGGAAGAGGTACGGCACAAAGCTGCCGCGGCGCGATTCTGCGGCCGAAGGGTTGGCTGATGTATGGAAAGGAAGTCGACTCTTAATAGAGGGAGGGAAATCGGCCTTCTGGATTTATCGGCGCACCACGTTCCATCGGTGATGTTTTAATTGAGCTCGACACCAGCTAATAAATGATAGTGTTAATCCGTTTATCCTCGATTTAGGACGCAGTTAATCGCAATCCTCTTTACGGTGATATTTTTCACGCTCTGCCGATTGTTATTATAATGATCCTGTGACACGGCGGAATTTACTGTAATTGCTTTCGTACGAATTAAATGTTGCTCAAACGTGGGGATAACTGAGAGCCTTTCGATCACGTATGATAGCTCGTGAAACGTTTGAAGTATAATAGATGCAATTTTTAATACAACTTATGTTCACGTCAAAGTTCCACCGATACGAAAAACGAAGAACAACGTTATGTATTGTTTACTGGTTTAATTGAATATGCCGTTTAGTAGCAAAATAATGTTTAACAGCATTGTTCACCCCTTACGATTTGTACCCTATTATAAAACGTGTAATCGCAACTTTTGTTAAAAATGAATATTACTAAATATAACGTTAATAATTGAAAAAACAGAAACAGATTGTATAAGTGTTTCGTAATTCAGTTTGTCGTTAAATAATAAACAAAATACAACAAAGCTGTAGCTGTATACTTTACTAGAAAAGGAACAGAAATTTCTTCACGCCAAAATTTCATTGTTCCAAAGTTGAATCGTCCTCCAATTTATAAACTTGCCCGATCTTTCACGGATAGGACGTTACGTTTCTTACAAAATGGGGGGCGCGAAAGGGAACGAATTAACGTCGACTGTCGTGGTTGAAAGTTGGGACACGAGTTACGAATTTGGTATTCGTCTGCGTGCCAATGGAATAACACGGTACAGCTGTGAGTGGCTACGACCTGGCACGAATGTAAAGCGATATTTCCGGACGAAATGTCGTGCCAGCGATACGAAATGCATTCGATCGCGACATGTGAAGATGTTTGAGGACCGATTTAAAGGATATGTGACAACGTGAATCCAACTATCGCTCCATTGTGTTTCAAATAATTTTGACATGTTTGCGGAAACGTTATCAAAATATATTTCGTTTATTCTGGTTTCGTGTTCAATAAACTTTGTCTGATCTTCGTTTGATTTTATCTATTGCGGTGACACGGGCCAATCGTTTGTGACGTCTTTATTGTTCGATATAATTATTGTGCAATAAGAACATTTTATACTACTCATCTCAAAAAGTAATTATACACGAACATAATGGCAAGACGCATCAACCCCAAGATTTTCTAATGTATATAAAAACGTAATAATAAAATACAACGCCCGAGATCTCCAGAAATCCGTCCGAATGTTTATCATTTACTTCCTATATGTATCTAAAGTAATTCTGAAACGAATTGCGCTCTTCTAGAAGTTCATTTTCAAATTCTTCATTAGCTTCACAGTTTCAACCAGGTGTCTGTTTATGAAAGGCCTAGGTAATTTCTCACGTAAGGAAGCGAACAACAATGATTGATGGACGAATGAACATATCTGTAGTTTAATCGTGATCGAACATTTTAATATCGATCCAAATTCTCCAGGACATTTACGGGGTAACTATCAAGGACATGCATAGAGTCGAAATCGCGTTCGATTTTCGTCTTATCGGTCGCGATGCGGACAACACGCGTTTACGGAAAGTGATTAAAGTTGATTCACAAAAGGATGATGAATCTATATGCATACCGCGTTATTGTATATTCATGGTTTCTTAGTTCGTCTGGCGTCGGGGTAGCGGCGCTTTCCGAAAGTAAAATCCATAATGCATGAAGGTCCACGGGCTAAGCCGAACAGCTTAAGCCGTAAGATATTGCGCGACGTTATATTCATGTTATGCCCTGTAAGAGGCAGCTTTTGTTTTTAATATCCATCGCAGACTGTACAGGCGGTAACTTTAGGGTATCGTTATGACCAACTTCCCTGGGTGTCTCGCTCAACTATGATCCATTCTGGCGCTGCGACGGATAGGTCAAGTTTGTATTACGAAATATGAGACTCGGGAACGAGCAGAATGCATTTGGGAACATTTTCTTAAAATTTTTGTTGGCAAAAACCCAGTCGAATTGGGCTGGTAAATTTTAAATGAAAGGGAAGCAACTTTTCTTTCGCAGTTGTCCGATCGTGCTCGTATGTAGGCACTGGTTTAATTTATTTCGCAAGAGGATTGCAAACGTTCTGTGAAGTAAGCACTGGATAGAATAAGAGAGAAATGTCAGCAAAACTCGGCAGGGAACAATGTAGGGGACGCGATTCCTTGAAATTCGAAATGTGAATAAGAAAAGTGCCAATTTAGTGGAAAATATATTAAAATTCCTTCGAAATTTGAATACTTCGATATCTATAAAGAAATGGAAAAAAGGTGTGAAGAAAACTGTGTATTCTTCCGAATATACTTTTGTAGAATTTAATTCGAAGAAATCAAGGAAATAACATAAGTATCCAAATATTGTAGAATCTTTGTTATGGAATATGAGAAAATACGGGTGCAAACAATTAAAGTTCTGCAACTTTTGCAACTCCGATCAGAGTAGAAGATTGACTACTGGACAAACAGTGGAATGGTCGTTCAACAAGAACGGAGACCGATTGTTCCACAGAAAGGTTGTCGAAAGTAAACTCGATCCAGAAGCAACCCTCCTAATGGCTACAAATTGATTTGACCGACAGGATCCAGGAAACTTTATATTTGACTGAAATACAAGACTAATGGTCGATCTGTCTAACGTGTCGGTGTCAGTTTCATGGGAAAGAGCAAGCTGCTCGTCGTTTTCGAGTCTTAGATCGAAATGTAAGTATGTACACATGTACTTCTATCCACGAGCAAATATATACGAACGAGTTAATTTGGCAAGATACGTTAATAGTTTATATTCCTATTAATTTTTGACCAAAAACTGGATCCATTACCTAATACATATAACTGCTAGTCTTCTTTTGGATATTAAAATGCAAATATGATACGAGTAATAAGAGACGTGCAAACGGATAAACAAGAAAAAATAAATACTAATAGAACCGGTATTTGACAAAGAGTTATCGTTTTAATCAAAATTTAAAATTGAAGAATGAAAAAGGACGTCCCTCTTTTTTTGCGGATTAAATAAGCTGTCAGTAGCACCGAATGCAAGCCATTCTTCCCACGATCTTTATAATTCGTTAAATCTTCCAGATCGTCTCGATCATCAGACGAGTATCCCTCTCGTTTTCGAGATAAAGAAATGACAAGATTGAATATGGAGGGTGCGTTTTAATTTACCATTCTTAGCGTTTCTCCGGGGGACCTTCTCGTTTCCAGATCTTCAATTAACACGATTCAATAATACTCCACGTTTCCCTACTTGCCCGAGTAATTCACACTTGTATTTATTTAATTAACGCGGCAAAGCTTGAAATAACCTTGGGAACAAGCAATGTGACGTTGATTTTTTTTTCGTTACGATAAATAATGAGGTGAAAGTGCGTGAACATATTAAGCGAAATGAATTGAATATAGAGAGACGAATAAACCGATTTGTGAATACTTAATTCGATACCTGTCGCGGCGAAAAATTACCTCTTACATCACGAATTAATACCGGGGGCATGACGCTGACAGGTCTGACAACTTATAAAGAAAGGAGCCGTCGGTTTTGATTATTAAGAAGATAACAAGCCCTCCGGGTCGCGCTTTTTACTTTTTCCTTCACTTCCGTTCAACCGACGGCACGGAAACGTCTTGAGCACAAAAGTGGCTGGTTGCTCTTAATTCCGGTTAATTTAAGGTCGACGCGTTGATGAGATCTGCCCACAGGCAATGCGAAAGGTTCTGACGGGCCACTGTGCTTTGCTTTTCGCGAGTACTCGCGACCTTCTGCGATGATCAACTCGAAAATTTTATTTTAACACCACATTAGTAAAACTTGGGGGGGCGGGGGGATTGCTATATAATATTTTGTTATTAAACAAGGTAGCACAAAATGTATCCCATATGATAAAATGATATTCGTTCTTATTCGTTTCCAAGGAAAAAGAAGTGACAAATTTAAGTTGATACGATATATAGGAGAGCCTGAAGAAACGAAGGAAGTGGTAAATTCGTAAGTATTTAATATTTCTATAAAAAGATTCACGATGGTAGAGAACGTTTCCCTGTCGTTAAGGGTATCGAGAAGAACAAAGACGGGGCTACGACAGGAGAAGGGTGAGTTCGCTCACCATCACTAATTACTTTAGTCATCCCCCTTTAACCCAGGACGTTCCTCTTAAACCCACCCTCATCATAAACTGTAGTGAAGGTTCGAACCTGAGTGAAACGGCACCTTGCCTTCCCTTCTCCCTGCACCCCTCCCAGCTCCTCAAAGTACAGACTACCCCTGGAAAAGCTTTATTATTATCATCCACCCGTACACCGCAAGTCCTTAATTAAATCTCAGAAAAGATTCATAAAACCGGTATGACTACGAACACGATAAAGGAAGAAACTTGAATCAGACATATTTCTTAAGTAGTACTGGTCAATATATGCGCATCAGGGGACTAGCTGGACTATCTGTAATGCCCCGATTATATAAATAAAAAAAGTTTGTACACGAAGAAGGAAATGTTCTTTATTTAATTAAACATTAATTCTCTTGAAATTATAATTAGCTGCAAATATAAATTCTCAGAGGAACGTTTTACAGGGACTTGATTTTTCGTTTATTAGGTTCTTGTTTTGCAATTCTGCGCTTTCATCGTCGAGGATTATCGGTATATTAAATCGGAATCGTGTTAAAGTAATCTATGTAATTGACGAATAAAGTTCGCAGATCATCGTTAGACAAGAACGCATTAGACGAGATCACGAAATGCGGCATCTGGTGCTCGGCGCTGAGTATTATTAAGAGAAACAGAAGAGAGGAATGCCGGGGAGAAGAGAAAGCCATCATCGGACAATAATCGCTTTTATGGGTGTTCGTGTGGTGAGCCGTGATATTAGATAGCAGCCAAGTGCGCAGAACCACGTTCCTCAAATCGCACAACACTTCAACGTACCCACCCAAACAACCTGGAAATTGTTCTCCACTTTTTCCCGTCACGTCGCTACGTGAGGATGGGAACATTCATACTCGGAATGGAATTCCTAGATTCGAATATCCGATTCGCGTCTGTTGCATCGTGAAATTGAATCCTCTAAATTTGCCCGGAATTCTCACGAACCCCCATAGTACGTAGACACAAAACTGTTAAGGCTAAGTATAGGGGATGCACGCAGGAAGAATGTTTTATACATTTCTCTCATTGCACACTTTTTCATTTAACATTATTACTTAACATTATTATCGACTACCCCGTTGTATTTCTGCGGAACTGCTGTGGCAAGCATAGAATCAACTGCAGATGGAATATCTTCGCTTTCCTCCAATCACATATTTTTTCGTTTCCAATTATTATCCATTGTACAAACACCATTGCACAACATACACCAGTCGGCATGCCCACTTCGGTAAACAAAATAATTACGATTCTGCTGACCAAAGACGTTTCAGCCCTTCAACCCGTTTTATTATGACAGATCGTGAAATCGCGTTCGATACGCGGCAGCTTTGCCCGTAAAAGAAGGAGAGATCCTTGAACTCCCATGCTGGTATTACTACCAATTGTTCCACTGTCGACGGTGGAGGAAGAAGAAGAACGTAGAGAAAAAAACAGAGGAAGAAAGAGGAACCCTTTGTATGCGGATTGCGGATTCGCAAGAACCGTCAATTTACTCCAACTCTAAAGTACCGGTTGGCACTTGCATACGCATGTACGTGCCTGTGTGTGTGTGTGCGCGCGCGTGTGTGTGTGCACAGAATTCTGTGCATGTGGTCCTTAGATTTTCTCGTAAAACTACGGCGAGAGTGGGCCTCGACCAATGGCAGTGAAGGCATGGCGTTCGAGGTGTGAATTATACATGAGAATATATCCTTCCGTACCCTTTCTCCCTCAGCCCTGTCCTCTTTCTCTGATTTCCAGCCTCATCTCCCTCTATTCAACCCTTTGCTCACCAATGGTTAGCTCTTACCCTGATTTGCGCCCCATTTACATACGGCCATATGCTCGTACTTATGCAAAATGTATCGTTCTGGCTGGACCATGAAGCGAATACATAGAGGACATTTTTAGATGAGGAAGATTCAACGTATAAGAAGTACGTATGCAAAAGACGGACGAACTATTTCAGCAGGTAATGAGGAGACGGCTTTGAAAAGGAGAATCTGCATAATTACGATTGACAATTCAGGAGTTATTAAAATATCTCGGTTCGAACAGTTTTGCTGGTCGACGAGATAACAAATGTAAGATCTATTCGTGACACGTCAGTAAATATAAGATTTTGACATTAACACGAAAAACATTGAATATACGTATAAAGTGTACTGTGTTTTGTAAGATCTGAATAAATGATTGAATAAATTATCACCGGCAGACTAAAATTCTCAATTATCCCGAACGCGATCATTTTCTGATACATCTTCCAACTTCGCTGAACTTATCTAATTCTCCCAAATGTTTTCCACAGTATTATCGTTACCCGCGGTTCTGAATGTAAAACAAACGTTATTCGTCCACGACGGCGACACTTCCGACGACTCGAATCATCCAAAGCCAAAACATCACCGCCGCGATCGCGTCGTAACAAAATACTTACATTTTCATCCGCACGCGGCGAGAATTATTTGCGACAGGCTTTCAATCAGAATCGAATAAATAATTCAGCCGTGCGACGAAGCGCCGTACGGAACGCGCCAGCGAGCAGCGACTGGGAAACAAAATTAACGAAAACATTGTCGCACACGTTCCGAAAGTATTCCTGCGAATCGGCCAACTTCGCTCATGAAATCAAATGAAACTAACTTACAGTGCCATTTTCTGGGCATCGTTTAGTTTCATTAGCGTCGCCACAGCGGAACCGGCCTGCCAGCGACGGTATCGCCACGTTCGTGTGCTGTACACGGGCCCACGTGCTATTATACGTGTGCGGCTAATGAACTGGCATCGTCCGATTAACCCCAAACCGGGGGTATTATATGCCTCTAGCTGTATGTGCACCAATGGCTCTTTCTCCTGTGTATACCTCGATACGACGGAATGATATCTCGCCCGACCACCTTCGTCCATTATTGTTCAGATTCCTCGCATCATAATTATAACCCAGAAATGTCTTTCCTATTTAAATGTATTTTCCAAAGCACTACAATTTATCCCCCGCATCGGATCTAAATAGACCCCGTTGATTAAATTTCCTTGCGTTACTTTTATCGTCCGTCTATTTCTCGCTTATCCACGCACACACTTGGGACGGCAATTGTTGGAGTCGAAACGCTGATCGAGGAACTCGTATTGATTTGTATTCGAAGATTCTTTAGCAGAAACACAGCTTCGGCATCTGATTACTGCGACGCTAATAATAAAACGATCGACGAACTTCATAAAAGTAATCGTCCATGTTTCTTGGCCATCGGGGTCGTTACATTCTCAGGGAATCGCCGTTCCGATGCTTGTATAACAGTGCCGCCATAAACGCGTTACGGTTGTTCGAATCACTTTCTGATTGCTTAGCTAATGACCGGGAAAAGTGTGAACCGGGCTTGATAGACGGTAATTATGTTGAATTTAAACGTTCGCGAAAGTTCTGAACAGTTTGGTGAATTATGAATCGTCGTCGGTGATTTTTCATTTATGCAATGTTCTATTTCACTCGAGGATACGTTTCTACTGCTGGCATCGCGTAAGAATAACTGTGCGTAAGTTTATGCAGCAGGCACGGGACAGTTTGTTCACAGAAAGCCGAGCATTACTTCTCTATCAATTCGTTGAATGGTTTCGCGAAATAGAGTGAGAGAGAGCAACGGCATCTTCGCCGAATTAAATGCACAGTTTGGAACAGGGGGTTTCGTACTTCGTTAAAGCGACAATTAGTGCCCTAATAAGATCATTAAGCACCATATATTCTGCGGCAGCCTTCCTTCCCCGTACGGATTAATTCCCGGATTATACGCACGCCTATTAGCGAGAACTGGGTAACGTCGTTTCGCTGCTTTAATTAAATATAAATGCGAAGAAGCCAAGACTGCCGATTCTTAGTCTGAAAATTGCCACTCGGAATCGCGGCAAGTTCGATTGAAAGGTTTCCTACGAGGACAATTTTTTCGGTTTTAACCGGTGAATATTTATATGCGAGCAAATTGGCCGCACGATCTATTGGCCAGTAGTTCAGCGCGAAAGCCTAATGGCAAAGAAATAATCGGTCGGTTAGGTTTATAGGCAAATTAGTACGCTATTAAGATCATTAAGCACGATATTAAGCATCACGTTACCCATTCATGCAGCTCCGAAGGCAACCGCTTGATCATGACAACCCTCTAGACATTATAATGCACGCAAGGTTACCTGTATGTGGCATATTTGATGCCATTATCTCGTATAATCATTATACACGCGGGTCCGTTCGACCTCCACAACTCTGACTTAATAGCGCGTGCAATTGGTTACACTTTTCTAACTGCACAGTGATGGGTTTCTTTTTTATAATTGTTCGTCGCTCGGGAGTATCAGGATTTTGGACAGAATATTTTCATACCTGAGAATCCTTGAGGCCCAATTTCTCTGCTAACTTCTTGCGATCGGGCTTGCTGATGTACTTTTGTATCTGAAACCTCTTCTCGAGTCCACGCCTCTGAAGGTCCGAGAAAACTGCCCTTCTCATCATTCCCCTGCGCGGTTTTCCACGTGCATTTGTCGCCCATGGAAACACCAAGCCTGTGTTCGCGAAATCGCCCAAACCGCCTTGAATCGCACCTGGAAACGCTGTCCCGCCACCTGGTGCACCGGGATGATGGCCTCCAGTTCCCGAGCCAGCAACTACCGATTACAAATGTTTCGTTCTTGTTAGAAAAAAAAGTTCATATAATATACTCGTTGTCAGAATAATGCCACAGCGATGTGAGAATAATATCCGAGGTGTACCGCGAGAATTGGAGGCATTACGCAGAATACTTCAACGCAAACTAATTCTTTCCTGCCGAATCTACTGTATTTTCTCAACTGCTATGAATCATTTATTATTATTATGGCACGTCTTGACTTAAATCGGCGTAGCCTGTACCTTTTGGTGGATTCGAAGGTACTCTGAAAAAATTTGAAAAAGACGCATCAAAGGCCAGGCTAATGGTAATTGAATGAAAGTCATCTAATAGCGAACGGGCAATTGATTCTCCAGATCGTATCTGCACGATATTGCCAAGCTGAGCATGATAGTATTATCTGCGTCGATGATATTTGCACGCACTTGTTGCATGCGTGCATTTTGCTTGTGGCGGTACATGTACATAATATGGTAGTGCTTTCACTGCACTTCATATGCACTCCATGTCCCATACGAGCCTACCTATAACAAGATATTCGATAAACCCGTGCCTGTGCACGTGCCCGCGTTTATACGCTTTGACGCCATGCGCGGAAGTTTCGCTTTTAAATGTTCATCGGAGACCGTGCTTCCGCCTCGTGATCGGCTTGTTTATTAACTTTTTCACCGAGTTCCCGTGACTCCAAATACAGATACATATACTGACAAAGTTTTTGTTAAAGTTCTCACCTGTACCATTTTTACTTTCACGAATAATATTTTCAGATAATTCATTGCACATTATGCTAAGGAAAATCGTGTACAATACAATAATTGCACGCCAAGTGCAAGTACAATTATCGTGAATAGTTACAGATGAATAAAACGCTTGTCTTTCAATTATATTATTGTACGAAAAATTACGAAAATTTACCTGTCAGGTAAGGTCCTCTGTAAAATAACTGTTGCAACGTGTGATGTGCATTGGGAGGTAAATGACGTTGAGGCGGTTGATGACTCGGCCTGTGATAAGGATGATAAGCAGCTGGTCTGGCGATAGGTTTGGCTATGTTGTAATTGGCTGAATTTTGTAAATTCTGTAGAAACGCCGGTATCGCTTCTGGTGGCAGACCTTGAAAATTTTCTGCAAAAACGAACGGCATATCGGAACAATCAGTAACAGAACCGTTACCGTAATAATCTGACACAATGGTTAATGGTTATTTTAGAATATCCAAATGCAAATTCCTTGACAGGTCGGAATGAATTGTTCAAGTGGAAATGTTTAACTCGACGTAGGAGCAAATAGGAGCGCATTTTTTACGGAAGAATTCCCCGTGAAACGCCCAAGGTTCCGGATTTTCGCACGACAGAACGCTCAAGTCGTTGTACGCCTTGCGATGCATAATTCGAGCTGACACCCCCGACTAAACCCTCCTCAACAGCTCCAGGCGGAGCCCAACCTCTTGTTGACGCACGCTTCAACACCTCCGGAGTAAATATTCGGATATTTGGTATATACGTGAGAACGGTTAGGATATATTTAATCTCTTGCAGATCGAAACGATAAACAGTCCAGTTTCTATTTTCGACAAAACAAAAAGGAAGGAATCATTGTCCTTCGCGTGCGAGCCAAATATTTTCTACCCTCGAAAATGAACTACCTGACGGACCCCAAGTTCACAAAAAAAAAAAGGTGTACAAACATCAAACAATCGTTTACACCTCGCCAAGAGGGCCGCCAGTCATTCATATTTTCAACATTAATTTTTCTCCAAACTCTCTACCACGCCCAATTTATTCGAGCAGGACCAAAAAAAAAAAAACAGATAAAGAGGAAGCAAGAAGAGGAGATGACGTGTTTGAAAATAATAAAATAATAGAGCCACGGTCCCGCGTACATTTCACGACGACCAACAACCAAAGATCGAACGGAGAAAGAGAGGTTTGCCTTGCGTTCCAGCCAGACAATGCTTTAACAATGGCCCATACACGACGTCCTATTGTGCCGGTGTACCCTATAAAATACTCATCGCCTTTTATCGTTGTTTTCGTAGCCAGCCAATAAGAGGAGTGGCTTGCTAGGATCGCAGAACCCTGGCCAACTAATAACGGCTTAACCTCCAACGGTAACATTGAATGGGAATCGTTTTTTAAGCTGCTCCACCTCCTTCGAGCCCCCTTCGCGAATCTGTCCCCCCGTTCTCTTTCTATCCTCTGTCTCCTTTCCACCACCGGTCGTTCAAATCGGTAAGATTAAACCTGCGATGCCTGTTCGCGGATATCCATGTATGGAGCGCGTGTTGTTACAGTTGTAGTGCTGTGCTTTTTTTTTAATGCCCGGGCTTAAAGACCCTCCCTTCCTTTTTTTTCCTCTCCCTCTCTGTCTCCCCCCAGGACTCGATCCGACCGCAACCGAGCTACAACATATCGGTGGTTATTCTTTGGGATTAGGGTATTTGATGCATTATTAAGTAGACACCGCCGCAGGTTTTCGTCGTGAATGGGGAGTCGTGCGATTTATGCACGCCAGGGGAACGACGTGTTTTAGAATGATGGTCCCGTAACAGAGGGATGATGTTTGTCTTAGCGGATGGTTAGCGGACTGTCGTTTTTGTGCGAGTTTATCGCGTCTGACGTGGTAGCTCGATCGAGAGAACGAAGACAGGGCGAAACGTGCTTACGATTTGGGACAGGTCGAGCCTGCTGGCTCGGTGAAAAAATCTGCCCAAGTGTACGCGTCCGTTATTAAAACGAGAATCGGCGAGAAAGGATAAGCAGAACGATACGATCTACACGGGTCCCGTCATCCATCTACGCTGATCCGGTGTCGTGTCACGCTTGATATCGAAAAATATCAATAATAGCGACAAACGACAACGGGACACAGGCGGCAACGAGTGCAGAACTTATGGGGTGGTCGGGGTGGCGAGTAAAACCGCGGCCCTTCGAAGTGGGAAAGAACGCTGGGTAGTTGGAAAGAGAGACAAGAAGCCACGGAAAGAGTGCGAGGACCTGGTAAATCGCACAACGATTGGCGAAAATGCTATTCGAAATTTAACGTCGCTCTCCCGTCAAACGCCCATCCACTCCAGACCGTGCGAGCGCCCACCCTCCTCCCCCGCCGCGTCGTTCCACCCCCTTTCCAAACCAAAACTCCACGTTACCGCGGCATTCGTTCGCGTTCGTCGATGAATTTCGAGTTTGTTGCCAATCACTTTTTCGCGCAATTATTTCACAACATTTCGACATGACGTACAAACCGTGCGGACCGAACGATAGTGCCCACCGGTCACGGGGTGGTGTTCGAAGGGGTGGTTTGTGGGTGGATCGGGCCAAAGGGAGGAGGGGGGAGTGAATGGGAGGATATGAAAGTGAGTAGGGTAGAGCTCATGGATGCTGGAGGGTCTATCGGAGGCGATGGATTCACACAAGAGGCAACGGGAGGGCACGGAGGGGTTGATAGAGAGAGGGAGAGGTGAGGAAGGGATGTAACACATGCACGTGGCACGGTCAATGCATCCGCTATCCGACAAATGCATGAAACCCCACCCTGTATTTCGAGCGCACCAAATTTCCCCGACTACTCTTCCCTTTCTGGCCGCGTTACCGGTCTCCTCTTCTAGCGGCGCATGCATGCAATCCGCCAATGTTAAATGCAACATTTGCCTCTCCACCTATATCCACCTTCGCCCCCTTTCCACCCCCTTTCACCCATGATGAACCATCTCGCGTCTCTATTTTATCGTTGCCTCGCTCTGTTTTACTTTGGCATGCCACACCGGCTTCTATCTCTGTTCCCGTGGCACGTAACGTTTATGTATTTATCGTATGTGTATGAACTTTATCGACTCGTGTCAATCACTCGTTAGCGGTAGGGAAGGGGGGAGGGGGGGAAGAACGACAGGGATGCAAGAGATTGCACGGTTGATGTACAGTGAAGTGGTTCGGATATATACATTGTCTTTTTTTTGCTTTTTGTTTCTTTTTCGGGAGACAGAAAGTACGGGAGAAACGAGTTTTGTGAATCGATTTGACGGTTCGCGACGAATTCATTGTCGAAGGTGTATTGGCGATTGTGTTTAGCGGTTTGTATCTATCAATCGAAACGGTCGGTAACGGCGACGACCAATTTCGCGTCGACGTAGGCGAAATTACTGTGAATAAGGGAGGCCGATAAGAGGCACGGTAATACATCATTGGATCTTGCCGCTTGTCTAATATTATAGGCACCAATCGTAAGGGCTTAATATTGGGGTGAAGGTAAGTGGCGGACCAGCTGACGTCCTGCTCCACCCTGCACGCACGCTGCGACTCGTCTTGAGGGTGTGCGGATGAGATTTAGGGACCGACGACAGAAGTCTGCCGGCGACACTGATTTGTGGTGAGCTTTGTTTCAACACTCTAAATGCTCGGAGATGACTAAGATTCTTCTGACAAGCTTGTCGATCGGAAACCTATCTCCCTAACTTTATCATCCAATGATGATGCCGCCGCGAAGCTCGATCAGAAACAATCGTACCACAACGGAACGTTTAATTACGAAACGTGCTGAAGCGTTTATTCGGTTCAAATAAAAGGCAGCGGTTTATCGCGGCTGTTAAGCTGTACTCGCGAAATTGTAGTTACGTTTGAATTTTAATTAAAGTATTTTATTAACCCGGCATTTCTGTAATGCGGTAAAAACTCGGAACCGCCAGTGTGCGCGAAGTATATTATCCATCGCAAAAAAATTTTCCACGGAAGTTGTTAATTTATTTAACCCATCATAAATCCTCGTCCGCGAGTCCACTTCTCCTGTAATCCTTACTTTCTACACTGATACAAAATTTCAACCGTACCTAGAGTATAAGACTATTCCCGACCAACGGAGCATATGCATTGGCCACCGAAATCAAACCACCCCGTTTCCAATCAATTCGCCGATTCTAAATGATCGGAAGCATCTTAAACCTGCGTAGAATCGATCTCTACCGATAAACATGGTCACGGGTTCAAGTTAGAGCAATTACCCGAATGCGGTCGCCTGTCATGATTGCCGCCGAGTATAGCGCTGACGCTGAACTTGAGCTGCGGCTTCTCCTTCTCCTGGATGGTCCTGCATGCGGGTCCTAAGCACTGCTCATCGCCACAGGAACAGGCGGTCGTTCTCTCACCTATCCTGTCGACGACACGCTCGACCGCCACCTCTCTCTCTCCTTGAATCGTCATCTCATCGGACGTGTGCATGACGTTTCTGCATCCAAGGTCGTACCGCCTGTCATGCTGTAATACCGTCACGCGTTCGCCACTCAGAATACCGTCGTCCTTGTCCCTCTCGCCTTGAAGTCCGCCGTCCATCTCGATGCTCGTTGGATCCTCGTCGACGTTCGAGTTGCACGAGTCCACGGCTGAACTGGACCGGTTCTCGATCCTCTCGCTACAGAGTCTCTCCATCGCGCAGAGACGATCCACGATCATATGGCCATCGATCCTCTCACTGTCCACGTCCACGTATGAGATCTGACTCCTCTCCATGCCGTCCTTGTCGCGTAGAATCTGCATGCGATCGTTCTGACGGTCAATCCTGCCGGACGATCCCCTCTGATGATCCCTACAGTCTATCATGAGGTTCCCTCGATCCGATCCACGTGTACTAACGGAGGATCGCTGGTCCAGCTGGTCTTGGTTCAAGCTGGACGGGGACATCTTTTCCCTGGAGATCCTCAGGTTCGCCTCGCATTCTCGTTCCCGCTGTCGCGCTACCAGGCTCGCTGCCCAGTTCAAGGTCAAGCTAGTTAGGTCAGCACCGGTCGACGCCTTGCTCTGGAGCAAGTTCTCCATTAAAAAAGGCGAGGTCATTGCACTTTGTTGCAGATTCTTCAGCATCGCCGCTGACGAAGGAAACATATCACGACCCCCTCACTAACCTTCCCCCACTGCGACCCTCAGCGAATGGTTCCTCTTCTTGTATATCGCGAGGTGTACCTGATGTTCGTTCGGTGCTTAACAATTAGCGAGTGTGTCAATGATGCGCGAGTTGATGTGATCAGTAACGTTTTTCAAATAACTGTTCCATTGGTATCTTTTTTTATTGAACTCTGACAAACTTTGGAAGAGATACAATATTTCAATGCAGTCCCCATGTATAATTGAACACCTGCCGCGTGCTCGACAAACTCGACAGCTTTACAAGCAAACTTAGCGAACGACGTCCTCAAGTTCCTACCAACCCTTCCCAAGTCCCTCAAAACAGACTCCCGTCACAAGAACAAAAACGAAACCCAAATATCAAACGAACTTCACTGCTGCCCCCCGATCCATGCGCACATTTCTTAAGGGCCACGACGAAGATATCGAACCCTTAATCGATGCACGCGTACACAAAGCATAACATTATTTATCGTCTCACTTAAAATCACAAAGCGGTCCGGTAGCAATGGTATCCTCCGTGAGCACGCAAGTAATCAGCCACCGTGGGGGCTGTCACGAAAGCGCTGGACGTCGAGAAGGAACGTGCGATTTCGGCAGCGGAATGTCAACTGACGTGCATGCGAGTACAGAGACGGGCCGAAAGAGGAATAGAGAGAGAGAGAAGGGGTGCTCAGAGTGTGGCAGCGCAACGTGAGAGCGTGCAACCCTCGAATGAAAGCCGACAAAGCATATAGCTAGCTCCGTTGCCCCCACCCCTCCGCCAGGATTCTCGAAACAGCCCCCTTTCAACGTATAGGCAGCGGCTTATGTGTACATAGATAGGGGTAGACGGAGGAAGGAGTGTGTTACTCTGTACCCTTGCCCCCTTCGTACACCGTTCCACCCCTCTCTGTACCCGTCATACCCCCACCCCTCTCCCGTTCCTTCTTAGGTGAGATAATACAGACTATAAGCCGAGCAATTCGGGGTTTGGCTCGCTCGGTAATGCCGTAATAAAATCATACTCCCATCAAACGGCGCTGCGCGCACCCCTTTTGAAGGTAGCGGGAGGGAGACGAAAGCGGAAGGGGACGGAACCGAGAAGGAGGAATGGGCTGGAAAGCACACGAAAAGCGGCGGACTGTTAGAGGGGTGGTTACGCCAAGTGGTAAGGGTGGAAAAAAGCTAGGAGATTCGCATTCCTTTGGTCCTAACGATTGGATTTTATTTGACGAAGCCGACCAACGGTCCGTCCAATCGGCTGCTCCGAGGGTAGTCCATAGCCACGCCTATTCACCCCTCTGAGCATCCAGCATTTTCTCTCCTCTACCTCGCTCTTTCTTTCAACCCCTTCTTACTCGTTCTAGCTTGCACCCGTACCCGTGCACCTTCCTTCTTCTCGCCTTCTCTGTACTCGCGTGTACGAGTACACGCAGACTCTTGGAACGTCCTTTTCGCTCTTATATTCGTACGGTTCAGTCGGCGAGCAGTAGAGGGGTGGCCGCGCGGTTCGCTCTACACCCTTATCAACATTATTATCTCTCACTACCAACGACGCCTCGGTGTACGTGCGTCGTTTTATCGGTGTGGTCAGATACCGTGGCGCGTCTATTGCCTGTATAAAGAGGCGTGTACAGGAATACGTGTGCGCCCGTGTGGGTCGTACGTGTCGTACGAGATCGTACCGTGCAATATGATTTTCTTGCCGGTATAATTATACCGACGACGCTCGCCTGACCACCTTTCTCGGCCTCTAAACAACCGGTTTAACGATCGCAACGATTACGAGCACGGAATGATAACAACGGCTGTATTAATTATAACAATAATAACAATGATATCAAATGTAATTAAATAACGACATTAATAACGATCGACTTGGCGATGATCCACCGCGTGTATCGGGTGGATTCTCGACGGTTTTATCGATTTGATTATATCGCTGGGGTGGTTTCTTTCTAGTGGCAAGGTATAAGTGTCGATCGAGTTAATTAAATTAACGACCGTGGCGGTCACCCTAATCCAAGGTAATTCGTGTACGTGCGCCTCCGTGTTGGCCATAAATGATAAGGTGTACACGCTAACTTAAGGTTAACCGTGTCCAAGACGGACGCGCGAGCCGTGCGCGTACACCGTCTCTAACAGGCCATAGAAACACGAGAAAATAACAGTAGCCGAGGAGAAAAGGAGGTGAAACTAGCTACGGACGGGCGAGCAAAAGGGAAAGAACAAAGAGCGGAACGGTGGGTGGATGGAAGTCGAAAACATATTCGGGGCTTAAGTAGAATCGCCTAGCAGCGAAGGGCCCTGAAAACAGGAGGGTTGGTCCATCGACGCTGGTTCTCCGGCTTTTTCTTACACGATTTTCCAGCCTCTATAGCAGCGTCCACCAGCGGCGTTGCTCGCGCCACGTGGCGGTGGAGGGTGGTACAGCCAACGAGAACGTCCCACGAGCCACCCTTCCCTCTCGATTCGACCCCTCGCACCCCTTCGCAGAGGTTGGGATGCCGCGGCCACGCCTACCCTTCGGAATCACCTCTACCTCGTCGACGTCACGACTTATCACCCTCTCAGCGTGGATGGTGGTGGGTGCCTCGCGTGCGAAGGGGCTCTCGACGGGGGGGAGGTGGCGACGGGGTGCGACGAGGACGGCGAGCGCTGGCGGTGCTCGAAGAAGAGGAACCAAAGGCAAGCAGAGCAGAGGGAAAAAAAAAGAATAATGAAATGAACATCGCGCGGCTCTCGAAGGGTGGGAGAATCGTGGAATTATTATAAGAGTTCCGGGGTTGAGGTTGCCACGGCTTATATAAATTGGGGACGGTTTCGGGGAACGGAGAGCACCTTCGCAAAGTGTCCCGGGGAAAGGGAGAGGCCCGGAAAAAGATTCGTTTCATACCAGTGGCAGATAATTATTCATTCATCTAACCGCCTCGGAATGGGATATCAAAGTTTCAAAACGGTCGAATAATATGGTTTTTTTTTTCGCAGGTGGGCGAGGAGGGTTAGAACTGCTCGCGTCCCTTTTCAACCTGGCCCGTTTTCCTTCTTTCGGGTTTTAAAGCTCCTCGCCCGATAATAGCGTCCACCGGTTCGTACGGTTTGATCGTTCAATTGAGGAAATACGGAGGAGATTTTTCGTCCGACGAATTACGATCGTTCCGGACGAGTGTAGCAGTCGCGATTCCCTGATAACACGATTTAATGAATCTCCCGATTAATGTACTAAGGAAGGGTACGGGGCGGTTGTCGACGGGACCGAAACTACGAATCCCCAACACTTGCCGGCGCCGAGATATTACCCCAATTTGCATCTTTGAACTTTCCTTGCAGTCGTGCCCGAAACTTCTTTGCGCTCCTCTCGCCCAGGCTAATGCTAATAAGTCCGCCGCCTCTTACAAATTGATATTTAAGCGGTAACTTCAAACGGCCCGATGAGTTGCGTGGCCGGGATCAAAATTATTATTCCCGTCGACACACAAAGTACCGTCGATAATCCGACGATTCTCAGGCGGCAAATAACTTCGATACCTTTCCTCTCTAACCCCCAGAGGCGCAAGCACCGGACCTCCTTCGACGGCGAAAATTCAAGGGTGGCCATGATTGAGGAAACGAGAACCACGGACAGATAGAATAAAATAACCTTCGATTCGACACGTTGCTCACGTAACATAACAATTTTGCAGGAATATCGTGAAAGGGACAAGACGAGGAGTGAAATCCTCGCGTCACAAGGATAATCGTGGGGTGGCCCGAGTAATAATATTATTCTGATAGGGGGCAGTTATAAGCATATGACGCCATGGACTTATGTCTCTTATCCCATAACAGCCACGTCTATGCGTGTATACGTGTATATTTTCCATCGCACACGGCCCCGATACAATTCCGCGCGGCGTGTCGTATGCGTGTGCGTCGGCCTTATTGTTCCGCGCGTCGAATACAAGGAATCGCGCGTGAAATCGCCTTTATTGGATACGTTCGGTCCCTCCTCAATAACGCGGCATTAAGTACACGTATCGACTACCGTACGTCGTTCTAATGACTTGTTATTGCTACGGCTTTTCATAAATGATCAAGTATCCATGACGGGGAAAAGTAATTTAGGAGAGCTGATTTACGCGACGCGGCAGCAGTCCGACTGAAATCGTGATCGTTCTTAAGAAATTAACGAAATAGTGTTTAATGCTGCAATCCCGTTCGAATTTCTTATCGACACCGGGGTTATTAGATTATCCCCCTTTGTTGCCGCATCTCTCTCTTTCAATTGAGTTACCGGTCCGTATCGCCAGCCACCTAGTTATATCGAGATCGATATTTTTTGATAACAAACGGTGAGGCACGGAACTGTGAAAATGTCCGCAGCCTCGCGCGAGAAAGACGTATCGAGTGAGTAAGTTGTTATATAGGTGGGCGGGTATATAAATTGTCACCTAGCAGTCGCACGTAGGGGCTGTCGCAACGGGTTCGAGATTGCTTTGTTTGGGATAAAGAACGGTACGAGAGGAGGTCCGTATAGAAGGATAATAAAGAAGAAAGGCAGTGGAAGGAAAAGAGGGTGAACGGGGAAAATCCGATATCTTCGTGAAATGAGAACTTCGCCGCTATATCGATGTACATCGTATGTACCCTCATGAACATATCCGGCTGACAATCCAGGACATCCCTTTTCATTTCTTCGAGTAGAAAAAAACAACAACACGAACCAAAGTTTCCGGTAATCGAAGGCATTAACATTTGCTTCAGCGAGATTGAATAATCATTTTCGCAGTGAAGCGAAAAAAAGAAAATCGTCGATCCCGTGATCCTGCTGAAGGATACGCAGCCAATGTATGTAATCGCATTACAAAAACAAATACCGAGACATTGCACTGTTCGTTTATATGCTTGCGCAAATTCTAATTAGAACCAGTGGCTCGCAATATCGCGAAATGTTATTACCGAAACGGAATTTAATTTCGAACTTACATCCACTAACATCGTGCCGTGAAATTGAACGAAAAAAAAAAATCGTCATCGCAGACGGCATTGCGATTTATTTGGGAAAATTTGTTTCCAACGAACGAGCTGCCCCTACACTCATACACGCGTAACCCGCATGAGCCGGAGGGACTAATTTGTCAAAATTTTAATTAAATTCAAAACCCCGGCCGCGTTGCTTCTCCGATGCAATAGCGCGGAAATTAATTTCTTCTCGTAATATAACAAAACGATTTCACGATAAATTGTACGAACTCGATTGTGCGAAAGGGGAAGGAAAAAAAGGGAAGAGGATGGAGAATCACCATTACCTTCTTGAGTTCCGGCACGTCGATCGTGTACTTTAAAAAGTACGTCGTACGCGCGACGGTCACGTATGTCGTTCAAAGGAAAATGTAACGAAAGGGGGGGAAAAAAGAACGTCGTTTCGCTGTTTTAACGGGCCGTTGTGAAAGGATCGACGGGGGGAAAGGGTGAGAAAACAATTTCCAGACCGCTCGTGCTCGGCCTTCGAAACGGCGCTCAACGCCGTACTCATAGACACGTTCGTGCCGTTTTTGCCCGACGTCCGGCAGCTCGAAAGCTGCTGCTTTTAAAAAAGCTTCGCGCGTTCGTGGACATGATTCGCGAACCGCCGCTCTGGAAGCTTTTTCCGCGCCTCACCTGCGTGGTTTCGATCCCAGCCACCTCCGCGGAAACGCGTGTCCCACACGAAACCGTGTTCTTCCTCGAACGTTTCGCGAAACAGTAATAAGCGTCTTCGTTTTTTCACGCGGTTGCATGGTTTCGCAACACGGCGTGATAACGTCCGCGCTACTTTGAGAAATAACATCAAGGAGTCTTGAAACAATCGAAGCAATTCAATGTTGTCCTGCCGCTTTTTATATCAAAATTTCTGAACGAAAAGAATGGACTAACATCGAGGCGGAATCGGATCACGTATTGTAATCGAAATACGAACAAATTATTCACCGACATCAATGTCGACCACGAAACGCCAACTTCCTCGGAATTATAAATAATTACCGACCCCGATAATTAATTAATTCGATCCTAGAACCGAAACGTGCGTACGACCAGTAAAAATAACGAATTAATCACGTAGAAAAGTATGCGATACCGAAAGCACCGGTTCCCAACGGCACCTCCCGAAATGAGCGATAGACATTGCAGCCTGTCCATCCTTCATCCAAATATCAAGGCGTGTTGCAAATTGTTTCGCTCGCCAGTTACCCATCCACTTGTCGCAACGTTTGTGGGATCTGTACGCCTTGCGCGACACTTGGACCAATTTTCTCACCTCGAAGGGTGAGCACGCGTGACAGGAAGGGAGACGAAAGTGACAGAGGTCAGAGAAACAGAGGGAGAAGAAAAGAAGAGACAGCGAGACGAGAGAGAGAGAGAGGGAGAGGGAGAGACTCGAAGGGTTCGTGTTAATTAATATCACGTCACACGCGTTGCCCGGCTAAAATCTGCCTCGCATCTCCGAAATACTTCTCTCTCTCTCTCCCTCTCTCTCTCTCTCTCTCTCTCTCACTCGAGCTTTCAACCCTTTCTGTCCTTTCTACCTCCGCGTTCCTTCCACGTTTCCCGTTCTCCGACAATTCGCAGAGAACCCGCCCGCACTATACGTAAACGTTTCACACCACATACGCGTACGTATGCGAATTCGAATGAGCGGTAATCGCGGGTTCACTTCCTCCGGCGGCATTGTTCTTGCCATTTCGGCATCGTTTGACACACGTGGGAAGGATTATACGCGTACCCACTTTGCGCGTTCCATTATGCAACTTTCTGCACGTGAAATTAATTACGCTGTCACCGGCCGCGCCCGGTTACTCCACTACTTACGACGTTACAAAGGGGAAACATGCTGTAAACGGTCCGTAGTTTAATCGATGATGTGCCCCTTTTTGCGGTGCGCTTCTCGCGGTTCCGTAATTAATCCTTGATTCGTAAGAATCGGGAGCGGGGAACTTTTCAACTAGAGACGATTCTAATTAAAACTTCGGCAATGAATCTGCCCGTTCTTTTCTTTCGTTCGCGAAAGGGGTCGCGGACGGAAACAGTTTGGAGTAAATATCTTTTTTAGCTGAAAACACACGCACTTGTAGCGCAATGATGTAGGGGGTGTCGTGTAACTGACGGTACAAGCGGATAGGGTTGCGCGTCAGAACATAAGTCGAAAATATAGAACAACAGTTTTCCATTCGAAACTTTATTACGAATCTGCTCGGTACGCGTACATTTGTGTCAAGTTTCAGCTCGACGGACATCACTGTAGACCGTCATTGCTCATTTTTATATTATTTTAGATAAATCGAGTAACGAGAGCATAAGGTAGAGGCATTACTATTTGTTAGCCATTAAGATCAGTTGAGGCAAGACATGGTTCAATGTACGTGCACCGAGTAGATTTTTGAAGCCGATATTATCGAAAAGGACGTCCCAAATGAAACAATTTTAATCTATATTTTTCATCTATTTCTTCGCGTAGAATCAGCCCCTGTCCGGTTGTATCGCCAGTTACATGAGACTCTATGTAACGCTAGAACGAATCTTCCCAATGTTACTCCAGGCAAAGAAAAATCTAAATAACATTAACTCTAACCGGGGCCACGAAACCACCGTCGAGCAACCCCTTGTCCGTCGCACTGTTTTTAATCCATTATCCGACGAATTAATACAGCTCTTTTAAATCGGTTCACATCGGCCGCGTGATAAATTAATAAAACTATAACCGAACGATATCGTATTATACCGCGGTTTAATTAACCCCGATACCTCGCTCGTTCGCTCAACATTTTACGTTTGAAAATCCGAACTGGAGAGCAAGCAGACGGAGCAGGCGGAGGTGGAGAGAGAAGGGAATTAATTAAACACACCCAGGGAACGAGCAACAGCCAGCAGTTCAACACAGCTCGTAACCGGTCAGTTTCGTGGGTGAATTTAAAATGTGGTTTTTTCTGCCAATTACACGCGGATCGAATGAAAGCCGACCGCGACGAATACAGGGACAGGAGGACCAAGTGCTAGGATGATGCGGTCCAGGCCTTTATCACGGGCAGGACACCGACGCGGGGATTCTGTGGTCCATTCACAGCATCCGCGTTGACGCTTTGATCATTTGTTTCGTGGCGCGGCGATGAAAGCGTTGGACGAAGGCGATGACAGCTAATGCGCCGTGAGGGCCGCCGACGTCGCTGTTTTCACGGCGGTCAAAATTCGAATTTCACCCCCTTTCTACGGCAATTCGCGTCTCTTTTCACCTTTGGCTAATATTCAACCCCCGTATACTTTTGTTCCACGGTAACGCAGGGGCCGCGACTTTAAATGACGCCTCCCCGCGGCAACGGGGACGCGGTCCACGGTGGTTGTCGCTGACACGGATGAAAAATCGTATCAGGAAGGTGTGAAAATGTCGAAAGAAATATCACGGTCCGGCGGTTCTCCCCGAAATCCTGGAGTAATATTGAGAATTCAGTCCGCTATGATGTTTTCCTGCGTCGTTATACGTTTCTGTATGTTTCTGTTGTACGCAAATGTACAGTGTGAATAAATGTGCCTTTATTTCGGTGCCATTAAAAATATTCTTCGTATACTGTCCGACCTCCCCCACCTCAACAAATAATGGGTATAGATCTTGTACAGAATCGGCCAACAGTTACATGCCGTTAATAAACGCAAGAAGAACGGTGGATCGAAATAAAAACCCTCTTCCAACGGTCAGAAAATTGCATCAGAAAAGACCCGGCTAAGAAACAGACAGGTGCGTGTCAATGCCTTCGCGAATCCCGCAACTACGTTTGCCTGGGCGAAGGAAAGTGTTAATCGAAAAAAGTGTATAATTATCCTAGCCCGCGGATCTGTAACGTCGAGTCGAATAAATTGATCGCGCATCGAAGTGCCATTATATATCCAGCGGGGCGGAAATCGGTTCTAGACGAGTCGCAAATCGTCGATCGTCGCCGGGCACGGTTGGGCACGAGAAAATCGTAGAATCAAATATCCGGAGTGCTTTCACGGTACGCTTCCCTAATTTGTATTGCGTATGGCAGCGGTGCCGAGATATTAGGGGCAGTTATCGCAACGTATTGCTCCTAATCGTTCCGCCCTGGCGTTGGCTGCCGAGGGAGGCGAGCAACAGAGAGAAAGAAAGATGTCGGGGGGGTGGGGGAGAGGGAGACGGATGTGAAACAGAGACCTAGAACGAACGCGGAACGAAAGAAGGAGAGAAAGAAGGGGCTGTGCGCGTCGAGGGGTGAGCCAGGGAAAAGAGAGAACGAGAGAAAGGGGGCGCAACGGGGGTGACAACAGGGAAACAGAGACGAGGAAAGAAAGGTAGAGGCGAAAGAGGCAGAGCGGGACAGAGAAAGAGAGAACGATCGGGGAACACAGCGTGCACTGGTGCTTTTGACAGGCCGATGAATTGAATAATCGCAAGTCGAGTCGAGGGGGTCCGCCAAATCTCAGTGTCCAATACGTCGACAGATTATAGATATAGGTGCCCGCGTACATACGTGACGGCCCCGTGTGCGCCTGTGTTCACGGGGAACGCGGGTTCGCGTAGGTGAATACGTGTGACTGAACGGTTGTATAGGTCAATACGGACGGAGGTATACGTCGAAGCTGATCACGGATTATCAGGTTTGCGGAAACAAGCCTGCGCTGGAGTCGAGGGTTAACGATATTATCGCGTGCCCGCGTGCGTTCAGACACTTTGACGTTTCTCGTCGATGGTTGCGAGCTTGTCGATGCTGTGCACTTTTTTACCGCAACGGTATAAGCAGTCAGCGGCGGCACAGAGGGTAATAATAAGAACGATAGAAATGATGGAGAGCGGGCAACGGATACGGCGGGTTTGATCCGCGCGATTCGTCTGCGAAAGGGAGTGACGTTTCGAACGATGTTTTATCGGATGTTCCATTGTTCCGATCGCTGTCGATAGCATTAATAATTGAAAACGTTAATTCGCGATGTGAACGATTATGTATACGCGTCGTGTCGTACGCGGGCGTCCGCGGGACGGTGGAATAATTTATGTATCGCGCGTCGCGAAAATGAAAGTAAATTGGATTTGCTTAATGCATTAATTCGTTCGACACGAAGATTCACGGATCATGCGGTTGAACAGTTCGCGAGGTTCGAGACGCGTGTGCCACGCACGTGGCCTCTTCACTCTTGCCGCGCTTCTGTTTCGAGCGTGTAACCAGCGGGCGGTGCCTCGATCCCATAATGCATGGGGTTCGATTTCTTATTGTGGGCATACGTGTACGTCACGGGGGCGGCCGAAGAAACGTACCCGTTTGCACTTTGATGTCTGTCGTATGCAAACGAAAATCCTATCGGATAGTTCGAGGCAAGAGGGGGATACCGTCGAACCCCTGCGGTAATATCTTTTACGCCGTCCCCCGAATCAATTACGCGTATACTTGGAAAATCGTTCAACAACAAACCCCTGCCGATCGAATGAAACAGAATATTCAATTGGACGTAAATGCAGCTTTCGCAATTATCTAAAGCAATGTGCGATATCGTGAAACATTTTGAAATTCGCGTCACGCGCAGATGATGTTTGTTTAAATAAATCATATAATAAACGTGTCTAAGTGCTAAGCCGCTGACCGCATATCCAGAAACCGATTCGAAATTGCGCCACGAGTTCGAACGCACACGTATATACACGATGAAAGGCGATACGTTACAAGCAGTCAGGACACGGTTTTGGTTTAGGTACTGGCTTCTGGCTCGGCCTGGATACGTACGGAGAATGAGAATGGCTGGAAAGCAGTCAGAGACCGAGCCGAGTCGAGTCGAGCGTCTGGTGCGTTTGACGTTGATACCACGATAAGATGAAAGAGCCTCGAAGCTTATATCCGACCTATATGACTGTATTGTTGCGCACGTCTAAGCATAACGTAATGCGGTGCCGATACAGGGCTGATATATATATATATATGATATATATATGATATATATATATATATATATTTCAAACGCGGTATTTGCTCTTTATCGAGAGGGAGAAATACGAAATCCCTCCGAAGGATAACCGAAGATATTCTCCAGGAATGGCCCGGAGACCGATCTGATTGCGTCCCATTTCGAATTGTATGTACCAATTAAGATATTCCCCCATCGAACCATTGAAACGTCACGGTATTCAAGCATCACTTATGGGTATCTTAACAGCGGCCTTACAAATCCTCCCTTTCACAATCAGTCGCTCGAAGTAAAATGCATAAATGTAGCTTCACTATTTTTTTCAGCGACGTGATTAATGAAAATGAGATACGTCAAAACCTCTGGCTACCCTTTCACTGCAAACTGCGAGATATCTCGTCGACGCAATTTACACGCAAGCATATGATGAACAAATTCCATTATAATAGTAATAAAACAGTGTCACAATCAATTACGAGGGTCAACGTATTAAACGAACACCGTCTGTCCATCCCACAAATCCTAAACTCTACCACAACAATACGCTGCCGGCTAAATGACGTACGAAGCCGCAGAAGTGTAACCAAAAGAAGAATTCCGCCGCTAGGCGCACAAGGATGGAACACACGTTCAATTAAAAAGGATCGTCTGGCCGTAACGCAACGTAGATGAGCAAAACGAGCAAGATAAACGGCAGGACATCCGAGCACGTTCATACCTGGACCGTGTATTGTAAAATTGCACGTATACCTAAACATCCGATTCACCTGTTTTCCCGGGCGTTTCGCCGATTGGCTGCCGCGGCGGTGTCGTTTTCGTTCCTTTCTTTTTGCATCCGACCGGTCAACGGGCGAAGCGAGAAAGAGCATGGGCGGTTCGTTTATTTAAACTGCAGGTGCCGGTGGAAAAATGCGGCCTCTATCATCGGTACCGGCCGCGCAGTACACATTGACAAACCCGGGTCTGCCTGCGTCCGCATACGTACGTACGTACGTGTACGGAAACGTAGAAAAGAGAGGCGTACCCATCGATGCAGCCTGCGGCTGACGAGCGACCGAACAACAAACGCCAACCAGGAAAACGTGGAACCGCGGCTGATTGCGGCTTGAAAATCAAGCCAAACCCATTGTCGGGACGTCCTATTAGTTTTCGATTTACCCGTGGCTCTGTCTCCCTCGATCGTCTCCCACGGCACGCCGATCCTCTCGTTTCTTTTAACCCCGGTCCGTTTTTGGAGTCGGGGGTATCGTCTTATAATAGCAGTGCTCGATGCACCATGAAAATGGTAAACGAGATTCCTTGTGGCTTGGGTATGGTATACTTACGGAATTGGCTGTATACCTTGGGAATGAATCAAGTGTTCAGCTGTTAATCGGAAAGCCGTTGCTCCCGGAGGAAACGAAGGTTTGATGGGACAGTAATTTGGGAGGTCCTTGTTAAAGGTAATCTGGCTATCGGAAATGGTATTAGACGAAAGGCAACACAATGACAATGATATCCAGGAGGATCATGTGCAGAAGGTTACAAGTAACATGCGACGATAATGGCCCGATCGAAGTGGCCCTTGGTATATCTTCTTAAAGGGACCATGGGCGAGATATTCCATGGGAAGGTCAAACGTACGATATTATAGTTGCTATCTGTCTTCGCGTATGTATGTCGCTCGGCAGTCAGAAACACTCGTCCAGAAATGTCACCCGCACGCCGCCTCTATAAAGGATTTCTATGGATCGGTCGCGTGCCACCAAGTATGTGGTCCGACGAGCTGTATGCAAGTAGAAATCGTTGTCTGCATTTAATCTGCCGACGATTACATTCTGCCCCGTTGTAAGTGGCCCCCTTTACGACTGCCGTTGCGATCGTTTGCGATATCGAACCGTGAACCGAACGAAAAGTGGACAAACGGACGATCGAGCGGGCACGATAGATAATACAATTTATCCTGATCGATTTGTACGCCTAAAGGATCGAACGTTAATAATATCGTATACAATTTGGAATGATGTCGACGCTGCGCGACAATCCTTTGGGAACATCGCAGACAAGAGGGGGCCTAATTGTACGTAATAGAAATCGGGTAATAGTAATAATTTGATGTCGGTAGGTAGAAGGTACGACAAGTTCTGCCCGGGCGGTAATACTAAAGTTGTCTACAGCTTTATATCCGGCGATAAAAAAGTTTCCGCGACATTAGATACCTTGTCTCTATTTCGTTGGACTACCTGGCACAGGTTATGCAAATCTCACGGAGACACGAATTACTACCGCTCCAGATTCGTCCGATTCCGGTTTTAATTATCGAATTATACCGAAGGGGCTGAAACGAAAGAGGCACGAACTGTTTACTGCGACTGCCGCCCCGAAGAACACCGGGGACTTTAATCGTTCAATCGTGCGGATCATGGACAAAGAGATATCCATTCTTTGCTACGAGTGTTTGGCCCTTTCACTGTAGATAATTAATGTAACTGGGTACGACGTAATTGCTTGTTAATACGGCACGAACATCTGCGTTGCTGCATTGTCAATCTCTCGGCGGCTAACTCGACTGCTAACTCGACTCACGCACGGAACATTAAATCGTCCTAACTCGATCGAAATATTTTATTGCCGGAGTTTTCCTTCCAGGACTGTTAATACATTTCAACGTGTTACGTTTCATCAACCGCAGGAACGAAATTTATAAACGGATTCCGTTACTCGCAGCGAAGATGACCGTCTCGAGAGTTTGTTCAATTGCATCGTCTATCGCAACGTCGGTATATTCTACGCGTACATACATAGGAACGGCAACGCTACCTGCGCACACTGAGCGGAAAGGTACGGACACAGAAGCAGCCTTGGACCTCGTACAGCAAAGCTATGCCGTGCAACGCGAGTTGGTTGGTTCCATTTGAGTCAGGGTATCGAGGTGTCAATAGCAGCTGCTATGCTACACACAAGAACCCTGACTACGGCACCCCCTTGTTGTATTCACTTCACTTCTTCACCCTTATCTACAGCTCGGACCTGTATACTAGAGGCATATTCATGTCCAGACGGTAAACGAGCTTCAACGATGTCTAGAATCTTTCTGGCCGATTTCTACGCCCTTTTTTCCAATACCGTTGGACCTTGCGATTCGTTGGGTCCGATTATTTTCTTATTTATGCTCTCGATAGTGAATTACGATTACCGCGAACAAATGGTTCGCTGACTGTATCGGTGGCTGGCGAAAATAGAACGGGACTTGCAAAGAGAATCTGAACACCTACACTGTACCTTGTGACAGTAATGTTTTGAATAAGGATAATAAAGTACACTCATTTTTATCAGCCCTCTTACCACCCTTAATAACTACCCTTCAAGCGTACAATCAACAGATGCCGTAAATATGAAACTGGCATTACTAATTTCAACTCGAAATAAAGTTAACGTCAAATTGGACCGACGGATCTGAAACCAAAAAAAAAAACCACCCCTATCCCCGCGCTTAAAACGAAGATAAATTCGCGCGGTAATACGATTCAATTAAACGATACCGCCGGCGGTATACGACAACAGTTGATCACGTGCTACGATAAAGAGACAAAAGCAGGGTGACAGAGGGTTGCGTAGAGCCGATAAGCTAGTAAGTCAGTCCATTCGGCCGCGATAAAATGCGTTTCCTCGCGGATGCAG
The DNA here is from genome assembly GCA_948146005.1 of Nomada fucata. Classification (NCBI taxonomy): domain Eukaryota; kingdom Metazoa; phylum Arthropoda; class Insecta; order Hymenoptera; family Apidae; genus Nomada; species Nomada fucata. The sequence goes on from OX411276.1 coordinate 12,561,633, forward strand.
TCTCGTACGTTTCGCAAGGTGGGTGGAGCACCCCCGCTGTTTTTAAGCGTCGGTGACTAATTGGTGATGTCGCGGCCAGGCGTTGAGACACACCCCTCTCTCACTCGCGTCCTCTTTTGGTACTCACCCCCCTCGGCCGTGCACCAACGACCCTCTTCTCGTCGCCTCTTCTCTCGGCAGACGCCACCACCTTCCCTTTCTTCCTACCTTCGTACGCTCCTCTCACAACAGTGGTGTATGAATGCCATCGTTCTGTCGGCGCAGCTACGACAGAAAATTTTAAGACTCGTTTGACATTCGAACGGGAAACATCGGTGTTCTTGTCGGTAGATTCAAACGGGATATGACAAAGTGTATGCATGTAATCGGGTACAGACGGCATGTGAATTATCATTGGTATAGGTACGATGAATATATTCTGTTATTATTTATTATGGGACAATTGATGTAGGGGTAATATTGGTTTTTGTAACATTTTGCGTAATTGGTGTATATGGTTTGTACGCAGTTTTTGTTTTATATTTCTCTATTGAGATTTCCATAATTTATTGTATTTGTAGAGTAATGCATGAATTACTCGTATAATTAATTTTTTATTTAATAAGATGGTTTCTTGTTAATTGAATTCACGAACACCCTTGTAAAATACGCTACTGGCATCCCTTATTCGTTAACGTCGCTCCTCCTCAATAGAGGAGGTACAAAGGGGAGTTTTAGTTGGCTCGTTATTATTACTCTACACGCCCACGCGAAATAGTTATACCTCCATATTAGTATGAGCATGTGCCACGAAGAACGGGAGCGCCTCAATTATTGGGGGCGAAGAAGCAGAATAAATGGAAACGATAAAGAAATGTTCAATTATATCATCGTTTCAGAATATAAGTCACCGTTCCTCTACAAGCAGAAACAATTATTGCATAACCAATATTACATACGATGTTAAAGTTACACAACGAGAAAAGATTACTATATTCATTTCCCTGCATGCACGATTCGTGTACAATATCAAGCACGCCTTTAATATCATTCAACTGCCATTGTAATATTATATGCGATATCCGCGAACGTACTCCAAACATAATAATGGCCGTCAGGAATATCGAGAAGACAAAAAACAAAGCCTCGCAAAACCTATTACAATTACAGTGGCACAAAGTCCGACGTATTTCTATCACAACTGCTCCGTGTCGATTTAGTTTCAATAGGCGGACCATTTGTAACAGGAGTCGGTTAATCCGGTACATTTGCGGGATGCCGGACGTCCATGGATAGGCCGACTAATAATAGAGGTAGAGTCAGGTCGCTAACAATGAGCTCAAACTGGGTGCGAGCAGCTTTTACCCCATTTTCCTGAAAACGCGACAAAAAAAAAAAGAAGCAGAATCAGAAAAAAAGAATCGATAAAAAATCGACCACCCGTATCCCTGTTGCTTGTTACCCCTGGCTTTTTTTTCCACATTTTCGGAAAACGATCGAATTATACCGCCCACTTCTGCTTCTCCCTCTTTTCGATCCTCTTTTTCACACCGGTCGAAGCGTTTCTTTTTTATTATTATTCCTTTTTTTTTCGTCCGCTCCGCTCGCCTTCGCGTATGAAAGATCGACGCACAGTTGCCAACGACCATTGACGCGTTGCACAAAAGTCTCGTGTCATCAGTCATTTTCTTCGGGGTGACCGACAATAATATAGAATATAATAGAAACGGCATAATGCCGTGCGCTTTACACCCCGGCGCGGAGTCGAGAATTTTATTATGACACATTACTCGTTGTTACGTTTGTCGCAACGCGTTCTCGCGCTTCATGATGTATGCATTAACGAGCCTGATCTCCTCGATATTTTTGTTTAGCACCCCGCGCGGGGGGGGGGGCGGATGATGAGAGGAAGAATATACATTATACATGGAGTTAGCTGGATCGACAAAACGTTTTTCAATGAGGGCACCCAAATGTCGCATACATTTTTTTCCCCGCTTGCGTAAGATTACTTACCGGCAAGTTGCACGATGATATGGTTACAGTATGATTTTTTTTATTCTGAGATCGCTTTGAACGATATTCACGATTACATACCCCGACGGAAATTTGTAATTGGAAATACAAATTGTACGTACGTCTGCACCAATTAAGAAAAAGGGAAATGTCGATAATCGTGAATATATACAGCTTCGTGTTACAAACACGAGCACAGAATTTTCAGCACGATTTAGAACTATGAGGGCGGTTTAGAATTGTATGTGGAATTCGGAATGATAAATACAGCGTCGTACGATACTTTTAACCGGACGGTAAAATTTGTGATCGCAATGGATTCCATTGAACGCACGTTTAATATAATCCCCATAACATCGTGCCCTCTTTTTGCCAGAGGCGTCGGGGTTACTAAAAGGCACACTCCAATGTTTGACCAAGCTGTGCAAATATAAACGAACATCGTGTAGATCAGCGTAAGAGGAGTACAATTCGAATGTGCTCCCAGGCCTCCCTGTTGGCAAACATTTTAACAGGCTTAGAACACACTTACCGGGGCTAATCTGACCAAATAGTCCTATGGGAAACCGCAAGCTTTAAGTAGCTGTCATAGAGTTGTCGGCCCGGCGTGATTTACGCTCAACCACGATATATTTGAACCAAGAATGGATAATTCTCCATGAAATAATGAACGCTGTCTTTGCAAAAATAAATTTGTATTCCCGCCTCCGTCGAGGTTTTAATAAGTACTTTGATACAGAAAGAATGATAATGATAATTTGGAAATAAATGTCTTCAATAAATCTACGAAGCTGCGCTGCGATGGGTGTTACGTGTTACAGGAAATCGTTCATTATTATCTCTAATTTATTTCGCAACATCTTCCACCCTTTGCCGACTTTGCGCTCCATATGCATCGGTATAGAATTAATTGTTATCCCACCGTGGAAAGTCGGGGAAACGTACACGCATGAAATGTAATTTCCTGCTCGCACGAATCTCCGTATGAATGTTAACCAAACACGCGGATTTACATTGTCGAAAATATTATTATGAACAGCGCGAAACAAGTTCGCCAATGTTATTAGCCGGCGTTCACTTTGATTTCACAACGTCAGCCCGTTATTCATTATTCAACTTTGTTCTTCGTGCACCTTTTAAATGGCGAGATTCACTTAAACGATTCAACATTCATTACCTGTTTTCGTATAACAAAAGTTCCTTTCGCCGGCCCGGCTAATTTATTTCTCGTCAGACAAAAGAACTCAAGCCCAGGGAAATAAGAAACAATAGAATATATTCACGTTGCACGGACGAACTTGGATCTTCCCCGCAAATATCGTTTTTGCCCGACTCCTTTTTTCCACGAGATCTCGTGCCAGCTCGCGATGCAACGTTCATTATACATTCAAAATATTATCCTTACGTGCATGTCTGCTGTGCAAATGCGCGTCGGCTGAATGAAAAGGGAGCAAAAAAGAAAAGAGGAAATTGCTTACCGTGTATTTACTCAGAATGGCAATAGTGTCAGAGGCTGTGACGTGCTCTTTGTGATCGTGACGTCCGGATGCTCGGCTGGTTAGTTTATTCGTCTCGTGCATATGCATGCGGACACATGTTTGTCTTTCCAGCGATTCCCACTTGCCTCCAAACTTGTACGACAAAATTACAAAAAGGCTGTAACGTATGTATGTATTGCATGTGCGCAGAACGTTCCGTCGTTTTCTCCCTTTCCTAATGATGCCTTTATTTTCGTAAACGAATTTCCCCACATTCCGTATAATGACCACATATTTCCCATTTTCTAACAAACAAACAAATGTATAATGTACAGACGCATGGACAATAAACGGAAATACTAAGAACATATCCTTGAGACAACAGAACGTTCGCACACATCATAACAGTTTATCATCGAACAACTTTTTCTGTATTACTGCAATACAAGCTGAAACCCTCGTCCTTTCAGTTACATGATTGGACAAAAATTGTTTCGCTTGAAATGAAAAGGAACGAAAAAGGATGGTACCATTATTGTGAGCGTATCACGTATTGTCCAACGATGAATGTAATAGCATCTAATGGAATATTATCGCCACTCGCAACTAACTCCATCTCCCTCTTTCTCTCTCGTTGCACACTTCTCGATCCCTCTACTTCTCTTCTTCATCGTCCGCTATTGGAATACGCCTGCTGCACTCGTAGACGTCCATTAATCACGGACATAAGCAGGCGACTAATTGTTGGGTTTCAGGGAGCGAGGAATAGACAGAGTGAAATGGATAGAGAGGCATAAAATAACGTCCCTTTATCGAAGACACGCACCCCTCACGCACGATGGGCCCTTCGATTCATCCGGAGGTCGGATGGATCACGCTGTGAAAGTGATCGTGGTACGTGCGACGGAACATGACTTGTCGATTTCACAATCGTTTATTATTTCTTCCCGGTTCTCTGGCGCGCGATTCTCTGTTTGTGACGGTGCTGTTAGTTTCTCGCAAAAAGCATACGCTGCACTTCTGCGAACTGCTAAGTTCGTGGAGATAACGATGATGTAACACGCACAAACAGGAATGAACGTTTCGTTGCTTGAGGCAACGCTAGAATTGCGTATCGAAGCGCAGCGTTAATTTGTACAAAAATGATCCACTCGTAGACAAGCGTACAACAGATAGCAAAATCGAATCGTCCAGTCGCGCCAGAGATTGCGAAATTGCGTATTGAAACGCGGTGTCTGATTCGGATGGAAGCAATCCACGTGTCCCAAGTGATCCGCGCAAGTCCTGAAACAAATTAAGATTGATGAAAACGAAAGGTGGAATGAAAGGCGCAGTCGCGTAATCGTGCCGCAAATAAGGCGGAAAAACTTCCCATAAAATTGGACGATGATTTTGCGAAGCATTTAAAGGCAGAGGCGTGGAAAACCCGAACGACCCATTGAGAACAATAATTGGAGGAATGTCAGCAGAGAACGGGCGATAAAGGTGCGATGTGTCTATAGCCACGAATCAACGGCGTAGGTCGCTTCTCCGTAATCCATCATCGCATGCCTGGCCGCGGAACAGAGAGACGATCTGTCATCCACTTTCGTCTCGTTGCATCAGTCTATTCTACTCGAAACATTTTAGTTCTTCCGTCAACCATTTAGCTGATCTCCGCGTGCGGCTTCCATTTCAAACGTACATCTTGAGTTTCATTTTTTAACTGCACCGCAAGCTTCTTGGACCTCCCCTCGTATTCGTCCTGCAGCAGTCCTGAATCGGATATTATTTCAGCAAACATCGGATCAAGAAAGTTGCATTAACGGAATTTTCCGCGGTTGATAGAAATTGTCAACCTTGGACGTTTCCACTTCGACCCATTGGTGACGAGACTCATGGAATTTGGTGAATTACGAGATTTCAACGAACGGTCGACGTAAGAAGGCGTGCAGGATTTGTCCATTGACGTTTCAAAGGTAATACGACTTTGATGGCGACGCTTTCTGTGTATGCAAAACAAGCCTGCGGACGCGCACAAATTCAGCATCTACTAAAAGGCGGGATCTATTTGTCATCAGGCCCGGGATAAATGTGCAACTGGCTTGTTGCGCCTCGATGCGCATCCATCGTTTAGAAATCGGTCGCCGCTAATGACGTTGATTCGTTCCACTTCGTCGTCGCCACGCCGCCAGCATTCTTTGAGAACCTCGCAGCAGAACACGTTCAATCAAATGTTTCGCAAACGACTTGACAGACAGTGTGCACCTGGTTCACAGAAATCTCGTGACAGTCTCTGACATTCGACCTCGGGATTCATTGCTTGCGCGCAACAAACGATCCGGAGGATCTATGTGACTCCTAAGGGAAAAAAAATTCTTATTAAATCACCGCACGCTCGACTACTAAATATATTAATAAACCACTGCCCCTTCGACGATTATCATTTTTATTCCCCCGGGAAAGATAATTGAGCAGTTTATTTTGAATGTGGCTTGAGGCTGTGTTTCAAAAAAATCCAGTTAGCATTTATAATAGATACAGATTATATTACAATGCTACCTGATTCTTTTCATTTTTAAACAATTTACAACTAATATGTTCGAATTCAAGGAAATTTCGTTAACAGAAAATTAGCTAACTAAAGAAATGATGAAAATTTTTATTTTGAAAGTGGCTTAAATTCATTTATGACCGGCGAACCCGTGTTACTTTTTAAGCAATGTTTATTAAGCTTTTTGGGTTAGTAAAAAATTATTAGTAACCAATATTTTTAATATGATTTACAGACAACCCCTTAAATTTTTTCCAATAAACAGCTCATTTATGTAGTTAGGAGATTTCCTGAATTGCATAAATTGCTTTCGAAGTGTTACAAAGAAATATAAGATAAATCGAGTATTGTTTCTTCAATTTGAAGCAGTTTAAATTATGTCGAACGGACTTGGGCTCTTTCAAATTTCATAGCAAATTCAGTTGTTAATTTTGAAAATGGCTTAACTCCATTTGTGGTAAGAAAACACATATTATTCGCTTAATAATTACTATTACTTTAATAGGAATCGTAAATTTAACCCTCTCAGATACACACAAGCAGCGTGACACACTGGTATCTTGGTGTTATGGTATATAATTTGCAAACTTCATAGGAAAACTGATCATCGTTTCATCTCGTTGAAGTTAATTTCTAATCGTAAAATATTATTTACCCCCAACACGCACGTTCGCCCGACAAAATTCTTAAGCACGTGTATTCAACGGGGTTACACGGGCCAGGACCGAAGATAAACGGCGCAATGGTCGATAATAAACAAAGAATAAAATAAAGGATATAATAGGACGTGGGGTCTCGGCGCGTTACGGAAGATCGTCGTACGAACCGGAATCAGGGAGAGGGTGTCCACCCGTGCCACGTTTTCAACTCCCTGTAACCCCTACCAGAAAGTTCGCGCTTAACATTATTAAATTGAAGGACAATGGCAGTGTGCCCTGGCACGCGACGTTCAAACGATTTTAATAACATTTCACGGAGATTTTTTTAATAATATGATAATAAAGGGAAATGAAAGAAAACGTTCAAGGGATTATTATCATTCTGTCACGGGGGCTCCATCCGCGCTTCGTTCTGCTTCCATCTGCCTCGCCCCGTCCCTTTTCAACCACCGTCAGGACCTGCCGCGCTCCGATTCTCATCGTCGGATACGGTGGAACTTCTGTTTCACTTTCGTTTTAATATTCGTCGAAAAAGAATTCAGTATCTTCACCTCGTTGCCCGCGCGCAATCCACGGCTGTCCTTCAGCCCTTTTAATTTCTCGCACCGAATGCCCGCCCCCCTGCGCCAGCCCCGATAGCGTTCCTTTTATTGAGAGTCAGAAGTTAATATCGGCCACGCTCGGTGTTCGCCTCTTTGTTCCGTATTTCAATTAAAATCGTCCGTTCCCGATTTCTACGTATCTGTGGCCGAGAACCCGATACATTTTCACCGATGATTTTTAATCCCCCCCCCCCCCCCATGGTTTTAGAACGATTTATGTAGGTATCGTGCATCCTCTCGTTCTTCTTGTGCCGTTGAATGCAATTGTTGTGAAAGGACGTTAATTAACGGAGCCAATTAATCTCGTATCGGCTGTCTTATGTTGAGCTTATTAATAACAGTAATTCTAATATTTGTGGTAAGGAAAAGCCGGGATATGAAAATGAAGGGGACAATGAAAAGAAGTGAATGACGCCTAATAGCGATGTTTAGACGTGGAAACGAGATCAAAGAGAAACAATATTGAAGGGAGAAGGAGTACAGTGCATACAAAGTGCGAAGAGGACAAATGAGACTGGAGGAGTTGCTAAGCGAAACGGGTGATGGGATAGATGGAATGAAGAAGATCGAAAGGGAAAGAGAAAGGAGGAAGGTGACGGAAGAATCGAACGATAACAAAGAAGGAGGGCAACAGGAATGCTGGGGGGTAGAATTTCAGAAAATAGGTTCAAGGTAAATGTCAGGAAATGTACGAAACTGGAAGTCGTCCTAAGCCGAAAGGCAAGGATTGTAATAAATAATAATATAATATTTGTGGTCCTGTAGTCGGGTCGAAGTTAAACTTGTTAAATGATTTTTTTTCTCCGGGACGGAAAATTTGTATTCGTCCTTTCACGGTGATGTATGTCGAGGACGAAATATCCTTCGTTACGCCTTGGAATCAGACGAAGCTCACCTTTCGCAGTTTAGCTTTACTTTGTATGGGATAAAAGGAGTGATGCTCGGCAAACGCGGCGAGCATTACGGGTTAAAGAATGGAGATATTTTACGCTCGGTAAAGCACAGTCCATTGGGCAGACCAACCCCTATCCACGCACAATAGACAGGGTGGCTAGGTGCCCTAGGTGTCAACCCAGTCTCGTTTTCGTATGGGTGGTCTCCTTTCGATACTCTTCTCTACTTTTGTCAAGTAGAATTCAAGCACCCGAAAAAGGGTTACCTTCGTGAACGTGTAATATGTTTTTGTACGATACGTCGTGTTGTACCAACCTTTCTGGTCAATTTATCATGCAGCAGCGCAAGGTAACGTTTAACGCAAAATGCATTCATTCGGGTCTCGAACAGAGAGCAACGTATCGTCTCCTCACGTTTTCAGATTCATGGCAGATACATTTACCACCATTATGCAGCGCATATTTATTACCTATAATGAGTTAATAATAATAACGTGTTTGTAATTAGGAGGGCGCAGTAGTTACAGCGTACCTTATAGAATTGAGTACGAAAGGGAAGACATTCAGGGGGCAGGAAAAGTAATCTGGACAACTAATGATAACAGACTGTGCTATCAGCAGACTATTTAAAGGTATAGAAAAACTTTCCATAAAAAAGTCCTTCGAGTTTAGACTGAAACTGAATTTAAATTGCTGTTGGATAAGTTATCGAACGAATCGGTCTACTTTCACGCGAATCCTCCACTTCGAAAGTCCACAGAAAATAATACAATGACCGTCCAAGAATCAAGACCGAGAAACTGCTTCGCTTCTTGCTCCTGGCATAATTACAGTATTTTCGCCAACAGAAATCTCGGGTATGTAAGGCGGGAAAAACGTTGGATAGATGGCCGCGATCATTATCATTAAGGCGGCCAAACACAGGCGCAGAGTAACTCGACCCAGCGAAGCATAGATAAAGCTACAAAATATTAATCTCTTGTCGGGGCGAATGTATTTTTCAAAATTTCAACGTGCCGTTCTATAATGCTCCAATAGTTAATGCGGGACCATTAGTCAAACGTCGGGGCTCGTGCACACGAAAAGAGAAATTTCGATTTTAAATCGCTACATTTATCATGCAAGCAGGCGCATATGACACCGTTCTGATTTTATTTTGTTTCTCTTTCTTTCCACTCCCGGTTACATCTCTACTGCTCCAACCCCCTTTTTTTCCTCTCTCTCTCGGGGGTTCGGTACAAGGTACAACGTATGGGCTACTGGTTGCGAGTTGTTCCCTGTTTTTCTAAAAACCGATCCGCTAATAACTTGTAGCCATATTTTTTCCTTGACCAGCACGCGTTTCGATGCAGATGGATGAAGAAGACGTATGTCGTGCCGTTTAATTGACAAACAACTATTCAATCGAGCGAAATAAATATCGTAACAAGTTGAAACGAATTGAACGGCCACGTTTACCGAAATAATTCGATTGCGCTGTTTCTTGATCGCAGTCGCAAAGTAATTTGCATTTTCCCTCCCCCCCGCGATACCTTGTAGTTTCGTTATGAATGCCACCGTTCTTAATCATTGCCCTCGAACAAATTCTCCGAACAGTTTAATATTATATCGTTAAATGTACGGAATGACGATTTCGGATTATATTGAATTTAGCGTACAGAAGGTTTCACTTCGTTTCATATGATTTACGTAATGGCAATCAGATACCGCAAACTGGCAGTTAATGCGCAAGAATGATCTCTGAGCCCATACAGAGTAACGTATATATTTTGCAAAAGCGTCACCTATACCTAATCCAAAGCCTATACTTGTCCCATAAAGTACACTTCCATTCATCCTTCCTCGTAAACATGCTATCAGAAAATAATAAAAACGCCGAGGGAAATCGGACTGATTCCGCACCGGGAGCCATAACAGACCGGGACCGCTCGTAAATTTTCGACGGCGTTTTACTCGCCTATTTATTTCTCCTTTGCGAGAAATCGATCAGTATGAAGCAGGTATCAAAATCGGATCGATCTTGAACGAACCTCCCCGTGCAAGTCCGAACGGAAATTTTTATTAGAGGGCAACGATGCGTTCGGGGGTTGCTTGAAGAACGAAATGGTTTCAATAATTGCAACGGATTTGATAACGGCGAGATTGCGAAACTTATTCTCGGTCGTGTAAGCTCATCGGTGAGTTCTAATTTATCATAGGAAGAACGCGTGCAACGTTTCAAATCGAAATATTGTTGAAATATGCTTCAACCTTTTAAATTAGATCGTTGCTTTTGCTGTTTAACTCAGCGCGCAGAAATATCAGACTAAATATTCCACTTTATTTCCGTTTCTGTATAAATGTAACGTACCCTCGGTACTTTGGAAATTAACCTTCGAGTACACCACGGGCTTGCATTTTCCCCTAAATGAAGATTAAGCGTTCTCATGTGTGATCAGTTTGTAAGACGCCCGCCTTTGATCGCTTCTTCGCCTCAATTTGCCTGTCAGTTCAGGATACGCGCAATGTATCTAGCCGATTAATTAATTAAATCCAAGCATGTTAATAAAACTGCAAACCACAAAGGGATGAACGACGTTAACGTCTTTTCGTCTCGATTTCGCGACTACGATGAGCAACCTTTTTCCAGTCACGCTGTCATCCCCCATTGATGATTCGAAAATGAATACGTTTTGTTGCTATTAGCATATATCACGGTGCACAGACGCGTAGAGCGGTAAACAAATGTATAAACGGTATGAATATTCATGATCGGCGAACGATGGACAATCATGAAACATAAGAGCAGCTCGCTTGTGCACCGCACGGCCACGCCACTTGCATTTATACATTAAAAATGTTCGAACGTGTACACATTGTATCGCGCGAAACTGTATACTCACTCGAAATACTCTAAATATGGATAATATTTCCGAAACTAACGTCTCATTTGTAGAACGTTGTTATCTATATTTCCATACCAACGAATATTTCCATTCCAGAAATTTCGTAAGCAATTCTCCGTCGATCGACTTATCGAGTAAGCAAATGTATCTCCTTACCGCGCGACACAGAAATATCTATGTACATAGCCATTCCAAATGAAATACTAGTTTATAAACTGTATTATCGTTAAATGTAACGCGCAAGTCGCGAACCGAAGTGTTCGTTTCTCGCTGTTCACTAAATGTACGTACAACGCATTCAGTGAAGTGTTCGAGGATCAAACGAAGGAAAAAAAAAAGAGAAGAGAAAGGAAAGGGGTGACATCCCTCGGGAAGGTCCGCGGATGGTAAACTGGGCGTAACCCTCGAAATGCGTCTTACAAGTGTGCGCACGAATCGTCGCCGGGGTTTGAAAGGGAAGGAGGCCACGCGAGAATAAAACGTGGTTGATTTATTTATCGAATCATAAATTACCGGGTTTACAATACGTGGCAGCATGCAGAAACGCTCGTGTCTCTACGCCGTTCCTTTTCTCTCTGTTCTTCATGGACGATGGATCGAAAACTCGGCGAGAGACCGAGGGCGTAAACGTAACGCGTGTTTGCATTGCGTGCTCGACCGGAAACACGATTTATACGATGCAAATTAAATGTATACGCTACATACACGAGTCCGGCTAACATTCGTCCATGGCGAAACCCCGCGTTGAATCGATTCGTGTTATTGTCGAGATTTTTATTAGAATTTATTCCACTTGTTTCTTAAATATCCACGATCTACGATTTGAAATTATTATGGCGGAACTTGTTTTCCTTTTCCTGCTACGTTTGTACAGAAATGTTTCTCGAGAATTAGGACAGATTTCAACGCTATGTCCGATATTGCTGCTGGATTTGAGAATCCTCTTGGAAAATGAGTACATACATGCAATGGTAGAATTTTGCAAAAGAATTGTGCCAATAGCTCGTATGGTATAATTTTTGCTTACGCTTGATGGGAATATTACGAGGAGATATGAAGTTAATTTGAGGAAACTGTCGTTTTAATTTTTCACTGCAATGAATAATGTATTAAGCCGGTGTCTATCGCGCTTTGCGTTTCTTGAAGATTTTACGAACATTACTGCGTTTCGGTCAATAGAATCCTATAGTACGATTACAAGAATATGACGCAACGTGGAAGCGTCTATGAAATTTTTAAATTCATTCATGCTTTTGTAATAGTTCCTTCCGTTTGTCAGGCCACTAAGCAGGGCCCAAAGATATGACAATTGAAGTATTCGTTTAAATGCAAATTCGCCGTAAGTAATAGACGCTTATGTCAGAGGTCCAGTATTTATGAGGGATTATCGGTAAGAATTAAAAAAAAATCACTTACGTGGCCGACGATATGGTTTCGTACCCTTTCTAAATCAGAATACTGAATAAACTGCGATCCATTTGGGACGCGTGCGGGGGATTCTCCACGGTCGCGTCCACATGTCCAGCAATTAGATACGCAGGATAAAATCACTGTTACCCTCCGTGCTCTGGAAGCAATTATTCATTTTTCACGTCAACAAAGCGCCGCATCCTACAACGTTGTTCGGATAATTTTTTAAAATAGAATTAATCAGACGAAATCCATTATTCGTTGTCACTTCATATTAAACGACAAAACTTTTACCGAACCGCGCCGAACAATTTTACCAAAATGAAGCATATTTAACTGTATACATGTTCCGCGTTAATAAAATGAATAATAATAATAAAGTGATAATGTTAATTCAAATGTAGAATGTTTATTTATAATTCTGCAGTATTGGAATGAAAGCACGAAATAGACATTTGTTTTAAAAAGGAACAAAAATGATTTCTACCTGTCTGCGCCACGGAAACAACCAATTTGTAATGTGCTACAGATACAATTCCTTTTAATAGCACTTCGATGAATTCCGTGCCCAGCAAACCTAGCTATGTTGTGACAACGTTTAGGGAGCATTTCGGGGTCTCGCATTTGTGTACGCTCCCCTTTTTTTAGACACCTCTCATTGTACAACGACAACGTATCGGCCATTGACAAATGGGAGATATTAATTTTAACGTACCAGAATTTCGCGTGACATTCAACGTCATGGCATACAACCCCGTTCGTTGCGTTCATCCTCCCGTGTTCATCTCGAAATTCGCTACATACGACCTGATAGCAATAACCGAACGTAGAACTCTTCATTTCACATTGAATAGGCGTGTTATAAAAAGTAATCCTTTTGGGAATGAAACGAACGGTTTCACTGTCAAAAGAATTAACATCTAGACAAATTTTTAGGCAACTTGTACCATATACTAAACGTGTTATTTTGTTCAATTGTTCCAACATCATTTGCCAATTACTTGTTTATTGTACATCATTTTGTGCCTTTCAAAATTCCCTTTCAAGATTCCTGCGAAATGTTTCGTGTTTCACCAAAAACTCTTGTTTCAAGAGAGCCCGACTAATTCGTTGTAAGAAAATTATTCCTCGAGATCTTGAGTCAACTAATCAGCCGGACGAGCGCGCAAACGATTAATTTGTTATAAGATCCGCGCGACATAAAATAACGTGCCGCCGTACGCAAGGACATATTGGGCAAACCACGATGGAATAAGAAACAAAGTGAAATCGGCTAAGGAGATAAGGCCGCAAAATAGCGCGGCGGTATCAGACGGAAATACAATCGAAAAGGTAGGGCGACATTGGGAATTGAAAAATAGTGCCTTGGGCCGCTGTCGTTCACAGTGATGGTTCCGTGACAGCCAATGTAACGCACGAATTAACGAAATAATTGATTTTCATACCGTTCGGAGTTAGCGGCGCGCACAAAGAACTGAGCGAGCCGATCGCCGAACCGAGGAGATATTTTCTCGATTTCCTGACCGCAGGTGCATCCACATTACTGCGTCGTGTATCAAAAAACTTTCCAGCCTTAGGCGAATTTTTCTTTCTATCGTGAAAATATTCGGCCCGTCGTCTATTTCGTTCTGTGCGCACACTTGTACTACAATCTCCTACGACAAAGCGTTTGAATATTTTAATGGAGCTTTTGAATCGTCGACTTATTATCATCCTCATCGTTCCTTCCATCGTTTTATATATGATTATATCTTACGCGCCTTGTTTAATCCTTTTCGACCAGAATTAATTCTTTCGACGAGAATTATTTCTTTCGGCGAGCAAAATATTCTCCTTCACGTGCCCGGATAGTTATTTCTACGATGACATGAAAAAAAAGCGAACAAACAATTGCTATGGAATCTTCGGGCACTTAACATGACTTTAAGATAACCGACATCATATGGATAGTATTGCAGAAATTTATGATGACTTTTAATAACGCAAATAATTCACCAACTTTATATAGTAGATGGTCTGCCTAAAATAATAAAAAGCGATCCGGAATGGAATGAAACTTAAATTCATATGTGCACGTCGCTATGCTATATTATATCTCCTAAATACATGTACAAGTACGAGCTTTATCGCGGCGGACAAAGCGTGTTCTACTTCCTGGCTCATAATTCGAGAAAGTCAGGTAAATCGGTGTGTCTCGAAACGTTAATAGGTAGAACCAAGGAGATTATTCGTAGCCGGCTGGATAATATAAGCCGGCGAGCACGCTGCTATATGGATGGGGGTCGGTCGAAGGAAGAAAACGAGAGCGGAAAGAGAAAGGGAGATAGAGGGAAACGGGGAGAGAACAGATTTATATTTGAAATTAGATTAAGCTCCTGCGCTTGAAAGCTATATAAACGCCCCTTCTAGCCAGCAGTGCCGCGTACGTTCCGCGTTCCGCAATCCACTAAGAGGAGAGACTCAATAAACCAACCACTCACTCTTTCTTCCTTCGTCTTTTTCCTTTTTTCCGTCGTTTCTCTTTTCTCCCCCTTCGTTCTCAATATTTTCACGGAATCCAACAACTCTGTCCCTATCGTTCTTGCCTATACGAATTTTCGCCAATAAAACTGCACGCCAGGTCGTCTTATTTCTTTCTTCCCCTTGCCCCGTTAAACGTAGTGTGTACGATCTTCGTCGTGTGTTTTTATTTTCCGCGAAGGAATAACCATTCGCCTTGTCTCGCTTTATCTGCCCGCGAATCCATGGATGCACATGGCATTATTCTTGAAATAGCTGTACCGTAACCTGGAGATACTCGTACGTTCGCTGACGCCATTTATTTCATACCAGGACAAATCGACTTCATGAAACCTTTAATTCCCGTGTTTCCTCTGCCTCCATACGGAATCTTTATATTGTATCTTGATGGTGATTTAACTGGTTCTATTTATATGAATTAGTATCTAAGTAACCATACAGTTAAATGTGGTGTAGTGTAAGTACTGTACAATTAGTAACGGGCCCCTAGGTTGTGGCGAACGTGTTAAACGATTCTTATCCTTTTCTATTTAAAGGTAATTCATGTGCAATTATTTTTGATTCACAGCATTGTATTCAGTATCACGCGTTTGCGTTTTGTTCTAGTCCTATAGATGATTTTCTGAAGAAGCACACTATTATATTAAGATCATATTGAAACGAGAAAAATTAGTTCAAGAGCGGCTCAATTTCATTAGCAGCTAGAATACTAATAAACCAAAACTTCGAATAATGTAAGAAAGTATTTGAATCTACCAAGATATACCACTTTGTAAAGTATATTTTAATGAAAAAACACTCTTTACAAACTCTCAAATAAAACTTGTAATCTGTACGTTACCTACAACCGGATTGGTCGTAACAAGTTAATTAATTAACTTTATCTATTAAAACTTCACATAGGAGTTTGTAAAGTTCCTGATCCCACGCCATATCCGTAGCCCTGTGGCCCAAAATTTCGAACGTAGCATTCTACGAAATAAGAATTTTCCGAATAATCTGTCTGGAATATTTTGCTAAATGATTATTACAACGGAAAATGCACTAACGTTTGCAATAAATTTCCCCGCAATTTTCCTGATACGTTAATGGTTCCAAAGGTTTTCTACAGCAGTAACAGCTGAAGCAGATATTGTGAAACGGTATACCGGATACAATCTTAAACGGAAATCGACATTTACGTGTGTTTACGTTTACGGCAAGTCTACAGAGCGCTAGTCAGCATTAACTCAGCGCCTTTGACGAACTACTAAATAACATTTGAGTTACCGCCGTTCAAATTACTTTAGATTACCTGCATCTCAGCGTGATACACTTTTCGTCCACAGCGCTGGCAATCAAGACCTCCACCAAGGCATTCGCAGACAGATTTCGGTCGGCAACAGACTGTTTCAATTGGTTCTGCCCTGTCGGTACTGCAGCACCTCCTAGTTCGACTTGGCCGGCAACCCGGACTTTTCGGCCTGCACACGTAAGAGAACGAGCAGAACTCTAGTCTTACAAAGCTATGAGTGGCATATTATTATAATTAAAATCGTCTTACCGACACGAGCATGCGCTAATACCAACTCCACAGCAATTACCAGATTTTCGACCACAACAAGAAAGTGTCGGCGGAGGGCACGGTCGTGGTGGAGAACATGGCGAACACGGTCGGCAAGGAGGTACCGCACATGGTCTTGGTAAACATACTTGCCCAGGTTTTCCACACCCACCACGACATCCGCTACCGCAACAACCACCTCCGCCACAGCCTTGAGGCTCTGTTGTACAGGGCTGTCGACATTTAATTATTGGCTTCTTGCAAATTGGCCGTTCATTAGGCTGTGGACAACAACCACGTCTATCTACACATGGTGATGAACAAGTTGTGCAGGATGTGACAATGTTACGACAAGGATCTGGTTCTCCTATAAAACAAAATTGAAATTTTATGCAATATTCTTTCCCAGCGATAGAAAACTGGTTGCACAGTGAGTAGTCAAATTATTGGAATCACAGTACGAAGAATATATCGTTTGTGATTGTCCGGAAATAAAATCACAATACAAATCACAATGCAATAGTGTCTATAAAAAATTCGCGCAAAAATTGAACTTAATTTACGTAATTATTTAAAATAATTAATCATTTATTCTGAAATTGTCAATTTACGCTGGTGGCTCTAATCATTTGATCACCCATTTTACTTGTTAATACTGTCTGTAATTACGAATCTTACTTTTACAGCAACAGATTGTCTCAACTGTTTTAATTGTTCCACATGGTGCTCTAATACGCGGTCCACACGGTCCACCGCAACCACCCCGCAACCGTTCGTTATCATCAAACTCGTTCGATGAATTCGGACCAGTTTGATGTCCGTAGGTCATCGTATCTTCTTTCGACGATGCATCATCTTTTACATTCATTATTCTGTAAGCTCGCGACTCTGAATTACCTTCGACGCAATGATCTTGTCCACGATTCCTCTCGATGTCGTTGCATTTACTTATCGTATCTTCTTCGCCGCAATCAGAGGCAGTTTTTTCAAAATGCATTCTGCCACTATCTTCGGTATAATTTAATTTGACATTTTCGTATCCGCCGTCGTTATTACCAACCGGATCATCCGCTTGCCAAATGTCGTAATTGTATTTCTTGCTATTATTGACATTGCAACAGAGCCTATGATGAGCATCCTGCATGTTCGTGATAGAATGCTGGCTTGTTGCACGTGTGTCCCCGAAGACGACGTCGTGGAACGAGACTCGTCGTCGGGATGGCAGCGGATTGCGAGGCGGTGGTACCGGCGGATACGTAAATTTTCGTCTTGACGGAATAGTGATGCTATTGGCGCTAAATTCGCATACAGGGTGGTATTTGTTAATATTATTATTCCAGTCGATAGTTGCCACTTCAGTTTTATCTGTGCTGGAAATATCTACGATTAGAAAGCTTTATTTTCACGTGTTGTAGTTTGCTGTCATAGTTTTTAGGTCCACGAAACACTAGTCACTAGACTGTTTGGTACACCGTTGGATAGCTTACAAACTGAGGTATCCATCAAGGATAGTCACTGCTAGCGCGAACAGATTTGTCCCGTTCGATAAAAACCGATTAAAATGTGTATTTACTCATTTTTACTCATAAGCTCTCCAATGATGTGTTTATAAACACCAGTGGGCGTGGGCCTAAATATTATAGTCCTGCCTTGCAGCTGTACTTGCAGCATTGAAATAAAAAACATCAAATGGAGGAATAATAGATACAAGTATTTATGAATTAAATCGTTTAACGTTGAACGAAAATTTAAATTATAGGGACTGAAGAATTTCAAACTACCAATATCTTACCGACAGAGTTTGTTGGTGGTGAAAAGTGGTAAATACAAATTCAATGCAAATGCTAGTCTAATATATCCAATTATTGTTGCGCCTACCGCTAAACATTTCTTCAGAAATAGTTTACAAAAATCTGTAAGAATAGGGATACGAGAGATTCAGAAAATTTGATATACCTTAACTGTGCCTCTGTAATGTTGACTTCATTATTACTAAATGAAGTCTTTAGCTCAGACGTATTGGTTTCCGGCTCCTGCGTTTCAAACAGGCAATCTTTCGCGGCGATATTATTCTTCTGCGACTCCAGAGACAATGTACTATTTTAACAGAAGCGTCGTTAACAGGATATTTTTGAATGCAATATTTTAATTAAGATTCGTATTAGAGGACAAGAAGATGCCAATTATTCAGAATAAATTGAGACCTGCGAATCTTGGAATGCTGCCTGTTGTACCACGTAGTTACAGCGGATGGACTCGGTGGAGGATCGCAAATTGTTGTCATCGAATTGACTATACATAGATTTGCACACTCGTTTTCTAATAAATGTTTGTTCTCTTCGTCAAAACAAATGTTCGTTTCCTCGACTTCGCTACCACCCCCGCGGAGCCGACACTTGCCGGATTGGTAATATTGGTTCCTATTTAGCGACGCGTTACCGATCGAATTTTCAGCGCCGCAACTGTAATAATTTAATGATTCCTGGGTCGAAAGTGCTAGGGTTGCAGACGAGTTAGGTATTGCATCGATTTCATGATTTTCAGTTGACAGGGGGGAACGAATGTAACAATTCTTGCAAAATAATTCACCGAGATGCGTTACCACGCTACAACTATTGAGCAATTTTCGACATTTACCTATGGAGTATTGAAAATCAACATTTCAGCAATTGCATGGTTATTATGTCATAATGAAAGAAAACATTACAGTGGGATACCAAATTCGATTGTATTGTAATTAGTTAAATGAAAATTAAATGTACTAACGGCAAGAAAAGCAAAATGTGTGCCAAACTTTTCCAAGGGCTAATTTTTCCTCTGCGAAGTAAACCTCGCGATTGCAGCGAGGGCAAACACCAGGCATTTAACAAGCAACGTTGTTTACTTAGACAGATACTTGAAAACACTTATACGAGAACTTTTTCTTTCAATGAAATGAAAACAATTTACATAATAATTGAATATTCTCTTCAAACGTGATTACTTCAGTTACCCGCGCAATCTGTGTTTCACCATTTATAGATATTCACAGTTTAATCACGTGACACGATAAATTTCACACATAAGTTACTGTCAAACTTTGCAATAATAAATTTTTTTTTAAGTAAAAAGACAATTTACACAGATTCCCCAAAAAAGTGTTCAAAAATGTCGAACATCAATATATCGATTAATTAGAAACAAAATACAGATAACTAAGCTTGCGATGAAATAATATTTGAAATTTCAAAGTAGTATAAATTCAATTCTTCCGATCTACAGAAAATTGACGATTACCTTGAAAGCGGTAATATATATATGAGACATTTTATTTAGTGTAAAAATGAAGAGGGAAAAAAAGTAATACATTTGAAGTGAATAGTGACATTTAAAGAAAATCTATTTATTTCTTATTTCTACTTTCTAAATAGTGAAACCGAAATTCGTAACTAATTGGTAAACGTGGACAGAACGATGTCAATGTATCCGATGCACTTGCAGTAAACGTCAAGTCATACAGCAAGTGGCTCTCTGATTCAAAGAGGTTAAAGAGAGCTGCTTGATAGAAATGGCAGCAATAAAGGGCCTGGGTAGAAATATTCCCTATCTGCGGCAACAATTTGCTGCCCTTTTAGGAAACACCAGTACCAGTGTGAAATTCATATGCATAGTAGTCCTATTTTCTTATTGCCTATCATTTTCCGCGGAAGCGGTACGTCTTCTAAGCGTAACACCAGGTTACTTACTGCCTCCAGTATTTTGGATCTGGACAGCGTTCACGTTCTGTTTCCTTGAGATACATTTCTGGGAGGTATGCGTGGACATCGTCACAGTGGGACTATGCGGCAAATTGATCGAACCATTGTGGGGTGCGATGGAAATGATGACTTTCTTCGCTATTGT
This sequence comes from Nomada fucata, assembly GCA_948146005.1. Lineage (NCBI taxonomy): Eukaryota > Metazoa > Arthropoda > Insecta > Hymenoptera > Apidae > Nomada > Nomada fucata. The sequence continues at coordinate 12,582,033 of OX411276.1, forward strand.
TAATTTTGGCGTCGCTGTACTGTCAGCGTTATTTTATTTGTTTCTTTATATGTGCACGAATGATCCGGACCTATTGTTCGATATACACATCCATGGATTAACTGGATATATTGCAGGTATAATCATTGCGTAGGGAATAATCCTTGTTGTCGATTATCTGTTGTAATTACGCACAATGCCATATAGCAATATGGTTTAACTGTTCAAGCTTATGTGTACGTTGAATCTGTTCGTTAACTAATTGAGCAGAATTTTCTTTCCATACGCGAACAAGATTTGAATTATCTGAAAGGATTTATTATATATAAGTATTTGTCTTTAGGTGTTGCAGTGGCTGTAAAACAAATTATGCCAGATCATATTTTAGTGAAAACACCGATCGGAAAGATTACAAATAGAAATATACCATTAATGGTTTGGGTTATGGGAGTGATACTATGGCTTATTGGATTATTGGAAGGCACTCATCCAACCATGTTTCTTAGCGGTTTATTGATATCGTGGGTGTATCTAAGATTCTATCAAAAACACAATAATGGTACACGCGGTGATATGGCAGACAATTTTACATTTGCAAGGTATATACATTTTACTATTTGTTTATGAATGCAAAAATACGTATAGTATTCTTATGCTATGAATAAATTTGTTTACAGTTTTTTCCCAAATGTTTTGCAACCACCGATAGCAGTTGTGAGTAATACAATACATGGTTTCTTTGTACGGATTGGAATTTGTAGAAAAGTAGTTAGGAGATTCGATATGTCAAATGCACCTCCTGGCCTAATTATTAATCTTCCTGGAATTGATCCACATGACAGCGAGAGAAGAAGGTTTGTTTATCTTTCATGCTTCTTCATTAAAAACATAATATATCTAATCATGGTTCAAAAGTTAAGTCTTATAACTAACAGTGAAATCTATATATCATAAGTAATAATAATTTTCAGGCAAATAGCATTAAAAGCCCTAAGTGAAAGGTTAAGTAAGGATCATGCGAAACCATGGCAGCAAGAAAGGGCCAAGAAACATTCACCAGTTCCTCCTGCTGTTTCAATTCCAATTCCAGAAACTACAACACCCAAGCCTCTAGTGTCCCCTCTCATTCCTCAAGTTAGTGCTAATATACATAATTACACATCAACGAATACGTGATCACATGCAATAGATTGATTTCAGGATGTAAATGTATAAAAATGTTAAGAAACTTCTAAAGAAAATGTTGATAATATGGCAATATTTAATGAGATAATGTCAATCGGTTATACATATAAAAAAATGTAACTGAAATTATCTTGAAAATCTGACGAGGAGGGGAAAGTGTATGAGAAAGTATTTGTAAAATTCTTATAATCTTTAATTTATCAAAGAGCAAATTGTAAGACTCAAGCTGTGCCTTGGTATTCGTAACTTTTAATCAGTTTGTAAATCCATCCTCCACTCAGTTTTAACTTGTAAACATGGAGCTAATTTGTTCTTTGGTATTTTTTTAAATATACTAAACAAGTAAATAGAATGGTTAAAAAAAAGTGTAATACATTTTGTCGAGGTATCATACATATGAACAAAGACATACTTACTTTGTCACAGAAAAACATTATATTACGTGTACAAAATTAGTCTGTATAAATTACTTACTTTTTTGTTGATGAATACACAATCTGCATATTGGATTACACCTATAAAACTGTTCGTGTATACCATATGTGTTATTAAATGAAAAAAAAGATTTCTTTCAATTTTGTGCAAATCAGCGGACATATATTATTTATATAATACCTTCGCTTATCAGTGCTAATTATAATGCCATATTACTGATAGCGAAACATACACTCTTTAGAAGATTCTTGAGCAAGACCAGAAATATGAGGATACTGATCATTCTAGTTTGAGATGCTATTTTCCAAGGAAATATCGCGTTCTTTGTTACTAAGAACTGTGGACTCTATTTAACTAACAATGAGTACTATCAAGAAATGATAAATAGTTATCATTTTTTTCATACGAAATATTGAAGGTCCTGAAACACTGCATAAACGCAGCTACGTTCCGTCTTTACCACAGTTCGGTGTTAGATGGAAGACACATATTGCTGATAAAAATGTATAAAAATAGACTGGCTTCCAGTACAATGTTGTAAAATAATTTTACTAGGAACAAATTAAATTTGAAAAAGATTATTACTTGTCTAACATGTTTTAGGAAATATTTTATACCGTAAAGATTGCAATTAAACATTCTGTATAGTATGAAACATTAATATCTATAAAAACGTACCATGTTCAAAACAGGCGATTGTAAACACACAAGTATTTACAGCTTATAACAAAATTAGCATTCTTCTTTTCAGTTTGTAGCAAATCTTTTAGGACAAATGATATTTTATATTAACAAAAGGACCACATTCGAAATATTATTGCAGCTTTGAGCAGAATAATTTTATATGAAGAATTAGATTCCCCGAATACTTTTCATGTTACTTTTACTTGTAATTATATCTCTATATCTGTACCTAAGTACATCAAACAAATAAAAGCGATATATGTTATTATAGGGTTTCAGTCCAGTCATACATTTCTAGCACACTCATAAATTTAAGCTATTTGTTGTATCCGTAACACATGGTTTATTAATTTATTTCATTAATCTTGTCTCGTATAATGCAAAGTAGTTAGTGTAACGTAATTGCATCTCAGGTACAGATATATCAGATAGTATTTATTTCTCTGATGCTCATCTAATGTAACGTCGTACCCACTGCTTCTATAAATTACATTTTATTCATGAATAACATTATTTCTTTTTTATTTTAATTCAAAACAATATTGAACTACTGCTGTGCCACAACCATATACTGCAATTTTTTGTTGTCATCTATTAATATCCTCCAGTAATTGTTGGATATTGAGAACTATAGTTTAAACGTCACTGTTTACAAAAATGATATACATAACACACACACACCCATGCGCAAGAAAAAATGGTGAAAGGAAAGTAGTACATATAAATGTACTAGTGGCAGTGTGGATATTTGATATACCAATAGCTTGTAAATACACAATGGCGTGAAATAAAACATGATGGGAACAAAACACTATAATTATGCAGTAATTATAGATAGATATGTTAATATGTGAGTGACGACGGAATAAGATTAAAAACTATTTTCATGTGTGACTAAATGTTGCCCCTTGAGAATGAATGTCATTCATATTTTGGCCTTCCACTTTAAGAATACTTATAAGTAAAATTTTTATGTACTTGTATTATAAGATTTTTAGTCAATTAATATTTATTATTATAAGTACGACTCGAATTGAAAAGTGAAAGGCCAGAATAGAGTGTATGAATAAATGAACATTTGTTAATTTCACTAAATACATTATAAGAATCTATTGTAATAAATACACATTATATATATATATATAATGTACATGTTATACATAATAAGTTTGTACATATGCTAAAATCGTTACAATCTGTACAATATTAAATTCTACTAAAAAGAAATACATACTCCCTATTTTCCCAGGCGGAATATAAAAAAAATGATGAAAAATAATATTGGACATGCAATGTACAGTATAAAAAAAAGGAATTTATTTAAAACACTAATGTTTTACTATTGAATTTATACTATTCTTAATCTACGAATTATGTATAAATAATAATTATAAAACATTTTCATACTACAACAATAAAATCATTTCATTATTTATTATACATCCTCTTGCCAATTGGTAAGCCTTAGAATGGGAAATAAACAGATCCGTAGCATTAAAACAACTTTATTGCTATCGTATAATTTCCGCAATTGTATGCTGTAATTATGGTCCTTTAAAAATATAAAATACTTTCCAAATATTTACTAATAGTAAGCAGCGAGTTCTCCAAAAATGGTATTTACAACCACATTGTACAATCCCCTATAGTAAAAGTTCATACCTTCTTTACCTATAAAATTGTTGTTGATGCTGCGACCACTGTGTCTGTGATGGTGGAGCTTGTTGTTGCGGAGGTGGTGGACCGTATGCCGTATCCTGTATATATCCTGCCGGTGACGGCCTTATTGAAGTGGGCGTCGAAGATACATATTGTTGTTGTTGCGGTGGAGGTGGTGGCGCATAAGATACTTGTGCAGGATGCTGTGCTTGTGAATAGTATTGTTGTGTCTGAGATACAGGTGGTGGCACATTATACCCGCCATAATTAACTTGTAGCGGCGGAGGAGGATAGTAATGATGACTCTGTTGCGTATGTATATCGTGTGCTGTTATAGATGTATCTTGAATAGGCACAGTGATAAGATTTGTTCTTAATGGAGCGTTATTTGGTGGTGGGGGCCCTGAATTTTGGGAATAATTCTGCATTGATATCATGGTCTGTGGCCTATGCTGCTGTCTGTGTTCTACTGGAGTTTGATTCACCATTGAATTCACCCTGGGATCGTTTCCCATTATTGGCGGTACCATATGCGATTGCACGGATTTTATACGTGTATTTTGCATCGAAACTGACGAAACTTTTGTTAATTGAGACTCTAATTCTGACTTAGTGTGTACATATTGAGGAGCGTCTACTTGCATTCCTTGAACTTGCTGCGGCGGTGCTGATATATGTCGGTGATTTATATGAGCCTAAATATAAATTATGGTATGTAATCACAAAATCGAAATAATCTGGAAAGAGTTGAGGAAAATAAGAATGGTAACAATTACCTGTAAGTCCCTCTGACTAAGATATGTTCTTCTGCAACCTGCATTTCCATATCTAGTTCCTCCGTGCGTACACATAAATACAGTACCCAAGCCAGTTTGTTCAACCCTAGAAACTTTTTCCATACATCGAGGACAAACTTTGTCTTCTCTTTTGGCACAAGATAAGCAAAACACGTGTTTGCAAGGTATCTATAATGAATACAATCCATGTATGTAAATATTAGATAAATTACGAACTTTAATTTATTTCCTACAACAACAATTTGCTGTAATTTCAGAATCTCTGAAATGGTATATAATTTAAATATTTTTTATTAAAAGAGTAACAATTACAATAACAATTTTTATTTATAAAAATATCCCTTACCATACGGCCATAAATGAGAATTGGTTTTAAACATTTATCGCAACAATGTATCATAGGATTCAATACTTTTTCCCCAATAAGATTAACCCTGTGGTCCCATCTTAAACGAAGCATTGGTTCAGGAGGTCCTCTGTTAATAGTCGTAAAAGTTGGGGCTTCCAATTGAGATATATCTGCTTCCAAATCAAACTGTTGCTCCAAAGGAGGTTGTTGCGTTGGCGGAACTTCCGGTTCTTCCAATTCTGTTCCACCTCCTTCTATTGGAGCTTCTTCTACTTGTTGAGGAGTATCTTCTTCGTCACTTTCGATAACCTAGGTCCGATACATATGTATATAATTAAACAATTCCAAATAAATTAATAAACAATTTTCAACTGTTAAAATTTACCTTGACTTGTTTTTTAGATCTACCTCTAGCACGTCCCCGTGCTCTACCACGGGCTCTACCACGCGTTCTGCCCCTCATTCTTTTACCACCATCTTCTTCCATTGCTAAAATTAATATTCTTAATATGTGATATACAAAGTTATCGTTCCGCTTCTGCTGAACACAAATTGAATTTTACTAAACGAAAAACAAAACGAGGCAGATAGTAAAGTAGAATTAAAAACATGAACAAAAACTTAAGACAATTGTTAGTGAATTAGAAATGATTAATAAACGATGCACCTATTAACATATTACTACAGTATATTTATTTACGAAGTTACATATTTCAATCGGTACTTACTTAATAATATAGGTTATATTTCTAACTCTGTCAGCGGAGAGTATTAAATAATACCACTGGTACTATTCACAATAATAGTATACACTGATGCAAACGATGCACAGATTGAACTATTTACACTTAATAGACAAATTAAGAAAAAAAATACCTCATTAAAAGAGTACAAATCAACGTTTCGTACTGAATACAGTCATTTCAACGCACCAAGAAAGAGAAATAAACTGTTGCTACAACGTTCATTGTAGTAAATCCATATGACGTAGTATAGTTCTCGTTACCTTGGCAACGGTACTACCCTATTCAAATCACAGGGGCGTCTATTGAGAACTTGATACATTGTTCCTCAATTAACACGTTCAATATATTTTAGAATGAATATTGATACTAATTCAATTCAATACCATATTTTCTATTTTGTTCTAAACAATGACATTACAATAGAAATAGAACGAAAACATAGGGAAATAATATTTTCACGATATGCACATGTTTATCCATGATGTAGATAACTTCAAGGAGTTCCATCGGAGGGATTAGTCTCGAAATCGAAAACAATTGAAGTGTTATTTAACACAGTATTTAAAGTTCCTTTATTTAGTAGTGACAATAAAACTGTAAGAAAATGTCCTGTTGCTCTGGCGATGATAATGATGAGCAGCAACCTGATCCAACTCGTGTACGATCATGTACTGATATTTTCTGGCTCTGTTGTTTCATAATATTTTGGTTTCTTATGGTATGTAATCTATGTATCTCTTGTTATTAAACTGCATCTTAATTACATATGTGATATTAAACAAAATGGGTCTTTACACCGGTTGCCTTTACCGAAACGTATACATATGATTTAATGTTTATATTAAATTATAGATCTTAATAGCAGCATTCGCACTTGTTTATGGAAACCCTTTGAGGCTTATAAATGGATACGATAGCTTTGGAAACACTTGTGGTATGAAGAATAATCCAAAATTTGGAAGTATGGAATTATCAGGACAAGATACTAGCGATAAACCGTTTGTATTATTTTTAATAAAGTTTGCAGTAAGGTCTCTCTACTTGGCAACACCTAGGGATTACAGACACGTGCCAAATGTAAAATAGTTAGGAATTTCTGTATCGAGAAAACGAATCAGCAATAGCCATGGGATTGCCAAGTACATAAGTCTTACTGTATATCGTTTACAATGCTCAAGTATATCGAAGATAATAATTACAAATATTAATTGATTCTCATGGTTTTAGATATCTATTCTTTTTAGACATAAATAATGTCACTCAGTCATTGAAAATTTGTGTAAAGAAATGTCCAGATAGAACTATGACAAAGATGGATGATATATGCAACTTCTACAAAGAAACAGGATCTCAACTTTGTCACGATAAGCCAGGAAATGATTTCAGTGCCTGCAGTAATGGAAACAGACAAAACAAAACAGGAGCTTGTCCTGAATGGCCAGTATACAACAGTATACCAGTTCTTAATCGTTGCATTCCCAAAGCTATCAAGAATGTAGGAGATACTATAATTGTCAATTTATATGGTTTAATTAATTCATGGGACGTTATTGAACAAATTTTGGGAGATTTGTACAAAACATGGAGAGAGATTTTATCATTATCATTTCTGGCTTTCGGTAAGATTTATTGTGCTACTACTTAGAACACTTCTGTCTCAAGGGCTTTGCTAATATCATAACACTACTCTGTACTCTGATTTCTCTTAACAATTTACTACTTAACAGTCTTTTTAATCAACGATTAATGTTTAACGATTAATACTTGCAATCGCCCGTTAACAACTATTGTAATTTCGTCAATCAATTTAATCAATCGTTCAAAATTTCAATCGATCGATGCCCAGCACTGTTACCGCATCCTCTGAGAAGAGAATCACTCTGTATAATACAACAATGTTAAAATGAGGGTTTAACGAAAGTACATTTATCGTTTTCCAGTGTTATCTCTTTTTATGATTGCCATATTTCATTTATTAGCAAGTATTGTAACATGGATAGTAATGATTCTTGTCAGTATAACTACTGTAGGTAAGTTATTTAATCACAGAAACGTGAGAAGAAACAATGATTACTTAAGTTCTAATTGAGTAAGAAGTAACTCTTGCATTCGCTTTTACAGCTGGCAGTGTATTATTATGGTGGACTTATATAGAAATTAAAAGAACTTTAGATAAAACTGATCCAAATCAACTGTTGGAAGAATCTGTTAGAAATGAAAGAGCATTCCTGGCTTTCTCTATTATTGCAACGATAATAACGGTAAGTAATTGGATTTGCCTCATAAATTGAAGTAAATCATACAATTTACTTAAATTTATTAAAAACACGGTTTGAAAATTTTTTTGTACATTTCAGGTAATTTTATTACTACTTTTATGCGTATTACGCAAACGTATTGCATTTATGACTGCATTATTCAAAGAAAGTGCAAAATGTTTAGCTGAATTACCAGGATTATTCTTTCAACCTCTGCTAACGTTTACAGCTTTAATATTATTTTTCGCCTTCTGGGTAACTGTAATTCTTTGTCTTGCGACGGCAAGTAAGTATTTTAATTCTCCCGTGCCATTTAAAAATATAATAAAATTGTTACATATAAATGTAAATTATAGATTATCCTGGAACAAAGTCTGTGCAAATGTACAAGAATCATATATTTGATCCTCTAAATTTAAGTTCAGTTGGAGAGAAAGGTGCATTCGTTGAAGAGAAAAGATTTGATTTTTCTCTTGATTCTTTCAAAAGTAAGTTGTTAATTTAATCCCCATATTCTTTCTTTAATTTGGGACTTTTACTACGTTTCAAGTATTTTAGCTTTTACACTTGTGGAATATGTGGACCCAACATGGGTGAAGTATATGTGGTGGGTATATATCATTGGATTGATATGGACATCCGAATTTATTGTTTCGTGTCAAGATATGGTAATATCCGGTGCTGTAGCACACTGGTATTTTAGGTAATAATATCAAACTGATCTTTCCCGATAGCTAATAAATAGAATAGGATGCATATATCTATAATCCATTTCTAGATAATAGTTAACGTTTGGTAAATGTTTATTATTTCAGAGGTAAAAACGCTAGCGCATCCCCAGTCTGCTCTGCAATGGGAAACTTAGTTACCTATCACTTAGGTTCCGTTGCTTGCGGCTCGTTCTTAATAACACTTTTTAAATTACCTCGTTTAATTTTGACATACCTTTATGCCAAGTATGTTTCATTAATGCGCACTTATATAAGATTAAATATTCTAACAATCAGTATAATTCGTAACGATAACTTTCCACAGATTTGAGAGAAGCAAAGAAACATCTCCTTGCGCACAATGTGGATTAAAATGCTGTATATGCTGCTTCTATTGTTTAGAAAAATTTATTCGATATATGAATCATAATGCATACACAGTTGTTGCCATTGAAGGAACACACTTTTGCAATGCAGCTAGAATAGTATGTTGTAATTTGAAATGTATATTAAATAGTTACGTATGAGTCATTTTTCAAATTACAAGTTACTACACACTTTATATTTTTAGGCATTTACAGCCCTTGTTAGTAACGCTTTACAAATAGCAGTAATTAATGGCGTGGGAGATTTTATCCTATTTTTGGGAAAATGTTTTGTCACAGCTGCTACCGGAAGTATTGGATTACTATTTATGAAACAAGATCCCAGATTACATTTTTATGCAGCTCCAATTTTTGTTGTCTGCGTGTTTGCATTCTTCATTGCTCATTGTATTATTTCCCTTTACGAGGTACATTTATATACATTTTATTCTAATACTTTGATGGTCATTTCCTAATTATAATTTCCCATTTTCTTGCAGACTGTGATAGATACATTGTTTCTTTGCATTTGTGAAGATAAGAATTTAAATGGAGAAAATGGAAAGTGGCGTCAGTCACCATTGGCACAAGTCGGATCCAACAGTAATACAAATGGTCAACAAGCACACGAATTAGTACCAATGAACACATAAGCATAATCTTAATGCACGAATTTTCTCCCTAAAGTTTGTATATTTTTATACACGCTTTCTTACATTATGAAATCTGTTAGCTTTTTCGTAAATTTTATACGAGTTTAAATGGCATATAAAAGTATAATCATTACTTCCATACATAATGATTAATTAAGTAATAATTGCAAATCGCATTTAGATAACTATTTAAATACGTCGGGTAACAGATATTTTGTATGTCAATTTTTATATGTCGTGGGACAACTGCCATATAGTCATTCAGAATATTTTTAATTTGTAGGATAGAGTTTCCAATCAATTTTTCATCAGGGTAGTATAATTTTAAAGAATATGCACGAATATTATTAATTGATCTTTTTACAGTATAGTAAAACAAAAACAAGAAATGTATTTTAAGTCGGATGAAAAAGAATCGAAAATAACAATCATTTATTTAAAACGCTGATCTATATTTTAATTGAAAAGAACTCATGTACGTAATGAAAGTAATTGAATGCCTTCATACACCATGGTATATTGTTAATCAATCACATAACGTTATGAAATTTGTTAATGGGTACTTTTTACCTTTATAGTACTTAATGTGTATACAGATGAAAAAATTTAATTGTATATTTTTTTAATTTCTTACAATTACATACACATATTTTTCTAAAAACAGATTTTTCGTCCCACTGGAAAAAGAAGGTATATAGATATATTTCGATTTTAGTATTTGTATTAGTATAGTATTACTATTAGACGACGTATACCACAAATAAGTCTATAAAATATTTTTCTACATTTTACAATAAGTTTTTGTTCTCTAATATACAGCAACAAAAAAAAGTGTAATCAATATCCACCTCAAAAGCCTTAAATTTTGATACAGTATCTATTTTTTTAAATATTTATCATTCCATATTTGTTAATACAAATTATAATTCAATTTTAATGAATTCTTGGGATTTTATATCCTCAGTACTTGCACAATGTAATCGTACATATTTTCCAACATTTAAGCATTGGCATCGAAATACTCGAGACCTGTAAAGTATTCTATGAAATGTGTTTTAATGTATCTAAATCAAGTACAAAAACATGTCGGCATAATTTATAATATTGCAAATAATTGTAAATAACTTTATATTTTATCTTCAGTTAATGTGAATTACAGTAATGAAATTGGGTTTCAATTCTATATTATATTATGCTACACTTATAATATTCTTCATTCCATTATTTTTATATTTTACATACAAATGCATATACCAAGTGCAATAACTTTCTTTCCTGAGTTAAGTAATCACAACATAGTCAGTCATACATATATTCTTTATGTATTTTTTTAAAAGTGAAGTTAAAATAATTTGTTCTTGTACCTGTGCTATTTTCGCGCATAAAATACGCTATTTCATGCACGATTATAAAGCTTGTCTAATTTCGAAGATATATAACGCTTATATGTGCATCTTAGATGCAATTTTAATGTTTACGAATATATACAATGTAAATTGCGAATTTTACAAGCGTTCATATTATAAGATATGTACATTGCATTGTATTAACAAAGAGAAATAAAAATACAGCGCTTATAAAACTGTTAATCAATACTTTATTAACCACAACAGTTATGAGATCATTTTTCGTACTTATTTCTTTAATTTTTTCTTTTTTTTCTGAACATTTCCCTTTTTGTTTTTCTTTGCCAAATGGGTTTTAGGATTTCTCTTTATTTTCTTCTTTTTACTATCATTTATTCCTGGCTCTTCAGTTTCTTTTCCTTGCATTTCCAATGCTTTTTCTAATGGATCACCTTTAAATATCTCATCCATGGGATTCAACGAATATGATTCTTTTGGTTTATTAACTTCTTGTGCCATTTTTTGTTCCACCTTATTTATATATTTACCAGAAGCCTTTTTCTTCAAAGACTGCCTGAACTATAATTAATGGAAATATATTTATTTAATATGATATTTGCATTTTACCACCTTTAATTAATATTGTCATCATGGTTTTTAAGTATGTCATACCTTAGCAGGGGAAATATAAGTGGGATTATCCCAAAGTACTTCTCCACCAAAGCTATCGGCAAATATTTTTATCGGATTCAATACTAATCTTGGACCAATTTCTGCTAAACCACCATCTTCCGTCAAAATTTGATAGTTCCTAAACCATATCCTATTATCTAATACCGTAAATGTATATACATGATCAAAAAATGGTTGACTTTTAGGATGATGGTTCGGAACACCAAAAATTTGAACCAACAATTCCTTTAGAAGACTGTAATGTGGCTTTGTGTTAAAGTTTTCATCAAACGATAACAATGGACGAGAACTTCTTAAGCAATTTCCAGTCATTTTTAATTCCGCCATTGTATAAACTGTAATATAAAATGCCATCATTATCCATGTTATTATAAGAACTAGTCATCAAACTATAGAATACGTACTATTTTCGACAAGAAACTTTGTGCATGGTCCTGCAGGAACATTAGAAATCCATAAGTACAAATCTTTCTTTCTTCTACCTTCAAATAATATCGTTTTGTTACAATTTTTCATTTCACACATTTCGTTTATAACTTGTAGATTTTTAGTACGTTCCATTTTAGATTCTTGTCTATGATGTGGCATAAGTGTTTTTATATCATCCATAAGATGACGATGTCTGTAACTAATTCCCCTGGTAGCGAACACTAAGACTCGTTGCTTGTTAATCCATTTCACCTATAGTAAATACATTGTAAACACCATGCACGGTTTATTATTAATCTCTTTACTTTACGCTCTGCTCTTACAACAGGAAAAAATATTTTCTAACCTTTTTTGGCGTTGGTTCATCCGACATTCTTTTTGCTGGTAAAACTTGGGGCACATTTTCTTTATTTGTATTATCGGGGCGTTTGCGTTTTAATTGTTTTTTCGACATGATTAAATGAACAACGAAGTACAAATAAGATTATTTCACGAAACTATGGTTCATTGCACAGAACAATCACACGTGTTTTCTACAATGAACAAAACAAGTAAGTAGCTTTGGCGCCATATTGGCTTGTATCGATATTCTGATTGGTCTGCTACCGGTGAACATTAAACTGTACTCCCGCCAAATATTATTAAATTATACAACCAATTATACAACAAAGTCGTATAGTTTTTTAATATCAAGAATTGAAATATCTACGCGCGCTCTGATTGGCCACTATTTTTCGTTGATAATTCTAAAACGAAGCTTCAACATTTTAGTAAGGGAAAAAATTGTTCAGAGGCACCCCTGAATCCGTCTATTTTCGCATGTTCGCGTACAGGTCGGACCACACTGTATAATATTCGTAGTATCCAGAGATAGATAAATCGCCACTATGGATTGGTATAACATTTTGTTATTTATATTCGTTTTCAACAAAGCAATTTATGCTGAACACTGTAAACCGAACATTGGTGAGAAATTTATTAATAAAACTAAAACTTGTAAATTCGTAATAATGGCATAAGTAAATTTCACTGTTCGCACAAATGTTTTCACAGAACAAAGTAGCATTCTTTGCATAAAGATGAATAAATTGTTTATAAAACACTAAAATATATCTGACAAATTGTTTGTTTATCTCAAATTACGAATACTTTTATAGCAATCATCGGAGGTGGTATCGGCGGGGCTGCAGCTTCACATTTTCTTACGGAATTGTTTCAAAATAATCTTAACATCGATCTATACGAAAGAAAAACTATCGGCGGACGATTAGCCACAATACGAATTGATGACAAGGAATTCGAAGCCGGTGGTTCAATCATTCATCCACAAAATAAATATATGCAAGAATTTGTTAAACTACTTGGTATATTATTTTATGTATCATTAGATGTGAAGTATACTTATCTCTTAATATCCTTCGATTTATAAATTCACATTTTTACGTGCCTTTTTAGGCTTGGAACACAAGGAAAGTAATGGACAAAGAGTAGGCATTTGGAATGGCAATGAAATACTATTTGAAGAAAGTAAATGGGGATTATTGTCTTTGGCAAAATTAATTTATAGATACGGCAATGAACCGTTCAATCTTAATCGGTACACCATATTATGTTCTTTTAAAAATGTGAACTAAATATGTATTCTCTTCATTTGTTAATATGATGACTAACCCACCTTGCTACTTTTAAACAGACATGTGACTTCTGTAATAAGTAACTTTGAAAATATATACCATCTGCAGGATGCAGGCAAGTTCTTTCTAAATACTACTAGCTTTATGTCAGCTATGAATAAAGAATTTCCAAACTTGTTGGAAAAATCAATTGAGGATGAACTTTTGAGTCTTGGATATTCGAAAAAAATAATCGATGAACTTGTTAAAACAACATTAGTGGTAAATTATGGACAGGGCACCAATGTTCACAGTTTTGTTGGCTTTGTGTCATTTGCTGGAGCTGGTTTCGACTTGTGGTCTGTTAAAGGAGGCAACAAAAAGGTAACCAGGAATGTTTCATGGGTAATTTATTTGAATTGCATAGTTAATGCTGCGTTATTATTCTAGGTGCCTGAGCATTTAATATACAGAAATAAATACGTGAATGTTGTACCTTCACAAGTGACCAAAATTATTCACATGCCTTTCAATGATTCGAAAAATGTATATGAAGTTTATTATCACAATAAAGGTGTGTAATGTTACTAACTAATTAAGGATATATATTGTCGAGTAACAATGTCATTTATTTTTATTTCAGATAGTACACTTATAATGAAAACAACATACGACATTGTAATTTTGGCAATTCCACTTACCCATGATCAAGAATTTCCTATCATTTTCCAGGGATTCCCAGAAAACGATTTTTATAATTTAGGAAAATATCATGAAACTGTAGCTACATTTGTGAAAGCAGATTTGAAACCACATTACTTTGGCCTGGCTGAAGAACTGGATGGTATTTTGAGTTGTGATCCCAATAAAACAATAGTTAATTCTTTAGGAAGATTAAGTTCTGTGGAGGATACAATAACAAATAGTAACGTTTGGAAAATATTCAGCAACGAACCATTGAAACCCGAAATCATAAATGAAATGTTTTCAAATGTATGATCTTATAATGGTTGTGTAAATAATTATATACATTACAAGCTATAGAGAAGCATCTTAATATTTGCAGGTTCAGGAAACAAAGCAGACTATTTGGAAGGCATATCCCGAGTACTATACAAAAATACAGGACGGAAAATTTAAATTACATAACGCACTTTACCATATCAATGCTATGGAATGGATAGCCAGTGCAATGGAAATGAGCGCGATAAGTGGAAGAAATGTGGCGTTATTAGCGTACAATGATTTTTCTAAAATGTTTTGCTTGGAAAACATGATGCAAGAAGAAAGTGTACCCGAGAATACACCGTCTACTGAATTGTAACAAAATAATGCTATTATTATTACACATCTCATAGAAGGATCACATTTAGTTGCATGCAAAAAGGTATGAGAATTTGGCTACACATAAGTAAGTATACAATCGTCTGCATAAGTGTCTGTGGTCCCTTTAAAACAGAATAACTTTTTCAAGATAGGGCCAAACAAATATATTTTAAATTTTCGTTACAGACCCAAACGAAAACGTTGTAAAATGTACCTTCACTAATCTGTTTTGTACATCATTTGTACAGAAAAATTCAAGTTGTTTGGTCCAATTTTTAAAATGTTATTCTGTTTTCAAGACTGCTTATAATACTGTTCACGAATTATCTTCAGACAGTAAAACTATAATTAAACATGTATAATTTTGATAATAAACTGTTATTTACAATGTTGGGCTTATAATTATCAAAGTTGTAAGTGTATTTATCAAAATCGATATCGTTATCCTTATATTTTTTACATTATTTTGATTGCTTTCACTTACTTAATATATTTTTTATTGTACCTTATCTAAATGTGTTTGTTATTTATGTATATCATAACAAGAAACGGTAGATTATTATAACAAACGATTTGAAGTACGGTGCATCCAGAACTCTAGTAAAACTGTGGAACGGGAATTACCGATTGATGCCGCCGATCGGCAGGGCCGTATACGTTTTGCAATTTTACGATCCGAAGAAAACAGATGCGAAAAAGACTACGAGTTAAATAAAGAAATATAATCCAACTTGTATCATATTTGGTTCCATCCTCGAGACTGACAAAGAAGAACCGCGAGGTTCAAGAAACAATATATGATGTACTGTATATTTGTACCCATTTCAAATTGAAATCGTACTCGGCCAGGCGGCTGAGCTTCGGAGATTATGCTTTGTGGTTCGAAACACGTGTTTCCTCCCCACTCCTTTTTTACTAGATTTCTAGACGCACTATACATATGTATAGAAAATATTCCAAATTAAATGCCACGAAAGCTAAACGTTATTCCATAATGGTACAATGATTGATAAGCGCCTATTATTATTATTACTGTAGACATACAATATTTCATATTATTGTACAATTATCTAAAAATCTTTTATACTCGATATATGTAATTTAAATTTCTATTACGGAACCTAACAAAAGTCTCTGAAAAGATAACCTAGTTAACCTTCGAAGGAAACATATGAATGTCAACAACGCACTAACTAGACGTAACATATTGAAGATGTGATCTCACCGGCTAGGTAGCATAGTAAAGTTACACGTAATGGTGTGACACCTTATGAAAAAAGATATTGTGATGGAAAATCATTCCATTCGTATTAATTACACGCAAACACCGCGCGATACAGAACAACCATTAATACACGATAATCAAACTAAACCATATGTAGAGAATAGTAAAAAACGCGAGGAAACGGCGGTCTTGACAAATGAAACAAAAGGTGGTTTGTTTTATCCAAGAGCTATGTTATTTCTCTCATTATGGTATTTCTTTAGTGGTTGTACATTATTCTTGAATAAATACATATTATCTTATATGGAGGGCAATCCTACAATTTTGGGTAAATATAGAATTAAGATCCAAATAAATATACATTCTTTTCTATTCAATCTTAACATTTTTCTTTGTTCCAACATATTCGATATTTACATGTATTTATATAATTTCACGTTTTTATAATAGGTGCTTGCCAAATGTTAATGACCACAGTTTGCGGTTTTATACAAATGTACTTTCCTTGCGGAATGTATAAAGCCCGGCCAAGATTGACACGACCGGCGGGTTTTTATAAACACATGATATTGGTAGGATGTACAAGATTTACAACAGTAGTATTAGGATTAGTCTCACTTAATTATGTAGCAGTGAGTTTCACAGAAACTATTAAAAGTAGCGCGCCATTGTTTACCGTCCTTATTAGCAGATATTTATTAGGTAAGTATTATAATATATCGGGTTCTTCTGACTCATTTATAAATATTATTACCCATCAAACAATTGCTGTTATTTCTAATTAATATTAATTGAAACATAGTCCTGAAACATTTATATTAGAAAAAATGATCCATTGTAATATATTGTTTTATAGGGGAACATACAGGGTTATATGTGAATTTATCTTTAATCCCTGTAATGGGTGGTTTAGCTCTATGTTCAGTGAATGAGATTAGCTTTGATCTCAGGGGATTTATAGCTGCCATGGCCACAAATGTAACAGAGTGTTTACAAAATGTTTATTCCAAAATGCTAATCAGTGGTGATAATTTTAAATACACGTAAGTGATATAGGCATATAGTACGTATGATATATTTTTTATAAAATAACTGTAGTAATCTATAGCTTGATGTTTTATAGTATATTCAATTTAAAGATTTCTCACACTTATTATTTATATGATATTTACAGGCCTGCAGAATTACAGTTTTATACTAGTTTAGCATCAATTGTGGTACAAATACCTGTATCAATTTTGTTGGTAGATTTATCTACACTTGAACATTCTTTAAGTTGTAAGTTATTCACAGCATTTCTTCTGAATGGGGTGTTCTTCCATTTTCAAAGTATTTCTGCCTATGTACTTATGGATTACATCAGTCCTGTGACACATAGGTATGGTATCAATTTTGCATATAAAACAATTGTATAAACGGAATATCTTTAATCATAATTATTAAAAATATCTTTGTTCTATTACAGTGTGGTTAATACTGCGAAGAGGGCATCATTAATTTGGCTCTCTGTTTTATTATTTAACAATCCGGTAACTGGTTTATCGGCTATGGGAACATCACTAGTTATAATAGGAGTATTATTGTATAATCGAGCACAAGAATACGATAAATTAAACAAAGCAAAACTACGATACAACTCTAAGGTTAATCTACAGTAACAACGTTCCAATGTTACGCAATTTTTATATTGGTTAAAACAGGGCGTTTATATTACATGTATTATGTCACGAATTATTGAAACAACATTTCGTTCATTTACCCACGATAAATGTATGAAGGTCAAAAATATATTTTGTATTCTAGATGCATTTCGTAACAAAATAGCTTTAATTGAACGCATATGGTACAAATTTACATGTTTATAAAAATTATGTTATACGTCACATAATATAAATGAAAAGAAGAGAAGTATAATTAATCTTTCAGTCGATTAATGTATGTATATGTAATATTTTATTAATAACAAATATTTAATTTATAAATATTTACATATACATTATATCTGAAATTCATTTTCTGTTCTGTTCAGGGATTTAAAAAATTAAATTGTTTGATACAAGTATTTTGTTAGTAACAAATTATAGATTCAATCAAGATATTTATTTTCTTTTTACAATTACTTCATATGTATAGATAAAAGGCTTTAATGTACACTTATTTATGGTCTCTCCGTTTTCGATTAAGATTGTACAAAGTTGTTTACAAAAATATGTAAGGTACAGCGCTAAGAAAATAAATTACATACATTATAAGAAATTCACATAGTTATTATTTTTGCAATATTATTATTACGGGGAATGTTAAAATTTACATCATAATAATTTTTTTTTTTAAGTGTACTAGCTCCTGTAAATATACTTACAATATTGAAAGCATTATATGCAAGTCATATAACCTTTGTCTAAGAATTTAAATTAATGCTTGCGTTAATAATTTTGTATGCCGTGTTACTTTCACTACATGTACGTGTTCATTAACTAGCTTTCAAAGCTTCATCGAGGTCAGCTAAAAGATCTTGTTCTGTTTCAAGACCAACAGATAATCGAATTAACTGATCGTTAATTCCTAATATTGCTCTAACTTCTTCAGGAACCGAAGCATGAGTCATGACGGACCTACCAAAAAAAGAACAATAATGAAAATATATAAACCAGATCAATATTTACGGAATAGAAGACTATTTTTTACTCACGGCAATTCAGCAAGGGACTCGTAACCACCAAGCGATTCCGCTAGTGTGAACAGTTTTAACGCTTTTAGAAATTTGGTGGCATCCCCTCTTAAATAGAATGAAATCATCCCACTATGACCAGAGGATTGCCTAAGAGCAAGGTCATGTTGTGGATGAGCTGGAAGATCTGCAATTAAATAAATTACTATCTCAAATGCATTGTATGCGATGATAAAGTGGATCAGTTACTTGAAAAATTATCAGCCACAACAAGTTTTACTTTTTTTTTAAATGAAGAACAAGGTCAAAGTAACATGTAAATTTAATCTTTCATGGGAATACATACATGGATGAATCACTTTCTCCACACAAGGATGGGATTCCAAAAATCTTGCAACAGCTAATCCATTTTTCATATGCTGCTGCATTCTAAGCTCTAGCGTTTTCAAACTACGATTTACCATAGAACAATCTAAAGGCGATGGGACGACACCCATGGCTAAAATAGTAAAAATTAAACGATTATTTATGTTTATAAAAATGGATATTTACAGCAGGAACATACGCAAAACTTATATCTATACCATTTTGCAAAAACCTCAATCTTTCTGCAAGATCGTCGCGATTAGTAATGGCTGCCCCCATAATAACATCTGAATGGCCATTCATATATTTTGTCAGAGAATACACCACAATATCTGCATCTAATTCCAATGGCCTCTAAAATAAAATACATAACATAAGATATTTAATTATATTGTAAGGATGAATAAGAGTTATTACTCACTTGATAATAACATGTTAGGAAAGTATTATCTACAACAACAATAATATCAGGATTTATGTTTTTCGCTGTTTGAACAACAGCTTTAATATCAACCAGCTTAAGCAAAGGATTAGTTGGTGTCTCCAACCAAATCATCTGAAAATAAATGTTCACTCATTACTGTGTAATAAGCTGTGTAATGGAGCTGTGGTTTTCATCTTTTTCCACACCTTTGTATTTGTTTGAATATTGGCTGCAACATTATTCACATCCGTCATATCCAAAAATGATACTAAAATATCTTTAGTGGCTAAACACTGTCGGAACAAGCGATTGCTTCCACCATAAATGTCATCCCCAGATAGTATGTGATCTCCAGAATTTAATAAAGAAGTTACTATTGTCGTGGCACCTAAACCCGATGCAAAGGTGAACCCATGTTTTCCATTTTCCAAAGCAGCCAAGCATGTTTCTAAGACAGTTCTTGTAGGATTGCCGCTTCTTCCATATTCATATCCCTTGAAAAATGTCGAGAATTGTAGGATAATCCAATAAATAATTGGATACTAAAGTTGTAAGATATTTTTCAAGCCTCATTGTTTGTTAATAACTAATATTGTCTAACTGAGTCTTGTTACACAAACATATTTTATTCCTTTAAGTATTTGCCTTCCAATTTAATTCATTCAGATGTTTACTTTAGTGTCTCCAGGTCCACTCTGACGAAATGTAGTGGATATTACAATAGGAGGAATTACTGAACAATGAGCCCATTGCAATGGATCTTGACCAGCATGTATGGCTTTTGTAGCGAATCCTTCCTTGGACATCCTGTTAAATAGAATTGTTTTGTGTATTTTAATTAAACATAGTTTGCATTTCAATGTGACTATTCTTTACAAAATAATATGATTTCTAACATGATACATTTTATGATAGTCATCAATGTTCAGATAGTGTACTACTGACTCTAAATTGCATCAGAATTGTACGTTAACGAATATGTACAGTATTTTATTTTATATTTTAACGGAATAATACGATATAAGAAACAGGAGGTATTGAATACGATTGGCTGATTTAAAAATAGAGCTTATTAATTATACCGAATAATTGATTATCAACTAATAAAATGAGATCAAATACTTACCTCGACTACTAATACTTTCGAACTGAAAAAAGATATAAAAAAACTGTAGGTTACAAGAATAATTCAAACTTTAGGTAAGTTCTAATAAGAATTATGAAAGCACGTGATTCCTCCGACGTTCAATGGTAGAATACTGACTCCACATACGGCAGTGCTATTTCTTATTAACTCGTACTGTATGTAAGTACACGTGACGTTGACCGGAAGACTGTTGTCATCACATAGATTTGTTAATTCTTTGAAATTATTACATCAAAATCTTCGCATACACCATCATCACGTGATATGAAATGGTTTATAGTTATCATACATCAAATACCACAAGCAAAAGTACGGTGTACATATTTAATAAATTACGAAAGCTCTGAATTTCTTTCACGAGATCGATTGTATTGTCGCTTCGAGTGGACAGCTTAAAATAATTAATAACTTTCGTAATTTTTTAAAATCATGTTTGACTAATATCGGAAATGTTCTCAAATATTATAAGTAAAGTTCATTTTAGTAGTATTTTTCAAAAATATTAAAAATAGCAATATTTCAAAAACAATATATATATATAATAAAAATCGTATCTATTTTCTGTAAAAATTTCTATAAAAAACATTTAAAATTGACAAAACTATTTTGCGCCTAATAAAAACTTAGTATATACAAGAAAATATTTTATATGATAAACTATCTTGTTTGAAGCTTAATTTAAGTAACAAAAATCTCTGATCTAGCAGACGATAGAGCATTTATAATTTCCAAAGATAGCATTGGTCTGTTCTTGTACACGACAAGAAGCTTGACCAATGCGATGTATTCCCACCATAATTGAACCGATATTTACTTGATTATTCGGCGCGTTATCCATTTTCTGCGAGTGAACCTTCTCTGTCAGAATAAATTATTTTAGTTAATATACTAAAAAGTACTTCGTTTGATGGAAATATTGCTTCGAAATGAGAAGTGAAGAGGAAATTACTTTCTCACTCTTGTTGCGTTTTATAAATGTGTGCGCAGTAATGTACGTTAAAGAATACGTGTAGTTCAGCTCCTTAACCGCTACCTTTCACGAATATATGACTTATCATAAATATATTTCTATGAATTGTATGCTATACGCAGATATACCAATAATTACGATAGTATTTTTGGTCAGTTCGAGTATAAATCAAATCCCAATGGGGTTGTCGATTATTTATTTTGATGGATTTAAATTATGGATTGAAACTTAACATAGCTTAAATAGTAATGGGGGTGTCCATGAAGCATGCATGCAAGCTATATCATAATAATTATTATATAACACTTAATTGACTAATATTGTTTGTAATTATACAATGGATATTATGTTTTGCAGGTATTTGTTTCATATGTACACAGTGTGATTCACTCTCCAATAGATTCGCAGGTAATGTTATCACTTTAGCATTGCTGTGAAAACCATGTGTTTGCATAGAATGACATGCGATGGAAAATGTATTATTACAGTGGAGACAGCTGTGTGCGTATATGTGGTTATTCCATTTTCTTCTGCATACAAGATTTTGTTTAAATATATTCAGTATTTGTGTAGATTTATATAATTTTATATTTCAATAACAGGTACTTGTCAGATCTTAATGACCACAGTATACGATATTATGCACATGTATTTTCCACGTAACACACATTAATCATAACCCAGATTATTACAATCAACAAGTTTTTATAAACACATATGTTGGTAAGATATACAACATTTATAAACTGAATAGTATAAAATCAAACTTAATCTTTTCTTATATTAATACAGCACATTAAAATTGTCGGCACTAATCATTTTTTTATGCATACATTGGCTAGCTTCCAGAGCTTGATCGAGGTCAGTTAGAAGATCTTTTTCTGTTTCAAGACCAACGGATAATCGAATTAATCGATCGGTAATTCCTAATTTTGCTCTAATTTCTTCAGGAACCGAGGCATGGGTCATGATGGCCCTACACAAGGAAGGTCAATAATGAAAATTTGTAAGAAGATCAATGTTTACACGATAGAATACTATTTTCTACTTACGGCAAACTAGCAAGGGACTGGTAACTACCCAGGGAGCCTGCTGATGTAAACACTTTTAATGCCTTCAAAAATTTCGTGGAATCACCCCTCAAATACAATGAAACCATCCCACTATGACCAGACGCTTGTCTGAGAGCAAGTTCATGTTGTGGGTGAGATGGAAGGTCTAAAATTAAATAAATTACTCCTTGCTTCTTATTCAAATGAAAGAAACAGGCCAGAGTAACATATAAACTTAATCCTTCTTAGAAATACATACATGGATGAAACACTTTCTCCACACAAGGATGGGATTCCAAAAATCTTGCAACAGCTAATCCATTTTTCATATGTTGCTGCATCCTGAGCTCCAGTGTTTTTAAACCACGATTAACCAAAAAACAATCTAAAGGCGATGGGACGACACCCATGGCTAAAATAGTAAAAATTAAACGATTATTTATGTTTATAAAAATGGATCTTTACAGTAGGAACATACACAAAACCTATATCTATACCATTTTGCAAAAACCTCAATCTTCCTGCAAAATCGTCGCGATTAGTAATGGCTGCCCCCATAATAACATCTGAATGGCCATTCATATATTTTGTCAGAGAATACATTACAATATCTGCACCTAATTCCAATGGCCTCTAAAATAAAATACATAATGCACGTTATTTAATTATATTGTAAGGGTGAATAAGAGTTATTACTCACTTGATAATAACATGTTAGGAAAGTATTATCTACAACAACAATAATATCAGGATTTATGTTTTTCGCTGTTTGAACAACAGCTTTAATATCAACCAGCTTAAGCAAAGGATTAGTTGGTGTCTCCATCCAAATCATCTGGAAATAAATGTACATTCATTACTGGTTAATACGGAAGCACACATTTGGAACTTGTGGTTTTCATCTTTTCCAGCACCTTTGTATTTGTTTGAATATTGGCTGCAACATTATTTACATCCGTCATATCCACAAATGATACTAAAATATCTTTAGTGTCTAAACACTGTCGGAACAAGCGATTGGTCCCACCATAAACATCATCTCCAGATAGTATTTGGTCTCCAGGATTTAATAAAGACGTTATTATGGTTGTAGCGCCTAAACCAGATGCAAAAACTAGCCCATGTTTTCCATTTTCTAAACTTGCTAAGCATGTTTGTAAGACAGTTCTTGTAGGGTTGTTGCTTCTTCCGTAATCGTAACCCTTGAAACATGAAGAGAATTGTAGGATAATCCAATAAATAATTGGATACTGAAGGTGTAAGATATTTTTCAAGTCTCAGTTTCTTTTAAATTTTAATTCATTCAAATATTTACTTTAGGTTCTCCAGATATTTTTCAAGCCTCAATGTTTGTTAAAAACTAATGTTGTCTGATTTGTTCTTGTTTCAGAAACATATTTTATTCCTTTAGCACGTTCGATGCGGTAGAGAGCGCTCAGCGGATGCTTGGGCGAACAGAGTATAAAGAGAAATTAACGGGCTCAATGCGGTATCAATTTTCTTTCACTTTTCGTTTGGTTTAGCACTTATTACTACCTATACAAAGTCGAGTTTTACATATCTCAGTAATTTATTAATTATTCTTGAAAAATATGATACTGTCGGTCCCCAGCTCTTTAGGGACCGATGTCGCATTTAACACGTTAAGCATTTTTTTCCAACTTTATTTAATTCAAATACTTACTTTAGTTTCCCCAGGCCCATCCTGACGAAAAGTAGTAGATAATATAATAGGGGGAATTA
The DNA here is from genome assembly GCA_948146005.1 of Nomada fucata. NCBI lineage: Eukaryota > Metazoa > Arthropoda > Insecta > Hymenoptera > Apidae > Nomada > Nomada fucata. The sequence continues at coordinate 12,606,858 of OX411276.1, forward strand.
CTGAACAATGAGCCCATTGCAACGGATCCTGTCCAGCATGCATGGATTTTGTAGCGAATCCTTCTTCCATTGGCATCTTACTAAACATGATTATGTATTGTGTTTTAGTTAAAAATAATTTAAAAGCGAATGCGGTCGTTCTTCACGAAATATGTAATATGATTTTTGAAATGATATATTTTGTGACAGTCTTCAGGGTTCAGATAGTCTACAAGTTACTCTAAGTTACATCAGACGTGTTCGTCTATTAACAGGTACCGTATTTCATTTGATTTTTTAATGAATAATACGATACACGGAACGAAAAGTATTGTATACGTTCGGCTGATTTAAAAATGGAACTTGGCAATTCACAAATGTTTTTGATTATCAAGGACAGAAACGATAAAAATGAAATCAAAATCAAGAGATAGTGTAGAAGTATACTTACCTAGATTATTAATGCCTTCAATGGAAAAATATAATTAAAATTGTGAGCTACGGAGACGAATTCAAAACTGATACAGGCTCCAGTTAAAAAAGTATGACAACAAGTTATTCCTCCAACGTTCAGTGCTAAAAGAATAATCCCACTTATGGCAGGTTTTATTATATCTTATTAACTTGGGCACATGTTAGTGCGCGTGATATTGATCAAAAGTTGCTCTTATCAGATAAGCTTGTTAATTCCTTAACAAATAGTGGAAAATGATACCGCTCGCCGCTGCGCATTTTCAAAAAATATATTAGAAGTGCAAACGCGCTCGTCCCCAATTAGTTACAATAAATTGGGAAAACAACATGGCTTTTGCGACATTGAAATATTTCCATGGACTGGCACAGTCATATCGTGCTCTATGTTAAAGTGTACAAAACGGCAAAAATACAAAATACTGATACAGAAATGCAGTTTGATATGTTAGAAACTCTATGCAAAAAGGGAAAGAACAATATTTCAAAATTGACATTGATACAAAGTACATTCGGCGCCAGAAAACATGCACGAAAGCTGGTGGCATTTTTCGCATACAAAGTTTGCAATAACCCGTATTTTTTCTCCGTTCTAAACCAAGAATGTGACCATATGTTTTATACATTTATGCAATTCGGTGGCAATGCTTGCGCAGCCGCTGCTTGGCACCGCGAGTTGCATTCCAGCGAACAAGCATCAAGCGCGGGCTGCCTTCCGTTTTCTTGCGGCGCACGTTTATTCGAGTGGCGCGTTACAACCCGATTTTTTAAACGTAGGAAGAATAAATCGTTTTTAAATATCTGGACATTTCACAGTGGCAAGCGAAAGTGACCGTGAAATGAAGTGACCGTGGCAGAAAACACCGTGTGGTGAAATGAGTTCATCGATCCGGTCGTAACATCAGCTGTTGAGGGTTGAAAGATCAGGATCGATACAATGACCCAGTGTCAACGACCCGACTATGTTTCTTTTAAAACATAATTTATCCACCTGAAAACATGCGGTTCAAAAAAACATTTTTTTTATAGGTAATGAAACGCATTATTCCTTTCGGATAACGAATAAAAGTACCGAGCACAATCCATAAACGATATAGTGGTTTATTTGTTATTCATAAACAACGGATAATTCCGCATTGTGACATATGCCGTACGCTTCTCGCGATACCCACGCAGCGCCAATGCGTTCATGAGCAGGATCGAGCAAGGTTGGGAGCTGCACTCTCTTGTTGAGCGCGCACTCTACGCGTACTCTGATTGGCCATTGTTTTTTGATAATAATTCAAAAACGAAGCCTCAACCAACATTTTGGTAACGAAAAGAGTTGTTCAGAATCAGCCCAGAGACCCCCATTTCCGGGTTGGTCAGTACTTACGAAACACCCTGTATATCATAGCTAGACTCTCGCGGTGTTACATTTTTACCTTCAGCAAGGCTAGTACTAGAGTAGGCAGTGATAATGTCCAAAGATAGCATTGGTCTGTTCTTATAGACGGCGAACAAGCTCGACCAATGCGCTGTGTTCCCACCATAATTAAATCGATATTTACGTGATTATACGGCGAGCTATCAACCCTTGTGCGTGAAGTTTCTTCGTCAAAACGAATTATTTAGTCAATATACCAAAAAGTATTTCACTTGAAGGAAATATTGCTTTGAAATGAGAATTGGAAAGGAAATTGCTTCTTTATTGTTGTTGTTTCTTATAAATGTTGTGCGTAGCGATGTGTTTTTCAGCTCCGTAAATGGAAGAGAACCCTGTATCAATTTGTGCATGAAAACACCGCTATCTTACACGAATGTACGAGTTATCTCAAAGATGTTTCTATGAATTTACATACTATGCGCGAATATACTAATAAATACAATGATATGTTTCTTCTTGTTTTTAGAGTAAATATGTTAAATCATGTCAACGGGGATGTCGATTTTTTAATTTGGCAGGTTTACATTATGGATTGGAACCAAACAGCTTAAATGGTACCAGGAATGTCTGTGAATCTTGTACGTAAAGCATTTTGAAATAATTATTATAGCATTCAAGTGGCTACTATTATTTTTAACCGTGGAACGTATGTTACATCATGTAGTATATTGTTTCACACCTATGCAGTGTAATTCTTTTGCCAGTGAACTTAAAGGTAGTGCAACAGATAACCTGTGCTCGTTCTATAGACATCTGTCGATGAAGAACTTCGTACTATATGAACTACATTCTCCCTTGCATTTTAATTTTAATGAAGTGCATGATTTTAGTCACTGTATTTCTATATTGTTTTTGAGCCCATCGGCAAGAGAATTGTTACAATGTTACGCAAAGCAGCATATAATTGGCTGTCTTAAATGTAACTTTTGCTGAATTACTAAAAACAGCTGTTTGCTGCATCCATTTATTTATTTTGTTTGCAGTATGTACAGAAGCCTATACAATACCACAAGATCGTTACTCGTGTCGCAATGGTTGCAATTTTATGGCCAAGCAGCGTACCTCAGGATTATTGTCGCTGCTTTATCTTGTCAGCTATTTAGAGGAAGGAGTAGACTCTAACAAACTACAAATGTCACCCGATATACCTGAAAATGATATTTTAAGCGATCCAGGTTTACGAAAAGAACTTCTTCCAGGATGGTGGGATTTTAATGGTTTTAAATTACCGCAAACGTATATCAGGACAGTACCATTAGATGCCGGAGTAAGTTCTTAAATATAAATGTTAAACTAAAGTTATAGATAATGCATATTTAATTCTTTAACAAGTATCCAATTGTTAATTATATTTTTTATATCTTTTTATCTATAGAGTATTAAAATTTTATAGATTTAGTTGCTCTTGTAGAATAAAATTGTTGTAATTTAATATAAAAATATAGACAGTGGATTATGGTGCGCCATCGGACTACTCTGGAGAAAATGATCAATCAGCTGCAGTACCTGGATCTGATTGGCTTCAGTGCGCTTCAAAACATGTTGGATTGCTGCATTGGCTTCTAGCCTCAGCTTTTGCAGCGACAGCATTGTCTGCATTTTGGTTATGCTTATATCCAGAAAAACCTAGTGACCCTTACAAAGAAATGCTCATTGAAAAGTCTGATGTTTGTCCAACAGTTGCATTGTACGTACCAGAAGCGGCATTGCATAAAGAGCCTCCACCTAAGTACTCTGATAGTGTAGATCAAGCAGATGTTAATATGAAAGTTTAGCTAGACCTTTTACTTTAATAATTTTTGAATAACTTTGAGCAATGTTTAAATTTCATTATATCACTGCAAATCTTGAATAAACTATGTTTATATTATGTATAGTAGGGCCTTATGAATATTGCAGTTATTAAGGCAAAACAGCACTTTTTTTTGGTCACTGTTATTCACAGTTACACGTCTCGAAATATATATGTAAAAACAAAGCCTTAAAAAATTAATTCAGGTTTTGAAATATACAAGGATTCAAATCAAAATAGGTAATAAACTAGGCTACAAAATATTTTCTGTGTAAAATTTGTGGTAATAGATGCGCAGGTAGACATATAAAATTATTTTGTACAGAATACTCCTTTTCAAACAGGAAATAAGAACTCATACTACTCTTTCTTTTTCGATGAATAGAAACACAGAAAATAAAATTAAATTAAAGGTTCGCAAAATGGATAAAGGATGTGCACATGTATAAGACTGCAAATTGTGTTATTTATTAGCAATTTAGTAAAGATTAAAAGGTCTTCTATTTAAATTAATATGCAATATTTTCGTTTAGTACGATTTGAGTATTAAAAAAAAATGACATGAAACCATTGTGATTCTAATATATATAAATGTTATACAACATTTCTTACATTGGTTAAGCTCTGGAGTATTGATAAACATTATTTTATATACGGAATATTATAATTTGTTTTCTGTTATATAAGGATATATATTTTCGTACTGCTTATGTTCAACACTATAGTACAATGAAAATTAAAATTTTCAAATTTTAATAATAGTAAAGTTTTAAGTAGGAAAATATATTTATCGAAATTATAATTAATAAATATATTAAATAGATATTTCAAGTTTTACTTTATATAACACAAACATTATTTTAAATGACAAACAAAAATTATAATAATAGAAATTATAGTACAATGACTTAACAAATCCTGCAAAAAAAAACATTGATGTATACTATTTCAATTCACTGGGATTTTTAAGTATGGTATAATATATCACAATACATGTGTTATGTTATTACATATGTTGACATACAGTTCAAGACTTTTTCATAATACACTTTAACTGCATTATACAAATTAATGTATGACACAACCAATGTAAGACATCATTTATAAATATTTAAATGTGTCATATTCTCTATATCTTTATATTAAGATATCATGGAATTATAAATATGCAATTCCTTACAATCTGGTGATTTAAAATCACGAATTAATAAAATCATTAGATAATTGCCAGGCTTCTTTATGTTACAAAGCAATACTTCGTATCATGTTTTTGATTAAAATAATGTAAATGCGAATGTCGCGGAATGGGGCGTTAAACGAATACATTGTCATTGTTGTAATTTTTTTGATAAAGAACTATACAAACAAATTTGGTTTATTGCGTATATTATTATAAAAATTAATTTAAATTCAACATTTGATTCTAGACAGGAAGATTTTTCGAGATCCGATATTTGTTGTAATTAAAATGGTGACAAATTTGCATTGTTTTAAATGGAATTGTCATGGACTCTCGAAAGAACACTGATATGTTACAAAAGTTATAACTAAAGCCAAAGCTAAACGGTTTTTTGGTGATTATATAAACGGTATATGGGAAAGTATGTTTGAAACCAAAGTATAATGTTCCTTACATAGGATACTTCTAATTTACTGTATTATTAATGAATATTTGTTATCTCGCTATACACTGTAGAAAATTAAAAAAAAGATACACAGGTATACGAATAGTATTTATTATTGTACTCCATATTCGAATTACTTTATTCAAACAGAACAGTCTTTAGAATTTTTAATATGAGACAGGAATTTAATATGTCAACATGTAACAAGTGAGAATTAGCACCTTCTAGAAGTATTAATTACAATCATCGAACAGAAAGTACATTCTACTGTACCAAAGAAAGCTTACAGTAATGGTGGGTTTCTTAAAGTACTCTGTTTAAAAATATTTGTACAAGAAAACAAACAAACAGCCTTCGGGTTTTAACCCTCGTGGTCCGATGACTGGGTATTTAGAGACCCGACGACTTTAAAGCGATGACAGACTGAAGAATGCATATGTATTTTTACGAATTTGGGTGTGCATATCTCCAGTGATTGTGTATTAGTGGATTATCGACGAGTTTTCAGTTCTAGAGCGATATTGAACACGGAGTCGTCTCTGTCCATAAATGTGTTTATTTAGTAACTGATCTTCAACGAACGAATCAGTTTCTTATAGCTATTTGTGGAAGAGGGACCTCGCCGACACAGTCGCTGGATCTCGCGGCCAGTACTCGGAGGATTAATTATTATTCTTTATGTTACATATATATATATATATATATATATCAGTTTGCTTAAATATTTTTATAAGGATTTACTTTTCTTTAATCCAAGATAACTACAATATGTACAAGATGAAAAAGTATCTCGAATCAACAAAATATTCGTAATTCTTAAGTGTAAAAGGTTCATTACTGTACATTGTAATCGATATTTAACTTCATTTAAATATCCTATCGTTAAGTATGTAAAGCATTTTTACAGCCAATAAAGTTTTGGATCGTCTCTTCTCACTTGTAATTTTAGTACGTGTCTATATATTTTTAATGCCGGACCCAAGAGTAAATCAAGTCCACTTAGAACATCAGATCGTTTCATCAACAATAAAGAATGACCATCGATATCCTGAAACAAATATACAGGTAACGAACGAGTTTATCCAATTAAAGAATTTTCGGGGATAAAAGATAGGTACCTGTTGCCTAAAAACTTCTGCTTCTTTTGGGAAAAGTCTTGCAAAATATTGGTAAACTTGTTCAGACGTCCAATCTGAAGCATCAGGTATATTTGGATCAATTCCATCCCTTGGACTGTCATCTTCCATTTGATCAGATGACCCTCTGGCAGGTGAAACTTGGGGACTTAAAACCGGAGGCAAAACAGGGGGATTTGATGGGGTGTCCGGCCTAGTTGTGAGCAGCGTAATACTCTGGTTTATATTCGTTTTATACTGTTTTTGTACACAATCATTACATTGCCATTTCGAATTCGATTTAGGAATTATTATTCTTGGCGTATGACAATAGTAATGATAAGCTTCGTCGCAAGTGAAGCATGTCGCAAGTGGTCCCTGTAAAAAATACATGGAATTAAAACATGAAGAAGTATAATTAATGTTATTAATTTCATAAACCACTTACAGCATCAGAAGTTTCGCAACATATTGTACAACTTTTACAACGTTCGCATTGCCAATTGCTACCTGCCTTCTGAATCATTTCTTCTGGACTATAAATACAACTTGGATGCGCTGCACATAAGTTTTTGATCGATTAGAAACTACAGAATGAAATTTTTTTATGAAATTTTTCATTATGATAATACCTCGTACTGTACAATCACGGCAGGCAACTAAAGTTTCTTGTTTCTCTTTGGCACAAAGGCTACATTGTCTGCAAGGTCCATCTTTGATAGCCGTTTTGGAAGTGTCTTGAGATTCTTGAGGCATTGATGCTTTATTATGAGAACCTGGCTGTCTGCCACGTTTTCTTTTTACAAGATTATTGTCGGATGGATCAAACACTTTTTTTGCTCTCTGTAACACAGTTTCGATGTAAATTTGTCTACCTTAGAAAATGTATAGATACAGGTAATTATATCATAATATTATGAATATAAAAGGTAAACATCACACACCTTTCTTCGTGCACTACGGAAACCACCAACATTAGTATTAGACGGTGTAGGTGAAGGATTAGTGGAACTTCTTCCTGCATCCTCATCCTCACGTTCTTCACTTAAATGTCCAGCTTCCTCCCTCTTTTCTTTTTGCAAATTTATATCGTCCTTACTATCTTTCCTGTAATCCTCAAACTTGATCTCTATGTCCATAGGATCGTCCGTTCGAACAAGTAGGCGCTGTTTACGCTCAGCTTTTGACGATCTTTTTAGGTTATGCGTCAGGCTATCCGAATTTTTCGTTTCCTCCTTCACATCCTCGACAGAGGTTTGCGACGGTTCCTGTGATTCTTGATCCTTTACAGAATCGTGTTCTGTCGGTGATTCTGTGCTGTCGTTTCTTCCCACAATTATCTCGTAACATTCTTCCTTCCTTATATGTGGATCAGACTTCGGACTTGCCTGACGTGAGGACCTTGGTGTATTCGACCTAGAGTCCGTAATCGTCAAGTTTTCTGTCTCGTCGAAATCATATAGTCCACCTGTAGTAGAGGAAACAGTTTGTAACTCCTTGCGCCGAGCGTTTCCATTCTCGAGAGTGAAAGACTCTCGATGCGTTGGTTCGGCGGTGGTTGTCATGTCAGACGTCGCCACCAGCGAGTAATTGCCGTTAGAGAGACGCGTTAAATTACCACTGGCCACTTCTTTCCCCAAAAAATCTTCTACCATGCGTCTCGATGTTGGATTTGAAACACCATCGAGCAGCTGTTCAATCAGTCTGTACGCTGGTACTCCTTGATCAAGGTAATCCGGCTCCTCGACAACGAGTTCCGCAACGGCACCAGCCACCATCCCGGAGTTTAATTTTTCCTTCACGAAACCCTCCGGTCGATTTTTGTATAGCTGCAACCGCGACCATTTCGAAGCATTACGATAACTAGTGTTTCCTTTGTAGTCAACTTGTATAACTTTTTCCGCCTCAATTAACCGATGAAGATCGGCAATTGTGTCACGGGCATCCACAGAAAATTTCCGTAACAAATAGTTGCAGATACGGTCAGCGTCGGGTCGCGCCTTACGTCGACGCAACTGATCTATCGCCTCCAGGATTTGCTCCTCGTGGAGTATTTGCGTTTCTACGCGGTGTTGCTGCATTATTATTACGAGTTGTGAACACTTTTTGCGCCGGAATGATAGAGTTGATGATTTCTCTTTGTATGTTGCTTTAAAACAAGGTAGAAATGATCTGAGTTATTTCCACGAGATTTTCTGCACGCTTTTACGGTGCTGGAAGCATCCGCGCCTGATGTCATAACGACCGGCAAAATTCTATATATTGCGCGTGTATGTCCGCTATATACTACTTTATCACTTTGGTCGTGGCTTTCGCCGAATTTTTATGCGTTTTTATTTTTAATTACACTTGTCGCGGACGCGCACAATATCTTTGCATTATGAAACGTTACTTGAATTGATCGTTCTATCGTATATATCGAAAGTCTTTTAATTACTATTCGGAACAATAGGCAAATAAAAAAGTCAATCGTTCTTACTGAAAGAACAGTACCCGCACCGCTCTCAGTATCGAGCGCAGAATCGGTTCGTGCACATAAACAAGTTCAAGCGATAAAAGGATATACCTCAATATGTTTCTATATACAGGATTGACTTGTTCCTTTTTTTTTAATTCTGCGAACGTACTGGTGTTGGATGAAAACCTTAACAACACAATTGGGGAAAATTCGTTACACGTGATGCAATATTATCGATTGAACGGATCGACCAAGTCAATAATCTGCAAAATCTATGGCGCATTCGGAACGCGCGAAATGTCTACTCAACGTTTACCCATTAATCACTGCGTAAAGCGATTAAACGCGGGCTCAGATGCGAGCATATGAATATGTTCACTTTCTATGGTTTTGTTCTTTGCTACCGGGCGAGGATTTCGAATTGCGTACCGCAACTGCGCTTGATCCATTGTTGGACTGAAGCCGAGAGATATAACGACGAGAGAGGCAATCTGACAAAGTCAGGTCGTCCGCCGCTGCTGGATCGAACATCGAACTGCAGCGCGACGCATTTCACACCCTTTACACGCACTTTTCGACGTCAGGATACTTCAGTGTCCACGTACGTAACTTCCTTCCGGTAATCGTCGTGAGCCACTATTTAAAATTCGAACAAATCAGTTAGCCAGCCAGGTAGCGTAGAACCGAACAAAGAGAACGGTCTTCGTATTGGTTGCAAACTGCTTGTTCTCCCCCGTCTTTTGTTTCGCTCGTGAAAAATGCACTTCGTGCACCCATATAATAATGCGCTCTCTCGCAAGGGACGAAACGGGACAATCGGGGAATAATTGCACTACATACGTGCCAAGTGACCGTCGAATGTCTTTACGCCACGCGCCAATCGCCGAACAACGGATACCTCTCCTCTTTCGCCGATCTCTCTCTCACCGTCCGACAAGTTTTCTAGAGTGTCGGATCTTGTGTGTTAAAGCGCGCTTCGCGACAGGCCACTTCGATACACGCGACCAAACGACGGACGACGATTCGATTCCACGAGTCCACAGTCCTTGCGAATGTGCATGCCACACGTACGTTACACGCTTTTATATGCTTGTATATATGTAATACGTGCGGATACGTACCACGCGGGTTATATCGCCGCCGGTTTGTACAATCCCCCGTATACGTACTTACGTACGCACGAGTTGACACTGTGCACAGACTGTTCACTAAATCTTTCGTCGATCTATCGTCTATCGTCGCAATGACACATGCGACAATTCCGAGAATGTCGATAAGCTCGGACAACTGTATCGCACAATAGCCACCACAGCACACCACGAACCAGCGAGACGCGGTTCTTTTCCTGAGGTAGTAGCCACGGTGCGCGCTATAGCTCCTCTCGCACCCGGTTCGACCGGTGAAAAATTCGCCACGACTATTTCTACACCTTGAAAATTGAGAACGCGCTTCAATAAATTGTTCTTAAGCGTACAACATATACACGCGTTTTTATCATTTCTAATATTCGTTCACCGAATTCGCATGCATCGCGTATACTTCAATGTAGCGCAACGCGCGAGACGCGCTCTTTTTCTAGAGGCGGCCTCTTGTGCGCGCCGCGCCAGCTCTCCTTGTACAGAACGCCCAAAAAGATCGAACTCCGTGAAACTGTGACGCACTTCACCACACTGCTACTGTCACTTCCAATAATTCTTAAAGAATCGTTTGCATGGCTGGCGAACTTTCTTTGCAGCTGCTCCTTAGAGTTATTTCGGCAGAACCGAGGAGCGCTAAGCCGGGTGCGGCTACACGCGAGTGTGGACGGACCGCCGCTGGAGTACGGAACACGCGGAGCGCACTTTTTGCGGGGACGGGACCGTGCAGGTACGGCGATACCTTTGTTTGCGCCCTACTAGGTACCGGCTTCTGCGCATCGCCTTCACCGACTTTATGTTTTCTTTATACAATAGTTTCCCTGATTTCTTAATAACCCTTTACCGTTTAACGGCATTGTTTTACTGCCCCATTGTGCGAGTAATTCAACCGGTAAACCACTGCTGACATTTTCATGCCTGGTATTGATTCGTCCTCGTGCGAAAGACTTATAGTTTTTATTTGTAACTGTTGTTTTTCTTTCAGATACTTTGTTAGATGCACGTTGCAGCACGTTACGTTTTGTAGAACAAAGTTATTGCATACTTTGTATGGGTTTTGCGAATGGTATATTAATTGTTTCTTTTAAATTGAAAGAAAAGTGTGCATTGCTGGGAAATTTTTTCAATGATTTATGCACGGTACGTTACTGCGTCTGTGATTTTAGAAACGACCGTGACGTATCGGCCATTCCCGAGCGCTGCTGTTCTCGTTCCCGGCCGATAGCTCCCTTTTGAGCCTGTTTTCAGATCGACGGATCTGACGCGACAAATAGTAAGCAAATCTTGAGTTTCGTCGCACCTGGCATGACGTAAATTTTCTTGTTCTTTAGGCAATACTTTTCTGCACGAACAATAAACTGTATTAATTTTAAGAACGTAAAATTATTATAGCTAAAACTACCCAGAACGCTAGGGAACTTCTGCGGACATTTCATTACGGAAATATACACTTTTAAATGTATAACTTATTTTATTACTATTTTTTATTTTTATAGAAGAAGGCAAAGTACGCGCTTCTTTTAATCCTCGCATAAACAAATATATTATAAATAAAAAAGAGGGCAAGGGATGAGACCAGCAGTTGCTGTCTAATGTTTTAAAAATTTTATTGCAAATCACATAGGTATAAAAAATGTAAAAATAATAAAATACAAACGTTGCAACAAATCGCACGTATGTTTAATAGCACAACCATCGTTAATTATAAAACATTGATTCCCTAAATTAAATGTGATCGTTTTCTTTTTCCATTATATTGGCACCAATACTATGCCGTCGAAGTTTAGAAATCTGTTGAAGAATAAGATATAATTAGTTAGTACTTTGAACATGGGAGTTTATTGTTTAAATAAAATTTTGTACATTACCAAATTAGTTGGTTTCACTTTGTGAGTAAATTTGTTATTGTCTCTTAAAGGACTCCGTTGCACATTTTCATTTGTCTTTAAAGCAACTGGTGAATACTTTTGCGAATCTGATGTTTTAAATGAAGAACGCTGCGGTGATTGATACATTCGTTCGCATTGACGACTAACATCGAACGATGAATTTAATCGTTTACTTATAGGAGGTGTCTGCGATCTCGGAATGCTAGATTCATTTGATTGACGTTTCGGCGTCATTTTCTTTGGAGATGGTAATTTGCTGTTTCTGAAAAATAAATTAATTTCCATTATTATTGTACATTTTATTCACATTATAAATATATTACCTCCGTGGACTTTTAGGTGGTCCGTTGTTATTAACATTTATATGTATAGTTACTGGTGATATATCGCAAGAGAAGTTGCGTTTCTTCGGGCTGGCAATTAGCTGCGATTGAATTTTTCGCGGCTTAGAATTTTGAGCATCTGGCGTTGATGATGCAACCGGCTTTGAAGATCGTGATTTTTTAAACACAAGTTCACCGTTTGTTGAATTAGGGGTACTACTTATAATTTTATGAGATTTAGGTGGTGTTACAGTATCAATAGCTGTAGGTATTTTCTTAATGAACGATTCTAAAAAATAAAAAATACCAATATTAGGAAGAGGAATAATATATTCGTTTCACTGTAACATTATATCGCATGTCTATTTAATTGTACCTTTTTTTTGCATACTTCCAATAGGAAGAATAGCTTTCATTGGCCCCTTTTTGTTCATGATTTCGACGCCAAGTTTCTTTTTTAATTTATTTTTCACTGTATTAATCCTACATGGTTTGTCTTGTGACAAATCTAATGTTTCGGATGGTTTAGCTTGTACACCTAGAAACGAATATGAATTGTTTTTTAGCACTACTATGCGTTCCTTAATATAATTATATACTGAACCAGGGTTTAGAAATTACCTTTACGTAATACATTCTGGTGGTTAGTTATAATAATTTTGTTATTTACTGACGGAGTAACAAAGCTCGGGTCGCTAGAAAAACGTTTTGTTACTTCCTTCAGCTGTGATATACTTTTGTTTGCAGATATCGACGAGATTGATTCATTTTTATGTGGTAGTGTTTGCGACGCAGATATTGTTCTTCTATTCAGGTTTTTAGATGGTTGCTTCTGCAATAAACGACATTGTTAATTTTTATAGCTCAATAATTGAAAATGGAGCAAATACAGTTTCGCAGGTAAAGCCGGCCTCAGCCATTGTGCGCACCGTGGCAAAGTAATTCATTTAAAGCAATCACTACAGGCTTCGACCGGAAAGCAATAGATTATCGTTTAGTGCCGGCTTTATGCGTGGCACTGTATAGTATTATACTTACCTTCGATTCTGAATGTAGGCTTAATCTATTAACAGACTTCGACAAAATCGAGGGATGTTTTTTATTTTCACATTTCAATTTGGAACTTTTTGGAGTTTGCTCCTTCTTTGTGTTTGTTGGGTTACTATTTGTATCTTTATCTATGTTCGAGTTATTAGAAGCGAAATTTAATACATTTCCTAAATTTGTAAGTACATCTAAGGTTGGGTTCTCTTCAGTCTGTTTGCTTAATAACTGCCCTATGTTTGTAAGAAGTTCAATTACCACTCTGCCGTTCAGTAAATTGTTACTTTCCTCGTTACAAGTGAAACTTTCCGTACATAAGTTTTTAGTATTAAGTTTTTCTTCTTTTTCTTTCTTCATTTGTTCACACTTATTTACTGTTTCTAAAGTATCATATTTTGATTCGTTATTTAAATGTTTCACATACTTTGGATTATTAACATGCTTAGACGAATCATAAAAGTTCACACTTTTCGGTGAATCATTACTTAAGTTATTTTCATGACTATGTTCCATGCTATCTTCTAGTACATTTTTTATTACTTCCACATTACCGTCCGATTTTTTTGGACTTTTATCTAAGTGATTAGGTGCATTGAGACAAGTAGCCAATAGTTCAGTATTGTCCTGACAATTAATGCCCAATGCCTTCTCTAAGTTCTCCAATAATTTGTTGGCTTCGACATTTTTGTCTGTTTTAATTAATTTCTTAAGATCTAACAGTAGTGTTACTGCTGAAAGACGCTTTCCTGTAGACATAGGTTCGACAAGTTCCATTTCTAACTCTTTTACTTTATCTTGAACCTTATTATTCAGTCCCTTCCCTTTATCCATACATGAATCATTATCCTTTATAACTTTGACATTTTTGGATTTTGCTCTGCCCTCATCAGGAGACACAGGCAATTCAATTAAATTTTCATCTTCATCATCAAATGCTGGTAACAACTCTGATGTCCATAAAGGATTGCTCGAAATGAGATCATCCATGCTTGCTGTGGAATAAAACACATATTATTCACAAGAGCTAATGAACCATATACACATTCGAATACATTGTTTACATTGACACAACATGCTATTACAGTGTAACTTCTATATCTATAGCTTCTATATCATTTTTCTATTCTATATTTTTACTTTATTTACATTACAGTTCTATTCTTATTCAATTCTTCGTTGCTTCTTTTATTAATATTTTTTGGTCGACCAGTAATATTGACATTTTAATTTACGGCATATTTTCTAACACATTCCGTGCCAGACCGATATTCGCTAACTTTCGTTGACTTCAATTGTGCAGCAATTCTGATGATAATTTGTTAAAACCAAGATGTGTACCCTTTCTATACTGCATGTTAAACATCGTACCTTTTTCTTGATCGCAAATGATTTTTCCAATTTAATGAATATTACGCAGCATATATGTTATAAGCAAAAATGTTGTTCTTCACAGCATAGTGCGCATACGACCCACATGGCACGGAACGTGTTGATACACATTTATAGAAAATTCTTCACAACATATACTTACACCCTGAACTGGTTTTTAAAGCTAATTCTTCGAAAGTTCTTGCAAGAAGCTTGGCTTCCTGAAATATCGATTTGTTAACTGTACTTCCATCCTATAAAATAAAAACCACAAATGTTTATAAAAAGCTTGTACAAAAATGTACACCTCGGAATGAATAACAATAGTTAGTTCAATAGTTCTATAGTTAATTGAGAAACTTACAATAAATACAGAATCAGAAGATGTATCTGATGTAGAGCTACTGCTGATTTCTTTGCTGCTATTATTCTCTAATGTAAATACATCGACATCGATTAATTTATTATTTACATCACACTTATCACTTTTTTCCATTACAGTCACATATTCTTTTACATCGTTCAAAGGGCTACATGTAAGTTGATTTTTGTTACCGTTTGGACTTTTAGGAATCTGAATATCACATGCTTTTACTTTGAGCTTATTAAAGCGTTCTGTTAAATCAGACATTGAACTTCTAGCAGATGTGTTCCCAACTGATGCTACTGATTTCCTTGTTCTTGGTAATAACAATTTCATTTCCCTATCAAGATCTATATTTTCAGTAGATTTTCCAAATTCTGATTTTCCAGATGAGCAACTTTCTATAAACGATCGATTAATAGTTCCATTTGATTGCATCAATGACGAACTAATCGTAGAAGAAACAGAGTTTAATGCAGGTATAGAAGAAATATTGGATAGACTTGAAAATATGGAACTTCCGCTGCTGAAACTTTTTAAAAATCCTTTGTTTAGGATATCAATCGAATTCTGAGATGATACAGTACTGGTATTATTAAAACCAATTTGTAAAGTTTCAGTTAAAGATGTTTGGTTGAAGTATTTCGATTTTTTCTCTGTTGTTCCTTCTCCTTGCGACAAAGACCGTTTCAATGGTACTTTCAAGACAACGGTAGATACTGCCATTTGCTCTATCAGCATTTTATCTTTTTCGGTGTTTTCTAACATCTTGCTTTGTAAAGCATCTATTACCGGATCATTATTTGATTCTTTATCAGTTTCAAATAATGTATCATTCATTACAGATTGATTTAAAATGGATAGATCAACATCTTGAACAATAATGGCAGGTATAATGTTGTTAGGCTTTGTAACATAGCTCTGTATATTGCAATTATTCGCATCTTCTACTATATTATCGTTAGAAACCTTGTTAGTAACCACATTGTTTCGATTTAATTCTGAATGAAATAAAGTTTCGTCTAATGTTTTGTTTAACTTTAACTTATCTCTAAGTGGTTTTTCTTCAAGAACATCATTCCCTGTCGACACGGAAGTACATGCTCTCAATGAAGAATTTCTTTTACATTTTAATTTCATTGCCTTTTCCAAAGTCACTTCAAATGGGTCATCTTTCTTTTGTATATATTCGGTAGTCTTATGTAGAGCCATATCGAAAGGATTATTTTCTAAGCTTTCACGTTTTCTAATTATTAGAGAACGGGTATTATAATTGCTGCATTCTGTATCCGTAGGAGCTGGTATTAAAGGTGATGCAAGTCTTGAGCTTAGTAAACCCTTTCTGTCAGGGCTGTTTAAATCTATAAGATCACACATTTTTACGTTTTCTATTTACGCTCGATGCGTTCTTCGTTCACAGTGATAGTAATATATTCTTCTCTACGTCAATTAAATGTTACTTCCTAGAAATGTATTGAAATTTCATGGTACATATTGTCCTGTGTTATTATTTGCAATCAACGTTGTCACAAGCTGTGTGCATACAAGTGGTTTTCCAAGAGATGCATAGTTTTGCAAATACTTAATGAGTTATTGTTTTAATTGTGAAATATTAAAAACCATTTGGGTTATATCAGCATCACACGAAGTATAAATTATTTGTTTTTATAACACTCACGTTACTCACGGCGAAAACGTTTACTCACGGTTACCACAAAACATTTTAAAAATCTTCACTCCACTGCCACCTGGCAGGTGTTTGAGAACTAAAGGTTAAACGGACACAACAATTTTCCAATTTATGTGCAAAGTATGTATGTATTCTGAAATTGAATACCTTGGAAAATTGAAAAAGGAAGTATATTTTACAGAGTTTTTATTGCGTTCTTCTTAAAATGATATAAAAAATGGGTATCATATAAGAGTTATGTTTCACATGCTCTAATTGCTTACAAATGTCCATACATATTAAAAAAACTCTGCTAACTTATATTGCACACATATATTATTAATCTTGTTGATTATATTCATGGTATATCATTTTTACGAGATAGAGTATTATCATATTAAGATAAGCATAATATTTGTATGTGCACGTATCGCAACATCTTATTCTATCTTTATCTTTATTTTAATTGATCTCTGATCCTAATAATTTTTTCAGTTTTCGTACACTAGAGAACTGTTATTGCCAAAGTAGTAATTTAAAATATATGTTCATCCACATTAATTTCCAATCTATATCGTGACATTTATAATTCTCATGTTTTCAAATATATCGTCATTCTAAATAACACGACGAAAATTAATAAACGCTACATTGGTTTTAAACTGAATTTCGAATACATTTAAACAAAGTTAATTTTTCCAATTTAATCAGAGTTTTTAATGAAAATGGTCTTAAAGCTTGGCACGCCTTCCCAATAGCTAAACACGCTCTCCTATTGGCGTATGGTCATGAAAAAACGAAATTCGATTGGTCAATGAAAATTGTCTACGCACTCGTACAACCAATCGCGTTGCTCCATTGCGTTTACCACCGCAATATAAGGATGCACGTATAAGAGGTTGCTTCGTTAACGTTGGCGTCACCCCTAAACAGTTCTTCCGTTGACTGTGGTAGGAGGTTTTGGGCTTCGGTAGTTTTTTAACCGCTAAAAGGCGTCTTTTACGGACACGGTGTTACAGTGCACCAAGTTGATGATTCGATAGCGTGAGGGCGAGTGATTGTGCAATAAAAGGATCAATTATTGTGAAAAGATGTCAACGAAGGCAAGTAAGAAGGCTACGGCGACCAGTTCGAGTAGCAGCATGCAGTCGCCGCAATTCAGCACGTCAACGCCGATCGGCCAGCGACCAGGAAGTCCATTGAGCCCGACCCGTTATTCCCGTCTCCAAGAGAAGCAAGATTTACAGAATCTAAATGACCGGCTGGCTTGTTATATTGACAAAGTACGACATTTGGAAACCGAGAATTCGAGACTTACGCGGGAGGTACAGACGAGCCAGGAGATTATCACCCGCGAAGTATCCAACATAAAGTCTATGTATGAGCATGAATTATCAGATGCAAGAAAATTACTCGATGACACCGCTAGGGAACGAGCGAAACTCGAGATCGATACAAAACGATTATGGGACAACAACGAGGAACTTAAATCGAAGTAAGTATGTTGTTACGGTTCATTCTGATCTCGGTCAAATGATAATGCGCCATGAGAAATATAATCTGAATCAATGCAGGCTCGATTTTTAAGGGGTTGGACCGAGACTGTTTGCTTGATTATGGGTCTATTTTCTGAACCTCTTAAGCATTTTGGTACCATATACATATGTTACTTATTATAATCAGCGTATTATCCCGCTATGAATTTTCGTTGATTTATATACATTTCATTTGACTTACGTTTTGCACAAAAATTGCATATCGGTACACGACGTAAAAAAACACTGCATGTGAAATGAAAGTTAAATCGAAATGGTATATCTTAAATATAGTTTGTAAATAATTCGAATTTTTTTTATGTTGAGCAATAACATAGTTGTTAGTAGTTCTCCGTTAACAATTTTGAAATTAATAACAAATAAATGCTTGAGTCTGTCAGAGTTATTTACACACGGTGTGTCATATAAGTACCTTTTCTATCGAATTTCAATGCCACTTATAAATATGGCATTTGTTTACATTGAGATTAAATGATGTCATAAATGAAAATGCGGCAAAGACTAACTATTCTCTATCCTCGCCATTTTTCGATTTAATAAGGATTGATTATATACACATGGTAAGATTATTATTATGTACATGTGTGAACACGTAGATACTCAACATATGAATGGTTGCATACGCGTGTGACAATATGCAAACGCTATATCAGTATCCAGTATCAATCCATTCAGTTTTAATGTAATATTTCGTTTCTATTGAACAATACATATGTAGTTCCTTACATCTTTTCTTTCTACTTGTGCTTGATACATATAATTAAAACTGAGTTTTGAACAAAAAATAACCATGAATCATGTGTGATATTCTCATGATCTTAAACAAAACTAAAATTTGAATAACTGAATAACAACCTTCGTAACTGCTCAGACCTTTCAGAAATGTCAAATGTGAAAGGAATTTTCACACTAGTATACTAATCAGATATGGGCTCATTCACGAAATTGATGTTTGTTTTATCAAGATAGCATATATCATTGACGTAATCGTATCAATAGTGTACACGCTTTTCTTAATTTCCGGCAATCGAAAAATTAATCATTCAAATAATTCGAATTTGGGCTGAAAACTATTTATAGTATTATATAGTATAGAAAAGTATTTATAGTTTGTATTCTGGGGGAATGAAATAAAACACTACGATGTATGACTCTCGCAAAGAAAGAATGTATTATGCATTAGCCATTGTTACTACGTGAATACATTAGTCGTTTACTATGTCTTTAAAACGTAGACGAAAGGCCATGGTAGTTTTATTATATTGCATCGTTGGAATTAATCGCAGAATCATTAAAAATTTTGGGTGTGCCTAACTGGAAACGTGACGTTACTACGACCCATTGCGTCACGCTTACTATACGGTGGTGATGTCATCTACAGTCGCATGTATAACCTCGACTGAAAACATTGACCTCCTTTCATACGAGCGTTGAGCAATCGATAAAAATATGGGGAAAACTTGAAACAAGCGGGAAACATGTTATCCCTTAAATAAGCAAATATAAAGAATAAAACAAATGAAGCTTTATAATTTCGAATATATGGGCATGTATATATTTAGAAATTGTTAATATTTTGTTGCACACTTTTAATATGTCGCGGTAAATGATCTTCCGTATATTATAATTAACGTTTTCATGATCAAGAATAAATGAGATATGGTAAATCGTTATTTTTGTCCGTACAGTTAATGGAAAATTGGTATTTCATGTGTACGAAATGCATGTTTCGTGCCAGATGTCTGTATTGAGTCTGTTTTGTTATGGTTATATCCGTTCCATGTTTGTGAACGCCGTAGGGGGGTTCGACGTAATTTTTATCACCCTCCCCCGCAGTTTATTCATTTTTTCTTTCACGTGTAACAGACGGGTTGTTAAAAATTATATAGGCGTCGTATCAAAAGTTCTGAGCAATATCGAAAATCTTAAAAATATGTTTTTCTTTACTACGATACGAGTCGGACATTTCTCCTGATAATTCGACACGATTTTGTAAAATACCGTGCAGTTATCGGTATATGATAAGACTGCATATGAAATGTACACGTTGCCAACCTTGCGCATTCAGCATTTTATGAAAAAGGACAGTTCTTATAAATGGAATGGCGGCAGCGGCGGGATATTTGTCCTTGTTTGAACATACATAAGCACAGCTTAACCGGAATAAGAACTTTATTATAT
Organism: Nomada fucata; assembly: GCA_948146005.1. Lineage (NCBI taxonomy): Eukaryota > Metazoa > Arthropoda > Insecta > Hymenoptera > Apidae > Nomada > Nomada fucata. The sequence continues at coordinate 12,627,254 of OX411276.1, forward strand.
GATAAAATAAAGTACAATCTGTAAATAGTATTTTATTACTCAGGCGATCATTCCGTTCAACTAGATTAAATATATGTGATTCTTAATTATTCTTTTTCAAGTTCAATAATCGCGGTATATTTTTATTTCTTTTTTATGTCACGAATATTTTTTGGTTGTATTGTATCATGACGTTACCGGTAGATTGATGTAAAATAAGGAAATATTAAGATGATTCTATGTAGACACCACGGCCGAAGATAAAATTCTCGATGTGGGTCGTTGCCAGAAATAGAAGCACGAAAGCTCACCTCTTCCCTACTGTCGGAATGTCGTGAACGATTGAAATTTTCATATGGAATTCGTTCTGTACATAGTTTAAACGAAATGTAAAAATTCTACTGCATTTTCTGTTGTTGGGTTTGATACTAATTATATTAAATCGAAAATAAATTATAAGAGATCACGGTTGGTTTTAGAGTGTTTTTGAAACATTGGTATATTTTTCAATGTACACGTATTAAAAAATGCATGCGATATCTTTTATTTATATTTTTCGCAATTTTTATTCCCAGGCTGGACAAAAAGTTGATGGACTTGCAAGTAGCGGAGAGAAATTTATTGTTATACGAGACACGCTACAACGATTTGCAATCACAGTATAATCAGTCTCAAGCGGAACGTAAAAAAGTGGCTGACAGAGAAAGGGAATTGGAACAGGAAGTGGAAAAATTAAAGACGTTGCTGGATGATGCTCGTAAACATTTAGGAGAGGAAACTTTGCAACGTATTGTTCTTGAAAATAGCATTCAAAGTTTGAAAGAAGATATCAGCTTCAAAGACCAAATTTATCAGCAGGAGCTAACCGAAACAAGAACGAAACGACAGGTTTGTATTTAACGATAGTTTGCACAATTTTATTACATCGATCTCTGTATGCTGTTTACTCATAGATATTTGATTGATTTCGTTCTTTGTTCTTAAATTTCAGATCGAGATCTCTGAGATAGACGGTCGTCTTGCCGAACAGTATGAGGCTAAAATGCAGCAATCTTTGCAAGAATTACGAGACCAGTACGAAGCGCAAATGCGTGCTAATAGGGAAGAAATCGAGTTGTTGTACGAGACTAAGATCAAAAATTTGACAGCACATGCTCAACGTAACAGTGGTGCAGCAAGTTTAGCTGTCGAAGAATTGAGACAAACAAGATCCAGAATCGATAGCCTCTCCCAAAAAATTAATGAATTAGAGGCAGGAAACAATGCTCTCAATGCTCGTATAAGGTAATTTATTTGAAATCAGTTGTACTCGTGATTTATTGGTATACGTTAATTAAATAAATTTACAACTTTTTTCAATACAGAGATTTAGAAAATCTTCGTGAGAATGAGAAAGCTCGCCACGCTGAAAGTTTAGCATCTTTGGAAGCTGAATTGGCCCGCATGCGCGATGAAATGGCTCAACAATTGCAAGAATATCAAGATCTTATGGATATTAAGGTTGCCCTTGATTTAGAAATTGCCGCATATCGAAAACTTTTGGAATCTGAAGAAGCTAGGTAATCCATTAAATATTCTATACAACTAGTGCATCAATTTCGCGAGGCAATTGCATATCGATAATATTTGTTTATTTCCAGGCTAAACATCATGCCTATGCAGTCAAGTTCATCAGTATCTAGTGGTAGAACTACCCCTTCAAGGCACACTCCATTAAGGGGTGGTAAGAGAAAACGCACTTTATTAGAGGAGAGCGAAGAACGTAGCAGTACCGATTATAGTGTGTCTGGAACAGCTAGAGGCGACGTAGAAATTACAGAAGCTGATCCACAGGGACGCTTTGTAAAACTTACCAACAAAGGGAATAAAGTGAGATATTATTTAGTATGAATAAAAACCATGTTTTTCTTTTTATACTGTAGTTTATTACAGTAGTTTATTTAAAAAAAAAATAGGAAATAGGTCTTAGCGGGTGGCAAATTATTCGGAAAGCTGGGTCCTTGGAAACGCTATTCAAATTCCACCGCACTGCGAAATTGGAATCGGGTGCCACTGTACTGGTGTGGTCTGCAGACATTGGTGCCACACACGAACCACCATCAAACATTGTCATGAAAGGTCAAAAGTGGTTCATAGCAGATACTATGACAACTACACTTTTGAACAATGATGGCGAGGTGAATTCTTGTTTTTTACTGATTTAACCTGTTAGCTACGGCAGCATTTTTCGCGCAGTAACATTGCAATGCAATTTCTGCACTATGCAATTACATTAAAATTGAATTATAGAAGAATGAGTTATAGTTTTCTCACGCATTTCCATGTAATGAAATTGAAGAAAAAAACATATCAAGATAATATGAACATGTAGAAAAATGATATACGCAAAATACAATATAGTGGAGTACAGTAGCTAAAGGGTTAACTGGATATTCGATTTTTGGTTTAATAGAAATATCGTATTCTATATTTGTGATTTCTTGAATGTTAAAATAGGAAATGGCTACTTCAGAGTGCAAAAGGCAACAATTAAGTACATCTTTATCCCGGCATAGGGAAAACCTGGGGTTTCGACCATCTGAAGACCTTCACCATCAGCAGGTAGGTTACAGTCACCAAAACCTAAACAAAAGCCAGAAATGAAGATTAACAAGTGATGACGATATTTCAGTGTTATGTTGATTGATTTTAATTAGGCTTATGTTTTTTATTCGCAGCTGAAAAAAATATTGAAAAGCATAGTTATGTTTTTGGGAATAAGTATTTGCGTTGTTCTTCTTTTCAAGTGTTTATTTATTTTCTTACTTAATAAAAACTTTGATGCAAGCATCGAAAATACGAATACATTTCCCAAAGATGACCTTTGAATATTAATCGAATATCTACAATCAAAGTGAACATTTCGAAAGTTGATTTCAAACACGATCAAACATCTTATGATTCCGAAAAATCGTTTATATTCAATAATTGCATTTAATTAACGAAGACAATGTGGCTATAAAACATTTTTTTTTTTAATATTTTTTATTAAAACAAAAATTCGTGGAGACATTTTTCTAAATTCTCGTGACTCTTTTTAATTAATTTCATTGTTATATATAATATCATAAATATAACATAAATAAAATCGGGGTGTGTGTCATCAAAGAATCTTCTTATTCCATAGAGAAGATATGTCTACCCATATTAAGTGGGCGACCAAATGGTTCTGGTGGGTCGATTTATGTAAGTCGTTTTCAACTTATCGAACGTTAAGATAGTCGCCGAAGATTAATGTCATTCGCGCTTTAAGTACAGAGAATTATTTGGCTTTGTCTTTTCCTCTTCACAGCACCTTATTTTCATTCTCACGCTTCACTAAAACTTGATGAGTGTTTAAAAAAATAATGTAATTTAATCTCTTATTATCTCATTGGTTAACCACATTGTCTTTAGAATACATTTCCAAAACAATAAAATATCTACTACCATCGGTATTGTTATTAGTACAATACTATCGGTATAAAAATTAATAAGATACTAAGAAGAAAATACTAAAGCGTATATTAACCAGCAGATAACATAACTGGTTGAAATTTATGGCTATCAATATCATTTTATTTGAGGAAAATAAAAAATAATTTCTTCATACAGATATATCAGAGCTTACCAGATATGTCGTTTAGTCTGAAGCATGGCTAAGTATTTTAAAGTTTGCAATTAACGAGGTGGAATCAAATGATGAAGACATGCGTTATGAACTTTATTGCAAATACTTTTCCTGGGATGATATATTTTCATCAAATGATTTTACCCTGTTTCACCTAATGTATCTAGGAAGTGTATATCATTCGTTAAATTCAATTTACAGAATGAAGGCTCGCATTGCACTAAAAAATTTCGTTCGCCATACATTACATTATTAACGTTCCATACAAAGCTTTGAGTAAAATAATGTTTCTCAACAAGCAATACATGCTTCTATAATTTGTAACCGTACGTGTGCATAAATCGCTTTACAATATTCGTTAGGTGTCAGTGTCTCTTAATAGAAAAACAAAAAAAAAAGGAAACAACAATAATTAACAGCGATTAATAGGGGCTTAAGATTCTGTAACTAATAATTGTCGAATAATATATCGAGTGGCATAATAATGGCGTCACTTTATGTGGGTTTTATTAAGAAGGAATATTAATCTTTTTTCACGAGTACGATTTCTTTTTCTGTTCCAGGGTGACCCCCAAGGAGAAGAGTTTTGCTGCCTTATGTGAAAATAAGTCCACAAAGTAATCTTAAGAATTCTAACAGCACGTTTTAAAAATCCTTGGCCAAGTACAGAAAAAATGCACTTGAGAGAGCCTCGTCTAGAGACCGAGTCTGCAGAAGTTTCATTAACACAAGGAATTCTTATAATGTTTCGAATGATATATTTTGCTTAAGAAAATAATAAAGAAGAGATTAAGAACAGAATTTACGACACCATGTTAGTACTTTATACTTATAGAGATACGTACAGCATATGAGAAAATATTCTGTAATATAATGTTTAAATCAAACTTAACGAAAAAGTTTCATCACGTTTGAAACAATTATTGCATTTATATACTTGCACTTCGTACAAATCTTGTTTGTCCGTTATATCAGAGTTACTACGTTATTAAATAATAAGCACGAATAATCTTTTCAGCGAGATCGAACTATCTTTGGCGTACAATTTATTTCTACCTAGTCGTTGTCGTGCCTTTTTAAATGTAAAAAAAAAGAGATCTTCTTTTCTTAGTAGGTAATAGTATTTATTTTTAAGTACAAACCCGGATGCAGCAGGAGCGTGGTGCCCGACGTATATGATATTGAAATTCATTCATTTGACAGGAAAAATATTTTCTGATATGTATACCGATGTTATATTTGAGTTTTCTATTAATAAATAGGGTAAAGGAAGAGATCAAAATCTATGTTTACTGCAAAATGTATCTGCTCCGTCATCCGGAACATCATTTTGTTAATTGTATTCGACTTTATACCATTTATACCAGTAATAAAAATCTATAATTAACCGCAATCATTATGTATATATTTGCCAAAGTATATTCCTTAATTGATTTTGCTGCGGTTCCTGAGATTTAGGTATTATTTATTATATCTTTATGGACAGTCACTGCAATTAAATATTTCAGTAATCATTATTGCAGAAACACGATTGACAGAGTATGTAGTCATACATAATGAATGATGTTGCTGTGAAGTCACCCTAATTCATTCGATCTCGCTCGTGTCGAGGGTGAAATCGCTCGTGTCGAGGGTGAAATCGCTCGAAGAAAGTATCGAAATTTCGGGGTGGCGGTGGATGACTCGTTGAGACCGTAACATTTCTTTCGATCGCAGGCGAATACCTCCTGTTTTGTTAGCGTCGTATTTTTTTATTTTCCACCATTCTCATTCCTTATTTGATTCAAAGCTAAATTCTTCTATTTTTTTTATAATCATATTCATATTAACGTTGTTCAATGCGTTGATATGTCCAATAAGCAAATGTGGCCCTGTGGCCCGCGTGTCACATGTTCTGGTGGCCCGCAGGTCTGTGCCGGATCATTGGTTTAAAGAAATTAGAAACAAATGCGATTATCTCAGCTTGCCGGCGAACTACATCAATGATCAGCAGACATAAATTAAAGCTGGCAGTATAAGCTACCATCTTCAATAGGTGGGAACATTATTCCCTGTCCAGTTCATTTGTTATAAACAATTGAACAATTCAAATTGTTATTAGGGCCAACTGCATACAATCACAGCAACGGGCTATTTTTTATCGTGTAGTTTACTCCTTTCTCTTTTTATTGAGACATTGTTGATTGAAATCAGCCCAGCAGAAGCCGGGATAATAATTCTTTTAACTTTTTTCGGGAGCGATATGTCGAGAACGGTACAAGTGGCGCCATCTCGCGTTTGTGGCCTTTTTCGCAGTTTTCCGCACCGCCAAAACCGAATTTCTGGATTACATTGTTAATTTAAACAATTGCGTTTTTCTCGGCTTCTACTGCGTACTTCTTAACCGGGCGTGTTTTAAATTAAAGCTGGGAGGTATAGCTGTATCCTCCAACAGGTACAACAATACGGCACTTGTGGTTTAAAAGTTATTAACAATTGAAAAATCGGAAAAACGCACTCCCGGTCACTGCAATTATCTCGGATTCTAGAGGCGCTAGATCAATAATCGAGAGCTCAAAATGAAGGTAAAGGATGCCGCTACACATCAATAAACGATTTACAACTTCTACATGCGTTGTTTACATTTTACAAACAATTTAACAATTCGTTAGAGAATTACACTGAAACTATACACGAGGGCCGATCTAATGGTGAATCAGATTGTTCCTTGAACCGAGAGCTTCTTATCGAGAGGTCGTTAGTTAAAATCAGCACTGCAGAAGCCAAGATAATACAATTTCTTTATAGAAATTATAACTCGATCCCTGATCTAGCAGTACCAGAAGCCGAGATAATTGCAGTGACCCGGAGGGCGTTTTTGCCGATTATTCAATTGATAAAAACTTTTAAACCACAAATACCATATTGTTTCACCATTTGAAGGAGATAGCTATTGAACGTAGGTATAACACAAGGCAAGTCCGGTTAAGAAGTACGCAGTAGAAGCCGAGAAAAACGCAATTGTTTAAATTAACAATGTAATCCAGAAATTCGGTTTTGGCGGTGCGGAAAACTGCGAAAAAGGCCACAAACGCGAGATGGCGCCACTTGTACCGTTCTCGACATATCGTTCCGCAAAAAGCTAAAAAAATCATTATCCCGGCTCCTGCTGGGCTGATTTCAATCAACAACGTCTCAATAGAAAGAGAAACGAATAAAGTACACGATAAAAAATAGCCTGTTGCTGTAATTGTATGCAGTTGGCCCTTATAACAATTTCAATTGTTTAATTGTTTATAACAAATGAAATGTGGATGGAATAATGTTCCCACCTATTGGAGATGGTAGCTGATACTCCTAGCTTTAATTTATGTCCTCCGATCATCCATGTACCTAGCCAAGAAGTGGCAGTAATCGCAATTTGTTTATCGTTTCTTTAAACAAATCCGATTATCCCAGCTTCTATTATGCCGATTTCAATAAGCGATTTTTTGTTATTATATTATGATATTTTATACAGGATTTTTAAAGTACACTGTCTAAGGAAACTTCTGTCATTGTATATTCAAGTCGTGCATTAATCTTTATCGTATAATTAATAACTTCGTGTGCCGGTAAGTAGCCAGGTGACTTATGCGTATGCGATGAACAATTGTAAATATTTATTTATATTAGGCAAATTATATTGCATTACTATTTTAGGAAGAAGGTATTGTAAGCTCGTAATCGAATTTAATATTCAGAGCGTCTGTGCAAAAATGTTTGTCGAAAGTGCGACTTTGTATTAGTAGAGCTTGATATGCAATTTCAGAAAATGTCGGGGAATTCAATAATATTTAGGATCAGCGCCAAATTTAATTATTCTAATCGCTATTTTTTCAAGTTCTTTTATTTGTGACTTTGTATTTCAAGTTTCTCGGCGACATACCATTCGTCTTACAGATAGTGTACAGTTCGTCCAGAGCTAAATGAAAAAAATGGTGTGGGGATTTCTCACCCCACTAAACGAACTACAAAGCTCGACCGCCCGACGAACCGAGCAGGGCAGTGCCATGCCAATTTGAAATGGGTGCACATATACAGTATATGATATACTGTTGATCAATGTGTAAATGGTTTGAGACAGTGTCAGTAGAACGGACCCCAATTTCTTGAAGTTCGCGGCTCGCTTTTGTCGGTGTCGCTAGGTTGTAAAGGAAAAAACAAGGATAGAACGATAGCCGTGGCAGCCGAGAAATTTAAATGCCACCGTGTCCGTGTGATTACACAAATGCGAAACAATGCTATAATAAAAACGACAGCCTAACTTTTTTATTTTTAGTTTTTTCGACTTATAATTTTTTCTATTATGTTGTTGAAATTCTCCCGATTAAAATGAGACCAAACATGATATATTTCAGATCATATTGTATCTTTATTTTTATTGTAAGGCATGTATTACATGAGATTAAAAAACCAAGTTTATTAATGTTCAATTTATTATGGTTCACACGTTAAAGCATTAATAAATATTCAGATATAATAGTTTGTTGAAACAAAAGATATCGCATTGGCATGGTAACTCTACAGGCGTTATATATCGTATACTGCAAACCAAGGATCATACTGCGCGAAGAATTAAAATTGTATCAAATACTTAAAATACTAAATAAAATGTATAGCTATACTAGTAATAACTGAACTACTAGTGTAATTAGAAATTAATTCGTAGCTTCTCATCTTATTGCTTAGAACCCAACATCGACAAGGCGCGGCGGCCCTGCCGATCGGCGGCATCAATCGGCCGCTCTCACTCCACTTTTTTCATTTAGCTCTGGACGAACTGTACCAAACTTACATGGTTTTCGGTGTAAGTGCCTATAAATTTATATTTAACCGAACTTGTAATCAAAGTGATATTAAAATTTATATAAGATTTACCAAATAAACAGAATATAAAATAATTGAGGAACAGCTGACGCTGAAATCAGTCTTTATTATCAGCCTGTATGGCAATTTCACGCGAGACAGAAATCTGCAAGGTGATAAGTCTATTCTATGGCTTGTCTGCGATAGGCTTCCAGTCAATTCTGAATCTTCGCGTCACCGCTAGATCGCAGCACGTGTCCGATATATCATCCCATTTGACAGTAGTAAACTTTCTACGAAACATTCGACAAGTGGCGTTCGATGGCAAAAGTGCGATGTGCGGTGCTTATAAACAGAAGTCCATTGAAGCTGTGCAAAATGTTCGACAAAGATGACGCATGCCTATGATAAATGTTATCTTGGTTAAACGATTCTGTGAACGTCGGTGTCGAGGTGCATTTCGTTTACCGTCCGAAGAACCAAGAATTTCAACGTGCATCGTGGGTGAGTGTATTTATAGGTTACCCGTGGATTTATATTCAGCGGTGTGGTTGTATTTGTAATATTTATCACAATGATACGTCTTTGCATAATCGTAACGCAACATCATCTTTTCTAAACATCGCAGAAAATGGTGTTACAATTCAGAATTCACGTTGCATTGCCATTTACTTCTTAATTAGCACCTAGCTTTACTTGACTCTCGCTGGTATTACATGTCTCGTGTAAACCTTGAAAATGAAACAGGCTTATATACACTTATATACACAGAAATGTACCTTGTGCTCCTTTCAAATTTCGGTGGTGTCATTGATGTTAATTTGTTTTACCGGTAAATGCCATTCAGGTAGTACAGATTGACTCGTGTGTAATAGTTTCCGCCCTTCGAATTACATATTTCAAGGTTGTACGTTCGAGCACGGTGTTTGGTTTGCATCTGTAATATACATATATGTATCTCGAATTTGTTTGCTGGTGTCTGCATTTCTACTATCTCTTACGATTATACATTTTCATGATGCGAGCATATATTTGCAACGACATACAAAGTAAAGGAATAATTATCTCGCGTTCATATACATATGATATATATAATATATATATATATACATATATATATATATAGAATACAAATATCTTCAACGTGTAACCTCGTGATCTACATTATGCCGGACAGTATCTTGTCTGTCCTAAAATGAATAATTTTTGTAACGCCTTCGATAGCTCAGTTGGTAGAGCGGTGGACTGTAGTTGGTTGATTTCTGTAGACATCCATAGGTCGCTGGTTCGAATCCGGCTCGAAGGAAACATATTTTTTTTTCATTTTTCAATTTGATACCATTTTCTTCGTTACTCGCCTTTTGGCATTTATTCTCCCTAATGTTCACTGGACAAATAATTAGGATAGTTTATTTAACCATATATTATTACAAAGTATGGGGCGAAGTAATTTATATTTTTGTGAGGTGCTTTTGTGAAAGATATAATTTCTATGCTATTTTAGTATATTGTTTTAACATTTTCAATGATCTATTATAGCAACATTCATTCTTGCTCCATTTCATGTATCAAATACTTGCTGCCCTCTGGAAGCATAAGCGTATATCACAGTATCCGTAGTAGGCGATAATGTAGTTCGTATCCCTTATGATGTGACTAAGTATGCACATAAATAATTCTAAACGATAGCAACATAGATTAAAGTCTGCTGTAAAACATTAATCATTGAACGACACTTTACCTTTGCCATTTTGTATTCCTTTGAAGACTCTACAAATACGCTCTTCTACAAAATTAAAAGTTCACTAAATATTGACCGAATGATTATCCATTTCTGAACCACTCTAATTTTGTTGAAAAAAAAAAAAAAACAGTTCTGCTAGGTTTATGTTGGAGCGTTGAACTTGAATTTTTATAAGACCCTTTTACACACTACTTCCAAGAATGTAAAAAAACATTACTAAATTTTGCCTACAATTTCCAAATAAAATAAATAAATATTGCGACAACGTCGATTTCTGAATTGCTGTAACTTCGTGGCAAGAAAAAGTACGCACAACGATTTACCTAGGCTAGTTTCAAAGGTCCGACACCTCCGTATTTAATTTTTTCAATAACTCTTTCATATTAAAAAAGCGGAGTGGAAAACTGAGGATGCTTGTCTTCCCCTCGAAACGTTAAGAATCAAATTCGCCGCTGAAGTTTCATTTGACGAAAAGTCAATTTCAATTTCGCACAAGCATATCGTCTACATTGAAAGATTAATAAAACAATAGCTCGAGTTCATGGACCGAGTCGCTAAGTAAAAAGGAATTAATCTTCGCGTTCGATCGGGCGGATCGTTCGGGAGACGGGACGCTGATATACCGGGTGGCGTGTTCACGTTAATTTATCGTCGACCCGCTCTAATCGTTCTACGTAATTTATTACTACTCTGTTCATATTTATTGGAGGGGTGGCCCTCGCTACCGATGTATTGTACTCGCGAAATTGCTTATATTGTTGCCCGTTCGCCGGATCACGATAAATTATACGACTGGGAAGGTGTGATACCTGACGCGCGCCCGATAGATCGCAATTGTGGCCTGGCATGATTTGATGCGGTATTTTGTGTCACCGTGCTTTGTGCTCCCTTCCGTGCATTAATCGTCAGGATTGCTGCCTCCCGTTAGGGAACGCTGAAACTAGATTTATTATCATAATTTTAATTCCAAGACTCGTTGTTCCCTCTGCAATACTATATTGATTATAGTACTATAATACCGTATTGCAGTAGTTCAAATGTTATGATACCAGAATAATTATTATGCGCGATTATAATTCTAATTATTTTTAACCGGTTCGATTATGCACTAACATCGGGGGTGAAACAATAATTATTACTGCGTTCAGTATTCTAAATATTATATTGGGTGTACAAGTAAGTACCTGCGACTTTTTCTGGCAATATTTGTATTAACAGAAAACTTATGGTTCCATAACTTTTAATCGGTGTATTTTCCATCGTAATCTACCACTTTTTGCCATCTATCAGGCAGCATATGAATGCCGCGATGAAGAAATTCTTCACCTTTTGACGCGACTTAGTCGTCGGACCCATCTTATCGCTTCTGCTTCGTTTCGGAAGGTTGTGCCAGCGCGATCATGCTGCATTGATCAAACCAAATGAAAATCGAATGGTGCTATGTACAACTGGAGAGTACACGGGGGTTCCGGCAGAATTTCCCATCCGAGATGCAGTACTGTTTTCTTCTTATTTATACACCTAACGAAGCAGAAGTGATAAGATGGTTCGACGACTATATCGCGTCAAAGGAAGAAGTATTCCTTCGTCGCGGTATTCGTATGCTACCTGAGAGATGGCAAAAAGTAGTAGATTTCGATGGAAAATACTCCGATTAAAATTTCATTTGAATTAAAACCATTTAAACCATAATTCAAAAAATTAATACAATATTTGTGTTAATTGTTAATACAAATATTGTCAGAGAAAGACGCAGGAAATTATTTGTACACCTATTAAGAATAGCTGGGGATAATTTTGGTTTCATAAAGAGTATCCGACTGATGCAGCAAATGAATTTGTATACGGACAATGAGAAGAAATAATAAGTGCTAAGCAGCGTAATAAATTTCGGATATTAATCAGTCAGGGCAATGGCGTGGTTGTGTTATCAAGGTTTTGGAAGAAGCAATATATTTCGGATAATGCAATCGTATATATATATGTGCAAAAGTGACCAATATTATCCCTACGTTACCCCCGTATAGACAATAATCAAATCGCTTCGCGAGGAGGCAGGCGATTCATCCGGTCAAATATTTGCCCCCGGAATTTCCACATTGGTCGACCACCAACTGGGGTGTAGCTTTTCGTCGTTCGAGTAATAATCGCACGGGGCGGTTGCACGCAATTTTGCGGCAGAATTCTCGTTCGTCTGACGCGTTCTATTTTTCGCTGGTCCGTGTCGTAGATCTTGAAAGTAACCAGCGCAGAAGTGACCACGATGTGCGTATAACAATCCTCGCATAATAATCTGTTAAAAGTTCTACTGCGCGTATCACGCTTAAAACGGAGCAAACATTAATATGTAGGCGCGGTTCGTAAGGCCTTAAAGATTAGCAGGCTTTGGTGTCAACGTTCACCGAGGCAGCTCAATTTTCCTAGAAACACAGAAAAGTATGAAATTCAGAACGGCCTGAACTCGACAGGCAAGTGTACTCTATTTGCGAGGAAATATTTGAGAAACTCGGTGAACGTGAACGCGTTACTAGTCGGTTACTATTATTATTATTACTACTACTATTATCCCCCTTTCAATTGAGATTCAGCGATAAAGGAAAGATACATTTATTGTTTATTCCGTTTCAATACTGTTTCGCGCTGGGATAATGGTGATTTATCGAATTTCAAGAGAAAAACCCCCTTGCCTCCCTATGAATTATTAATTATTCGAGCATTAAATATCGTTCGCGTGGATTGAACGATTCGTGAGAATCGGTTCCGTTTGAGGGGGAACGATTCTGATGAATGGTCCGGTTCGAATCGATCAGATAAAACGTTGCTATTGGCGGCCAGCCCAACTGTGCCTCGTAATCGTGTCGTTTAAGCGTGTTGGTTGTGTCTGATAGAGGGTGAAACTTCGTCTGTTTTTTTGTCGCTGTCCGGGGGTTGCAGCGGTGAGTTAGTGTTCGTTGAAAGGGCGACGCGAGAATTCGCTGCGAGTAACTGGGCCGCGGTTTGTTTCCTCTGCGTAAGGCATGCCTGATTTTAACCACGTGCACTCGACATCGCGAACGATATTTTCCCGTGTTCGGAAGTTACGCTCGAAGAATAATTTCGAATAATTTCGGACAGGACTAAACGCGAAAAGATCCGCGAATTCTCGCGTCCGGATCGACGACTCTTTTCGACCTGCGCGAAATGATTTTTTCGCCCCCCACAACGATCGCTTTCTCCAATCCACGAAAAACGACTCTCCATCTTGCTGAACTCGCGATTCCCGTAAATTCGCAAGAATGTTACTCCGAAGGGGACGGCGGGGATGAATTTTTTTCCACGTCGCGCACCGTGAACGACACCGTGGATCCCAGTTCCAATCGGATCTAGTAAACTCTGCCCGTTCAAACAATGGTCGAAAGCGTCCGGAGGCCAAACGTGCTGCACAATTCCCAGAGAATCGAAGGATCCAAGAGACTTCAGACGGACGGGCTGGCACGCCATCGAGCAGCAGGATTGAAACGAAACTGTTAAAAGCGTTTCATTAGCCGAAGGTGCTCGACGGGGCCATTGTTCCGTGGATGACCAACACACAGCAGAAGACGCGAACGGAGAAACTACCTGGGGATCAATATTGGCCGGGCCTGGTATTTGTTTGGGACGAAGCGGATTGCACGCGGGCGACGCGATCGATTCGAGATGGAACTCTTTCATTAAATCGAAAAACGTCCCTTGTCCCCCTCGCCCCCCCTCCTGTGAAAAGTTTCGGCCGATTTGGAACGCTGGATAGCACGATTTCACGGACGTCGGTGTGGCGAATAAGATCGTTTTATTATCATTTTATTGCCGCGGACGAAGCTCCCTTTTGTTGTCGCGGGACGTATAACCGTGTATGCGGTTGGATTTCGTGGAAAATCTACGGATGATAGAAATTATTTATGGTTACGTTGAAGCGGAATGGGTATCGGTTATGAGAATGAACGTACTGTTCGATACTTGACGTAGATCAAGCGACGAAATTAATTTGGAGATCATTGGGAACTGCAAAGGGTGAAATGTGAAGTGGGGGGTTTTTTTTTTTATAAATTTGTACGATTATCTTTGAGCAATGGTTCGCATACGAAATTTTTAATTACAGTTCCCACGTATCTTTGTTACTTTCTTTGCGAGTAACACTTTGTGAAACAGGAATTGCCCTGTTTTTGTAAGTACGCGGCCGTTATTGATGTTCTGTTTGATAAAACAGAGGAATCCCAAGCATCAACGATTATATGCACCTCGTTCGTTTCGTTCTATGTTTTATGATATTCCTTCGCGACGAACCGTACGAAAGTATAATTCATCGCTCCGACCTGTCCGAAAGGTAACGAAATATTTCAGCCAAACCGAACTCGGTCGACAATAGGTAAATTCTTCCATTTCGCGGAAAGCGTGAATGAATTCCGGCGATAATTGGGACGAGAAGGCGACGAATACGTTTGTACGGTTCTCGTCCAAGCGCGACGACAAATATTTAACACCGACGATTTTACCATATATTAATTATTCGTTTGGGGATCCTGCCGACGGACATCGAAATATTCATGAGAATTTATAGCGACCGCGCGATGTACACCGGCAGAAGAAGACCGTCGAATAATAAAAATTAATGGCGCTCGCAAATTGACTGTGCAACGAGAGCTTTCTAGGAAGGTGACCGTACACATTACGAACGGCTAAGATTTTCCTGGTGTCGAGGGAGTTCGATGTAAAATAGAGGAGGCAGCAGGACAGTTGAATAGGTTGATGACAGTTATTCGTTAAAGTTTCACGATTATCATGTTTCCCGACATTTCTTTTTTAATGCAGGTGGTAGAATATGATATTGCCTCGTACACTTTCAATGACACGTTGGATCGCTTTAATCCTCAATAATTGATCGGCTCTTGGACGTTAACCCGGATATTCAAATAAAAACATGACTACGCGTCTAACCATGGGCATTACATTTGTTCAATTATCTGGAATCAATCGTGAGCTTAAATTGAATAAACTGCGCCGGTAAAATATGCAGTGAATTCTCACGGGAGTACGCAATGTGATGAATAACGTTAAAAATAACGATGGCAAATCACGCACAAGTAGAAACACAAAATTCATCGACACAAAAACAGAAAATAATTACCCCAGTCGTTCCAATCAAAAGTGCTGCAAATAAAAGCTTAAAAATAGCAAAAACAGTGCTTAAAAATAAAAACGATGCGGAAGATTATTCGAGTCTAGGGGCGATCGAAAAAAAAGAAAAGAATGAATCCAAGCAAACCCGTGGATTTAATTTCGCGATAAATAAAGCTCGGCGAAACCGCGCCGGCGAAATTGATAGCCATCTTAATTAAAATTAGGAGGTTACCGGAAGCAGCGTGTAACGCTTTCGACAATCGTTTCGGCTCGTCGTCCCCGATTTGCATAACAGTAAAGATCCTAGGATTCTCCACTTGCGCACGGAGACACGTAACACGCGGTCGTTACTTAGGCAATTTCATTAACCGCGAACCTACTTCCGGTGTGCTCTTTCGAGGAACGATACAGTCTGGGAATTGCGCCACGATCACGTAACAGAGCGTGCACCTTCTTTCGAAACGGGGTACACCGTGGTCGATTTGAAACTGCAGAATATCTTCGCCCCCGTCGCGAGATCATCGTTTTCTTTTAATTCCGCGAGGAAGCATTGAAATTCTCTACCGGGCAACAATTAACCGGAAAGAACCCACCGAAGTTAATAACTTCACGGCAGGCTGCACGCTTTCGCGGGCTACTTAGCACAGTAATTTATAATAATAGCCGAAAGTTGTCGGGTGATTGCAGGTCGCCCTGGTGCAGCGTTTCTCGAACCTTCTCGCGGCGCGCCGCAATTGTAATTCGTCTGTGCAATGGCATCGCGATTGAAATGTTTGCGAAAGGGGAATTTTTTTTTAGACCTAGTAGACTGGAGTTACCGTGGGATTGGAAGTTTTTGGAGAAATTAAACCGGTGCAAGTGCAGTACGATGGGTAACAGGAATATATATATATATATATATATATATATATATATATATATATTATTAAACAGTTTCTACGCTAGTCCATACTCTGTTATTCTATTCTATTCTACGCTGTTCTACTCCACGATTTACACTACTCCGCTGTTCAATCTACTCTCCGATCTACACTCCTCCGCTGTTAATTCTACTCTGCCTATTGCCATTCATACATCCACTCCTCTTCAGTCATTCCCGTTGTTCTCTCTCTCTCTCTCTCTCTCTCTCTCTCTCTCTCTCTCTCTCTCTCTCTCTCTCTCTCTCATTCATATCCTTAAAAACATAGAAAACAGGGGACACGGGTCTGCAGGCCATCGTTGCACGCCTGCAGACCAGCTGTGCCCCGGGTAGCCCGGTCAAAGGCGACCCATGCCCGGTCATTGGGCGCTTCGCACTCCTACATTACCGTGTATTTTATAGAGACTGTGTGTGTATGCCGATGATAAGTTTTACACGGGAGGAGTAATATTCAGCAGATTTCTATTCAGAGGGATTACAGACGAATTTCGATTTATAATAAGTACTTCAATTTCGTATACGCTAACTATTATTTGAATTTAAAGTTCACTTACGATTGCAAATCGACGAGGCTGTTTCAAATTGATAAGTATCGCTAAGACAATTAGAGCGGTGCTTGTTTAAGAACTTCCTTACGTAAATTATAAACGAAATAATGCGACATTCTTATCGTCCATTTCCCATTTAAATGTTTCATCTTGAATAGAGAAACGCTGTGCGCGGTGTAATTTATCCAATTATCCCGAGAAATTCGATTGAACTCGCGCCTATGTCGAAACGGAGATCGTTTCCCTTATTTGAGAGATTAGCATTCCAACGGGATGGTCGATAAAATTGCCGAATAGACGTTTTGGACGGAAACAGACCAAAGAAGAAAAACAAAAGGATCGTCCAGGAAATTGTTTTCGAGGCGCTGTTACACGAACGTGTCGCGTATGGTGAAATTTTCTTCGTACTTACCATTCGAATATACGTGATTCCGCGTCGGTATCGACACGACGATCGAGCCCACGAAGTGATTCAGTGTTGCACGATCGAAGCGTATGAACGATAGGACGGTCGGCGGTGTATCTTTGAAAGGTATCTATGGCCAGTCGTGTTCGATTCATCGTGAAGCGACTGGGTAAGAAGCGCATCTTGGCATGCCATCGCATCCAGAATCTCGGACCAATGAGGCTGTTAGACGGTCTATTTCCTTCGTGTCGGCCGTAACTCCGTGACACCGGGCTTTATTACGATTTCAAGAGGAATGCGAAATCACTTTGAGTTGACGGTACTGCGAGATCTTACAAGGGTGTTAACCCGCCGTTGGCAAGGGAAAGATCGTTTTTCGGTGGGAGGCTCGTGAATGATTACGATTAATTAAGCGGCCAGTTGCGCCGCGGGGTGTTTATGCGTGTGAAATGTACAGGAAGGACACGCACCTTGCGTTAGAATTAAAAGTTAGCGTTCCAGGAGATGGTTGTTAATAAGTTTGTGTATTCTTCGATGTTACGGGGCTCGGGGTGGTCAAGCAAACGAAAGTACAATATGAATCGTCGATTGAAATTGCACGACTGTAATCTTCATTGTTCGTATTAAGAAATTGTGGTAGTAAAATGCAAGCCTGGAAGAATTACAGGGACTGTGTCTGATTTTTGAGAATTGTATAAGGTACAGGAATAGAAGTCGTTCGTATGTGCGTATATGGCTGGTAGTTTGTAGGCGTATCGGATAATTAGTCCCTATTGATGACTTGTTCTGTATATTAATGTATTATAACGTTGATGGGAAACGTTGTATGCAGATCGCTTTGTCACGAGTGTTACGGTAACGGTTTGAAAATACGTGCGTGCCAAATACAGCGAAATTAATATAATAGTAACATGTAACATTATATGCATATATGGCTTTTAACAAAGCTGTGCAATGTGCAAGGTAATATTTGCGTATCAAAATATGCTCTGGTACGAACATCGAACGTCTGGTGCGATAATTCATTTCGCGTTCCGATGCAAATATTTTTGGGGGGCAATGTTACAGTTTACGCGAACGTATTTAGAAATTGGTTATTACACAGGGAACTTGGGTATTTTTATTTGGTTGAATCTCGTGCCGCAGGGAAGATTCAGGATTGTAGAATATGTAATAATAATTTAATAATTAAATTAATGATAATTCAATTATAAATGTAATAATAAGTTATGACTAAATTTAGTAATAAATTATTACTAAATTTAATAATAATTTAATTAGAAATTTAATACAACTCGCAGGTAGCGTGTCGTTGGGCTGGTAATTTCAAAAATCGATCGTCGTTCTGTGCATTTCCAATTTTACTTGAATCAGTCGGTACGTTTACGGCATTAGCGGAGCAATAGGTAGCACAGATTCACATACCCTGAGAATCCCAGATCTCCCGTTTCATTTCAGTAGTCCGCGGAATCGTTTTTCCCCAATTCAGAGGTACAGAGTATCTAGTTTTAAATGCGAAATGTCGATATCCGGCTCCGTCGAACTGTAATGTGCCTGCTTTAGTTCAGTTTAATTTGCACCCCAATTTCCATCGATAATACAATTTCGATCAAGCAACGATCCCCAATATTTGCGGCTACGGAATTTCCCATTTCACTAACAATTGCTAATTTCCATATTATATACCACCCACGAAAATTGGGTCATCGCTAGCGACTAGAGGACAAATGTTTACGAAGGCCAAAATATATTCGGAATATATCGGGGATTGATTTAATTATACCCGAATTGCTATCATATTATTTTATTAAATTGTGATTTATTTTCGAACGCGGCGTAACAGTTGCTTTGTTAAACAAGGAATATCGTACTGTTTTAATTAATACAAAATGATGTACGTAGGAAATATGCGCCGAAATATTCTGGATAGAAAATATGTATTCGTTATATAAAATAAAACTGACCGCCCAGCCTCTTCTTCTTTATTTTCATTAACCATAATGCACGTAACAGTCATCGTTCTTATTATCAGAAATCTATCACATCTCCTAATTACGATACATACATTGCTGGCCAACATTTTCGAACTAGGTATTGGAAATTATGAAACAATGTCCCGAACAATTAGTATATTACAGTTAAGAAATTCCGAATTTTCGTCATATTAATTAATTTCCAATCGATGACCGGTTGCAACGACGTTCAATATTATTTAATACGAAAATGGTGTACAGTATATAACCTGCACGAAACCGCGAAGAATGCGAGCAATTCCACACGCTTCTTCAAATCGAATACAGAAGTCTCGATCGTACTCGAGGATTCGATGAGCGTGTAAACCACGGAATACCGATAGTCGCGCGACTATTCTTGGCCACCGAGACCGGCGACTCCGCCAAAGAATCTGATGATCCTCGACTCACAGAGTAATAAACATTCAAGTTCATCTGAAATTCTCGCGGATCCTCGTTGGACGCGTTCCATCCAGAACGAGAGATTAAATTTTTCCAGCCAAGTGTACGGTAATTTACAGCTTCGTTTACCATTCTCATTTCTGTCTTCATTTTCAACCTTAAAAATATCTCCCCGGCATTCGTTTGACGCGCATCGATTTAACGTTTCCCTTTTGTTTTCCTCGACGATGCTTGTTGAAAGTCTTGTGAACGGAGGGCTCGGGAAATGGTCATTTTTGTTTCCATTATTTCGAATGGAATTTCGTGATTCGGTGTAGGTGAAAAGGCTAAGACAGACTGGCAGTATTGTCTGGA
Organism: Nomada fucata; assembly: GCA_948146005.1. NCBI lineage: Eukaryota > Metazoa > Arthropoda > Insecta > Hymenoptera > Apidae > Nomada > Nomada fucata. The sequence continues at coordinate 12,647,227 of OX411276.1, forward strand.
CAGCTGTATTCAGAGCGGGCTGTTGGAAATAAAGATTCCCCGTCTGTTTCTCAATCTTTTACCGCGACCCTGTACGTGATCCGTTTACGCCCGTGGAATCGGTAAAAAGTAATAGCTGTTTTACGACTTGCTTGGCTAGATCGATACCTCGAATTATTTTCTCGTGGTACGTGCGAGTCTACGTTGATGCAAGTGTGTATAGAGTTTTATTCGTGTAGAGGCTGAGTTTTAATGGTGATTTTAGATAGTAAGAATTTTAACGACGATATTTTAACAGTGATTTGATTTTGTAAATATCGCTTTAGCCTGCGCCAACCTGGCGAGTGGTGGGAAATAAATTCCTACATTCTGCTTAAAGTTACTGTCAAGCGTTTTTTGCCAGGTAGATATACGGAAGATTAATTATGATTTTCAATTTGTAACGTGAAATTTATTTCGCATGTATTTTGAGTACATTTATTAACACTTTTAATGCCAACATTATTGAAATAAACTTTTTTCATCCTCTCAGTTATCGTGTTCTGTTATCCTTTTTGTTTAAGATTATTTTATTTTACGAGATGGAAACCTGTATTACTTTATACTGTGCTTATTGTTCATTTCGTATTACATGGAAACCTACATTAAGGTTGAAACAAATATTTGATTTGTAATTGAATCTTGACGAAAGTTGTCTAAGACATTTTTATTGCATCGAAATAGTAGTTTTCCAAATTTCAAGTTCAAATTGCATGCGAGGTACGATACCTGCTTCGCTCGGCGATTCCATCAATTTGATTCCTCGATTTTGTTCCAAGTAATTACATACACGTTTCTCCGGTAATTAGTGGGGATTGTGGAGTAACTGGGGTAAGATAGGATAGCGGCATGCATGAGATATATTGGCGCAGATTTCAGGAACAAATGGACCAATTCCCAGGTAGGTCATAGGTTGTCGTATCTACAGGTGTGTCCTTGTTCGCCGTTTCATGTTCGTCTTGGGACGTGTTGCTGCGTATGCACGTTAAACATGTCACTGGTTACTTACTTAGACGTGGATAGTTGCTAAACAAATGATTGTAAATTACCTGCAATCGCTTACTGCTTTACTGGTAATCTTCGTTTACCGTACCGTAATCACACGCTCGAAATTATTTTTAAACAAAATATACTGCCAATGTCCGAATGTGAAGAACGTATAAGACTTGGACGAAGAGTAAAAAGAAGGGTACAAGGATAAAATGAAGGGTGTAGGAAATGTATCCAGCAACCATTAGAACCAACCGCCTAATTTGAGCATGGAACTCTATCGTTTCCCTTGGATTTCGGTGTTCGGCGTGCAAGGGATGATTGGCCTATCAAGAAGTGGTTGAAATACAAAGTCGCGACTGGAACAATGTACGTGGCAATCGGTCGAGCGGAGTTATGCGGACCATTCATGGGCCAGAACTAATAACACAACTCGCGAATCGACTGGACTCGGTGACCCTCCCCTTCGGGGAATTTCCTTGTGCGACCGGCCCGAGAGCCCATAATTCACGTCGTCAGGGATCGGGACCCCGGTCGAATCTCTGGGCAAATAATATCCACGGTAGCGCCAAGTTTACGGCGAGATATTGAATGGAAGAAGACGGAATGAAATTCAGGAGTGGATACAAGACGACGTGATTGGGTTTCGAAGAAACCTACGGTGTATTATTTCTTCCTGGTAAGCAGCTCCTGGATTTAATCTTGTTGCTCTCTGTTTGGGGATGTTGATTTCGAGGAGGGAATTTCGCGTTCTGCCGAACGTTTTGAATAACGCTATCGTCGGTGCTTGAAATTGTTTGCAGCGAACATATCTCTACCATACGTTCGTGTATCGATTGCTGAGTAACAGTAATTCATTTTAAATGAAATAAATTGCACTTTTTTGCACGGATCTGCACGCAAAAAGGAAGATGCGAGAAAAGAAATTTATCCTGCAATATGAAAGTATGCGAACGAACTGGTCGGGTATTTTTCTAAACCCCGAAAACGTAAGTCAGAATGATTGTGACCTCTCGTCGCCATGCTCCTCTCAGAAAGCTAATTACCAGCACCACGATATTTCCGAACACGGCCTGCTTCGATTAAAACCAGTGACATGGAGCGAGGGTAAGACCATCGGAAATTACAGCAGGCAAAATAATGTGCACGGAGTGGTACAAAGAGGGTGGGCACCAGGAAGCGAAATCCACGCTGACATCAGACCATATCTGCACGTCGGAGGCTCAATTTCAATTTTCCACCCTTCGAATACAGACTGCAGCTTGCAGCTTACTCGCAGAGATCATTGCTCTCTCTCCCCCCCCCCCTCTCTCTCTCTTTCTCTTTCTATCTCTCTGTAAAGGTGTGCGAATGCATATGTATATATGCCACGCGTATGCTTGCGATCGACAGTCAGACGCGTCGGAATGCGCTCGAGACAATATTCCGGGAGGAGGTTCCAACGTAATGGCTAATAAACCAGCCCTCGATGAATTCTCTTTCCTAGTTTCCTGTTCTAATATTCCGTCCTCGTTGTCGTTCTTCGTGCTTCTTAGTGGCCAGGTGGAAAGAGGGGTTTTTTTCTTTTTCTTTCTTTTCCGCTTACTGTTGACTATTTACTTGGTTTCTCCGTTTCAATGTCCTTTTATTGGAACTGTTTCCCGATTTAACACTCTGCAGAGAGGTATTTCTTTTGCACCCTCGGCGTTCTGTAGGGGTCGAGTGTTTCTTTAAAGCGGCATTAAATTTGCTTGACTGCTTTCGCGGCGTTGGCCGTGTTAAATATTATCGCGGGGATTAATTCAATAGAGAAATTGTGAATAGGAACGTAACGCAATTTTTTTGTAGACGTGAACGTCTCTCGTTTCGGAAAATAGGAAGAAGAACAGTGGCACCGGTCGGCGGGTGCGATATTTTGTTTTAATTGATTCAGTGGAGCCGTTCGCGCGATTTAAATTGCATCCACAGTGGTTTGTATAATTTATTCATAGATAAACCGTGCTGGAACGAGTTTGAAAATAAATCTTCTTCCGTTTCATTGCTCGCCATCGTGACGGGGAAATATATTTCGCGATATAATATAGGGGAGGACCAAGATACTTCTTCGTTTCGTTTTATTCTTTCGGTGCAACGATTTATGTGACGCGTCGATTCTTACCAGCACGAATTATCGGGTTCCCACGGAGCCGCGGATTAACAGGACCGTAGGAACAAAGCAAGGTTCGTTTTGTTAAAAAAAAATTTTTTTTTTATCGAATTAGTCGTTCGATTCACTTTGCAGGTTCTTTCTTGCGCAGAGCTATGTGTAGGGATAATTATTTATGGAAACACAAGCAGAATATACAAAAATATAATACAGCGTTCTGTAGAAAATACTTATTGCTAATAAATTATTGTTTATGAAAGAAAAAATACTGGATCAACGTAGGAAGATATATTTTCACGAAGAAAATTATAATTTTCCTTTGATTATTGAGCGAGGCAAAAATATTGTACCTGCCCAAAAATAACTTCCATTTCGCCCTATTATTATTATTATTATTATTAATATATTCATTGATCCTCTGATTAAATGAAACCAAGAACGTGCACCGCTAGAACAGAGAAAAATTACCAAGAGAATGAGAGTAAACTACAATAATTCCAACTGCGTTTAAAAATAGTAGTAGAACAATGCTGCCAGTCTGAAAGGTGACAAAATTTTCGTTCGAGTTATACGTTCCCGATATTATTCGAATGGAAATCGCGCGGACATTTCCCGACCGCGAAATCGTGAAATACATTCGTCACCGTCGAACGTTCGTTCCGTCAAGGAAAGTCCAATGGCCATATTGAATTGCAAAAGTTTTCCACGGATTTTCGAACAACGGCGAGTTCGCCCCGACGAAGGACGGGCAACAATTGGCACGACTCGCCTCGTTTACTTACGCTGACCGGCTGTCCAGGGAAATTCTGTCCCCGAAGAATGGGAATCCTTCTGTTTCCACGAAGAACAACTTTGTCACGTCGCTCCGTCCGCCGTTCGATTCTTATTCGTGTTTTCAGCGGCGGACAGCCCTTCACGTCCGACCAATTGTCGCCCGCGAGGACCTGTCCTATTTATTCGGATCGTAAGAATTCTATTTATTTTCTGCGGACATACTCTTCCGACCAAGATGGACGTGGTCCACCGCTTTATTTCTTTCCTGCCTCCTCTCGCGGTTTATTTTGATCGATAATGTCTTTATGGCTAGCTACATAATACACGTGGTTGCGCTGGATGTGCACGGTTTTTCGTTCGAAACGCCATTTATTTGTTAACGCAATGTGGGCACTCTTTTTCTCTTCACACATTTCATTAGATCCCGGGGGCAATGAATTTGTGAACCATTTTTTGAATATTTACTGAAAAGTATTAAACATTCCCATCTGGTGTCCTGCACTGTTCTTATTATAATTATTATCGTTACTAGACGCGTTGTCGCCAAAAGCAGTACATCGATCGAGCGACGAAAATAATACCGAATAGTTGATTGGATCGTCTATTTAGTACGAGTATTCGATTATCGAATGTTACGTTTATATCCTTCCGTCGGTGAAGGATTGTCGGCGGTCTGCGGCAGGAACCATGCAGTCGAACAGGTGTCGTTACACCGTGAAGTATTCCAAACTAACAGCCGCGGCGTGCATTTCGCTGGAACGTGAACGCCGATATTTGCCTCGTGTTTGTCACGGTTGCACACCGGTTGCGCCACGAATAAGTTTGCTCGTGTGGTTAAGTTGCCGGGATCGCGAGTACCGGGCCCCGTTTGCTTTAGATGGAGACGCCACTGTTGCCTGTGCGCACACCTTGATTTAATGCAGGCACTGGTCCTACGAACTATACCGGTGCCTACCTCACGATCTGCTACTGTCGACTAAACATTTCAATATCGTCGGAACTAACAGCGATCCATTGATTTCGTTAAATATCTTTGTATCGTTTCATTATTCCAATCTGTGGATTGCATTGAATTTTAAATATGAAACCGATAACCCGTTTCGATGCTGTACTTTCCACGGGAAATATTAGCCAAAGCTGTAAGACGAATCGCGGTGAAATATTCTCTTGACCGTAATCGCGTGTCAACCGGTCGAGCTGAGATACTTTTTTCGAAGGGTTAATTGCTCGAAGAACTTCTGTGTAGCTTGAAATTTTCGTTTCGAAAAGTGTTGAAATTCGTGACGCTTACGGGTCCAAAATTTTCGTCCTTAATGCAAATCGAGTTGCAACAAATCAGCGTCATCTACATGCATCCCCGCAGGTTTGAAACGGTGTACGTCAGTTTCCAGGGATCCCAAGACGCCTGTATCGTGCCCCATGAATCTCGAATAGCTTATACTACGAGATATGCGTGACACGCGAGCACACCTATATCTCGTTTTCAAATTCAGTACGGTTCACACGGTACGCCATTTCATTTTAACATCCGCCGCCGCAGCAGAAATGAAGTTAAATCTGGGCCAACGTTACGCATGGTGTCCCAATAATAAATGGTGCTTCTGGATATTGAATTAGAATCGCTCGTGAAAAGGTTGCTCCTTTTTAAATTTTCCAAACAAAGTGATGCCAAAAATTTCGATTTTAATTCGACGACCGGGCGCCGTATCGAGAAAGAAACAGAGAAATAAGTAGAGATGGTAGAATAGGGCTTGTGTATATGAAGTGAATCGATGGAAACGTCGTGCAAGTTGATTTAGGAGGCAAATCCCCGCGTCGTTGCGTCGTAAAATCAAAGCAGGGCCACCTTTTTCCGTTTCATTTTCTACGTCTCGTTTGCATCGCATCGCAGTTTTATGCAGCCGCCAGGGAATTCAACGCTGTGTTACTCTTCCACTTCCTCTGTGCTGGTCCGTCCTGGTACTTCCGGGAAAATAAAACCTGCCCGGGATTTGCTTAAATTTCCGTGCCGTCGTTGAATTGTTTGGAAACATAGTTTCACTTTGGGCCGATCTTTCTGTGGGAAATATCGCGAACGACATTAATTTTAATAAGATTTATTTTAACAACAGATATCGCTTCTTTTATGATGAAATTATTTTCGTGCAGATTTTCGTTTTTTCTGCGAAGAATCTTATCTAGTTAATTGTGATGGCGATACTTGAAAATACGTTTTATAATCGGGACAAAAATTGGAATGATTTCCAGTCGTTGTGTTACTGTTAATTATTAACCAAATAATCGCGGTGCTGGATTTCTGTAAAAAAAAAAAAGATTAATTGGAAGCTGTTCGCTTTTTAACACGCTCTCTTCTTCTGTTGAGATATGTCAATAAATTAAATGTGCCCGACAGATCTATTTGATCGAAGACTTCGTGGAAAAAATACTGATGTCCTCGAGCACGACGACGTCACTTTATAGAGGGTGTCGATCACGAAAACAATATTGTCCGCGCCGAAGATTTGCATACACGAAATGCTCGCATGCATATGCAACAGGATCAAAAGCGTTCTTGTTTTCTCGCTTCTCGCTGGTTTTCTCCTCCCCCCGTTTTCACCCCCCTAACCACCCTATCTTTTCATTCGCGAATTACCTAACCCTGGATATTTCTGCCGATACGTCTTCCCTCTCTGCGCATATTGCCCTCCGTTCGTCGCATTTCTCCAGTCCATATTTGTACACAGCACACAGCTGAGCATAATATTAAGTATTTCTTTAATCATTGCAACGACGTAAATTAATTAAACAAAGTTCACGGTTATTTAATAGCACTCGTGAGATTAACGTATAATTCGATAACATTTGGAAGAGCTCTCAATTTTTCTTTATTAGGTACTCGCACGCCCGTTGATAATCTAAAGTGGAAGAAAAAAATTGTTGGGGGAAGTTAATTAATTGCGCACGTAGGTACAACCCGGTGAACTTTGTAACAATCCTACTCCGCACAGAATTAACATTAATTTCGAGCGAAAACAACAATTACAGAAGGGAACAAGATTTCCATGCATCGAAATTCCAATGTTCCCAAACTTCGCTGTTCTATCCAGAAAACTCGCCCACCCTCGCGAAAATTCCAAACAGCGACCTCCAGATTCATATGCAAACTTGAACAGAACCACCCTTCGACTCGATGATCGCAAAGTCGACTAATTTTCAATGTTTCAACGGAGCCCTGCCGACCGTTTCTCATGTTCCAAATCGATACCAAACGTCAGTGACCACTTGAAACTTCCAAACGTGCCCATCAACTGTAACAATAGAACGTCTTCTTGCTCGTTTAAATTGCAGCCATTCCCATAACGAGTAACAGTGGAAGTTCGTCGAACGGGATTTCTTGTGGAAGAACTTCTTCGACAACGCCGGGAATCGTCCTTTCTGTGTCGCTCTCTATAAAACAGTCGGGTCATTTGCACATTCGAAGTGTTCGTATGCATATGCAGCAGAGGCAAAGAGTGCGCTCGACGACCACCCTTTAAATTCGCGACGTTCGTCTTGGTCGAGCAAATGAGCAAACTCGATACGCAGACAAGCCAATACGCTTCCGTGGCGCTGGCAGGATCAACGGGGGGTTGGGATTAGGGTGGTAAGGGTCGTTTTTAATATTTTTTATTAATCATCTGTTATCGAAAGCGACGAGGCTTGAGCATCAAGTAATAAAAAGAAAGGTACAAAGTTAGGCGGTTCTTTCTTTTGCATGGTTCATTAGTGAAACGTTTTTTCGGTTCGATGGAATATCGATGGGGAGAAGGGGGTGATTAATGTTTGTGCACGGGACGTTGGGTTTACAGGGTTTGGGTCGGATTTTTGTTTAAGGGGGTGTTTTTGATTGATTTCTTGGTGTATTACACTCTTTTCCTCGATCTGCCGGATGGATTATTTTTTCCGCCATTTAGGTATTTCATGGTTCGTTTTTCAAGCGTCGATATCGTTCGATATTATTTTTGTTAACTACCTTTTTCAACGTGGATCATAATTCTTCGCATGTCATTTAAACAATATAGACACTGTACCAAAATTTTCGCACGCAAGAACATACAATACTTGCTGCATTTTCACGAAAACCTGCTCAGTCGCTGCACACCTACAAATTCCGCACAGGTGTCCCCAAAAATGAACCCCCAAGAGAATCCAACGATTATGCAAATCTCGGTATTCTTCTACTCCGTCGAACTGAAAGATAAGATAAAGCCAATATCATAACTCCTAACAAGACTACGCTCGCAACGCAATCAATCCATTCCTCCGAACGTATCGCGATTCTCAAGCCTACTTCTCCCCTATCTTCGTCGTCTCGGCCTAAACATCCAGCTTTCCATCCCCGGAAAGTATCATTAACACCGGGGCAACAGTTAATCCCGTCAGGCATATGCGTACAAGCCGGAGCGTCTGCATCTTTGCATAAATTATACGGCGAACACTCGCCGGTGTATTAAGCTCTCATTGCAACCGGGTATTAAATTCATGACAGGGAACATCTAGACGGGGAGCGAAACACCTCGAAGCAACATTCTGGCGGTAGTCGAATGGAGACGGAAATATCGAAGCAGACAGACGACGAGCAGGGACGAGGGGGAGGGCAGCGAACGCGTGGTGCGCGCGGAACAGAAGGACGACAGTGCAGGTAGAAGCGGAGAAAACGTAGAAGGGGGACGAACGTCGTCCGCCTGGAAGGCAGAACTGCAGGAGTTGATTTTCAATACAAAAGTCGACACTCGAGCTCTCGATATCGATGCCAGATAAACAAATACGGAGAGCTGCCGGTTTACGGAGAACAGGGTGTCGGGTGTCGGGGGGTGAGTCGGGGGGTGGTTATCGAGTCGAATGCCGGGGGTACGAACGATACTAGCGCGAAGGGGAGTGAGTCGTCGACGCGAGGATACGGGGCTACGTCGACCACGTTTCCTCCGAGCACCACTTTGATTAGACCTTGCCGATTCTCCGATAAACGTACCGGATGCTACGATCTTCCGTCCTGCGCTTCGGAGGTTTTGGAAACCGGCGTGGACAGAGATGGGTGCAGTTGGAGTATCGTTTTGGAATTTTCGACGGGAGTACGGTTATCGTAACAATTAAAGATACACCAATTGGGGGACGATGGTGTTTCCTCGGGTATGGTAGACGTTTTGTTCGTTCAGTATTGCTCTCGAACGAATTATTTTAATTGCGTTTACGAATCGGCCGAATGGTCGTTTTAATTAATTCGTTGTTAGCTTATTGTTAGCTTGCATGGAAAACAGTTTTGTATTATGTGCATGATTGTATTTGTCGGATTCATTCGTATTTGTTTATTTTGCATCGAAAAATTGATTTCAAGGGAACTGTAATTGCAAGATTAAATTGGCCATTTTCGAAAGATTATAAAATCCATTCGTTGACAATGAACATAATTGTGAATATTAATAACGCTATGTGTTAGAATATTCGAGGTACGGGAACGGCCGAGGCGGGCCATGTGCATTTCGCCGATGCACGCTGTCTTTGTCTAGCGTAGCTTTCTTTCGGGGCGAACCCTAAAATGGTTAAAAAGGGCCATGGTGACGTAGGCGTCCTCACGACCGACGCTTTTGCCAAAGGAAGGCATTCTTGTATAGACTACGGTCGAGAGAGCACAGTATTGTTAATATATACACGCCTACGCAATTATTCTAATACCTAATCGAGACTTCGATTCGAGTATTAGTAATTTTCTCTGACATATGTTTTATTTTGATGGAGGCCAAAGCTTCGCGTAAACAATTCGACCAGGACCATTCTGGTTTCACAAGTTCTTTCGAAGAATCGAAAATTCGGTGTGACCAAAGGTGTATCGTTCATGGCGACGAATCAACTGTTTTGGAAATAACGAAATGGCGAATCGTGTGTTCCGCGAATCCCTGTAAATGTGACGACCGAGTTACAGTGTATCCCTATTTCTGCGACGCTGTTTCAGAACACTACGTGCGGGAAACTTTATGTTTCGGGCTCGTTCTGAAAGCGTAGCCGTCGAAACGTATCGCAGGCGTGCTTGCACAATACGTGGGACCCGTGCACAGACCAGTCCCGTTTCAATCTGTAAATGGATACGTCTCTGAGAGCGTGTGTTCGCTTGAAAATATAACAAAGAATTAGAACGCTTTTGCGTCCCAGAGAGTGGCAGTGGCAAATGCAGGCAGGACAGTTTTATTTTTTAAGTCAAACGTAAACTTTCTTGAGCTTCTGCAGGGCACCCCCCTTTTTTTTACAACTACCTCGCGAGTGTCACTTTCTTACCCGGGGAACGTTTCCACCCAGTCATAATTCCTTAGATTTTCTCCGCTGGAATATTTGCCTCGATTTTATTTTTTGTGCCTTGAACAGGTTACAATTAACAATAATTATACAGAAAATTACTGTCTAATACGGTGTTTCCCAGCGTGGTACCGACGACCCACAGGGGGGCAATAAGTAATTACTAATAATTAAAATAATATAGAAAAATCTTTCATTAAAATTATTTCGTACTCGAATTTCGCTTTTCCGTTATACGTTTCGAAAATATACTTACTGTGTTTCCTCAACAATTTCCTAGCGATTTCTTCTTAAAACCTATCATTCGAGTTTCTTCAATGAACAATTCAATTTTTGAATATAAAAAATTACGTACATGTCAGCACATAAACCAAGCACGTAAACGAAATGCAGTAACATCAAAATAATAGAATGTACCTACTGAAGAATTCCCAATAATCGATCCCGACGCGTAGGTTCTCGGAACTCGAAGCAAATCTTCGCCAAATAATATCAGCATAAATTTCAATTCTCCTCCCGCTCCCAATTTCCCCAGGCGCGCTCGCGCCTTCGAATAATCACTCCCCTGCTCTCGAAGAATCCATCACAAACCAATTACCCGTCGCACTAATTGTAAATTCCCACGAAATCCATTGAAACATCCCGCAGTACCTACGATCGGGTCACTCCCGTAAAATCTGTCCCGAAGCAACCGCATAATTTCCACCCGTATCCGCGCTGCCTGTCGAGCCACACACGGATTTCCTCGCGAGACACGCGCCCGAGAAAATTTATCGCGGCTGGCCGAGCACGCGTTAATGGTTGAACGTGAACGAACGACGAGCCGAAAAGTCCGTCTCAACGAGCTCCGTCTCGAAATCTCGCACGCTCGTCGTCCCTGCACCCCGTAGGAAATATTTTTCTCGCCCTCGTGTCGCGGCTCCCCCTGCCCATTCCCTACGGTTGGACGGCTCGCGAAGACACCGGGTCTTTTCTCGACGCTGGACGACCCGACGAACGCGTATCGTCGGAGAATTTCGTCGTAGGAACGATTTCGTCGCTGGGAAATTAGCCAGCGTAAATTGTCGCTCCCCCGTGTCCACCGCGTTCCTCGTTTCTGTGATATTCGAGGCGCGGTTCGTTTCTGCGACGGGTAGGAAACGTTCGCGTTCGACGTTCGTACCTCGACGGCCGGCTTTTTATTTTACGAACTCGTTACCGCCAAGTTACGGCCGCGTCACGACGACCGGCTTCAAAAAGCTCTGTTCGGTTCCCGATGACGAAACGAGAGTAGTAGGAGAGATGGAATAGGAGTGGATAGAGAGAAAGAGGGAGAATGGAGGAGTACAGGACGTTGCAAAGTGTTTTTTACTGAAATTAATAAAGAAAGTGAAAAGGTGTTTCTGTTTTGTTTTTTTCGTCAGGCAGATTTCGCGTTTGATGGCGGTTGTTAAATAATGTGGACACGGTACCGTCAGCGCTCTTTTATTTTTATTAGGGGAATGTGTGCTGACAGGATACGGTGTTATTCAATTTTTTAGCTGGCTGTTATTTCGTCGAATGATGTTTGCCTCAAGCATTCTATCATGTTTTGTGTAATTGAAAAGGTGTGGCGGAGAGAATTTTTTAATAATGGAATGGTAAAACGATGGGTTTCGATGGAGAGTAATATTATTTGTATGAATGTTTTTGAATTTCTTTTTTTCAGGAGTATGTGATTAACTAGATACAATTGATAATGAAAAGAATATCTTTTTACAGAGAAAAAGGCAATTCGATTACGTTAGATTATCTTCTCACCAGACCCCCGACTACAATTTAAAAGTGCACGCAAAAATGACAAACTAAATATCCGTTATTTAATTTGTATACTAAATTCGACTAGCTTCGTTGAAGCACGAACAATTTTAGAGAGAAACGTTCCGTTTTCCGTTCGAATACTTTCGAAAAGGACACTGTATGTGAAACAGCCTGTACGCTATTCCCGGTCGAAAGGCGCTCGTTATTGTGCGAGCGGTTTCCTTCGATTTTGATCCTGGACTCGATGGGTTTTGATACAGGGGAAATTAGAAAAAGAAAAAAAACAGCAGATAGGAAAAAGGGAATTGGACGTTAGCGATTGGCCTTGGCTCGGGGGGATTCGCGTGAACGCGAAATGCTGAGCTTCATTTAAATGAATCCGCGAAAAGAATTCTTTAGTCCCTGGCGTAATATTAGCTTTTCGTTTGGTTTTTTCATCGTCGGTTCGTTCTTTCGGTTTGAAGATGGGAACGGGTTGATGGTTTTGTAACTGGCGATGGATGCTTCGAGGATTGATGGATGGCTGGAAGATGACGTGGCCAGTTCACAATTGTTTACCGATTGCATTGGAATAATATAAACAGCGTAGTCGTAGGATAAACGAAGATTGACTCGAGAAAACGCTTACAGAGAAGCGGTGTTGATTACAAAAATTGGGTACCCAAATTATGGCAGGAAGCAAAAAATAGCGCAGGTGCGAAACATTTAGAAAATCGCCGACATTGAAATCGAAATAGCGATATGGTGTCGCTTTCGAACTGCGCAGAAAATAATTTCCAGACGTACTAGTTTAATACAGAGCATGCATAACATACGCGAACAACAATCGTGAATACGATACGCAAATCAATTCACTCAACTTACACAGAAGGTGATCACGCGTAAAAAGAAATTGCTGAAACGTAACAAAATTTTCGTAAATCATTTCCTTTCCGCAAATCAGTCTTCTACCCCGCACAGGGAGTTACACTGAACTGCTGTAACGAAGCGAACATCGTACATTGCAGTACTTCGAAGGAAATACTTTTTAGACCGTACCAAGGCAACCGTAAAAATTCCACATCGCTAACATTATCACATCGCTCGATACCATCCATGTTTTCGCAATTTCCAAATCTCACGTCCATTATTCTCCGCGACTCATCGATCCCACGTTTTACCCCCCGCAACCGCCGCAGCGTCCCCTTTGATCTATAATCCACGATCACGCCTCGGCGCTCCGGTGTCCCGAATTTACTCTCCCAAGATTGAAGCGGCGACCGCACAGCGGAGGGTATAAAGCAGGCGCGCCGACTCGGGCAACGTGTTTTTCGCGAAATTTCGCCGCGAATTTGCAATTTCATCTACATATTGGCAGCGACGAAAAGACGAAGGAGTAATTTTTTCCCGGGGCAACGGGAACGGCCTTTCGAACCGCCATCTATACACGGGTACAACCCGGCTGACGAAGGCAATCTCGAAATTATTAGAATACCGTGTCGCGGTTTCGTTCGATTTCTGTTTTCTTCTCCCTTTCGAGCGGCGTCGTCGGTTTCTCTATAAACGAAATTAAAAAGCGGAGGACAGCTGCGCGATATTGCTTTCTCCGGCGACAGGGAGTAGTCGTCGTCGATTCGTCAGCGTGTCCCCCGACGGAGAGTCGTGTAATAAAAGGCAACATCCTTTTCTTTTTTTTTTTTTTTTTATTCGCCGTTGCGTATCGTTCTGCCCCGTTTTTCTTTTCTTCCGGTTTTTTTTCGTTCCTCTCCTTCGGACGGGGAGTTAAATACTTTCATTTCGCGGCTCGAGGGCGAAAACCGCGGCTGAATTATTTCGCGCATAAACATCGGACCATTTAGGGGGCGAGGACGGGAGGGGGGATGAAATTCATAAAAGTTGAAAGAAGAGGCTCATAAGTCAGGGGAAGATGATTATGCGATTGCGTTTTTTTCCCTTTTTCTTTTGTTTTTTTGTGGACCAGCGAGTTGCTTTTCGGGCGGAAGAATGAAGGTTCGTTTCAATGAATTGTTTATAACGACAGTGATAAATGAAATTTCATTTTGATCAATTTTAGATAGAGCAGCGGATAGTAATTTGTTCTTTTCAGCTCGCGGGATATGTTCGCGATTAAAGTTAATTGAAATTACTTTCGACGCGTTGAATTGACGAACGGTTCCTTTTTTTTAATGGTTTCAAGGTTGGATTTTTTCGCCACGGGAAGTTACGTCGAGGTGCTCTGAACATTATTCCTGCTAATTCAATTCTGGAATTGTTTAATTTTTCAGTGAAAAATTTATATTTTTACCGTTTGCGTTTCACGTTTTTACTGTTTCAAAATTACACGACTTACAGCGCCGAGTAAATCATCTTCGTCGAGTCGTCAATTATTTACAATAAATAGGACATTGAACATCCGTTTCAAATACTCTCCACCATAAATTACAATTTCGAAGTAGATTTTCAATCGAATAGGACATAGGCGTAAATAAATTTCGAACACGGTAACCGATATATCCCCGAAACACCAATTCCAGCAAAAATACCAAAACGAGATTCCCAGGAATTAAGCACTCAATTTTTATCCCATCGCAAAATTTGTTTATATAATCAGCGCGCTTTAACTTCCAAAATCAAATACCCAAACTCGCGTTCTTTCCACAAGTAGAATCAATATGAGCCCCTTCCGAAAACAGTAAATAGCAGCAAATCTACCGTACCGTAGAGCGGTCATTAGCAGCCGAGGGATTAAATTCGAATTCAGTGTCGAGCATTCATTTGTATCGCCGAGCAAAATGCTAATTATACCAACGATTTGTCAATAAATCGCGCGACAGCGTTAAAATCGCCCGCACGCGATATCTCCCGATCGGTGATCGTTCTCTCAACGAAAATCAAGTCAACCTCGAGACAGTTCGGATAATCGCATCCGAAGCGTGTTCCCATCTTGGTGAAGGCGTTGGTTGGTTCGACGATGGCGCACGGTCGAGCTTAATCGAGGAAAGGCATCGATTCCCGGCCGATGGTTATTGGATTACCGTGGAAATCCCGATTTCCTGCTCGCTCCCTTAATAAGCGCTAACCGGTTGGTTAGCCGAGATTATCCGTCCTTTCCTTTTTTTTACACCGCGGATCGTAATAGGTCAAAGTTCGTTGCTTCGCGTGTGCCCGAGAAAAAGCAGGAAGCGGAGGACGTGCTCCCAGAGGTATCCGGTGTGCAGTTTTACGCAACACCGACGAAAGCTAATGAAAATCGAGGGGAGAATGGAAGAGTTCCTCGGACCTGTTTGCCGATTTCGTTTGATCCCGAACCGCGTTTCGACTGTCCAGTGGAAACGATCCATTCGATTTTAGTTACGAGACAGCCTCTGTTGTTGCGTCGAATTGTTGTCGACGGTTGCTCCTTTTTGGGTGGGCCTTTCGACTTGCTTTTTTATCTTTATTTGTCCCAGGTTTCGAACGTTTATCGCAATACGATTATCGTGCATTTATTCTTATATATTTGTTATAAGATTTATTATTATATATCTGTTATAAGAGATACAATATCAATAACGATACTTACTTATAATACAAATATTAACTTCACCCATTACGACCAAGTCCAGATCAGCCTAGATCTGGTTCAATTGAGCGTCGGATCTGCGTTTCAAGTCCGGGAATGTTTTACGGTACACACGTGCACACAAATGAGTCGACAGAATGAGCACGGCGGCACCAGAGGAACCACGTCATAAGCTGAACGTGGACGGTTCAGCAAATCAAACCGCTAATGTTATAGTATTTATCGCAGAATTAACCGTGACGAATGGAAGTCCGACGATCGACGATAAACCGGTCTGATTACGCCCGACATCGGCTATCGTGATCGCGTTTATATGGGATTAAAGCCGTTGGCCGTTTGACGGAAAACATTCCGGCTTTGTCGAGATGGTTCTGGCTTCTCGTGATCGGCGTACCGGCCGATTTCGAACAGGCATCGACGTTTCACGGGGCTTTCACGTGTTGGTATCAAAGCTTCTTAAACGCTTGACGTTTATCATTTTTTCTTTGTTTGTGTTCGTTTCACGATTTTTCGTTTGGCAGAGTACGGCTGATTGACAAGGGACAATCGAACGACAGCCCGTGTAACGGCATCGATCGATCTTGACGTCTCGATGCTCTGTCATTTCGCTAGTGATTTTCGAGTTGCTTTATCCACGTCTGATCGATCGTTAACGTCGACGTTGGTTCGTTTCGAACGACCCGTTGGTCATTTCGAGCGGTGTTTCCATTTTACGCATTTAAATTCCTTCCCCACGCGGCGAATAATGTTTCAATTTGGGGTGGACATCGTACGGAAATTGTCAGGTTGTTCGGGAGGCGAAATTAAGGGATTATTGAACTGTCGATATTTGACCAACTGTAACAACGCGATGTAATGTATTCGCCCCAAATATATTTATATTAGTCTTACGATATATATTTCTGTATTAGTCGTATCATCATATTATCGTGTACACGAATATTGTTAAGCGTCCGTCGCGACGACGTCGTCGAAAACACTCGTCGTATAACCTTATCGCATCTCCGCTTCTAAATTACCTCGTCAAACTGCCCTATGATCCTTAATCATCCGCAGTCCTTCGGAATTCGCCCTCACCATCCCTACTACATCGTTTCCAACACCCTTTAAAACCCCGAGGTTCCCTTACCCACGGGCTCAGATCATCCAAGAAAAGTCAACTGTCGAAGTCATTGTCAAAGGGATAACGAAATCTTTTGAAAAACCGGAGTCGGAAGTTAAATTTTCTCTGTGTCCGTTACAGTTGAAAAAAAAAATCGCACAGAAATCCACCTGGTCCCGTTTTGAAGCGTAAAGTCTCTGCTTCTACAGTTCCAGCGTAGGTGGAATGTTGCACGATTTTTACCCTTCGTTAAGTTACAGCTGTTCAAATATCGATAATTTTAATACGAAACTCAATGTTACTAATCATGGGAATGAAAAATAGGACTCTCCGTGAAACGTCCTATAATAGAGTTATATAGTAATCTCAAATAACCAGAAATCCAAGGAGCAATTAATATAAACTTCATACATCATCCATCTATAAATAATATAATTCTTCACATTTAATTTCTACACTGTATTTGCCACATTTCGCAATATCTTGCAAGTTCTTAAATTCTTCTTTCCAACGAAGAATTAGTCCCGCGCGAACAACAATGAATAATAATATTTGAACCAATTGCTTGTGCCCATATTATTGTCATTTCGATTGTCGCGCTGCTTGGACAACGTTCTGCCCATCGGTCGCACCGTTCAGGAAGCCTGTATCCTCTCGATTCGGAGTCCTCGCGATGGAAATCAAACGACGGAGGCCTCGACGGGCCTCGGTTAGCACCGAATTAATCGACGCGTGCATCTAAGCTCGTGTATATAATGATCTAAGCAAATCGGAAATTCGCCGACGTACCTCAATCCGAACAAGCTGCATGCAGTTTGCCGGTTAAACGTGCGTGGTCCAGGGTCAATCAACAGTCTGGCCGTAGCGACGCGAAACAGCAACGTTGCGTTTTCACTGATAAACCGTCGATACGTTTCCGATGGAATAGCAGTTAATTGGTAACCCACTCGAAACGTCTCTGTCCCACGTTGGACACAGCTCGGTGACCGTAATGGGAAATGTTCGTAAAAAAATAATAGTGTACACTTGCGGAGTGCAATTGGTAATACGGTGCAACAAACTTCTCGGTTATAATAGCCGCGTGGTGCAACAGTTCAGTATGAATGTGAATGTCAGTGAATTCTGGTAGAGACGCACGGTATCGGGCAAAACTGCAGCAACGTTGTTGTAATATTTCTTTGAAGCTTCGTTTGTTTTGCCATCGTCAGAGAATCGTTACCAAAGTTTGTGTCGAGGTATTAATTTTGTAATAGTATCGTAACACTTTCCACGGCGTACGAGGTCGATTTTTGTCTGATAGAATATTCGGATGGCTCAAGCGCTGTTGCAACAACTTGTCCATTTTCAATTCTTTCCAACTTATTTTACACAGCATTGCAGAGAAGAATACGACGTGGGGGAATAATTGTAATAACGCGATAAAGTAACTTCCAATTGCGTGACTCTAATGTTGCACTCAGTTGCGTCGCGAATGTTCAAGAGAATTTCTAATTCTTTGAGAAAATAAGGACGTGAACCTGACGGTATGGATAATGCACGATGATTTATATTAAGCGTGCGATAAATTTTTGCGGTGCACGAGAAAGCTGGAACGCGGCGATGGGGTTGAAGGCGAGCACGATTATGGTAGGACAGAGATCCAACGCGTTGAATTCAATTCAACCAGACGTGTTTCTACGCCGGTATAAATAGCAATTTCAGGACCAGCGACGTTCTTCCATGGAATTGAATATTTCCTTTTCTCGAAGGCCGCAAGAGCCCGACAAATATTTCCCAAGAATTTATTCCGCTGAAATAGATATATCCCTCACCGGTACTGATATCCTGCCTCGAAATCGTCCGGTCGTAGTCAAAGATAAAACCGTGCTTCGTACCCGTGATCTTATTTCATCCGTGTTTCCTTCCTCCAGGTGTTTCTCAATGATTCGTCTCGTTCTTATATTTTATCCAATCGATCCCAATGGACTCTTAAATATCCGTGATCATTTTAAATTCATTGCGAGTTCACTTACCTGTTGTGAAACCTCTTATTGTACGCAGTTAACAACACGAATGGACACTACATAAGGAGAGCAAAAGATTAAATGGATGAATAAGCTCGCGAATTGTAGCATGGATAAATAAAAGCGAAACCTGCGAGATGTAAAATGTTTGAAATTGAATCGGTATAGAGGTATGAAGTTGTAAATATTATTGTCTCTCTTTCCGAGAAACAGGAATAATAGGACACAAAATTGTAAAAAAACATTGTACGATGATAATACTTTATATGTATAATATCATCGCGTCGGTTCCGTCCAAATTTTCTACAAATTTCACCCGTCGGTTTCAACCGAAAATACGCTCGCCAGGGTGTATCGACGCCCGCTATGTGAATCAGCCTTAACAAATGGGAGCTTTGCTGGCCGACCTCGCGATTATTGAATTAATTGTTACGGTATAATACAAGGCCCGTAATTTATCGTTTGCACTCGGCCGAGCGTAATTGGTCGAGGCGGTCTATCGGCATTTCTATACGACCATCCTTTTTCGCTAACTAAATTCCACCAAATTATCCACGGCCGCGATTCCAAAAGAACAATTTTCCGATCCACATAAGTAGCCGAATGCAACCACTCGATTTATTTTCTTCCCGATATCGTTTCAAATGATAATCGATATTGTTGGATCCAATATCGAACATCGGACATTTTATACCTTCTGTCGATCCCCCCCCCCCCCCCCCCCGGGGAGGGAGGGGGGTTCTTCAAATTTTGTATTTGCAGGTCCCGATATCGCGTATTTAACGAAAGGCCATTCGAATTCTAAAAGCTTTCGCGCAGGATTGATAATCGCGCACGACGACAATAAATAATGCAGAGCGAGGGTACACTCGATATACGTTAGTGAACGACACAGACATAGACGATGGAATGAACAACCATCGAGTGGAGGGTTACTTCCGGTTCAATACGTTCCGGTTCTCCCCCTTTCCCCGTCGTCGAAAAGCGTCGAATTACATTTAAACGAAATGCGTGTAATTGTCGACGAACGCCATTTGGAAAATTGTCGTTTCGTTCCTACGTTGGTCAGTGGATCTCGGTTGCCAATCGAATCTCGCGTTTTTCGCATTTTCATTGCGCCCCAGCGCTCGCTCTCGTATGACTTCGTTCGAGGCATTAAACAGTTTTAGGGATGGGGGATGGGGTGGAATTTTGGATATTCCGTTTGTTTCGTTGCAAGCTTCGTTAAAAGGCAGGCGGACTATCGATGTCAATTCTGTCGTTGGCAGTGGTCATCGTTTCGCGACGCAGAATTACCGAGAGCCTGGTATAATCATGATCTCCCTTTTCTAGATGCCAGGATTTGCCTTTCCGTTTGCCTTTCGAACGAAATAAATCATTGCAGCAAGGCTTGGCAGCAAGTAGTCGCGTTAATTAGGGACGATCGATGGAAATTATTTGCGCTTCCACTTCCCCCGCGGATCGTCGGGCCGTTCCGATCTGTTTGACACTCTCGTTTCGACGGATTTCTTTGACGGCGAACTTAAAAATTGCAGCAGCACTCCGGGTGAAAATAGTGCAGGTTCGAGCGAAGGACGTGTCGAGTTAATCGAATTGTGGATTAATTACGGGCGGTCTGTCGAAGAGTGATTTCTTAACTTTTGTTAGTTTGTTATATATTTGTTTATTCTTTATTCTACAAAGGACTAGAAGTATTTGATTACGAATATAGTAGTTGCTAGTCTTGAGCTTTATTATATCGAGAAGTATATATAAAGGTTCAGTACACAATACTTATAATAATCCTAACTAGATGGCAGTTACGCAATTACGTTACGTGAATCTGAATTGCTTAATTCCAGCAACTTTCATATTGTGTTAGTATCGAGCATGTTACATTTGAAATGCAATTGAATTTTTCGCGTTCTGCTTTTCATACGTAACCGAACAATTTTCACCCGGTTCTGATTTATATTCCTTTCTGTTCGCCGATGGTTTAATTCAGTGCACTGAAAAACACTGTATATAAGTAAACGAAGTAAACGAAGTAAACGAAGTAAACGAAGTAAACGAAGTATTAAGTATTGCACAATTATCGTCGATTAGTCGCACGTTGTTCACAGTAGAATGCACGAATTGCGTAATGAGAATTTACAAACAAAAAAAAAAATGTATTCGCCGCAAATAATCTTGTACGAAGAAATTCCGTCGCGATAATACCTGACGCAAAAATAACAGGTAATACCTGAACGAACGCACACTTCCAACCTGCTTATCCGACGTTTCTTCTGGTATTTTCTTGCCCGCGCTCGTTCCCCACGATTTTGTCGCGCGAGAAGAATTATTGCACGTCGCGTGCGATCTTCTCGGGCGTACGTTCCGAGCGCGCACGCTTTATTTTTATTCCTCACCGAGCTTCCGGTACGATAATTTTCGCGACGCATGAATCCCGCGTACGCCGAACCGACCGTTCGATCACGTTTCCGTAGCTCGTTCTTCATCGCGATTTTCTGTATCGAAGCCGCGCGGCGCCAGGAGATACGGCGACACGAAGGCCCTCGTGAATTTGCGGAAACCTTTGCAGCCCGCAGGAATTATTATTTCCTTAATACACGAGGCCTGAAATAAAATCACAGGACGATGGCATCTGATTGGACGGACTCGCGCATGACACGCGACGATTTTATCCGGCGCAATTACCATAAGAGTGCCCTGGAGATTTCGGGCCGTGCTACGCTCGTGTTCCCCTTTTTCGGATCATTTTTCTTCGCGTAGGTCAAGTTTGATGTACGGCGGACTGGTGAAACTTTACGTGCCCACGTAATTGTTTAATTAGTTTACGTCGAACGGTGGCCATTATAATTATTGGAATACATTAATGTGATCGCCTGGGGTAGTTGGTAATCCGATTTTTAAATCGCGAGCACATTCAGCGACGAGCGTAAGAACCCCGTGACCACGAATTGATTATGCATTTACAGAAAAGTTATTCGCTAACAGAGACTTTAACTTTCTTCAACCACGCGTGCCACGCTTGAAAACAACCCCGCTGAACCAACGACGTCCTCTTTAACTCGTCGTATAATGAAATTACTCGAAACGCTGTGCAAAACTTTGCAGCCATTGAAACTCAAAATATACGGAAACAGTATTCCGCAACTGCGACATATTTTTTCCACCATGAACCGTCCCCAACGTAGTAGCACCACCGCCACCGCATCAACCCCATTCCCAACAAAGATCGCAGAACCCTCAGCACAACACCACCCTATAAAAAAGCCACATATATATAGCCATATCACGACTTTTAATGTTCTTCCATCTGAAGAGCATCTCTGGAAAGATCATTAACCTTCTTCTTACCCAGTCCACCCCTCGGCCTTTCGACAACAGCTGCCACCCCCTCAACGCAAAGCAACCCCTCGATCCACCGTCATAAACTCTATCATCCGACCCTACTGTCCGTAGAACTCTAGGGCTCTCTTAATCTTCCGCACGTCATCAACCGGTCAACGATATTTTTGTAATCGATAATCGTCCTGGACGAGAACACCTCCTCCTGATCGATCCACCGTCGTCGACGCGACGTGTCGGCACGGCCACGGCCAACGCTGTTTATGCTGCAACACAAATGTCCACTCGTGTATACCAACGGATCAATCCGGATTAATTGAGTTACGGTTCGCGGTTTTGCGGCCGGCCAATGACCGCGCGTATATATTCGCGGCTTCTGTCGGCTTTGCTCGACGTCGTTCCGACTACCGCGACGACGACGACGACGACGACGACGACGACGACGACGACGACGACGACGACGACGACGACGACGACGACGACGACGACGACGACGACGACGACGACGACGACGACGGCGACGACGACGGCGACCACGATTTTGTCGGGCTTGTCTTTCGATCCCCAAGAGGTTTCAACGATAAGAAGGGGGAAAAAAGAAGGGTTGAGTGAAGCTAGGGGATGCGGCAGTGGATTGAACGGGGGGAGGAAAATTAGGCGAGGTTTATTCTGGACTGAGTGAAAAGGTTTCTTTTCTTGTATTTTATGGACGACATTTTTTCACGGTAATTGTTAGTCCTTTGGTTTGGCGTGATTTTTCTGTTGCTTTAGAAAGCGTGTCATTTTTACGGCGGTTGCGTTCTAATTATTTGTAACGACATCGGAAACGAAGATACGTAAATTGCGAAGGTGTGAGTGTTAAATAATTTTGTGCGATTCGGTTTTATTTATTCCGAGCATTGGGAGTCGGAATTAATCATCGAGTTCGTTTATGGAGAACGTAGATCTGGGGTGAAATCGTTTTTTATGCGCTTTGAAATATTCTGTCGGGATAGGTGAAAGTAAATTCAATCGAACTTTTTACGGTGCCAGCTAAGAAGTTGCCAAGCACACTGAACTTAGGAATTTCGAAAATAATGGCTGGGAGAAACAAGAAGTGTTTATATATACTCTCCGTGTTACTTTCTTGGTCTAAAATGTTTATAAATAAATTGTAAATTTAATTGATTTGGTAATACACATCGCCAGTCGAAATTTTCTTAAATCTGCTCCACTGTTTTGCCAGAATATTGCCAGTACTTTTAGCTCTCTTAACACTGGAACTGCCGATAGATTCTCGCACTATTTAGATACGTTAGATACGTCATACGTTAGACGGATTATGAACACGAAAGTCATTGAATGGACGTTAAATAGAGGCAATTAATCGTCATTCGCATGTCACTCACAACGACACCTGTGTGTTAATAATTGTAATGGAAGAAATCCGAGACAAGTCGTTTTGACTTCCTTGGTAGTTCTAGTGTTAACGTCTATAGAAACCACAAATCATCCCACTGTTCATCACAGTTTCACCCTATCTCGCGCTGCGAATCGCACTCGTATTTTTCAATCTTGGCATGTAATCTCTGTCACGTGTATTGTACAATGCTGGACCGCATACATCGTGCAATAGATCAAATGTTCCTTGAGAAAGCAAGCGGAAGGTATACGCAAAGGTGTGCGTCACACCGTGTCAACAAATTCACCGGGCACAAGGAAATTAAGCGTCAAACAAAATTGAAAAATTTCTACTGAAAAATACACATCAAAGTATCGACCCGTCGAATTCTTACAAACGCGCCACAGTTACGCAGCGCGTTACCTACGCGCTTCAATTATCCCTCGACACCCTTTCTACCTGCGGGGTGCACCTGTTAAGCCGCCAATCCATTAACAAATTTTCCCCCCAAAGGGGAATCAATCGTTTTACTAAGCTTTACAAAATCCCACTGAAAAGTATACATCAAAGTATCGAAACTGGATAATCATTAAAACGTACGACAACGACATAGCGTAATATACACTTTAATTATCCCTCGACACCGTTCTTACCTGCAGCGTGCACCCGTTAAACCGCCAAACCGTCGACAAATTTCCCCCGAAAAAAGGGGATCAATCGTTTTACGAACCTTTCAAAGTCCTGCGCGAAAGGTATACGTCGAAGTATCGAACTGGATAACGATTAAAACGTGCCATAACGGCGCAGCGTAATACACGCTTGAATTACCTTTAATTAGTGTCGTGCACCGCGTATAGCATAGGACTTCCTACGTGGACCCCAGCTCTCGTCGTAATTTTCAACAAAACAACCGTCCCGTGCTCGTCGGTTCCAGCCGTCCTGCTCGCGCCCCGAAAAGGACATCATCGTGGACGTCGACGTGGACACCGCGTTCCCTGGTGGCGTCGGCGTGTACATACCACGAGATAACGCTGGCCACTCGCTTATAGACCGTTAATTAATTTCGCCAATTACACTGGACGTGCAAAGCGGCCTGTCGAGGGTACACGACGTCACCCTTTATACACGGCCCGGCTATCAGCCTGCAAAGACTCTGCAGCTAAATTAAGGCGAGAGCTCTGAAAAGGCTCGCGAGAAACGGCTGCTCTTGTTAGGAAAAAAAAGGGAGGAGGAGAAGGTAAAAAAGAAAAAAAAGAAGGAGGAAGGAAAAAAGACACATGACCTTGCCTCCGGGGGGCAATTAAGCTGAATTTCTGTGGTGAAGCCCGGGGATTTTTGCTTGGAATCGCCGGCGTAATGGTGAACTTGGAATGTTCGCGACGACTTTTCTTTAATCGGTTGCTGTTCTTTTTTTTTTGCTTTTTTTTTCCATCGGTGAGTTATTCGCCGGGGTTTCAAGAGAACGAAGGGTTTCGTGGAGCGATTTGTCGGTGTAGTGGAGATTTTCTTAGGAGTTTCATATAGTTCAGGTTATTATTATTGGTTTTGTAATTTCAGTGTTGATTTAAGGAATACTTTGTGAGTTTTTCAATGATAAATTTTTTAAGGGAAACAAGCTCTCGGGTTATCTTAGCCGGTTTTGTGGACGCGTATGCGAAATTACTGTGCAGAATGTCAGTATCATTTGTCAGTTTACGTAGTATTGAAAACTGCGTTGCATTCTTCGATTCCCGTTGTCGAAGAAACATACTCAGACCGTCTACGTACACCTGTTCCAAGGAAGAATGTGCTTGCATTAACGTCTATATCCAGACAGACCAGCATTTATTGTAATTATAATTAATTAATTCGACCATCGCCACAAAGAAACAGGCCCATGATTGAATCTTGATTGAAACTTTCTGTCAGGGAATTGTTATTAAAATCATGCTGTCGCTAACAGAATCTAAATTTCACCCGCCGTTCGATTATTTAGATTTAAATCCGTTCAGTGTCAAAAGCTTCGGAATAAGCCCCATCCTCGATTCATTATCCGGATATTTGTCCGAACGATTTCATGATTTTTTATTTATTCGCGTCTCGTTCACCTAATTGCAATGAATTATTTCGTCGCGCGGAATATCAAACCCGTAAAACCGCGGTCCGCTCGAAAATGTCTGTTTACACGGTCTTGGGTGTGCGTTTCGCGACCGGATGTCGCATTCTCAAGAAGCAAACATCCAACCAGCGAGCGGATGGAAGTTGTGGCGAAACTTTGCCAGACGTGTGTACCGTTGATTGAGACAAACAAAAAGCGTCTGCAAGAAACGTATCTACAGCCAAAACGCGGCCGGTTTCAGGAGTGAAATGTTGCTTTTAACTTAGCCCTGTTCTTGCATTTGTTCTGCGGTCTCTTTGGCCCGGTGTTTGTCGTACATTCTGCGTGGTCGCGGATTTCCTTGGCTGGACGAAGATGGATTTAGTTTATCAGAATAAGGGGACGCGCGTGGCGATTATATTGTCCGCGAGTAGTAGAACGGCGGACGATCATTTTCGTCAGTACTTTTTGTAATACGAGATACTTGAAGTTTAAAATTAATTTCATTGTACATAGAATGGATGTAACGAAGCATCGGAAAAGGAAAACAAAATTCCAGGGCTCCGAAGGTAGCAGAGTTTGAAAGGTCGATGATTCAAAAATGTCAAGCTTTGAGAACTCGAGCATGTGTAAATTTATAAATCTGTAAATCTGATGATTTCGAGCTTCCTAAATCTCTTGTATTTATAATAGAAAATGACGAACGCGAATGATCGTTCACTATTTCTTGAAAAGAAAAGAAACGAAATGACCGGAATCCGACGATCGGTATTGAGTAAAACAAGAAACACTTTGATTCATGTTATCGTAAAGAACAGCATATGTAAATGACTGGTAACGTGTCGAGGGCATTTAAAATGACGTAGTTAATTGACACTGGAAAACGAAGCCACGAAAGGGTTCGCCAACTGAGGCAGTCTATCGCGTCGTCCCGAGCTTCTAATTTTCAGTCGATCGAGATCGACGTGCATACGAATCGGCCATTCGACGGTGTAGCTTGTGACGCAACGATCTGTCGCCACGGTGCTGGCCTCTTGATAAAAAGCACTTAAGTCGTATCCGCCCTTTGATCTTAAAGCGAGGCTCGCGTGCGCCAAACGATAAATTCACCTTTCGATCCCGGCCAACACGAAAGCTCGACGCTCTTATTTTCGCGGCAGTCTTGCAGTCACGCTGCTCTTAACGCTTTGCTGCTATATTCATTTTCGGGTAATAGACTGAGCTTTCGCCAAGCGTGTTTTCGTACAGGGGAAAGGATTTTTCTGGAAAAGGGTGATGGTAAAGGTTAAAAGGACCGACTTGAAAGGTCGGTCGGTACTGCCAAATTTTTCCATAGATTAATCCGAGGTGCTTTAAGGGATCCGAGGTTCATAGCTATTTATGTATTCTGGGATACGTGGTTTACTTTTTTTTATTCCGCTTGGACGGCCGTGCATTGGTGCAATAATTATTCAGAAACTTGCGTACGATTTTCTGCTGATTTTCGAATTTATACCGAATCGCCGTAACAGTTAAAACGCAGGCCAGTTAGAAAGTCATTTAATGAGCATAAACTAGAAACATTAAACGGACAAATTCGCATGTATAGGAACGTCCTCTTACCGAATCAACAATTCCTGCCGCCCCATTTCCATCGAAATTCTTCTAGAAATCAACGAAATATACCCGCGCCGATCAATATTAATACATTTACAGCAAAATTCCAGTTCCAGCAAACTCTCCCGTCCGACAGCCAAAAATATTTTCCAGAATTAAAAGCACCCGTTCGTTCCTAAACTCTGAAATCCGCAGCTTCTTCGGCAGGCACGCGTCACGATCGTTCCCGTATGAATCCCACAGTCAAAGACTCGCCGCGTGGCGCACGCTTATCAGCGTGCGCAAATAGAGGTGTGCCGGTTATTTATGAACATCTCAGGGTGTACACCGAGCGTTGCCTCCGCTTCTAATTGCATGCGTTTGCCAAGGGTTCTCGTCTGCGTTGGACTGCCTCGCGGAAAATCCGTCGGTCGTCTATCTCTGTGTCTCGTTTTCCATCGTCGGCCCCGCGCGTTCTGCCTTTCGCGAAATTGCGAACGAGCCGTGGCAACGGGAGCCGGACAAAGAGGCGTGTAAGAGAAAAAATTGCGAAGCCGGAAGCAAATTCGGGGAAATAATCGAAATAATGCAAATAACACTGATAATAAAAACGGGAGAGAGAGACAGAGAGAGAGAGGGAGATCCGTCGGGGTAGGAGCCGCGATTCGACGCAGTTCGCCGGTAATTGTATAAATTAAAATCAGTCCGCGCAATTGGATCGCGGAACACGATCCCCGGATCGCTGACTCCATTAATGTAATTAAAAAGCCCTCTAATTAACATTTATTAAACGAACGCGGCGGTAACGCCGCGCGTATTGCCGCGATGGAACGGGTCGGGAAAGAACGGGCAACGGACAGAAGGGTGGTGGGGGTGGTGGGGGTGGCGGCTGTAAAAGGGTACATCGCGGAAGATAGAGGGAAAAAGGTGTACAAATTGGAGCCGCGGAACGCGTAATAAACGTCGGGCTGATATAATCAAAATACACGCGTTAATTTGCATACAAATTGAAATGATATATTTTGCATTAGACCGGGCGGCCGAGAGTAGCCGCGTTGAAACATTGAAATTGTATTTAATTAAGCGCGCGATTTTACGAAGCCATTGTATAATCCTGCGACCGTCCGTCCCGTACTGCCGCCATCAACTATGGTTGCTTGTAATAAGCGCTATTATATTCTAGGATTACGTTGCACCGCGTTAACGCGTTCTTAAATGGTCGATGTTTCGTTGCACGGTGAAACGTTCCGGGCCGCTGCGGGGAACGTATTTTCAGCGGCGATCGCTCGTTAGCGATCGTTTCGTCTCGCGACGATCATATTATCGTTCGATTCTGGGAACAACGATGAACGGGCGTGATCGATTTTTTTTTTTTGGGGTGAATTTGTCAATGGACGCGGAAAGATGGAAATGTTTTCGAAGCGGCGAGTTTTGATGAGAGAAATTGATTTTCCTTTTGGACGGAGAAGGTTGGAGTTTTCTTTTAAGATGGAAGATCGGTGTTTTTTACTGGTGCTTTAGAAACGTTTAGAACAGGACCTCAGAAGTTTTTAAACGGTGCGCGACGTACTTTCGATTTACGTCGTTGTGTTCTTTTTTCATTAGCCACGGTGGACGTGTGAAATTTATGTTTTATTTAGTATAGAAGAAAAGATGGGAAATAAGGTGTCTGAGATTCTGGGAATAGTTTGGATTCTAAAAATAAACTATTCAACACTTCAGTTAACGGTTAAATAAATTGTTATTCTATTTGGTCGTAAACTTTACCTTTCTTTTCTTATATTTTTTATAGCGATCGTGATAATTCTAGATAATGATTTTAACCACAAGATTAATTCGGACGATCTTCCATTAATATGTAGTTTTAATCACAATCGTAGAGAAAGAGCCACAAACATTTTGCCATAGCCACCGGTATTTTCGGCTATCTATGGCCGACAGAATTTTGCCCGAAGGAGTGCACAGATTCTTACGCGGTGCATATTTCAATTCAGAGTGCACCCTTCGTTAACCATCGACGGGGAGGGTCGTAACGTCCGATAAGTCGAAGCTTAATCGCTTATAAAATTGTCGTATCGGGGAACGGTTCCGACTTGGCGAGTAGCTCTTCGGATTTCGAGATGCGAATGATGCAGCGTTGGAATTCGACTGAAGGCGACCCTTCTTGCGGCTTTGTAGCGGGTAAACTCTTAAGTTTGCGCCAGATGTGCACGGTCGTGACGTCTGAAAGCCTTTCGAGAATTTCTCTTAAACAGGCCGCGCCATTCCTCGCGTGGATGCTGAATGTTGAATGGCGCGGCGCGTGTACGAGTTAAAGGTAATATATGAAATTGAAGGTTGACGCAGATATAACAGTAATTGTAATACACTGTGATAATTCGAATATACTCGCGACGTGTTTTCGAGCAGCGCTGTTAAAAATAGTACTTTACGATATTGTCCAACGATATTGTTGGTCTAACGTTCGGACGAGTATCGTCGTAAGGAGTGCTGACAATTGTGAATGATAAAACGTGATGAGCGTTCAATCTTAGATTATTTCTACCGTTCGTGAAAACATTTCTGGCGTTTGAATTTTCTACTATCATTTACCGTCACCGTTTTGTATCACAATCGCTGTTGCTCTTACAGAACTATCCTGGTGTCTACACCTTCTTTCTTTCTCTCACAACTATCATCATTACTATCATCACCGTAGTATCACTTCCATTCAAATGTAGAAAATTACTTTTCGTCCGAATATCCCCGTTTCTTCGCCAAAACCAGCCGACAGGAACGAGAAAGATATTTTCAGAAGAGCAATCCCACTCGAAGGGTTGACGCGTCGCGTCCTGCTTTGATCTGCGAACGGGTGCGGCGCGAGGAAGGACGCGCGGAAAATCAACGGGGAAATCGGCGTGGACCGGTTCGTTGAAACGGCGAAAGCACGTTTGCTATCATCGCGTCGGTCGGACAGCTAATTGCCCGCGGCAAATATTTGCCCTGGCCCGTTTTTCTTCCCGTCGCCCGACGCGGCTAATTAAATATACGAATTACGTGTAACCGCGCGGTTTACGCGGCGGAAAATCGCTTGAAAATCGCCGCGTCCCTGTGTGGAGAAACGGGACGGAGTTCGTGATAACGCGAAGGCAACGCGATGCGCCAAGCCGGGGCAATTGGGGCGCGGAATCTTTTGGGGGTTGGGGGGATGGGCGGTTTGCGGCGAGAATAATTTGAACGAAAAAGCGCTTGAATTATTTGATTAATTAGATATTCTTCTGAACGACGTGAATGCACCGGGAAAATAATTATTCGGCGCGTGGAGAATAATATTCGGGGAAGAAGAATTGCTTTAGGAAAGCACGTTTCTCGGTTCATTTAGTGTTTTCAATTTTGTAGGACAATTTTGTGCGATCGTACGGTGGGACGCAAGAATTCGTAGTAATGGTATGAGAGGGCTTTGTATGAATCGTGTGAAGGAAAGTATCGAAGTACTTCCGAATTCGAAACCAATTATTGACCCGTTTTTATGCATTTGAAAAAGGAGGGGCGAAGCAACGGGTTCCCGTTGGTTGGAATCTTTCACGGGGATCCTCGTGGGGTTGGAGACGTTGATAAGTGCAGTAGCGGAGGTGCGATTTCGTGGGTCAAGGTCGCTACTCCCATTGCGGTTTGGTAAACTTGATCAGTGGTTTCTGGCTGTGCGATAGATACCGGCTTTCGATAGAATCGTAAACCAGAAACGCAAGATCTTCAGATGTTCTAGTATTAGCTTTGATTTTTTAATTTACCAGGATCTGTCAATTTGTTCTGGGGAGAAAATTAATTCGAACAATCGACGCTTCTTGTAGAAATGTTTATCTCGGAAGTAAAGCGATATTGAGAGCGATATTAAAGTATTACAACAACATAGTATGACAATAATTAGTTGTTTAATTAGTATAACAATAATAAAAGTTGTTTTGTATAAAGTGGTTCGTGCTACTTGACCGATCTTATCCGTTAAAATCGTATTTCTGTTTCACATAATCGGTTCACTAATAGAATTGTAAAGCAGAAACGTACACGGGTACGACAAAATGAATGTTCCACATTGGTAGATAAAATCGCGCATGAGCGGCGCGAAGCCCACTCAATGAATTAGATGTAGATTAACGAGGGGAAAACGGTAGTTACAAATGCGTCACTCTACGCTATTTATATATGAAAATGAACCGTATCTCGAGATGCATATACGTACGAAAATATCGTACAAACAAACAGACAATTACCGTTGTTAACGTGGAATCGCATTGAAATCAATTTTCTCTGCGAATTTCGACGAACTCGATCATCTAAGAACGAAAATCGTTCCGACAATAATTGTGAAATATATTATTCGATCGTAAGAATTATTATACGCCGTCGACGAACGTGAAAGAATAAAGAAAAAGGGGAAAGCCAGACACATGATGTATGATATTAAAAAGAAGTCGAGTTCAACAGACTGTTATTGCACATGGAACAGTAAGAGTACGCTGCAAGTAGATGTTCCCCGTCACGCGTCAGACAACCATTTCCCTGAAATCGAAAGAAACATAGAGAGAAGTCGAGATTCGAGAACATAAGCCGGGCCAAATGGTGTGCGGCGAATCTCTTCGTACAGCATCCCCGAGGAGAGAATTCGACGATACGTCACGTCTTGATCCGCGCAGAGGATGTCGCACGGGCGAGCGTGCTTCACGGGAAACACGACGGCATCCGGTTGGAATTCGCCAATAACGTCGATTCGATCCTAGTGTCGACAGCTGACATCCGTGGCGTGTTTTCGCTCGAAGTGCTGCAGCTGATGAAAAAAGAGCTTAGAGATTAGCGGGATTTACCGTGATCCTTTTCTATTCCCACGTTTCGTCCCTTCTTCTTAACGCGAAGAGAAAGAAAACAAGAAGGCGGAAGATGTTATTTCGGTACTGGCGAAAATCCGTTCGCTGGTTAAATTCTTTTTTAACGCGAACAACGATTCTTCCCGTCGCGGGAGAGGAACAGTTGATTTCTTCTCTTTTATTTCCTTTCTTAACACCGAAGGGAATAATTAAAATTCGTTAGGATTGTTAAAATTACAATGATTTCCCTTCCGCTGTGTTTTTTTCCCTTTTTTTTGTTCGATAAAGCGTTCTTTTAAAATGGTCGCCCCGGGATCGATTGAATACATTTTAAATAAACGCTTGGATAAACGTTCATGTTTGGCAGTGGCGAGAAATGTTCCGGTTGAGTAGGAACTTTTATTCCACCTTTCAGTGGGTACAGTTTATAAAAAGTTTATAAACATAATTTTCACCTACAGCAGGTTACAGGTTTGTTAACACTAAACACAAGAACCATCGTTAGAACTACTGTTAGACAGACGAAGAACGCGAAAGTCGTTGAATGAACGTTTAATAGAGATATACAATTGTTATTTTGTCTTACTAAAAGTCATCATAAATTGCTACAACGATATTTATATACAGCTTAATAATTTTTAAGCAAGAAATCTGAAACAAGTCAGTTCGACTTGTTTGGTAGTTCCAGTGTTAAAATTCTGCTTTTAAAAACAGTCCGCTTTTTTTATTTATGGAATCACTGTTACGCGACAGTCGACACATTGAAAATCGAGCTTTCGTTCGCCAGTATTTTAATGTTGAACAAACGCAACAGCCGACCGGGCATCGAGAATTTAAATCCGCAGAACGAGCTGAAATTATTGCGGCGGAAGTAGCGGAAGGTATGCCTAGATTGAACGATTAAACTGGCGGATCTGACGCGGGCGACGTCAACTTTCAACTATGTATTAATAATATCAACGCGCTCGAAAGTTTTGGAGTGAATTGCATTCTTGTACACGAGGAATTCATGAATATCGTCCTCGTTATGGGAACTTCCCTGTGAGCTGCTACCTTGCTGTTATCGATCATTCGGTTACATTCTTTGGAAGTTTCGGAATATATAAAACATCTATTATTATAGGTCGATGGAACGATCGAGCAATTTAAATTACATGTTTAAACTTCACATGAAAATTATATTTCACACCCCGCACCGACCACGATACACTTTGCACAGCGAACATTCCTCCTTCGATTTCAGCTATTCATTTACTTAAACTGTCTGTAAGATTAATTGTTCGAAGCAGTGTCGAAAAAATTGAACGTTCGCGATTACACTCGGGACCGAGAGACACATTTATTCCGAAACCAGAATACAATTTAGCCCTCTAAATGCAGCGGATGCAAGGTACTCACGTCACGGTCTTGGACCACAATAAGCATCCTCTGAAAAAGTACAACCTCCTTGCTCCTCGGTAATTGCGAAGAAAATGTGTTCACACGGAAAACAAGAGAGCACTCGTGGCTTCCTTTCCTGCCTCCATTGTTCTCCAGTCTCTTTTAAGCACTTCAGGTGTCTCCCTAAAGGCTCGCTCCGCTATGGTAGAAGAAAGTACCGTTGAATCGGCTATCTCATTTAAAGAAAAAGTATACAGCTGTTTCGTAGATCGATACGTTGCAGGGGAAACATCGGGTATGCGTTCGAGATGCAAGATGTTTGATCTATAAGTAGAATGATCCATGTAGCGTGTCGTAGCACATATTCAGTAGTCTCGGTCGACTTTACGCGGACACGCGAACCAATCATTTGCCACTGCCTTTTCCGCTGACTTTTTGTACAGTTTAATGCACGCAAGGTGTTCCCGGACCTCGGTCTGTTTACGCAGTCGTGTTTTTTCTTTTGTTTTCTTTTTTTCGGTTTTCATTAGCAGTGATAACGTCCGCCGCCTGGTTCTTTTTACAGTGCACTGCGCGTAGATTTTTTTTTTATTCAGCCACTGATGTAGCGTTATTAGGAACGAGTTACTTCACCGATGTTTCGCGTGGTATGGCACAATTTATTACTGTGTTTGCTTTACTCTTAGTTGCTCGTCCACTGTTCTTATCTTATTGACTGTATCGTGACGATTTAACGATGTTCGGTTGTAATTCGTTCACTTTACAACTGGTAAAGCTTTTGTCCAATTATTTAGTTGCGAGCAGAGTGCATCCTCATGTAACTTTGCATAATTAATAAATTATGTCCGCATGACATTCTAAGATTATACGTCGCCGCTGTAATTGTTTCTAGGTTTAACGAGCATTTCCGAATAAAGAATTGCGATAAATTAATTACCCAAGATAGACTGAAAGTAAAATATTACCTAAAAGTAATGAGAAAAGATATATCCACCCTTGAATATGGATTACTTTCCCACGTTAACCCTCGTTCCGTAAAACAAAAGGAACTTTCGAGATTGTAAAAACTATTACAACGTCTCTTATTACATTCGCCTAGTCTGACACGGACGAAACCTAAAATAAGCTGAACTTTCACCGCCCCCCCCCCTCCGACCGTTCGCCGAAGTTAACCAAAACTACCCCAAAAGTTAATCGAATCAGCCCGATCGCGCGGCGGTGCCCCAAACCCCCGTTTCGCCGACTGGCAAAGAGCACGATGTCGCAGTAACTAAAACACGAAACAGCCAAGTACAGCGGAGGCGTCGAAAACGTTTCGCGAAAGTTGTTCCGGTTGCTCGAGTCGCAGCTCGGCCTCGACATTATCATTTTCATTTACATTTCTCTCCCCCGTTACACCCGCCCTGCTTCCCCTTTCGCACCGCGTATCTCGTCCGTCTACCCACGCGTTCCCTATTTTTTCCCCCCGTTCCTCCTTTTCTTCTCCACTCCCTCCTTCTTTCGCGGAGGCGACGGGGGCGAGCGCGGAGCCTCGATGCGGGAACACGAAGGAGAAGAAGCAGATGTAGAAACGGTTCGCGGAAGAGGGAAGAGTGATTTTCCTTGGGGAACGGCAGGAAATTGCACGAAGGCACTCGAGTACTTGGAGTCTGAGGCGAGAATCCGGCCGCTGCTCGACGCGACGCGTCTTCGTCGCTTCACGTCGTTAGACGGTAAAAGTGCGACGAGAATCAGAAATGAGCCAGAGGCCCCACTCGGCGAACAAAATTATAACTGGCCTCGCTACGGGATCTCTTAGCTTAGCTTTCTCGTCGGTTATCGATACCGGGCATCGCCCGTGATCACGACGCCGACGGGGAAACGGCGTTTAATACTCGCGGGACGGATCTCTCTGGCCGATGGGCATTAAGGGGTTCGCCGGTGTAATTGAAGTTCCTCTGCTGCTGGCTTTCGTTAACGGATTCCCAGTTTCGGGCGGTTTGTTTTTCGGGGACACGACTTGCGGATAGAGGGAGGATGAGAGGGAAGCTCGTGGAGGGCCGTTCGATTAGTCCAGATTTATGGTATTTAGTGAACATTGTTTTATTTTACATAGATGGATTAGAGTGTGTTTTGTAGCTTGTCGATCAGTCTGGGTATTTGTTTCTTTGTTTTTTTAAGTGACGAACACTGGTTTTGTTTAAAGTTTTTTTGCCCGCAGTTATTAGATTTTCTTGAAAGGATGAAATATTGTTTTCAATTTCGCACAGATAACGAGTGTGAAGAAGTTGACGCGTTATTATTGGAAAACTAGATTATGAGGAAGTGCGATAATATATAATATACAGTTCGGTTTAACAAAAGTACTTTATTTTGTTTAGTAAAAGAAGGCACGTCCTTATTCAAAGGAGAAACTCTAACGAATGAATATAGAAGAGAAGCATGGAGAATTCGGACCCTGTCGGTCCTTCTCAATATAAACACTTTTGTACAAGCATTGGAATTCTATACTCCAATATATTCTCAGAACTATAAGAGATAATTTTTGTTTAACTGGGTTTTATAAAAAGCATAAAACCAACAGTTATTTGGTTTTCCAGCATTCCAAAGGAAATAAGTAACTAAGTCAGATATAAGATTTTCTTAAACATTCATTATTTATATTGAATTTACAGAAGCTGGTAATAGCGTGCAATAATTAATTTCAATTCCTCCTCCTGAAACCTTAAATTTCGAAACCAATTGAATTGAAAAATTTCTTTCTCGGTAAAACTGCCTGCTTGAGATTACGCGACACGTTAATTAAATGTCTTTCGAGAGCTCCGCAACGATACCAATAAAACTAAACCAATCTATTTTTCATCAGTCTTGCCCCTCAAATGATACCAATTCTCGTATAGCAGGTACGTACTACATTATACGTATACATACACTGCCGACCAAAAGCTTGGGTCCGCCAGGCGTTTAAAAGTATACCTACAGAAATACGATACCTGCACAATAATACCAACTTGACCACCTAAGAATATATCGTGGTAAAATTAATTACAATATTGCACCGTCAGTCGTTCGAGTATTCATTCGGATTCAGCAAATCGTCGACAAATCGCCAGATATTTCTCCGACTGAGAAAAGCGGTTCCAAACTTTTGGCCGGCAGTGTACGTGCCTTGTGAAATAGATTAAATGGATTAATTCTGGGGCGACTGATCGTAAGAGCACGCGTATCCTGCGCCGGATTCGCGACATTTACGCCGCGATCAAAGAGAGGTTGAAATTGCGGACAACGGGAAAGAGGGAGAACCGCGAGATAGAGGGAGAAAGATAGAGCAGAGAGCAGGCAAAGTTCATTTTCATAATCGAGTCAAGTACTTCGCCGAGTGTCTATTCCGGAATTTTCAGTGCTCATCTCCTTCTCCCTCGTCTCCATGCGAGATCAAATAAAAGGACACATTGCGACCGGGTACATTTGATTCTCTTCCTACTCACTTTCATCGTTTTGTTCTTTTTCCGCGGTCTTCCTCCGTTCTTCCGCCCTTTTTAACACCGGGTGGAATTTCGTTGCGCCCCACGGGCGAAAAAGGGTATCACTCGGAGCTTCTTCAATTATTTACCCCTTAATTTCCTTACCTACCTCGGCTCTGAATTCTTTCTCGATCGCACTGAATATTT
This sequence comes from Nomada fucata, assembly GCA_948146005.1. Lineage (NCBI taxonomy): Eukaryota > Metazoa > Arthropoda > Insecta > Hymenoptera > Apidae > Nomada > Nomada fucata. The sequence continues at coordinate 12,684,102 of OX411276.1, forward strand.
TAAACACGGAGAGCACGGCCGGTTTTTCGAGGTTTCGAGACATTCTTGTGAATATTTTGAGGGATTTGGAGAATGCGGTGGCGTTTGATAATTGGCGTAGTTTAATTATTTATCGAAGAGCTGAGTGGCGTTCGTTGCTCACATTTTTTGGAAGCTCCTCGAATCGACGAATATAGGAAATCTGAGAAATCGAGATTAATTAAGTGATTGCCAATCGCGTCGTGTACTGTATCGTGTCTGCGCGAGTATGTTCACCTTGCTTCTCAAACCGTGGGCACCAATGAAAAATGAGAAAACTGTAAAGAGTGGCAAAAATTAATTGATCCAAGAATTTAACTTGCCCAGATTTAAATTCGCTATTAATTTCTCGCACACATTATTTCCGTTAAATGTTTCATTGAAGCTCAAGCGAGTTAATCTATTTGAAACGATGCAAAAAGAAATCTGAGTAGCTCAATAGAACTAGAGAATTCGGCATTATTCAATTTGTTCATCCTCGACCGTTCTTCTTGCCAGGGCCGTTTTCCAATGTAAATATCCTTCACAAGTTGTATACGATCGAACGAGTTCCGCGATTTCGATAAATTTCCAAAACGCCCCGCGATATACGTGTACGTATTCCGTTTATACGTTTCCACGATGTTTGCTCGACGTTTCCCCCCGTTAAATGTTCTCGATGCGTTTCAAAGAAACTCTCCTCGGCGATACTGCCGTAGGAGCGGCGCCCGGATACTCTTTGAAAGTTGTCTCCAGCAGGTCCATGAAAAAAGAAGACACTCCCGATTTGCCCAACTTCTAAGAACATTCCAACCTGCACCGCGCGAAACGAGATTTCGCTCTTTGACGAGTGAAAGGAACGCGGCGCCGTCCTTTCGCTCCATATTTTCGAAAAATTCCGTCGACCCCTTTCGCTCTTAATCGAGGGCATCACTGATTGATATCGTGACCACCGGGGCGGAATTGTTCTACTTTAAAATTCGACAGCTTGGTAAGTTCAAAGCAAAAAGAATATGGGGCATGGCAAATTTCAGTAGGTGATAGTCTGAGATCTGACAAAAAAATTTGAGGATCGAAGAATTCCCCGGGCTTTAAGTTAAAAAAATCTCAATGGCTCAGACGTTCGTAGAATTTAACGCTTCGAGATATCAACAATTCGGAAGATTAAAAATTGCAGCAATTGAGAGTGGCGTAATTAACAAATTTCATACCCTCGAAAATTCCAATGATTAAAGCACAAAAAATGACTACGCTTCGTTTGCACTTTGATTCTGCTGTATTCAAAAAGTTAATTCTTTCCAAATTACAAATCTCGACGCTGCTGTTGCAAACCTTGCCAACGCAATATCTTACAAATTACCAGGATCTCTCCGCGACCCGACAAACGACGTAGCCAGTGAAATTTCCCAAATAATAACATCTATCGTCTGCATTATCGAGTCGAGCGAAAGTTTCGCCACGAACATGGCGCAGCGTACGGATGTGGACGATCTGTCGTGCTAACTCTCCGCCGCTTCGATTTCGAAACTGAATTTCCTGCATCCTATCGAGTAATCAGAGGCGCAAGACTCCGCATAGTCTTCGTATAATCCAGCTTCTCCCGCGGAGCTGAATATGCATGAACGCGTTCGAGTCATAAGCGTTTCGCTACTTAAAATAATTCAGCCGACTGTTCTCGTTCCGCTGATTGCGTTCCATCTGCCTTGGATCCGCGACTAAATACCTCCTTGTTGCCGACAGAATACATTTCGAAGACTATGCCACAATGCCTTGTACAAAGGGGCTATTGTTGCCGGCTAAATGTGCAAACTGACGGTGCTGGAGCTACTTCTTTGTTTGTTTCAAGATAATTTCTCGTGGTTTCGCTGGTCCTTAGTGACAATTCATATTTCTATGGACGATTTTTTCAGTGGGATGGAGAAATTGTCTTGGGGTTGCTTTTGATGTTAGTTCATTATTAATTGCTTGTGGACCGCTTCATATTAAATGGCATTATGCTTACTTATTCGGTGGATTCGTTTGTGATTGTTGCAAATCTTTAAACGAGGCGAATAATTTATTTTCATATTGTATTTAATCCTAGGCCATTATCGACTACATGTTGACTACGTGTGAAGTATTTAATATGATTAAATGCTGCTGTATATACTAACAAAAAGTTAATTGGTTTCTTCCACGCATAGATTAAAATATAAATGCTATTCATCGGTCGACGAACAATCGCGTAACATCTTTTTCCAGAAGGTATACAAAAATAGAACTTGTTCAATTTATTTAACGATATTATTACAGCGCCCATGAAATGTTTTATTAAAAGTTTCCCATCAGAATAAACCTCGATTGTGCAGGTTCCCACAAATAAACCTGGAAGCGATATCGAAGACCGAACTACACCAGATCGATCGCAACCTGTCGATTGTTTATGTTCCTCTAAAAACAAAGGTGAACGAGAGGTAACGATTGTTCCGGAATAAAACCAGAGATGCAAACACTGCGCACCACATTTTGAAAATTCGTTTTAATTCCGCTATTCGATCTCCAGCTCGATTTTCAATATTTGCATGCAAACGTGGAACAAACGGATGAAGTGCCGTCGTCGTCGTCGTCGTCGTCGTCGTCGTGGCGAACGTCATCGTCGTTTTACACTGGCATACGCCGTTGTTTCAGAACGAATTTCGATTCGATATCGTACGTGCTCGAGTCCTGAGCTTAAAAGTCTCGAAGTAGCCGCCGTAGTACGGCTCGAAGTGCTCGTAAATCGGTAAATCTCGGCTGAATCTCGGAGGACACTTCCGGTCACCGCTCCCTGATAGCCCCTGGCTCCTTCGTTTCACGATAAGAACACGTAAAAACCTTAAAATTCGGATGATTTGTATTTTATGGCAGATTTTAGAGCTTCAAGTTTGATTCGGATTTAACGATTTGTGGGTAAACTGTATACATATAATAGTATCTGCACATTTTTGTCGACTTTTTGTTATTTAAGATTGTTGTACGATACGCGAACAGTTCGCGTAGGCAAATGCGACAGACATTTGGAATCTTTCGCATATTTTTCTTCCGTAGAGCTCGATTCATGCTTGAATTTTCATACCCAAGATAAATTTCCTTCAAGATTGTACACAGCGTCATTGAATAACAAAATTTGGCCGGACAGCTGATTAATGATTCATTTAATTTAGCCAATTAGACAATATTACATTTGTAATAACATATATCGTACATACGTATATGGGAATTTTGTATCATTATTTCATTGCAACTTTCATCAATTTTTTTCCTTTCAATCTGTCTTCGTTCTATCGTCCGCCCCTCGCACACGTAGAAGGTTAACTGGAGGGTGTGCAACCCCCGTTTCTTCGCGGGTAACGCGACACGCACGAGCTCGTCGAGCTTCTGTAATCATGCTCGAGCAGTTCGACGAGAATGTGAGGATTCGGTAAGGTGGATTGAGCGAGGCTTTGTCGAATGATCGTTACGAATCTCTTGGTGGCTGGCCGTTTTTTGAGGCGCTTGGCTGGAAGCCGCGTAAAAAGGTTGAAACTGTACAAACAAATACTATATTAAGATAACTTTGGAATTACTTGGGGATGTATTTGCAATTAAACAACACTCGACTTGTACGAAAGTCGTCGAAAAGAATTTCGAGATTAGTTTAAAACGTTCATAAATGAAATGGTACGCAGCAGAATCTGAAGATTCTCGATAAATATTTACAAATATATAATTCGTAGGCAAGATTCAGATAATAAACAATATTTCGGGACACGTGCGTGCTCCAACAATTATTACCACGCAGCTAACAAACGTAACACATGCACCTTATTCCATTGCATGTAAATTATCAATTCTTATTATTACTCTCGCACGAAATCGCTGTACACTTTGCCTTTCGAAACCACAAGAGTATGCGGATGGTCGAAAAATATCGCATTCTCGCTCGTCGTTTTCGAGAACTCCGCCGTTCTAACTGTCCCGGAAGAAAATGAACATTCGAGGAAAAGTAGTCGATGCTGTTATTTCCCAGCATTCGACCGGGACCGGCAGTAAAATCGAGAAGATTCGTCGTCGATAAATTACAGGGATTCAGCGAATCGAGTAACTGTACAATGTATCCAAGGTGGTGGGGAAGGGGGTTGCAGAGAGGAGGCCGATGGCATCATGCATGAATTACGCTTTTCCATGTTTCATGGCACATCGATTCGAGTTGGGTGCACGAGCGCACGGGACCAGTAACACGCGAATGCAATTTCACGCAGACTTTTATTAGACACCGGCGTAGAAACACGAATTTCCACGCGCATCATGAGCTTTAACGAACGGCACTGCCGCTCCGCTACGTAGGTCGACGCGATATTTGGAGAATTTCAATTTCCTGCAAGGCGCTGACGGTTATTTATCGGGAAAAGAATTGTTTCTTCGTGTCCCGTTTATTTTTCCCCTCTGTTAGTTTCGACAGTTTCCCTTTAACGAAGCTTGAACGGCGATACAGATAGTCGCAGAACGAAGATACTGTTTTCACGTTCGGAGAGAAATTCAGATTGTGGAGAGGAAGATAATAATTGAATTTTCTTTTGAGTGAGAGGTTTTTCTTGTTGCGTGTAGAAATTCTGGTGGGACGCGAGAACGAAAAGGTTTGAAAGTTGGAGACTTGACAAGTTTGGTTTTTATAGGAGTCGAAGTTTTTAACGTTGTCTGACAGAACATGGGTTCGTTCTACTTGACGATATTCTGGAACATAATTATTAAATTTTATCTTATTTGGAACAGTTTGCACTGCTTGGCGAACCTTATTTTTTAATAGGACGGGTATAAAAAGACACGGGCTTTATGTAGATTTATTGTGTTTCCCAGATTATGAGCACATACCTTATATGAGTTTCACAGGTAACAGTGAAGACAGACCGTACATGGTCAGACATGTCCAAGTAACATGTTTTTATAGAAACGCAAATTCTCTTGTTGACTTTCGTATGCTACGAAAAAAAGCACTGTTGCAAGAACAATTAGAAAAATATATATCTCTATCAATAAATAAAATTATTACAACTTCAATGCTAATAAAAAAAAATCTTCAGAAACAAAGAAATGTCACATGAAAGTCCATTCTACATATTCAACCTAACGTTCCTGCAACTTACAAATTACTGTTACGCTTAGAATAAATAAAATACTCTTAATTACACCCATACCTCATCATTACCCCATACCTTTCATGCGCATTGATATCAAAAATATCAATGCGCATGAAAAATCCAATACTCTCCATAATATAAGAATTCGAAAGTCGGTGAAAAAAGATACAAATTTCAAGGAAACTGTGCCTCAGATCCAAATCAACCACTCCACCACAACTTCCGTGCACATACGCATACACATACGCAAGTAACACCAATGTGTCCGACTTGAATTTAGTTTTGAGCGGTTCAGCGCCTAAACTCGGGCGCTAGAACCGGCAAAAGTAGCAACTTTCTTCAATCATGAGTCGCGAAAGCCTACAAGTTGTACGCCGCCACAGGAAGCTCTACGGTACAAAGTCACTGCGTAGGCGGAAGGGGTTGGAAAGTTGCTCGCCAAGAGGGACCGGTGTACCGGTGGTAGGGGCGAATTCAATTTGTCGGCGCCTGGTTTTCATTCCGTAACGAGATATTAAATATGAAAATTGTTTACGAAACAGTTCAACGCTCGAACTTTCCGCGGGCGAACTTTCTTTTGCCCGGAAGTGCCGGAAACTATCTAAATCGAACGCTTCCCGAGTTGGAGGAGGGTGGGAAAGAGTCACGGGCACTCGGCGAAGCTTTGAACGAGGATTTCGGTTTCCAGTTGTGGTTGGGGGGGGGGGGGGGGTCGTTCGACTGGTTGAATAAATTTTTTTTATCGCGAATTATTTTTACAACCGTGTCTTGTACTTGTTTCTTAATTTGCTTGGACGAATGTCACATTGTACTGCGACGATTATTTGATCGACCATTCTGACTTTTGATTTGACGTGAAACGAACTTGGGACCAATACTGCGCGAATAAAATACAAATAAAGGAAATCCATTTTCTCGGCTTCAACGCCGTCGCCAACAATTTCTCAACTAACACTTGGACACGCGATAAAATCAACCCCTTCACAATAAACCACCCCTCATCATAAAATTCCACCGTTTTCCTCATAAAACTCCGCCAACACCGGCGCACACGTATATCCCGTGAACGCAAGTATCAACGAGTTTCCTTTCATCGGAAATCAAGCGGGAAATTTCCGGTCAGGCGGAATGTCGATGGGCTAGCGATCATTCCTCGATGCAATAATCTTGTCGATCGTCCGCGACGACGATCGAGACTCGCGTCAGGCTGTAGACGGGGCAAGAAAAAGCGCAGATATGGCGCGTGTCAGAGGTCGAAGAAAATGATAAACGAGACAGCCAGCCGATAGAGTTTCACTGAATAGACCTGGCTGGCCGGGTTTGCCCCGTTTTTTCCACATTTTCGGATATCGATGAGCCCGCACGACTCGACGGAACGAGCCTCGTTTATTTAACGCCGCGTCACGCTCGCGAACCGGATGTTCCTAGTGGGAACAGATTGTATCACGGTCCCCTCGATAGAAAATCGATTCCACCTTTTGTCGAATGGGAAGCTTGTCGGGGTGCGACGGTGCCACTTTTTGATGTAGTGGAATAGCTAATTTTTTTTTTTCCATCGACCGTGGCGGTGGAATTTGTAATATCAATGATCGACAAGACTTTCGTTCTATCGAGTCCACTCAACAAAGAAATGTTGCATTTTTCTGACGACGTGGCTGCGACGCTATTATTCTTGTCCCGCGACTAGTCGATATTTTTGTCGATTCGTGACATTACATTCGAAGTATTAACGGCATTGGAATTGACGAATTGAAAATATTTGTTAACCGAAATATTCTGTAAAACCGAGCGCAGAAAGCCGAACGCCGTCAATTTTTCATTGCCAAATTTTCTGTTCCCATTATCGCAGAGCAGAATTTATAGGGAGTTACATCCGATATCTCGTTAACACTGCGCGAGCTAATTCGCATCGGCGGTTCCTTTATCGTTCAAATAATTCGCAACGATGTTTGACGAAGAATGAAAGTTATTGAGACAAATTACACCTGGCGTGCGCCGTCATTACAATGCTTCTCAATTAGCGTATCGACCTTCCCGTTGAATAATGTTCGAATATATACATAATTGCAAAGTTGTTCATTTTCGCGTAACGTGATATTCGGTTAATGAACCTACCAGCCTGTTCTCGAAAATTCGTTAAAAAACACATACAAAAAAAAAGTTCATTATACCCGTAGCAATTCCCTAAAAATTGCCATACTTTTCATTTGCATTTCACGACACAAAAAAAAAAGAAAGAACAATCCGTATTTTAATTGAAGACAACGCAAACATGGCTCGTCATTTTCCTTCTGCTTTCCAAAAAAAGTCGCAAAAATGTTGTTCACAAGAAAAATCAACCAGACACCATCAGAACAATGGAATCCGAAATTACAATCACACCGATGCTCGGTGTAATAATTTCATTTCTCGACTTCGTTGATTCTAAAACGGTGAACACTGCGCCCCTTATATTTGGGAAAAGCGAATCCTCCTTACCTGCTGGATCTCATCTGCCAGTACGTCTCGCGAATGCAGAGCAAATATAAACATTCCAAAGACAGCAATTAGAGCAGAGTAGAGGCAGCCCGATAGAGGCCCGAGAGTAATTTGTGCTAATTACGTTTGAGTTCGAATCGACGTTCGAGTGTACATGGAGTTCAGGAGTACAGCCATTCTATCTCACACTCCGTCCCCCCCTCTATCCCTCTCTGTATCACTTTCTCCCTCAATCTGCCGTAGTGTTTTCGGCTTGTAATCTTGCTACTCATCAAATATCACGGGGGCGATCGCGTTTCCGTCGTGGAGACATAGAACGGGCTGGGGCAATCAGCTGATATTAGCATCGGGTATTAAACGAGAAAACCTTTGAAGTCGTGTTGTTACGACGACGCCGCACCAGCAGTTAACAATTTTGAAGACGGTTCTCGAACAGTAAATGCTCGTGCAACAGATTATTCAGTGGTTTCGAAATTGTCGAGAAGTACATTACGATTCGTAGAACGATATTCTGGATCCAGTTTTGTTTGTTTTTTCTTTTTTTGTTGGGTTAGGTTTGGGTTAGGTTTTATTTACAATTTTATATTGCTGATATAGAAATTTCTCGCGATGTTTTCTATCGTTTATTTTTCAATTTCTAAAAATCTCTACCATTACATCTTTTGTTCGCAATATTGCGTGCATAAGGGACGGTGACATTGGAAACCCGTTTATTTAAACGTTATCTCGTCCCAAGTTACATACGCGTCAACCACACTATTATTATATGCAACATTTCTCAATCGTATGAAATTCTAAGCGAAGCTTTCACGGTACACATTTTTCCACGCGAATCCGACCGGATTAAGTCGCCCGGTATTGAACAGATTACAATGGTGTGTAAAAGGAGTACAATGGCCAGAAGTAGCAACCGACACGGAGAGTCAACCGAGTGTAGAGCACATTGTGCACGAGGATTCTTAAAACGTTGCAGTAGAAGCGAAACGAGCCGGATATACCGAGGGGGTAAATTGTATAGGAGCAGACGTAAATCTTCAACGCGATTACGATTCTTTAAAGCACAATAACTCGCCCACCGATATTTCTCTCTCTCTCTCTCTCTCTCTTTCTCCCTGAAAGGGATTTAATAATGAAGCGAGCACAAAGACCGTCGACTGGAAAACACTATTGGCGCTTCAGTTTGAACGTTTTTCTCATCTCCAGCAATTTCGTGACAATTTTATTAATATTTCGCGTCAATTCTCCTTATTACGATTTTCATCGACTGGCCGCAGATCTGTACAATACAGGATCACACTCTCGTTACATTAAATTAAAAATTAAATCGAATTAAGGGATTTTCCTCGCTATTATTTCATTTATTAAATTCGTGCGGGTTCTGATATTCTGTATCATCGTTATTATTATTACCGGATGATTATTTGCGCGCTAATATGAATACAATAAAATTGCACCCCCGGCGTTATCGTTATCGTTAACGTGGCGTACACTCCATTAAATTTCGATCATCCAACTTTCTCATTCGGAGCGTTCTAGAGTTCATGGGTTCACCGTGCTAAATCGATAAGATCTGTCACTTGAATAAATATGAACGGGCACGATCGAATACATGTATAGCTGTTATTGAAACAGTACAAGCGATTCCGTTGCCTAATTATCCCCGGAACATCTGAGCCTCGACCTCGCGTGATTATCACAGTAATAAAAACCTGCCGCGCGTACTTCACTTTCCCCACCCCCGAAACGGCGACCGTAATCGTCGAATAAAAGATTTAAACGCCTTGCAAACCGATAAATACTTTTTCCATCAATTCCAATTCACACGTAAGACTCGCGGTGATTCCAATAAAGAATTTTTCGTCCGCTCGGCGACTCATTCCATCCCCCAAATAAAGCTCCAGAGTTAATATTACCAAAACGGTCAGGCTATAGCAGCCCACGCCCCCAATCCTCGCTCATCCCTCAAATAATCAATAGCACGAACTTCATAAGTAACCTAACACTTCATCCGACTACCCACGAGTCTTTCATTACCTCTTAAGCATCATCACGGGACAAACGACAATTGCCAAGGGACAAAGGGGGACATCGCGTATAGATAGAAGGGGTTAATCAAAGGTGGCGTTAATTAGACACACCGGTGACAACCGTGATTTCGCGAATTAACAGCCGTTCCCATTGAATCGAACATCGCCGACTCGACGAACCGCAATGTCTTTGCGACCGATGCGAGGGTGCACTCGACTGCGGGTCGAGCTTGTAATTTGCGATCTGTGATCTTCCGGCTCGAGCACGCCACCCTCTTAATGCGGACCACGAGGCAGTCGCGCCCTTAAAGAGGAACAAAGGCGCCGTTTCTCTGTTAATCGACACGATCGTTCTGTCTGCGGCTTTCAATCGGTGACTTTACGTGGAAGCTTTACGTGAATTCCGAGGGCGTGTCGATGGGGTTCGAGGCACGGTTGGCGGATTTTACATCTCTTCTAGACGAGGTTTCGTTGCGGTAGCGACGGGGGTGGTTTCCAGAGGTTCGTGTCTGGGAAGAGGCAGTGATACATTTAACTTAAATTTTCACGCGATATGAAAGGGCACATTTGTATATTTGCTTATATTTGAATAGCATACAATTGGAGAACACCCAGCTTTATAATTATTATCTTGTGCGATTAATTGGAGGAAACCTACAATTCTTACTTGGATACAATTCATTTGATTAACTGCCATCGCAGTTGAACGATTAATTCCAAAGAATTGAAAAAGGAGCTTCAATTGAAAGCATCGTATTCTCCACGATAACCACGTCTCTTGGTAAATTATTCACCATCGGAAGCGTCCCCCTGATTAAATCGGTCGGGGAAGACACATAATAGGGCCAATGAAAATTCATTTTCGATTACAAGTTGGAACCGTCCTCTCCGCTATTCCCCATTCAGCGAGCAAATCTCGGAAAATCCTACAGTCGTCGTGCATACAGGCCGGGGCGAACGTCTCCGAGAACCACCCTGTAACAAAGAGGAAATTTACAAGAATTTCAATTCATAGTAAACAGCCCGTAATCCATCCATTGTTTGCGGCGGCCCTCTTCGAACAAATAGGGGTAGCAGTCACGGTGGTTGAAGTGAGCTGGAGGATCCCGTTAAGAGGAGGATGAAAAGTGCTCGAGGAGAGTTTGCTTTTCACCTAGGAGCGTGTAACGCGAGATCCTCGTCGTCGTTAGCAGTATGCTTCTGTAAACGCGTTCCTCTTCCTGCGTTTCGCTATTCATTATCGTTCATCGTTGACATCCCCCTTGTTTCCTCCGCTTTCCGCCGGTTAAACGGCTCGACTTCCGGCGGCAAACTTGTAAAAACGCGATGGCACGCGCTAAACCCCGGCTATTTATCAATGGGAACGCGTCCCGCTCCCTGTCGCCATGAATAATAAAGAGAGCTCTAATTGGCGCCGTTAAAAGCTCCCGCTGTTGAATCGGACCGTGGGGTGGGTTGTTTTTCACGCGTTCGTTACAGCGTGCGGTGTTCGAAACGAGTTTCCCCTGATTTTTATCGCGATAACGATTGGTCCTGTGTTAGGTTCGAAGGGTTGCGGGATAAAGTTTGGCATGGGGGCTGAGTAATTTGGGATTTAAGGGTTGGTGGGGTTGAAATTTGAGAAGGTGCGAAGTGAGGGGTGTTGCGTTGCAGACCGGACTTTAGCAGGGTTGGGTTTGCTTTGGGTTTTTAATTTTTTACTTCGGTTTGTAAAGCATTATTGCCATTAATATTATTTGAATATTATTTGAATATTATTTGAAGGAAATTAATATTACCGATGATTTTATTGTCGTTATTGCCATTCGTATTATTTTTAGAATTATTATTAGCGTGCTCTTTTTCATTTGTGTACAATGCTGTATTAATCAATTGTGTAGAGATAAACATTGCACGTGGCGCCAGAAATGGAACATGTACTTTATTATTTCAGCAGACGAATTGTAACATGCGCGCATTAGGTTCACGGTTTACCTGTTGCGAAACAAAGGCAGCGAGGTAAAATTAAAATATTGTAATCCCCACTCTGTTTACTCGGAGTGGAACAACGGAACAAGTTAACATAGGATGCACAGCTTCCAACCAGCGAAGCGGTATCGCGATTTCTCATTCTGCTCTCTCAGATTTTCACTCGATTTTTTTTATTAAGTTTCCTTTATTTCGCAGACTCCCTCTTATACCCTTTCACTGTTGAACCTTCCGAACGTTCGTCCCGCTCGCTCGCCTTACATTTAATTTCCTGCCACTCGTTTCATTTCTCATTCCACGAGATTATACGCGATTTGCTTTACGGATTTGTTAGATGTCCCTCGCGATAATGGAGCTTCGTTTAAGCAGTCCGATCTTTTCAGCAAGTTACGACTTCTTCTTTTGATTAGGAAATCAGGTATTGACGCGTTTTCAATTCAACCGTCCACCGGTGTTTAATTATTTCCGATTCGATTCGTCGGTGAAAGTTGGCAACTTGGTTGAACTATCGACGCAGATATAGTTATTTTTGAACAAATTCAACTTCCATACATCGTGATCTTCAATTCATAATTTTCTTACTTAATTTTGTAACCTCGTAACGCATCATTATTAATTAATACTGAGAATTAATACTGCGACTCATCTTTTCTCAACATTACGCGACGTTTACTCGAGGTTTGTTCTTTGGTGACATGGCAAGACCTCGCGAGTTACCGAAACGTTCGCCTGGATTGCCAGTCAAACGGTGTATTGTCCGGATGGTTGCTCGAGGCAGCACGGATCTACTGTCACTGAATACAAATCGTATTATCGCTGGAAATCCGATTACAAAGGTGTTTTATACTACCGCGAAAGGCTCTCGATTCTGAGCATTGTATTACTGCATTTGCCTCCTAGCTTTAATCCTCTTATGCCTGTACACGGTAATGAAAAGAAATATGCAGTTGGGCAGGGGGCGATATGTTACTCACCGCTTATTATCGACTCGACGTGGAGGTTTGCAGTTTAATTGCAAAATTCAATTGCACATACTTATGCATGTCGATGAATACATAATATACTTGTATTGATTTCACGAGAGCAAAAGAAGTGTATTGGGAATGTCGGTTATTTTGAATTAACTCGCCCTTTTGATTATTCACGAGCATGTTAAATTAATCTGACGTTTTATACCTTTTTGGGTTAATTATCAGGTTTTGTGGTAAATTCTTCATAAACGATAAGGGTAGTTTGAAAATGATATTTGTTAACATCAATTCGTTCGTAGAATTTGTTTCTTTATTTAGCGATACTAAATGTTGGAACGATCCTGTAGACCAACATTTTGTTCTCGCATTCTCGTCTTCAGTAAGTCTCTTATTCTGCTGTTTGTTTTCAGGCGCTTTTATTTTCTCCCCTTCTTTAAGTCAATAATCTACTTACATTTTTATCGTACCATAGAAGAGAACCACTTCTGGGATCCTCGGTCTCGGTACCAATGCAATGATTTCTTTTAAGGACCAACAAGCGTGCCCCAATTACGCAAATGCTCGCAATTATACGTTGCGACACGGCGAATCGTTGTACGAATAAAGATGTTCATTTCCCGGTTTAAAATAGCACGACAATTTTGTTTAACCAGTCCAGCAAGTGACTGTTGCAAATGAAAATCGTCTTACAGCCGATTCTTTCCATTTCCAGAAACTTGAACGTTTACCGTTACACCAGAGAATGTAAGTACATACTTTATCCAAGCGTGGGCCTGACACGGTTCCATAATTACTTGGTACTAGGTTAGCCATGCAGTTAGAGACACGAGATTGACTTCACTTAACGTTATTGCTCGAGCAGGTTGCTAACATAAAGGCAATCCGTTGTTCATAAAATTTGTAATAATTAGAAATACGCTCCACAGACAGTGGTTCACATTTTGCCCGTGTATTTACAAAAAATTAGAAACGAGACAGGTAATAATATAAAAATGTTTGCAATTAAGAAACACAGTGAAAGAATCAATTTTCCGTATAATATATTGCAGCTTGGAACTTCTTCGCTTTGCGTGTATCTGCGTAAAGAAATAATGGTAATTGAGACCTTCGAGCTTCCGGGAACGTCTGTACATGACAAAATATATACGAGCGAAATTTCCAACGGACTAAAGCAATTAACGATCCCAGTAATCCTTCGCAAGTTAGATAAATTCGTCGCGTGTAAGCTAGTTACATTGTCTTGCCTGGAGAGCAAATAGGAGCTTCAGAGCGAAACGTTCATTGCAGCTGTATGAGGCATTATCCGTAGCTGGTTATTTCTTTGTCCAAGGTCTTAACTCGTCGTCGTGTAACGCGAGACATTGGTAGAAAGTGGGAATCTCTGTTACATTCTAGTCAACTGTATAGCTGAAATTCTCGTTAACGAGCGTTGACTTACGATTACTCGCCATGATGATTCTAATTAATGCGTTTACTTGCCCCGCGTGTATTATTTCAGCGCGACATACCTCGTGTTTGCACAGCGACGCGTACATGTACCCACTCGCATTTCTCGACGGCTTCATGAACCGTGCGTGCCCAAATGATTTTATTCGGCATTGAATTTCTGTTTAGGGTAATGCGCTTGGTTCGAGGGTTCATTAGATGCATGGCTATCGAATTTTTGTGCTCAATTGCGCCTCGATTCTCTCCAACGCAAACGTACCTCCACCATGTTGTCCAAAACGTGAAATCTTTGTCCAACTTACAGGAATGCAATATCTCCCACATATCGCACCTCCTCCACCCCGCGTAATCCTTTAATGTACACCCAATTACCATCAACGCCAGTAAACTCTTTCCATCATCACCATCCTTAACTCCAAATATATTCTCCCTCTGACAACCCCAAATTCACACCTCGTGACCTTCCTCCACAAATATGAATATCCTCATCATATCCACTAATCCCTACCACACCTCCACTTATCTCATGTTCAAGGTTCACAAGGTTTCTCCTTTTGCAAATACTATCACTCTCCCTCTCTCTCCTTATTTATCTATCTATCAATCTATCTGTCTATATATCTATCTATCTATATGTCTATCTATCTATATATCTATCTATCTATATATCTATCTATCTATATATCTATCTATCTATATATCTATCTATTTATATATCTATCTATCTATCTACCTATATATCTATCTACCTATATATCTATCTATCTATATATCTACCAATCTATATATCTATCTATCTATATATCTATCAATCTATATATCTATCTATCTATATATCTATCTATATATCTACCTATATATCTATTTACCTATATATCTATCTATAGATCTATCTATCCATAGATCTGCCGATCTATCTAATCTATCTATCTATCTGTTCATCTGCCTCTCCCTCATTCTCCCTCTCTCCGCCTCGACCCCTCTTCTTGTCGCCACTGTCCACGATACCTAATTGCCAGGTCCTAGTCAACGCATCCCACCTCCACCACCACCGGCCAACGTTTCCAACTACAATCTAGCCTCTGTATTTCTCGCTATCGTAATTTGCACGCTCAATTATCTCCATTGTTCCCGCGATCGGGCGCGAACACAATCGATATACAATGGGCGTTTTCGTTTGTTTGCTAACCTCCGGTCGGCCACAAAGCGCGGGTGGAGACGGCTACGTGGCTGGAATCAACGGTGGAATCGGCAGCATATATCACCACCGACCACCGTTTGCCGGCTACGAGCAAATAGAAACAGAGTATGTACCGGCATTAATCATTTCCAGTATCTAACTGCTGTTGGATTCTCTCGGTCCGCTCCTGTCGGGTTAACGCCTCTGGTTGCCTCTTTTCGTTCTCGCTTTTTCGTCGTGTTTCGTCTTCTCGCGGTTTTGCTTCCAGACTATACAATACGTTCGGTTTTCCCTGATACATCACGCTGACGTATCGACGAGAGCCGGTGGATTCGTACGGTGCGTTTCGTGTCCGGGCGTTTCGGGATGGTTTCACAGTTCCGTTTGATTTGGGGGGGGGGTGGTTTGTAGAATTTAATCGTTGCAGTCTTTGCAGGAACTATGTTGACGATTGATTTTGTTTATTTATTTTTTTTATGTACGTCGGCTCAACCCTTTCCATTCCACCAGTACCGTTACGGCAACGTGTGTTATTTGTGCAAAATTTAGCGTTAGGGTTCTGTCTGTGTTAAAGCGAAGCAGATGAATGGAACGAGATAATAGAATTAATAGATTCATGAAGGTTTGTCACTTTTGTTTCGAAAGTTTGCAAATTTTATTTCAGGGATAACATAGTAAGCGATTGATCGTTCCTTTTCTATATTATAATTTGTTGATAGATTGCTCTTGTTTGCGACAAGTTAACTTTCGTTACCGTTTTTTCTTTCACGATTATAATCACACAGAAGGGACTTTGTTTTAATGCGTTTCATCATCTGCAAACCTCCAGTGGTCCAAGACAAGCCATCCGCTAAAATTGCTTAATATTTTCACAACTGCAACGCCGCAAACTTTGCACGGCGGTTTAGAACTTAGCCTAATTGTTCAGGGATCTGCTGAACGCCCTGGGTTATTTCGCTGGAGCTTTCTCTCTGCACTCTCTTTCTCCAGGATCACCCGGTCACCAACAATGCACGCATCATTTCTGCCATGAAAAGTTTACGAACAATTCAACGTTACCTCGCCGTCGATATTTAACGAGACTAGTAATGACATTGACGTAAAACGATTTTACAATGCCAATTAAAATATGTATCGACGAATTGAACAATAATTGTGAGAACACTAATCGAGTTCTATAGCTTCCCGATCGTATACCCAATGTTCACATTTATGAAACAAATTTCCAAAATCAAGAATCGTTTCGCATTCTTCGCCATAGATTTTCCCATCGAGTCTGAGAGCGTAATAAAGTATCGGTGCATCTGTACGACTTAGAAGGAGGTTCACCAACAGCCGTAATTTCTCTTTCTGCCACGTCTCGGCCTAAGTAAATACTGGGCGGACAAGCGGGCTGCTCGTCTCCCCTTTGCATCGTCTTGACGTTTTGCGTGTATTCATTGGCAAATTAAGGCCACGTTGTTTGCGGATCCTTCCACGGGATACTGGTTCCACTCGTCGTCAGTGTGTGTCGCGTTTGTGACGACATCCTCCCTCAATTGAGCAAAGCGATCGTTGTACATGTACAGGGTGTTCCGTTGACAGACGAATATATTTCACCGCTTGTATATCTTCTCCCAGTTTTGAAAATGCCCGAAGTAATTTGATGCGCAATTCGAATTAATGATATATTTTAAACGTTTAGTAAATCTCAGTGTTTTTTTAGAACCGTACAACTTTGTTTCGGGTACTCTTTCTTTTCTTAATAACCCACGTAATAACATGTGTGCGTTCTCCAATTTTCGATTCCCCGACCAGTCGATTATTTCTGGAACGAAGCAATACTCGCGAATTGGTATAAATTTCTCCTTTCATTTTAAAGATTATTTCAGCATACAAAGCAGTTGTGTAGTTGCTCGCGGCGAACTTCGACCAATTTTACACGGCTCTAGTTACGTTCGTTAAGGAACTTTCGGCGAGATCCGCGTATCCGGCGTGGAAAAGATCGCCTGACCAAGTTCGACGGCCGTTATTTCCAATTTCAAGGGATCCTACCCTCGCTGCTGACGGCCGTTTCGCGGAGTTAGTTGCAAATTACTAGGGAAATTACAACGTTGGCACAACTCGGCTCGGCTTCACTGCAATTTCGCCGGCGGGATAGTCGAAATCGCAGAACGACCTCTATCGAACTTACGGATAATAGATTTAACTACGACGATTTGTTTAATCCTTTCGCTCTTGCACAACGTCTTCTATTTGCATCTATTGTACTCGCCTGAAGACCAGCGCTTCCCTTCGTTACTCTGTTCAATTGTATCAAATATCTTCGACTTTTATAGAGATATCTTCCGAAATTTTTCGATCGAGCACTTAGAATTCCATTGAGTAATCAGAAGACGGGCTTCAACAGTTCAGCGAATGATTATTTACGACCGACGTAGGTGGTTACGGGATAACATATTGTCCTTTCCATCGATGATGTCGTAAACGAAGTGTCTAATCATAAAGTCTTGCACTCTAAACGGCAAGGAAGCTTCTTATCGTTCGTCGCCCGTTTTTTTCCTTTTCTCGCGATGCTCTCCCTTTCCCTTGAAAGATTAGGGCCCCTTAAAGTCGACGGCTGGTGATTCTTACGCCAGGATAGCACGAAATTGCTCTTAAAAGGCGCGTTTACACTGCATCCACTGTCGTTTCGTTCCCCCCTTTTCTTCTTGCACAACGTTCGAGCGACGATCGGCTCCCAGAAATCGTTGGTCGTTGGCGGAGGGGAAAATGGAAATGTCTACGGTAAAATATTTCGCAATTATCATGGCGGATGATTGGAGTTCGGTTCTTACAGCGACCGTTTACATCCCCGATCTATATCGGCCCGGAGGTCGAATAAAATCGGTAGAATTTACGGACTGTATCAAACACTCATTATTAATGACACTTGGTACCATATGTCCATTCGATACGTAACATTTCTAATTGCACTCGTAATCGGAGGTGTATGTATACTGGTTCCACAATACGATGCCAATAGCAATATAGGGATGCTAAATGTAAATTTCGTAGCTGGAAAGGAATTCGACGTGGCACCTTGTTATATTTGCTTTCACGCCAGTATAATGCAATGCTCATCATAACGAAAGAATTCAATTAGTAGCCAGAAGTGGATTCTGCAATTTCCCTACAGCAGGTAATAATAAAACACCGATACCGATAGAGGCAACGATTTTCAATCGTTGAACCGCAAAAGAAATCGACGCGGCATTTACTTATTTCCAACTCAACAGCCAATGCAACGCGGTAATTACGTCACGAAGCAAAACGCCATATCCTCCGGGGGACGGTGTTATATATCTCTTGTTTCCGGGTGCACCGCCACCGTCCTGCATCAGGATTGAAATTTCCGTCGGAAATCTTGGAAATTAACCGCGAAGAATCCTCTCGAATCCGGTTGTTACCGCTCGTAATCCGCGCGAGACGCTAATCTTCGGATTCACGAACGGGCGAACGAAAGTTTCCGCCCCGCGGAAAGTTGAAATCCCGCGGGTTGTGTGGGGTTGTTTGGGGGGGGCGGTGGTGGTGGCGGTGGTGGTTGAACGGCGACGCGATAAATCGCGAAAGATATACGGAATAACTTCTTATTGCGGCTGGCTGGTCGATTCGCGTAAATCTCGCCGGCGTTGTCGTCGCTAATTCGAACCGCCGGCCACGTTTCTACTCGTCGCCGATGTCCTGCCGGTTTGTTTTATCGGCCATCGATAGGCGACACGGGAAAAAGTTTTAATGAAAACGCCGAGCGTGAAATTTCTCGCGATCGACCGGGATGTTTTACGAGTCGTCGGTGGGGGAATTTTTATGCCGCTCTCGTGCCTCGCTCGTCTCGAAAGGAAAAAAAGGTGAAGAAAAATGCGGGGAAAAAAGGGAAGAGGAAGAAGAAGCGGATCGATCGTTCGGACAAACGACGAGATTGTCTTCCTCTGGTTTTTTTTTTTTTCTTGTTCGTTACTTTATTTCCCGTTCGATAATCGTTGATTTTCCTCCCGTTCGATAGAGAAATTTTGTGCAGCGCAATCGAGAAGGGAAAATGGTAGGACAGGGTTGTTGGATTCCGGGGTAAGCGAATTCGTGTGCAACAATTACTTTTGCAAAGAGGTTTTTATATAAGAATACCGTGACGAGTTTGCGCGACAGAGTGATGGTATGCGTCGCGTCCAAAACTATTCTAACTGCAAGTGGTGTTCCGCTACTATATATATTATGAGTTTTAGAGGGGAAGGATGACCTCAGCCCTTGTTGTGTCGCCTTAGCCAACGCGGAGTCTGGCCCTTGGCAGTAGTCGTATCGCTGACTACTACCTTCGTGCATAATATTGTAGGAACCGAATAAAAAGGAAGGGCAGGCTTCGGGAATCACTGATCAGTCCATTTGCGCCACGGCCCCTTCCTCATATTCCTTATATCGTTTGTTCCTTTTAACGTTGTTCTTTGATGGAGGCGCCCGATCCTACAATATTGACTCTGACTAGACCAGGATCCGCGGGCCTTACGTATCATCGGTGACTCAAGGGCTGGTCATTCAACAGGGTCACAATTTCGATTCATTCCCCCCGATTTGTGAATCGGGACAGGCTTGGAATCGGGACTTAGAAATTAGATGAAAAAATTTCCTAGTCAATTCGAACACTAATACGTTTTATATTTGCACGGGAATGGCGCACAACAAATATTCCTACGCAACAGCTTTCCATGAGATAGTAAAACCCCAGAAAATTCGATACATTTTATTGCTGCGTGAAAAGGATGTAGCATATCTTTATTTTAATATTGCCTCGATAAT
Source organism: Nomada fucata (assembly GCA_948146005.1). NCBI lineage: Eukaryota > Metazoa > Arthropoda > Insecta > Hymenoptera > Apidae > Nomada > Nomada fucata. The sequence continues at coordinate 12,704,110 of OX411276.1, forward strand.
TCACAAGAACGAAATAAATTCGTTAAGCTTCCCCGAATCGAATTACACCAGTGGAACTACGGTATTCCTTTTGCTTCCTGGAAACGTGAAAACTTCTTTAACGCGTTTTACGAGTCCTCCCGTATTATTTGTACGTCGCAAGGAATTTTCGTCATGGGAGAAGAAAAGGACGCGAGCCATTTCTTTTTGTTTCTTTTTAAATAAATAAATCAATGGCGAAGCCTCGTCTCGACAAGGGCGGTATAGTCATAAAAATCATTCGGCCACTGCCAGTCTTTCGAGGGACGGCGATAGCACCACTCCCGTCGGCTTATAAAACAGCAAAACAATGGCGGAGGACGTCGAAACTCCATTACGGCTTTTCAGTGGAAAAGTGGAAGCCCAGGAAAAGCTAGACACTTGCGAGCCTCGCGTTTCTGTTTAATAACACGCGCATATTCGTGCAATCGATTTTCCGCTTTTGCGCGTCGCTCGCCAACCTTTGCGACGGTAAAATTTAATCGAAAAATTGGATCCCGTTTCGCGTCGTCGCTAATTCCGTTTCTTTATTGGCCGATTGTACGGCGAAGAAATTTTATCTGTCAATTGGAACGAATGTTTTGCAAACGCGACTGAGGAGAAAGGAAAATATAGTAATAGTAACAGTAGAGTAATGGGAAATGTAGAATATCAGAATTTGTGCTCCGCGGTGTAAAAATTTTATTCGCGATTTTTATTTGTTTGTTTGGTTTTATCGGTTGATTAAGGAATTGAGTTGTGGGCGAAGCAACAACGTCGCAAGAGTTAGAATGTTAACAGTTAACGGGTAAGAAGTATATTATACATTGCACAATATTTCGTAAACAGCAATTGAAGGAATGCGGCGTCGCTTTTGCAGAGAACGTTCGCGAGGGTCTATCTATGAAAAGACCGATGAAATTAATTAAACTTGGAAATGGGAAAGGTACGCGTCACCCGTAATTCAGCGAAGTGATTTGTCGGTGCAAAAAATATTTTACTTCTAAGTGACAGACACCTCGTGAAGGTTGACTATTTAATGGATAAGAGGATAAGCGTATTTATAGCGAGAGAGTACAGATTCGTTTTCGTAGATCCCGACATTTCTCAGCGACGATCTAGACTGTCTGGAAATAAACAGCTATTCGATTATCATCCCGGTGACTGATTGCTTCTGCTACGTAAACGTGTTCCGTGCCCGGTTAATGTCAGGTATTATCTAAATGAATCGATCGAGGGTCTTCGAACTTTCGCGGATTTTTATTCGCGTTTGACTTTGTGCACGGAAATTAATCCAGTGTGCTCGATGTTACGAAAATTCAGATATAAAACTATCATCGGGCTCCTAGAGTTCTCTGTCTTTCTTATTTTTAAATATGTGGACTACTTTTCAATGCATCGAGGCGGTCTGTTTTACAATACTCCAATCGAACGTTTTTTAGATATCAAAAATTTAAAATCTTTCAATTTTCAAGTCCCTTGTTATCACAATATTTCAATTCAAGTCTCCAATCGTGCGAACCTTAATTTCATCGTTTCCAATATTCAAAATATTCTCGTCTGTCCATGTTCAAATACAAAACGCATAGGAATTCCAAATACTATTACGGGGTACAATGATTCTCTCCCGCAGAGATTCACGTAATCTATAATATCGCTGCGGACAAAATAAACCCCCGTTGATAGCAGAACGTTCACGATGCACCATTTGCATTTCTTCTTTCATACGTTATTCTCTTATCGAATTTCACGCCGCGTGTGCTGTTTTTCCCAAATATTTTTCTATTTGGTCGAGAAATCGAGTCGATACGGGCAAACAACAGAGCAAGATATATAGAGAGCGAAAGGGGCGTACAAAAATCGACGAACAAATATTCCATCGTTTTTTTTCTTCCTTTTTTTTTTATGATACGTTGACCAGCATTCACGTTGGCTCGGCATTTTGGCCACCGAAATTGTTTACGTCCGTTCGATTTTCCAACCGGTATCCCTGCCCCGTCTCTTGTCGCGTGGGAAAATTCATCGCTTTAAAATTTTCAAGCGGAACTATTCGTCTATTGGGTGTCTATGACGTGTCATCGATTTTCCTCCTCTGCCTCGCAAATGCACATGTTCAATCGGCGTAACTGTTCAATATAAAAGAATACGAGAATTACAGTTTGCCACGGAATTAAGCAGAAATTGAATGGTGAACATGATTCTGATACATTTTTCACTGATCGTGAAATTTCACAGAAATATTTTATACAGATAGTAGTAGATATTACGTTGACTTGTGCGATGAAAAAAAAAATTGGCGGTGTGTTGAAATTGATGAATGAAATTTCAGTGAGTATTTAGAGTGATATTTTGAATGGTGATTATTTTACTTTTTGTTTATTTAATTTTACGCCCGACTATATTTGGTATATTCTTTCGAGGTTATGCACCTGCAGAACTGCGAACTACGTAAATGTTTACGGAAACTCGAGTGAACGAGAATTTTCTTGAGGATCGTCTAGCAGACACCCAATCGTTAACCCTTTCACTACCAAGGGCGCATGCAATATTGAATATTACTTAATCAGATGTTTCGATACATATTGAATCAAACTTCTGCCAGTCAGCTCACTCAGAAAACGTTTAATCTGGCACGAAGCAATGCGAAATGAAAGGGCACAATAATTATAAAATATTTCTCATTTCATTTTACTGTTTGTAAATCCAAATCCAAATTCTCAGCGCAAATAACGATAATAATAATAAACTCCAAAAAATCATATACATATATTGGGCTAATCAAAAATGAAGCACCTACATTGATCTACAGTCATTTGTAATCTAGCAGACAATCAGCGTAAATCCATCGTCCCAGAACAATATCTAATAAAACCAACAAAAACACACACACACACGCAAAAACATAATCCGCAACAACGACAAAATTCGCCCTCGCTCTATTCAATTCGAAAATAAATAGGCAATTAATGCGACGAATCAATTCGTCATGGCCATTTAACAGATCACCTTTAACGGTGCCATACTGTAGAGAAAGGGTTAACACCAGTCCGCCTGATTTTCTGCTTTCAGTCGTCGCGAAACCACGTAGCACGAGGGTTGGAGAAGGTGGCGAGTTTGAAAAGGGGATAATTCGGTCGGTGTGGAGTTTCTCAGTGGGTCGAGGGGGCGGCTAGAAAGCAGGAGGAATAATGGGGGAGAATCATCAACAGCAGCAGCAACAACAGGAACAACAGCCACCTCTGCTACGTTCGATTGATAACGTGCACAGGTCCTTCGTTAAGTTCATCAACAAAACGTTGCACAGCGTTGTGCTCTATTGGATCGATTATCAGGGACAGGCGGTCAGCTACGGGGTGCTCTCTCCTGGTGATTGTCTGGATATCAACACGTTCGTCACACACCCGTGGATCTTCGTTGACAAGGAAACGAGAGACAGGTAGGATTCCACGGAATTTCATCGAATAAATTGTCGAAAGTTCCCCCGCGAGTATGTTCGGGTAGTTTGTTACTTGGGTCGAACGATTCTGTCGATTTGCCGTCCCCTTTCGTTTCTTATGCACTGGTCGGGGTTTGCTCGAGAGCCAGTGAGACAGATATAGATTCGGAAGGCAGAGAGGGATGGCAGGATAAGAGTAAGGGATGATACTGTTTAGTTACGTCGATTCTAACCGGACGAGGGTTGTCGAAAGGATGGTTCAGTGTACGCTTAGAAATGGGAAGTTTCGCTTGTAGAGTCTGTCTGCGATTGTTGAACGAAGAAGGAGTGGGAGACTTTTATTATTTATATTCAAGGTTTCATTCGGTTCGTGAAATAGTTTCTGGTGCAGGGCGCGCAGTAGCAGGGCGTCTTTCGTTCGTCGATGGTTGATTAGGATTTGGTAGAGCAACAGGTTTGGGATTGTTTAAGAATTATAGCGGAGATGTTTGTTTATTTGTCATTCATATTACTGGGAGCGTCTGGCGCCGCTTTCATTTCTCACATATAACAGTTAGCGGTTCAAGTTTGTATTAGCTACGTACAATTAAATTCACTTTCATTATCTTCGATCAATAATTCTTCTCGAGCTGTTCGAGAGCCTGAAAAATATATCGTTTGCGTCACTAACGAAATCATAAATTATGATAAAAATTCTCATAAATCTTCGAAACTCTGCGTCTACACAATCCTAAATCAATTCTATTGCCGTTCCAAAATAATCCAACGCATCGAACGCGTCCCCGTAATCTATCGCCACGCGCTGCGAATAAATCCGTTCCAAGCAAACGAATGATACTTTCACCGAAATTTCGAGCCCCTTCTTCGTTCGGGGGAAATAAACTCGCGCACCCTCGACGAGGGGAACGGGTGATAACGTAATTGCACCTTCAACGAAGATTCGAGAATGTCGTCATCCGATCTTCGACGAGCCTTGACACATAATTGAGGAAGATCAAGCTGGACGAGAGACACGTTTTCAGGTACACGGTGAATCAGAGGGACGTGTTCCTACCGGAACCACCTGTCAGGTGCGAAAGGACGAACGTCTACATCACGTTACCGATTTACACGTTGCGAGACCTGTCTTTGAGGGTCATCAAGCGAAGTTTGGCGCACGGTAGGCAGGCATTTCAACTCGACATTCCGAGGAGCCTTCAACGGGAACTTGCTACCATGCTGCCGCGGGGCGAAGAAAACGATGACGCTCGAAACTCGTAGCGATCGATTTGATCGTTGGGGAACAAACTGTCTCTCATGACACTTGGATAGAAAAATGAGCTTGTATGACTGGAGTTGGAAGACTCTTTCAGAACTTCTCGGATGTTTGAGTTTCTAGGGGTTCGCGGGGAAAGCGATGAATTCGAGATTTATTTTGCTGTAATTTTTCTTCCATTTTTTTTTTTTTTTTTTTTGGTTTCATGAGGATAGATTGCTGGGTTTGGAAAGGTTTGATATTATTTGACGGTTTTCTTGTGCGCGGCAGTGTGGAAAATTTGGTGGACTGGGTTTTTAAGGGGGGGTAGTAATTTTGAAGGAAGAATATATTTCCTTTTCTTTCGAAGAAATTATGGTTCTTTTCAAGTCTTCGTTTCTCCCGTTTCTGGTAGTTCTTTTATTCGGTCCACCTATTTGCGGATACGTTGATGGATAAAACTGTTGATACGTATGTTTAAAATTTCAAGTGTACTGCTTTAATTGCTGTCGACGTTTTCTTTCTGACGAAAGGGCAGATGTCGGAACCATAATACAGTCATATCTATAATTAATCTCAAATCTCGGAGCACGTAACCGAGTACTGAGTATGTAGATTTAAAAGTTATAAAGTCCCCTGAAAAAAAGGGAGAATAAGAAAATGGACAGTATCTTTCCATGCCCAAAAATCAGAAACACATCTAAAGAAAGAAATTTTGTATTTATTAAGTCTTGTTTAACGTTAACAGTCACCGTGCTATAAACTTTTCGAATATGCCTGTAGATTCGAAAATACGATAGCCCGCTATGTTGCGTCGCTTTCCCCTCGAATACCGCGATACGTGTACATACCTGTAATATACCTATGCATTTTATCGTTGGAACGTTTCAAGCTTATCGGAATTCCTCAGGAGCCCGTTCGTCTTCCATTCGAGAACTTACGAAACATTGTATGTTTATTAAAGGAACCTAAAATTAATCGATTCATCGTTACTTCAATATTTCTTCTTACTTCGTAATGTTATTTCTATCCATGTACACTTTACTCACATGCAGATTAACGTTGAACGATAATTTAAGGTATTGTTCGATGAAGATTCACGCGTTCGACAGAATATCACTGGAATCGACGGGGATCGTTCTCAGAAATATTCTTGTCTCCGTTCTTCTTCTCGTTATAAATCGGTCCATTGACCATACAGATTTGTTGCGCGTGGAATTGAATAGATTTAACCCTTTATTAGTGTAAGAAAATTTTATTCCGATCAGACGAGTGTGTAATTTTTTTTATTGATTAAAACGTTTCTATATGCGGTGAAACGTGTGAGACTGTTCGACAGTTGACTCAATGCCCGAGTCTCACTCGGGATACACTGTTAAGGGGTTAGTTTCGAGTAAATTCTGGAATTGTTACAAGCAATCGCTTATATGCGTTTCGTACAAGCTGTGTGGAAAGTAAATGGTTCTCGAGAAATTAAACATTCATCCCCTGTGTTTTTTTTAAGTAAATCAAAACGATAATCGAGGAGGTTTCATTTAAGTGTGTTCAGGTGAACGACCAGTGCCAGTTATATCTTTTTTACACCTAGCATTTACGTAATAACGCTCTGTGGAACGTTGCTGGTATTCAGCTCGTCGAAACGTCATTCACTATGCTGGTTTTTCGAAGAGAGACTATTTTGTAAAGATTCACAGCGACAGTTTTTAATTGACTCGATATTAGTTACCTGACTTGTAAGTATTTTTATTCCTAAATAGTCACAAAGTGATTAAAGCGCATGAGTAAGAAAACAATTTGTTCTCTGTACAACGGTGTTTCGCATTTATAATCCAGTCCCAATGATCCATCGTTTAATCCTTTCTTCTTCATACATCTCAAACATAAAAAGCGTTAAATTTCTATCAACGTAAACAAAATTCTTACAAATGTAATAATTGCGATGCTCGTTTTGACAGCGGAGGGTTCAGCATTCGCGAGGAACACTAGCAAGAATAACCGAAATATTTCTTCGACAATATAACAAAATCAATAAGGTTCACGGGCACGAACAAATATACTGACATTAAAACTAAAATCGTAGGAAAACTATCAATAACGTTATCGGTACGCTAGTAGCTATAAATTCTAATTCTGCCCCCTTGCCGCATCTCGTCAAATTAATTCCACGAAACAGAAACCCTGTAACACTCCGCCGGCAATTATCCCAATCAACTCAATAAAAATTCCCCCGCTGCTCCGTTCATATCTGTCCGGAACTTTCGCCACGCGGTCAAACAGTGAAAGAAGTTCGGAAGAAAGGCGCAAGGGAGCAGCTGAAAAATATCCAATACGAACTTCGCGAACAAAAAAGAGGGAACAAACACTTCGTGTTGTCCATCGATCCTATTCAAGTTCCTCCAGTTCGAGCTGTTCCGCGTGAAAGCTCGTCGAGCTCCCGCGGAAGAAAATTTCGACGCGAAATCGCGGCTGCTGTCGGTAATCCGGCCTCGTTTCCGCAATTCGTAAGTAGAGTTACGAAGTTATTAAAGCGTTCCTCATCCCCCGTTTCGTCCGGCCGTAATCAAGCATGCGAGCCGGCCCGGCTATCCAGGAAACTTTCCTTCGGGATGTTTCTGTCTGCCGAGGTGCATACGTGCGTTGATTAACCATTAGCTGAGTTTAAATACACTCTGTTTCGAAAGGGACCGCGATAACGTGAGCTTGTTGCCCCGGATAATTGGGAGACCCGATTTCCGATTAACCTGTTTTGCTTCTGGCATTGCTCATTGTGGATATCATTGCGATTATGTTATTTTACGTTTCACAAGTGTCGAGAAATAGTTGCAGGACGTTTCGACCGATCGTGAAAGTAGTTTCGCTGTAACCATTGCGCTTTTTCTGCCATTGTTTTTAACGTTATAGATCTGCCAAATTGTTCGCCGAAATTAATCGTTTAAATCGATCCGAGCGACATTGAGAAGTTCTAGTCACCGCAATTCGTTTCCTGCGATTTTACCTGGATACAATTACTGCGATGTTTCTCGCAGTAACCTTCGGCTTTCGTGCAGAGAAGCGAGCAACAGATAATAAATGTAGAAGTTATTTTCCGTAAATCTGACGTAGCATGGATTAGAGGGCAGGTAGGGTAATAAGACTCCGGTCCCCTTCAGTTATTAACTTTTTCAAATATAGAACGTCGACACACGACAACTCTCAAACGAACATAGAGTATCTCACGATACTCGAAATATTCGATACTCTCTGCACTCGACACGACTCTCTTAAACTCTCGACGATATTCTCTTCAGCTCTCCCTTAAAACTTTGCCTCGCGTACGCATCATCCGCTCTATACATGGACACGTGGACTCTATACAATAATTATCGGAGAAGTTATTTTTTGTAAACCTGACGTAGCTTGGAATAGAGGGCAGGTAGGGAAGTAAGACTTCAGTCTCCTTCAATTAAACACTAACTTTATTAATAGAAAACGTCGACACGCGACAATTCGCAACGACCAATGTCTCTCTCACGATTCTCACGATACTGTCAAGTCAATGCTCTCTGCTCGCGATACGACTCTCTTATACTATTCAAACTATTCTGCTCTATTCTCAATCAGAGCAGAGTCTCTAACTCTGCCTCGCGCACGCATCATTCACTCTATATATTCTTTCACTCTTACCTCGTCCCTCATTCTATTCCTCATTTTCTGCAGACATTCCATGGCGACAGTCGGTCGCGTCCACCCGAATCCTTGGTCTGCTGTACCGTCCGTTCACACGATCTTCTCAAGCCTCGAACACATATCTTTCACACCTCGTAGTCATTCTAAACAGTCACGCAGTGCATACTTCCGATCCCACATGGATAAATAAATAAATAAATAAATGAATAAATAAATAACTGCCAAGAAGTAGATAATTTCGTCGACCATATCCAAGAGGCAAATTTCGAATGAAATTTTCGTCTCCCAACCGTCCCACGGGGAACGAGGACGTCGTAGCGTTCGTTTCGAGAACAAAGCAATGTTTCAAAGTGACGAAACAATAACGGTTGAAGCACGGTAAAAGAATTTCCGTGGTCGGCCGGTCGTCTTGGGTCTGGATTTCTGCCACCGGACACATTGTGCCATCGACAATGGACCAGGAAACGGCGCAAAGAGAATTGCTGATGATGATTCAGCCCCGTCGTCTGCGGCCATTCCCGTAGACGACGGTCAATTAAATGCACGGCGAATAGGGCCGGACTCTGGTTCCTGCCTCGTTAATCCACCCCGATTCTAATGGATCTTAAGCGCGCCGCGAAACGTCGCGGCGCGGCGGAAATCTAATGAGCCACCTGCCGGAAGTCTTACGATCGTGACGTTCGTTCGCGGTGGGAATCCGCGAAATGGAAAATGCCCCTTTTAAAATGATCGTTTCCCCGGGTGAAACGTTTAGAATGAAAATTCTGCTGAGCGAGATCTGCTCGCGTTCGCCCTGATGGCCTTTTCGCGTTTTCGTGAAATGGAGGAACGTTGTGTACAGTAGGAACTCGATTATTCGTGACGCGGTGCGCGAAAATATCGTGCGTTTAAATATACGCACGCGGGGTATAGGAATTAATTATTTCAAAGGGTGAGACTGTTTCGTATTGTAGGATTATTTTTCAGGGGAAATTGTGACTGCCTTTTCTTTCTCGTAAAATCTTTCTCTCTCACAACACAATATATCTTATCTCAACAATGCTCTCGTTACAATTCTCGCTCGACTCCGCTTCAACTCTGTCTCAACTCTACCTCAAGTCTGACCCTCGCACGCATCATCCACTGTATATATTCTTTCACGCATTTTCCCTCTCGTTCTATTCATCATTCGCTCTCTCTCATTAAGACCCACACCGACACACACACTCTCACCACGGGTCACAGTTCAACCACGGGTCACCATGCATCCTGGACTCCACGTGCATTCCCCCAAACCATCCACTCTATCCTCGAGATAAACATTCACTCGGTCCGCATTCGACGTTTCGACTAACACTCTTCATTCGCACTTCGCGTAATACTCGATGCTTCCCTTCACACGATTCATACGAAGCCCTCTCATACCATTTCTACGATTTCTTGCATCCCACAGTAGTTCTTTATATAATGTTCTTTATTGGACGTTTGGCTAAAGAGTTTTCCTTTAATTAATATTCTCTGTCTGACGAAAGATGAGCTGTTAGAAGCTTGTCTCAGCTTTTGGAAAATAATTACAATGGAGAACATCATTTCAGAGATGTGAAATTCTCCTAGAGGAAATTTACAGTGATGTCACCATTCCATTGACAATTTTGAATAATTAAATGGCTGCAGCGACGGCATTGGAAAACCCCATGCTCGATCTAGACGCAATAATGAACAAATTAAATGGAGACGGAAGAAGTGTGACGCGAGTATCGAAACACTTGTGATGTATTCACCCCCAAATATCTATATTAGTATTATGACGTATCTCTGTATTACTCTTATTATCTACTAGTCACCTAAGGATTCATATATACAAATATTTTTAAGTTCCGGTCATCACAAATACTCGTCATGGATCCTTATCGAGTCACCGTTTCCAAAACACCTAGTCATACTGTCTACAATCCCTAACCATCCAGAGTCCTTTGGACTTCGCCCTCACCATCCCTACTACATCCTTTCCAACACCCTTTAAAAACCTAAGGCTCCCTGACTCTTCAGCTCACATCATACGAAATATTCAACCGACATAGTCTACGTCTAAGTGATAATAAAACCATCTCGAAAACCGAATTTGGGAGTTAAATTTTCTCTGTGTCCATTACACACTTATCGGTTTCACGTTGGACCAGGTTACGGTGCATCGACTGGTCACGCTATTATTTGCACGCGAAAACGCGCTTCGTGACTGTTGTCTCTGCGCCGTGACCCGCCGCGACCAGAGGAGAGGAGAAAACGCAGAAAATCGGCAGGATCGGGGTCGTCCGATCCACACGGATCTATCTAACCGCGATTCCTCCTCGACAGAAGAGAAATCACGAGCCTCGAGAGGACAGCGTTGCGAAATCGGTCGTCCAGGCTTTACCGTTTCGTCATTGAAAACGTGGGACTACGCGTTTATCCATGTATACTTTTTTGCCATCAATCGATTCTGGTGCATATGGTGCGATTCTATTTAATGGAATTCCATTCGTCGCGACGAATTTCGATGCAATTTCCAATTTGGCGGAAATTTGGCGGAAACAACTCGAACTAATTATAATGGGCAAACTGTAACAGGTAACAAAAGTGATAAAAAAATTCTAGTAAATTACAGTTACTCGTAATAAGTAGCTGGGTTGGGCGATTCCTGAATGCAGAATTAATCGATAATTATTTGCGTTACGGTACATCTACACTTTAGAAATATTCGGAACCTAATTATAATATAATTAATAATGTATTAATAATTTAGAAATATTGATAACCATAAAACGTGGCAAAATAAGCAATTTTTGAAGCCTAATTAAGTACAGAACCGATCAACGATCATTGCAAAACATAACGCATAAATAATTTCTAAGCACGAGAAATCTCTAACAAAGTACCAGTCACCTCCCCTTAAAACACGAACGCCTATTAATTTTCAACCGTCCGCTACAATATCGTATACTCCAAACTCATTAAGATTATAATTATCAAAATGATCCCTCCCTCCATAGATAACTAAACAATGGAAACTCCATAGATAAACAGCACATTCCTTCAGCAAAGGATAACAATTAAATTAAGCACTTTCCACGCGCGCAGCTCGAAAGAAAAAGCTCGCTGACCTACCCGCGTTCTTCTTAATTCTCTCCCCCGCCGGAAGTAGGTACACAGTGCGCTGTACCACGAGCCTCGAAACAATTCGCGGCCTAGAAAACCGTGCTTGAATTTTCATTTTCCGCCTGGAAACGTACAGGCCAGACTCTCGTGGACCGCATTAACTCGTCTTAACTGAAACCGCGCCACCTTGACAATCAAAACGTCAGAGGGTTGCTCGTTATTCGTGGGAATCGACGCGCGTCTAATAATCGACGGCGTTCCTGGGCGTCGAACAGTGCTCCGATTACAGCTTGGTGTTAACTGGACAAAATTATTTCTTTGCGGTTTCTGCCATATACGAGTATTTTCTGGTTAAAAAAAAACAAGCTTTCTCGCATTAGGGTTGATTATTTTACTAAAAATAATTAATAACGCGATAATATGACCGAATACGTAAAGTTACAAACATTCGTATCGCACTTAAATATAGAATGGAATGCAAAACATGCTTCGTTCGATTGCTTTAAAGTTTATTTCATTATAAGAAAGTTTGCGCGCTACGTGTCTGGGCGAGTCAAAGGCGGAGAGAAGCTAAGGGTAAGGCGAAGTCTCGTTCAAATCGTGATGGAATATTCGGCGGCTGACGTACTGGGATTGGCGACAATAAACCAGAATTGGTATCGAATGTACTAAATTTGTAAACTATCGTAGGACAGGATATATTAAACCTGATCGATACGTCTGAACAGCGAGCCGGCCCGGTTATAGCCGGGCGTGAACGCCAAAGTTAGATTTGACGTTTAGCGTACTTTCGCAAATTTCTGCGGGTAGAACGTTTTTTCCAAATGAAAACGGAAAGTCCCTAATTTTTATACGCTTAATTATAGCGCGTGGAGCCACGTGGGGCATATATTCCATCACTGATGAATCACGGCGTGATGTCAGTTTTTACTAAGAATGAATTGCTTCACTAGAACATCCATTTGCAGCAGTGCAAAAAAGTTATTAATTATTTAGCGTTATTTATGGTAAAATAGATGCTTTTAGATGCTAAATCCATCATGACTATAGAAGTTAAATGCATCTCAGTAACCTCGCAGAGCATTACTGTTGATCAAGGACATGTGCTGGATCAATTTTCAAATAATTGTTTTTGCTAGAAGTCGTACTTTGGCTGCTGGGCAAACATTGAACAAGTCCCTTTAATGGTTTAATATTCAGGAGTTCTAATGTATGATTATTCTAGATTACTAATATAAATAGTTTATTTTTCGATATTCAAAAATTAATTTCGTCCACCAAAGTATGCCATTCTAAACACTGTGCTACGCTCGGCATTACGCTCGTTCGAGGGAAATATTTCCATGGGATGGCTGGGTTCGAGTTTATCGCGTTTATCGATCGAACAAGTATTGGGGAATCGAAAGTGTAATCGCGATGGAACGCGGTGGAATGCAGAAGAAACCGGAAGTACGGTGGTGAATGTTCCATGAATAAGCGGCGAACGTGTTACTTTCTCCTCTGTTTATGTTTCTATTGTATTAAAATATACCACATATTTTGCACGTATTTTTAACACTGTTGCTCAATTTTTTGTCGCACCAATGTCAATGAATTATTTCATTCGTCGTTTAATAAGAGGATCGTGATAATTATTTTATTTTTAAATCGTGATAATTATTTTATTTTTAAATCGTGATAATTATTTTATTTTTAAATCGTGAAACTCGAAACACGAGATTAATTTGCCTTTCTTCGTCTTCCATTATCATTGCTAAGTACGAGTATGATCATTATCGCGATCATTCATTGTGCCCACGATTATTATTATTCCGTGCACTCTCAGCATGGCATGCCGCGTTTCAGGACGAGACTAGAAATCGTATGGCGGTATCATCGTCACCAATTATCATTCTTATTATTACGGATCTAATGGATCTCGTCGATATTACCTAACAAACGTTTCACCAAATAATGTACATTGCACATTGTACCTATGCCAACAAAAACGACCAAAGCTCACCCCAACGACTTCAATCCACTTCCCTATCGGGCCTGTGCATCCCTAACGCGTCAATATCATTGCTCCGCCAACGTTGGCCATGCAAATTCTTCTCTCCTTCGTCGCCGGCGTAAAACCAAGGAAGCAGCACAAATCGCAGGACCAAAACGAGAAGCGTCGCACCGAGGGAAGAGCTAAGAACGACGGGACAAGTAAAGGTTAACATTCAGCCACTGTCCCGTTAATTGGCAATTAACATTTATCAGGCGTCCCGTTCGGCGCACGCAGGTCGCGCAATTCGCCCTCTTCACCCACATCGGCCCAATCTCATTGTACATTATTTATGCGGCGACACGCGACAAAGGGCCGCCCGGTCGCGCAACTAATCGCGGCAGAACGTTCGCGCTCGTTTTGCAACAATTTCTGAACGGAAGCGCCGCGGGGTTAACAAAGAGTGATGCCCGACCGAGGGGGTGGGAAACGGGACAGACGGAGAGACGGTCGATCCGTGTCGAAATATCCCGTCAAAGAGTGGAGCCCATTGGCCTTTCCATTTCGCGCAATTATGACGACCATTAAAACGGATCCACCGTATAAACAATGGGCGAAACGTTTCGCGACCGGCATTTCCTGTGGCCCGCAGATTCATCCCTCTCTCTCCCCCTCCCCGACCCCTTCGTCTGCGTTCGCGTATTTAGTTTGCCGGCGATTCAATCCGATCCTACGCGGCCCCCATTCATACCCCGTTCGATTTCTACGCTATTCAACCGTCGTGGCTTCGTCTATCGAGTGTCATTATACGATTACCGGGAACCGTGGGCCAGGCTGATGGATCAGTGTTCTCTAAACGGGCGGCGTTTATACGAGCGTGGAATCCGCCGCTGAGGGGGATGGTGAACGCGATCGCGGAGGGAGAAGAAAGCACGGGAGTTATCGAAACGATCGAGGCGATGCACGAGTTGTTTGTCATTCGATTGTTCCGTTGTCGTTTGTATCGACGCGTGCCAGATCGGGATTCGATAGGTGTTATCAAGGTGTACGATTACGTTGGCGTGATCGTGACGATTTCAGGGTGGGGGGTGGGGGTGGGGGGGAACAGATCGGAGAGTGTATTTGCGAACGTCGGGGGCGATTCTTTTTGGACTTCGATCGTTGTTTTGCCGGACGCGGTTCAATTTGAATTAATCTCGGCACACTTCGAGTTGCAGGCTTTTATTTCGTAACGGGTGGACAGATTGAATGGAACTTCCTCGAGTGGAACGGACGCGGACTTTGCAGGAGATTGTGCGCGTTTAGTTACGACTCGAAGCTCCAATTAAAAGGGAAGAAGCCAAGTAGCGAAACACTCGTAATTTGGAATTTAAAGGCCGAGGCCCGTAAGTTTGTACCAGCGATACGCAATGGTGGGAAATTGAAAAATACGAGCATCCGCGGGAAGCTCCGCGCGGCATACTATCGTTTGTGCCCCATTTCTCGTTTACAGCATCGAGGATTTATAGCCGAATATACCGAGTCGACGACAGGCATTCGAATAGCTCGTATAAAATGTTCAGATAATCAGAGTGCAACGGAAAGTATGGTACGTGGAAGCGACGTTCGGGTAAATTTCCCACGCACAAGAACTTGATCAATAATAATAAGAATATTATCGATGGATGCTAATTGAACTATCGAAGGTTACATATTACATTCTTGAAACTCTCTCACGTATGCGTTCATTATTTGCATTTAATCGCACGCAAATGAGTTTGCCTTCTCTCGTAGTTGCATTAATAAATGGCATTCATTATTCGAAAACTGATTTCTCTAATTACAATACATTTGAAAGTCAGTCCTTTGGTAAATAAACAGACGGGCGACAAATTTTTAATTATTCCGTCATTGCGTTCGCTGTTTAAACATAAAAAGACAGGCGTTTCGTTGTGTACGGAATTGACGAAGTTTATTCGGTTACGAGTATTGCACTTTATATCGACAGGAATAGTATGAAAGCTGTCTTAAGCTCTATTAGACCAATGGGATATTGAGCATATATCCGTGCACTGCGAACCAAAGAATCAAAGTTCAATACCCCAATAGCGCCGGCTCATTCTCAGAGTTTATTCCCCCCATTGCGAAAGTACCAGCTCTAAAACGACGGTAAACGTGCTCGAAATGTGTCGATAAAAATTACCCGAGAATTTTACGGGGATAGATATTTCAGATACACTTAACCGGCGCGAACAGTGGAAATCCCCCATAAAACGTTTCCATAAGCGTATCCTTGCCAGTTGAAAATCTACTATAACGTTTTGTCTGTCGAATAAAACACCCACTATATCTGCAGCGTATGAAATTTTAATGACAAATAATTAAGGAATCCCGATGAAAATCACGAAAATGAGAAGAAAAGATATTCAAACAAATAATATGAGATGCGGTATTTTATCTTCATTGTATTATTTCGTTCGTATTATTAGAAAGTAACTGTTTGATGTATACTACACACCTCTTGAGAGCAAAGTTTGAATCATTTTGATCGTGGCACTGGCGGATATAATTTGCCTGGTGGCAGGATTTATTCGCACAAATGTTTGTAAATACATTTGCCTGCCGGTTTATTGAGAATTGATTGTTCGTTGACCACGTGTGCACAGATTGTTCTACTCCCCCCCCCCCCCCCCTCTATTTAATTCATTTCATTGGGATCGGCCACGTAATGGAACAAATAAATTCTGATAAATATCCACGTCAAAATGTTAATCGGCCGTTATTAATGGTCCTACATTTATTTTATTTATCGGGGCACGAATTGTTTCAATTGAATCGAAACGTTATCAGCAGCAGCTAGCGTTACGATTTGCCTCGAATTGGTATTTTTCTCTCGCAAAACGTACCGCGATAGCGACATTAGACAAATTTCAGTATTTGTTTCTTCACACAGGAGCGAAGTATCTGCGAGGAAAAATACTGGCCCCGAAATTTCCTGAATTTTCAAGCAGATTTATAGCTTTATAGTGTACCCACGTATATAATTATCGCGAACGTCATATAAAGAAAAATTCCAGCACTATTTCAGAAAAGATCGATCTTTCTGTCCATACGAAATCTTTTATTACATATTCTTTCCACCACCCACTTATATCCCGACGGAAAGAAATCCCGAAGCATCCATTTCATTCTCCCGACTAAAATTCGAGCGTCATCGGTAAACGAACGATTTGATCATATTTCACTTTTTACTGACTTAACGTGCAATCGATGCGTCTACACGCAACCGTCAAAGCGAAACGGCGAGATCTTCGTCCGCTATTTCCCGAACGCAGTTTGCAATAAACAAACGAGGGGACAGCTAATTCGTTGTCGGCCGAACGGCGGCGGAGTGGCAGCAATTAGTACCTGCAAATAGATGCTAATGATAAGTAACTGGAAGAAAATGGTGGCGCGTCGTGTCGATTGTTCTTCTAATGAGATTTCGACGACCGCATTCCCGACGTTGCAACCGCCACCCCTTCTGTTCTACCGTGTTCACTGCGACTTGCCGATTGCTAATTAATTGGCGCGCTAATTAGGGCTGCGTGGCTGGAACGTTTGTGTTAGGATCCGCTTCGAAACGTCGCGTTGATCCGTTTCGTCGACTGTGCAGGCGCGTCTTGATTGCAACACGGTTGTTCTTAGGCACACGCGTCTTGTGCAATTGTTGAATTATTTTCTGGGTGAACGTTGACACAGTAACGGCGCCCTGTAAGGATCATTTTTATTTTGAAAGGGAAGTTTTACACTGCACTAATAATAATAATAATAATAATAATAATAATAATAATAATGATAACAATAATAATAATTGTGACATGAAGAATGGCAATATTAATAATAGTAATAAAAAGTAAGAAAATATTGTCTTAGTTATTTTGTTTTTTTTTAACACTGTATGAATGAAATATTTGATCCATAAACTTTCGTTCGTCTCCCCCCTCACTCCAGTGTCACCTTATTAATTATCAAATTACATATGCTCCAGCCCAGTGATGAGCAAACTGCGACCCGCCAGAGCATGCGACACGCGGGCCACGCATTTGCTCGTTGAACATACATCGCATTGAGCAACGTTAATATGTATACGTTAAAAAAAAAGCAGAAGAGAATTTTGCTTCAAATCGAATAAGAAATGGCTAATTTCCGTCTCAAGTTCAATTAATTGGCCAATACATTCGAGTATTTAACCCCTTCGCGTCGGAGGACGAGATACCTCGCCGCGCGACTTCGTTCGCGATACGCTACGGACGAGATATCTTTCGTGCGACGCTATGCGCGAAATATCTCGCGACACGAAATCGTTCGCGCGACGCCGTGCACTGCAATTAACAATTCATTGGCAAATAGTCCACAGTTCAATCATGTTCTCATCAAAATTGGTAATGGGCTTGCGTTCCAGGATATCTCGTCCGAAGCATATCATGAACGAAATCACGCGACGAGATATCTCGTCATCCGATTGCGAGGTAATTAATATTGCGGCCCGATTAAAGTAGTCGATTCCAACTGTTGGCCCGCCGCGTGCCAAAGGTCGCTCGTCGCTGCTCCAGCCTGTACGCATCAGATATAAAATATTAAAACCACTTTGAAGAATATATACACGGTAGCAAGTACGTGTATTGAGAGGGCAAGGTATTTTTTGCAAAATGCTCGAACGTTCGAGAAATAATCGTCGTGCACCTTTCGATCTTCTTAAAGAGATTATGTTAATACAAATTTATGAATTCGAAATTATGAAAAGAATTCTATCCTACGCGCGGCTCGACGGATAAACACTGAGACGGTGTATCGGTGTGTTTCGCAGGAATATTATCACAGTCAATACGGATCTCGTATTTAGTTGAACGGGGGTAGTGTTCTCTGTGCGCACGAACGCTGTACGAACGCAGTAACTAAGTCGTTTCGATTAAAGCTTCGGTTAATTACCCATGCTTGGATCCTGCTGCTCGAGAATTGTGCGCCGCCCATCGGGTATCGATGATCTCTGTGTTTCGGGTGGCGAGGTTGGAACAGAGGGGCTCGATGTTCGTCGGAACGCGTGGGAATAGAGGCTGCAACACTAGCCAAATGGTTGCCGAATAAAGTGCAATTAAATGGTTAACACGCGATAATCGTGCACGGACATTGAAACGGTGGAAATATATTGAACCGTTCGATTCACGTCGATACTTAATGGATATTGCGGGATTCGGTGCTCGAATCGTCGGGAATAGAAATTCTTTTTCCGCGTATTATTGAATGAATAATGGGCGGATGCGTTGGAGACGCCAATTTTTATTTTCACGTCGAGCTTAATATAGAAATTTGTAGTTCGACTGATGTGTATTTTGATCCATGAAAGGTGTAGAAAAACGTGGTAACATTCTTGAAGGGGGCAGGGGGGTAAAGTTAAAAGGTGTTCCATAATATGCACTTTGCCTGACACTGGCGTCGCGAAAATTAATGGTAATGGTAATAATATTAATAATAACATTATATCTTAAGTACTTCGTCTACATTCTACATAGTTTCCAACGAAACTGTACTAGTAATGATACTGATTTAATAATAATTCCGGACACTATCTTATCTTTGCGAAACAAGAAATGAATGGGACGTGTCTTTCTGTTTGCCCATTCGACAAACATCGAATCATATCGCGCAGTAGCTCGAATATTAATCAATTCGTTGGAGCATGTCAATCGTAATCCTTTGAGCATTGTTCTAACCACGTAGATAGAATCCGAGAACGGTTGCCAACATTTACGCTGCTAATGGATCCGTACCGGTCCCGTCGAGATCTCGTTCGGTCGAAAACGACGGGAGGGCCGCCACGCGGTGACCTCCTAATTAGCGCGTCAATTAATTAGCAGACGTCAATTGGCAACGCGGACTGGCGTCCGATTACAAATTTTCCGGCCGACCAATATTAAAACTCGATAACAGTGGAAGAATTAACAGTTTCCAATTAGCGATCACGCTCGACGCTTCAGCTGTGCATATCCGCCATTCTCTTTTCATTGTCAACCCTTTCGGTCTTTGACGCAAGCCAACTGTGTCACAATTGGACGCGATTTTCGGTACGATTCGTTTCTCACGGTGAAACAATCTTGTCTGATAGAAAAGAGAAGGTTCTCCAACTTTTCCTTGAAATATATTATAGGCGTTGGCAATTGAAATTTTCGGACAGATGAAAGTTAAGTGAATCTTTAATGCTACTGTAGGTTCACAATAGTCAATGTTTAATTTAAAATATATCTTTATATTTTCTGTTCCCTCCCCTAGTGTCCTTGTTCAGGTAATTGTAGGTGAACTCTTGACTGGTAATATTTAACCTTTTCATTCTGAACCCAAGTTTTCACAGTCTTTTCCTCATACGAGTCACGAGTTCGTCGTATCATTAAAAATCAATTGAAGATGAATCGCATTCGTATTCCGCGACTCGTCTATCCTAGGCCGCGGAGAGTTAAATAATAGATCTACCGAATTCGCGGCGCCTGAAGTTGTCACTCCTCCTCGGTACAAGTTTCAAGCATGCAAGACTAGAATTTACCTTTCGTCAGGCTGCTGTCGTATTTTGTCCTCCCGCTCGAACGCTGTTCGAGTCGTCGCCGATAATTAATTAATCGCCGCATTCCCCTGCTTCAGTTTGATTCCCGTTAACGCTTCTAAAGCTGGAAGGAACAGCCTGCTAACTATCTGCAGTGAAATGCAGTCTCTGATCTCTTTGCCCGCTGGAATTCCGTTCCTCCACGAGGGGTGGAAATTCCAGGAGGGTAGTTTTTCGGTTTTCGCGGCCGTATCGAATGTTTCGCGGCGTGGTCTCTGGCCCTCTGATGTTGTTTGATACGGAAAGGGTTGAAATCAGATTGGGAGAAGATTTTCGGGGCTCGTGCAGTTCGATGAATTAATATTTATCGTTAGCAGTGAATTGTGATAATGCGTGGATATTACTGAAGTAGAATATTTTTATGATTTTTTTATGACTGTAATTGTTAATATTTTATCGAATTATTAAGGAATGTTTTGGAGCTTAAGGTTATGATGTTTGTATGTATTAATGCTTCATTTGACATTTGACTGTTAAATCAGCCTGGGGGATATTAATTTGTCGCAGGAGCTGCGAGGACTGATCAATTATCGTCCATTAGCGATTCTGTTTTGTATCAGATGATCAGCCGCTAGTGCAGTGCTGTATTATCGAGATGTACAACATGTATGTATATATTATGCTCGTTACCTCGATTTAGATTTTTATTCAATGGAGCAACCTGCAAATTAAATTGCACGGAAGTAAAATTTAATCTTAGCTCAATTGCGTAAGAACGATTTGATAAATTGGATTAATTCCACCGGCAAATACTTCAGACAGAAATATTTGAAACACTTCCGCACTGAATCCAAGATAGATCTCCACGAATTCTCGTGTTATCGCATTTCTATTATCTTCGTTTCGACTTGCGCGTTATCAAACAGAAATTCTACCACTGAACCCGAACGAACGAACAAAATATGAACCGAATCGAATTAATTCCAAAATATAACCCGGTGTCGGAACCACTTCGACGCACCGTACAAACTCCCTCGCTGCAAATTCCCGAAAAACAAATCGCCCAGACGAAACCAGACAACGAATCGCACCGAAATCACAGAACTTTCGCTAAACGCCATCCGCTTAAACTCTCCCCAGAACTGATCTCCCCCGGAATCAGCGAACAAACAACCAACACCAACAATGTTCCTCGTACCCTCGGTGTCGAAAAATCCGCCCCCGGTGCCAGCCATAATCAATTAAAACCACTCCGCTGACCCACATAATCGAGTCGCCGTCGCGCTCCTCCTCCCCCCCTTTGAACCCTGCCAATGGAAATACAGAAAACCCGAGTGGAATCGAAGTCCCCTGAAAATATCGAACTTTCACCCTCCCCTACCCCTCTAGACCATCGACACCGTTCCAAGCGCCCGCGCTGCCCATGGAATACTTTATCGCGCATGAATAATGTATCCTGCAGCGTTGATAACGCGCACGGTCCAACATTTAGGCAACCTGGGCCAATATTGATACACGCTCCCGACGTGTTTCCTCTCCGCCGGGTTTTCTCTTTCGCACGCACGCACGCTCGCGCGTGTACGCGTGTACGCGTACAATCCCTCAAGGGATGGCCGCGCAATCGGCTAGTTTGTAACTGTTGCCGTGTTACAAGCTGGCCGGTTACTGTATCTGTCGAAAAACGGACAGCTCGCGTTTGCACCGACCGGGTTAACTGGCGGACGACGCGTGTTCCCAGAGACATTTGGAGATTCGTGAATTCGCGCACGGTTTCTGGACGCGTTGGGGCGAATCGATGTTTGTCGGATGCCTTTTTTCCTATCCCGTTTGGCTTGCCGGCCAGGTTCCGAGATTGATTCGAGCTGGGTCGACACTTATTTTCCCACGGGCGGAGATTGATAGCGTTATTTTTGCTTTCGTTCTCGCGCGGACACTTTTCGTTTGTTACGCAGCGCGAATTGTCTTACCGGACAATCAGTTTTGTTACGCTGGTTCTCGCGTTACTTTTACGGCAGCGCTCTCGCAGCAGCCCTAATCGGCGGTCAACAGTTTCTCGAACGCCCGGGGATTCCCTTTAATATACCGCTGAGTCCAGGCTTTAATTCGCTGAGTCAACGTGGTACGTGTTGCACTTGAAATTTCGATTAATGTTAGGAATGAACGATTTAAACGGAAATAGAATGTAATAGTTTGACATGGAACAAATTATAAATGTAGCGATATGAATTATTATTATTCGATTAATATATGTATATTCCTAATACGACAACTAATTAATTCGACGTCTCAAGAGAATTACGATTCACGCGATTAATAAACAATAGGATAATATCATCACAATTTTCTCTTTTAAATGTTACGCGTTGAATTGTACGGAAAAATGGGATCAGGATGCAAAGAACGTATAAACATCTAATAATACTCTGCGTTAGCACAACAGCGAGAGCAGACGGGAGTACTTTGAAGAAAGTAAAACAACTGTTAAGTAACAGTGGCGCCCTTTACATAATAAAGCGCGATGACACGAGGTTGAAGCGTCCAAACGTGCAGGCCAAGGACCGAAAGTGGTCGGCTGCAGTCAGGGGTAAAATAATCCGGGGGATTACTTTCCTGCCATTAAAAGTAACTGACCCTAATGAACATCAAGTAGATTCGGGGCTTCCACTCGTTTCGCTCTTGGCCCCAGCGGTGATTAACATTTTGTAATTTAAAGTACAACCGTGTCCCTACCTTTGAACATGGCAATTTAAATTTTAGAAACAATTACGCTTTTAATACTTGCTTTCCAGTATTTCACCGCAGCTTTGGTCTTTCCACGAATTACCTTTTGTTTTTGCGTTGAATGAAACATTTCGATCAATTTTTTATCCTGGATAATAAGAATCGAAAATTAATCTTGATATTCTGTTTAATAGAAAAAGTAAAGTGAATATTTTCATCGCTATTTATTTTCTTATTTTAGATGCTTCGTGTAATTCGTGTAGTTGCCTGTTTTACTAATTACTAATTGTATTATCGAAGCGTTCCTTTGAGTACAGAAATATTGCGAAGAAAGAATGTTTATATATTTTTTCCAAGCTAATAGTTACCGAGGCGAAGCAAACTAGTATCTATTAATTATTACACAGATCTAATATGTACAACGCAGCGACATAAGTAATTCTAAACGTTTGACGAAACGACCATCCTTTAATTTTCTACCGCGTCAACTTGTCACGAAAATTGCAATTACGATTCGAACATTGTGTACTGTGAATTTCTTTCCCCGACTTCTCTCGAAATTTAATAACACGGTAACCTCGCCGAAAGACGGACGGAAGCACCCGTAAAAGAGTTCACCCAAAAATCTCTCGTTCTACACGAACAACAACATACAAGAACGAAAAATAATTCACAGCTCGAAGCTCGAGAAAGCTCGAGAAAGCTCTCGAAGATACGGAGCCGAGGAGAGTCGTGGCGTGTCGGCGAGATTCGTGTTTGACATTAAACAAACACGTGCTGGCTCGCGTGAACGCGAAGAGTGGAAAATCGTAACTCGAAGGTAGCAGGAGATGGAAATGGTGCGAAAGCCGGGGTTACTCACGGGAAAAGGGGGAAATATTCCTAGGGGATTACTCGGTTCACCGTTAAAAGACTTTAATGAACTCCTGCAATCGAGCCACACTCGCCACTCCTTCTCCCACTTACCTCGTCCTCTGTTTTTTTTTTCACCCCTTCCTCGTTCACCCCCTTTCAATGTCCGCGGGGTTAATAAAACGTTTCTGCATGCGCGTTGAATCGTTTAACGTCACTCGTCCCGATATTTGCATAAGTGACTCTCGACCGTTCCAAGTCCCGGAAACGCTTCTGGCCTGGCGATGCCCCCTTTTTATTTTTCCACGCTGGGCTCCGTTAATTCGACGAACGTACACCGTTCGCAGTTGCCGATTTATTTTCGGGTTGCAGTCGTGCAATGCAATTATTTATGCAATTTATTAATGGAAACACGGGAAAAGAATTCTCGTATCAAATTTGTTAATGGTATTTATAAATTCACGCACGTATAGTATTTTCGTAACGATGTTACACAGTATGCAGATAGAAATTTATATTGGGAAAAATTTTTATTTTATTTAAATTTTAGCTGCTACTTATTGTTGGAGGGGGTACGACGTGGTCGATGGAGTTTAATATTCTGAAATAAAATTACAATTTCGCATTCATAGGCAGAAAAAGAAATTTAACGTCACACGAATCGGAAATAGATAAAATATGTCGTTTCCCTTCTCAGCATTATTCTACTCGCACGCAAGACCGCCACCAATTACATACGTGCGTACATCAATATTGCATTATCGTACGAGGAACGAAAATTAAGTAATTTCGTGTAGGTAACACGTTTCTCCGCGGCGGCCAAATTAATTTCTCTATGGTGACATTGAAAAATGCCGTGGCCGCTAAATATCCCCCGTTCTACGGGAAGAGTTGAAGGGCTGTACAAGGTGAGGGTGGAAAAGTGTTTCTCGGGGACACACGTTGCCGGTTCGTCGAAAGTAACTGACCGTAACAAATGCCCGGGGCAATCGAGGTTCGGACAGGCCGGGGTTCCCAAAGGAAATATATTGCTTTGCGGTTTCTTTATCGCGGGGGAATGTTTCTCCTTTCTCCTGACACTTTGGAAAATGATGCAGTCTCGCGGAAAATTTTCTCGATTGTTCTCGTAACCATTTCGACGATGAGTAGCTCGAACAATCGTGACCGATGAAGGATTACGCTGGTATTTCGCGGAGGTCCGGTTAACTTATCAGTTTGAGTTAGCGATAGTGAATTATTATTATCGTGACTGTATTACGAATTGAGAAACGAAGCAAGATTCGAGGAAATAAAGGGAAAGAGAAGAAGAAAAGTCGCGGTGCGAAGGAATTAATTAAATTAATTAAATTGTATACAGGATTCTGGTACTGTAGAAACGTTTCTTCGCATTATTTCACAGAATGAGTTTTCGTTTAGCCGTGAATAAGCAACACCTATGCACCCTCGTTGGACGTCAATTTTTTTGAAACGAATTTTCCCAGAGCCTTTACTGATCGTTGCGCTGAATTTATTTGTGAAGAACGTTTAATTGACACTCGTTTGCGTCGGCCAGTTTCCTACGCAAAGGGTCGCTTCGAATGTTCAATATTTATCTTCAATATTAGATTGGAGTTTCCACTCGACACTTTTTACCCGTCCGCTCCTCCTCCTCCTCCTCTCTCCCCCTCTTCTTCTGTACATCTTTCCGTCGTTTCAGCGCCGAGAACAAGCTTCCAAAAGGGCGCGTTCCTTTATTTTTTTTTTCTGTTTTGACGCGCCTGCAGACACGAGGATTCGATTACAGTTTCTTAAAAGACACACCGACCTCTTTGAGAGTTCCTCCCTCTCGTTGCTTTTCAGAGGAGAGGCTCCTTTGCCTTTCAGCCAAACCGTTAATCCTGTGCTTCGAGCTTTTCGCCACGCCCCTGTCGTAATTACGACGACTTTCACATTTTCGAGCTTTCGTCCCGTCCCCGTCATTCGTCTTGCCAACGGTCCACGTGTACACCGACGTCAGTATCGATTTTCATCTGGATTTTGAACGCACAGCGGGTAAACCTGGCGAACAAATCGAACGCCTGTCAAGGATCTGAAAGTAGCAATAAAATTCTGAAAGAACTTTTCAATGGGCGAATCGAATGTACCGTTGCTGTATTAGTGGGGCACGTATCACGAGGGCAACGGAATATAACAAAGAAAATTATATTAAAATTATATTATTATATCAAATTATGAACAAAGAAACACAGGGTTCCATTAAACGATAATATTAACTGCATCTTCAAAATCTCCCGCACTGCTGCAGCTATGCAAAACCTATTATTACCACACAAAGTGTCACCTTACACCAAGGAACTTTTGCGAGTACGTTTGTTCGTAACGTCAATCCTACGGCCCTCCAAGCAATACGTACTTTTCCTCGGATACAAAAGAAAAGCCTAAATCCTTTTCGCGCATCGTAACAACAGCGCAGTACTCAGAATTGTGGGATTGGGTAGGCGCCGCCTCCATCAAAGAACAACGTTAAAAGGAACAAACGATACAAGGAATATGAGGAAGGGGCCGTGGCGCAAATGGACTGATCAGTGCCTAAAAACACAGTCTATCCAAAAATAGACAAATTAAAACTAAAACTAAGAACAAAATAAAATAAGGGGAACAAAGCCCCCAACGTTCGTTTACAAAACTCCCCCCACAGGCTGCGAGCGTCACCACTCCGACCATGCAGCTATACATACACCTAGACCTTTTTAAATAGATTATTCACTATAAGTTATCAATGTAATCATATTCTCACAAACATTGTAATTCTGAATAAAAACCACTTAATAATCAGTGCCTAGTAATACGACGATCTCGGGTTCGATTCCCGAAGCCTGCCCTTCCTTTTTATTCGGTTCCTACAATTATTTACCCTGTCACATCGATACACATATCCGTAGGCCGTGTCGCGTGAACACCTTCGCCACACAATCTACGAAAACCCACATCACCCTCGCGAACGACCGAGCACAAGTCCGCGAGTGATCCACCCAAAACGTCCACCGTCTAACCGAAATAATCGCGACGCTTAGACGCGAGCCACGCGGGGCGACTCCGGTTGATTGATCGAGGGTGGGCCCCGTGCAAACCCTCCAACCCCCGCGCACCCCGTGTTAAAGCATCGATAGTAAATTTCGGGGCGGGTTGCGATTACCGTTCGAAACTTCGCAAAGGCCGGTAAATTCCGTCGTGTTTATTCCGCCGCGGGCAAGTCGCGCGTGTATGTACTCCGCTCCGCTCGTCGTCCATTGGGATGCGATAGAGCGGGTCGAATTTCCGCGGCGCGGGGAAATTATGCAAGGAAACCGTGCGGGCTGCACTGGTTTCGATGTACTTTGCCACTTAGCGGCCACGAATAAACCACGAGGAGCCGGGTAACGACCGACGCAGCTGCTAACGCGACCGACATGAGTAACAGCCCGTGCTTTAACCTGCTCCTCGTCTCGTAACGCCGCGCTACCCCATTTTTGCCTCTCCGCGGCGTGCCTCCTCGCCGCGCATTTTCCGACGGCCACTCCGAGCGCGGATCCGACTGCTCTCGACGCTTTTTTCTTTTCTCCTCCTTTTTTCCCTCTTCGTTTCCTCCTTCGCGCGTGCGAGGATTTTTTCCTCGGCGGTGTTTTTTAATCGTCGTACGGCTTGCCCGTGGATTGGTCCATTGGATTGTCCGCGGATTGGGCCAAATGGCAGAGGTCGACGTTTCCTGAAGATCGGTTTTGGAGTTCGAGAACCCCCTCGTTGTTGAAAGTTTCTGTTTTCATACGCGAGCAACAGACGACGGTATTAACATTGTCGTCTTTTCTTAAATGTGATTTGTGAAAAACTTTATTCGTCTCGTTTTGAATCGTGCGGTTCTCAGCTCGCGAATTGACTGTTGATCGAAAGCTCGATGACCGTCGCGCTGTACGGCAAACTAATGCCGCGAGGGCTAGTTGTATTAGATGGTGTAAGGTGATGAGAATTGTTTTCACTTGATAAATAGTCGTATATTTACATGTCAATGTACAAAATGATAATTAACTATGACTACTCAATGGCGAGGAGTGTCTGTTGATGTTGGTAAGTCGACTAGTCAAAGGTGATGGAAAGATTGCCTCGCAAGGTGGTGTAAAGACCTCGAAGGTGTTGCACGGATTCTGAAGGTGTCGTTGATACTTTAAGTTGATGTAGCGAGTCTTAAGATGATGATATCGTCATGTCATGTTAATGTAACTATTGACGATGCGATCGGACTTGACGATCTGGTCGTACTATCGAGTCTTACCTGGGTTCGCTTTAACGAAGACTAGCAAAACCTGGGGATGGGCGTGTTGCTGTTGGTAATATGCTGATTGGTTAGTTCAGAGGGTTTGTTCATGTAAAAAGGTGACGGAACGGATATTCCAAAATCTGGTAGAAGTGGAAATTAACGCCCCTAATTACCGGTCACTCTCAGGTAATAACTGACCTGAGGGTGCCGTGCGCGGAGTCCACATGTGCAGCTAAAGGTTCGCAGATTGTAAAGCCATAAAACGTTGCGAGTTTCAATAAAACCTACTAATCCTAAAAAAGGCGACGTATGAATTTATAAATATATACAGTAATTATACCCGACACGCAAATAATTATATTTTAAGGAACTGTTTGGGCCCGAACACGAATGCTAATGGACTCACGCTGATTGGCTTTTGTATATTCGACATGTGTACTGGTTATAAGTCAGTTTCAGCACAAATCAGTTTGTGGCGACGGTGGTTCGTTTGCCAAATAATTTATACGGGATTACTGGGTAGAGCGAATCAAGTACGTCGCTCGGAACAGTCAGAATAATGACAAGAATTACTTACAAAGAAACGCAGCAACGTACCGGTTGAAATGATCAGCTTGCAATCCGAAGAAAATGCTAAAACGAGGTAAAGCTGGTAATCTTATACGTCACATGTCATGTTAAAGCGGCGGTTCGCGCATTGAACCGCTGTCCCACAATAATTCTTGCAAATCAGAAATCTGTAATCCATCGCAATACCGTGCAACTACTCGGGCGAAACGATTTCCGATATCGATGATCGCGGCAGGGTCGCCATAAAATATCCCACCACACCTGTGCAACTACAAACTGTACGTACAGACACTGTACGTACCGGTTGCCTAATTCATATTGTCACGACGCGCGCGTTGCGATGTCCTGCGCCGTGTTCACCGCGGTTGAACTTTCGTTGCAACGTCGAACGATCCGCTCGGTGCATCATTGAAACGCCTAACGGCAGAACATCGCCGCGAAATATCCCCCGAACTTTCTCTATCCCGCGACTGTTGATTCGCCGTAAAATAAAGAGAGACTCGTCGGAGCCCACGTTTGCGAGAAATTCGCCGCGGCAGAGGGCAGCGATTTCGAAAGGTGGACGATTATTGACAGGCCCGAGGCGGCGGATCGTTTGTTCTGCTATCCGTTCCACGCTTCACTCCAGGTGTATCTCCTTCACCTGTGCCCCACGGTGCCTGCCTGCGAGCCCTCGCACCGGCGTTCCATTTATAGTTGCTGCCATCGACACGGCGATGTCGTGAATTGAGCATTGTAATATCGCCGTTCGTTTACGCTCGCGATTGGAGTGCACCTTATGTTGCTTCGTTCCTTGCCCACGCATCATCGTTTGTGTTTTGGCACGCGTCGCTGTTAACGCTTTCTGATTAGGTTAAGATACGCTTCGCTCGGCCGAGGAAGTAGAATGGATAAAATATTCGTCAAGTGAATCGAATGAAATAAAATAAATGAAATAGTTGAAATATATAGAATTAATGGAATTAGCTAAATGAACGTAGAATGGATAAAATATTCGTTAAGTAAATCGAATGAAATAAAATAAATGAAATAGTTTAAATATATAGAATTAATGGAATTAGCTAAATGAACAGGATAAATGAAATTCGGATGAAAGTCGTCGAGACGGACGGCGGCTGTCTGGAGATCTAGAAATTTCTATATCATTGTGTTTGATAAATTAAGGGTGGTTAAACTGTCAACGTTAAGAAGTGAAATTGTGAAGGAAGAATTTATTCGCTGTCTTCAATAGTTCTGGAGGATACAGTTTGTAACGTTTTATGTAGCCCACTTGATGCGTAAAAATATTTTATTGTTACCCTTCCTTCAGCCCTCAATTTTGAAAACTCATTATTGGAATCTATATTCCCAAGCACACGCGCAAAGTGCTCGAAATATTTCTTCTGTTCTAGCAGTGCGCGAGATTGATCGTAAAAATTATTTCAATGCGAGAAAAATCTGCCCTCCTAATGTTTCCATTGCAGATACAATGAGATTAAATTTATTTAGACGGCTTGTAATTTCTCTGCGTTAATTCAGGTAAATAACAGTAATAATTATTGGCGATAATACATGCATAATATTAACAACGATAATAGTAATCATGGTATCGGATATTAAATATAAAAATTTGTCGAACCAGACGAAGTCAAACCAAAAGAGGCAAAAGGCCGCTGCCTCTCAAAGAAAGTTCGAAAGCTGAACGGCAAAATCCTTCGTCGAGTAGCGGCGAAAAAAGTCATATTTTCATTCTGACGTCCTCGAAAAATCCGCCGACGGAAATATATACGACTATGCATCCGCGGCTTACCTGAGCCGTCTGTCCTCGCAAGAGAATGGCAAAGCGTTACGCAAACTTACGCGACCTCGTGCAGCGAGAGAAGATCCACCGTGTTCAGGTTTTTTCTTCAATCTGCAGGTGTTCTCTTCTATTGAATAAAACAAGATATCGATGGTACAATAAGAACATGCATTATAAATCGTTCAATCCCGTTGCCATTAATCTCGATGGCATTAATTTCTTTATTGCCATTCGAGGAATCGGGAATAAAAATTGTCCGTTTTATTCCAGCAAATTGAATTATTACACGGTCAGAACGTTCGTGCATATTGTACAGTTACATGCGCGCAATAAGGTTTTTATTATTATTATTTCTTCGTTCTTTTTTTATATAAGTCATAGTTAACACTTTGCGATGGAGGTAAAATGTTTTTGTAATATGTTAATGGAGATGGGACACTATCTAGGGGCCACTATATAATTTAAGCCCACTTATTACTATTATTGGTAGTAGTGGTATCATTGGAAGGTATTACTATTGTATCGTGTCCTTTCCTGAACCTTCTTTCGTTAGAAATAAATGGTGGGTGAAAGGTGTCGCGTTAGATCTTCGTAATTTCCTCTGTCACTTGTTTCGTGGAGATAGAAGTTATCCATTAAGAAATTAGGATTAGGAGCTGGAGGATTGAAAACGTGTGTGGGTCTTCCCTTTCTTCCTCTTTTCTTTTATTCTTTTGTTTTCGCGTCTCACGATATGGAATTGTATTGCGCGGTTTCTGGTGGAAATGGAAGGACGGTCTTCCTTAGTAATTAAATTCCAGATCTTACGGACTTCTATTTCCAGTGGGCATCGTGCAACTTGGAATTAAAATTGCACGCGATGCTTATTTCATTTATGAACATCGCGGCGGTAGAATTATTTCGGGACTGGAAATTCTATGCTATCCAAGTTCCTGCATCTTTCGATATTTTAAATATTTGCTCGCTTAAACACCTGACTGTCAAGTTCTCAAAAGTTTCAACGTTTCCCGAAGCTTCAATGCCTCGAATGCTCCCGCTTTATCGCGTCACAAATGTTTAAACAGTCCAACATTCTATTTTATCATGTTTCTGGTTTCTAAATTCTTAATACTTGAATGTTACAACAAGTTTCTGACATCTGACAAATTGTTTAACCGTCTCGACTTTCGATCCTCACGCTTTTCGATCCGTTCGTTCGTTCGACTCGTCTCCGTTTCGAGGGAGCGATGAATTCTTGCCCGACATAAATTTCTTCCAGCCAATGAACGTATTTTTTCTCGAAACGTATCCGCGTCCCGATCGAAGCTGTAATTGATTTTTATTTGATCGATCGTGCACCCCTGTTCTTTCGCATCAACGTGATGGCGATCCCCTTTTTCTTTCGCGGGGAGCTTCAATTAAATCGAAGCTGTAATTCAGAAAACGGATCGGGAACAATGAGCCTCGAGCACCGTGCTGAAAGACGGCGGATAAAAATGATTGAGTCGTACGCGGGAGTAAGATCTTCCTTAAGTAGCTTGTTAATACAATTATACGAGTTCGATACAGTAAAAGGGTCACTTGACTTTCTTTTCTTCGCTTGAAACGTATTACCTGCTCCATATCGAGTTTGCTGATTTACATTTCTGTTCGTTTGAACGTCGAAGTAAGAGTTTTGCGCTGTAAGCGAAGTTGCGTAGGGAATTTAAGGAGTTTAAATGGGATTTGTCATGTTTTTAGAGGGGTGTTATGTTTATTTAGGGAATGTAAATTGTTGCTGCTGAATTTTGTTAAATGGTGATATAATATAATACAATATAATATAGTATAATATAATTGCTATTTTGCTTACTTTGTACTTTTTTAATAAATTGTATAATATAATGTAACGTCAAATTATTATTATTATCATTACTGTATTAAATAATAAGTCGACAGTGAATCTCGTGTTTCCAGTACTATGAAACAGAAATAACAGAAACATTTCAAGTAACCGGGATATGTCCAGTTGTTCCTGTATCGTGAAAATGTCTCGACATTTGTAACCATTATCGTTGCCCCAGAAAAATGGTGTCATTAGCGATCACGTAAACTGAAGTACACACCCTTAGGGCTACAGGCGAAAGGGTGGGCTCGAATTTGTTCTCTCTCATGACTGTGGTATTTATCATTGTCTCCGATAGACCTACAATCTACGCTATGGAAAAAGCAGCGTAGCTAACGAAAATCGGACATAATATTCGTTCGAATCCTCCTATTTACGGGCAGAGCAATTACAATAACTCAAACATTCCAGTTCTTTCTATTTAAATACAACATTTTGTCATAAATCAAATCCTTGCCCCGCCTCGTTGAAAGACAATTGACTCGAGCACGAATAAAATGGTTCCACCTGCACCAACGATATATGATAATAGTACAGCTAAATAATTTAAAGAATGCATAATAATATCAAGTCGAGAAGAAGCCACACTGCAAAGGCACCTATACAGAAAGGATCATCATCCTGAAGCCCCAGTAGAAGTTCCCCCTTGCACGTACGTACGTCAGTAAGTTTTCTATAACGCGGAATCGATTGCAACCAAGTATTCAGGTTCCCCCGGATTATTATAATCTCCATTGAAACGGGAACCCGATACGTCCAAGGTCTTCCCTCTAATGGAAGATAATACGAATCCCATCGCAATTTCGCCGAGAATTCAACAATGAACCAAAGTGCCCGGAGGAGCTGCAGTTGCCCGAGTTGTATAACATTGTGCGCGGAGTTGTACACCGGCTCCACTACTGACTCATATTGAGACGGGATATATGGCGGATAGCTGTCGCACAGGCCAATAGCTTACCTGTTCAACGATGGCTGATTTAGGCACGGTTCTGGATGTGGCAGAATTTCTTGTGCGAGAAAAGTACGGAATTACATTTGCGGGGAAATTTTGTTTGCGACGCTTTTTCAAAACGACAGCTCACTGCGTAGGTAAATATAGTTTGCGTATTATTATATACTATAAAGTACCGCTTGTTAAGTATTTAGCAAAAATAACGTTACCAATTTGTATTTCAGAGCTGCTGTACATACCTTTAGTCGTCTTAAACGTTTCAATGCAATTTCACGTTCAAGATAAACCCAAGTGTTCGCGATGAACTGTATCAGAATTGCACATGCACGTATAAATTTCCATCCCCGTGAAGTATACATTAAACACTATGCATTATACATCAACTAATGGCAAGCGCTAAGTATAAATTATATATTATTTTACAATATAATAGGCGGTGCAAGCCAAACAACATACACTTTGCTACGACAAATTACAAAGCAGACCAACTGAACCAAACACTCGCGATAATAATAATTAAATAATACAAATCTTCACGTACAACACCGCGCTTCGTCTAATCAGCTCGCCTAAATCCATCTTTCATCAAATCGTACTTACCCCTCACCCGCACAACAATAAATATTACTTTCCCCGAATACGTCTACGATTCGCCCAGTTCTTACGGCTCCTACAATTCTCCCCTCAACGAAATCCACGTTCCCCGGACAGGAGACCCTATTATCTTACACCTACCCCGTGCCACAATACCCCCGACGCGTCATAAACGGACAATGCATTCGACTTGGAGAACAATTCCGTATTCCAACCCACCCCCCGGTGCGGTGACCAAGAACTTCGCCGCTCAGTTTCCACATACCGGAGGACGATGCGTGAACCCCCACACCGACCGTTCGTCCAGTCGCATATTTTTCTATCCAAAACAACGCCATCGATCGCGGCAAGAAATTTGCGTTGCATTCCAATCGGCAGGGACATTCATTTCCGCAACCGGCCTGCCGGGACAATGAACGGCTAAACGGATCTCGTTGCGGGCCATACGACGCGACGTCGTGCATGCACGTCGCACGGTGACGTATACGAGCGTCCACGGCGTCGTCGACGGTGTACACGGCCCCGGTAATCAGATGCAGCAACGAGCATTCAATTAGACCTGGCCAGGGCAATACATTCAACCGGCGCGAGGAAGGCGCTAGATTTGCATCGGCCGACGACCACGTAGGGGTGGCACCGTGAGAAAAATGATGCTTCCGCGGCGATGTTAATGAGGCCGATCCAAAGGGGGCAGGCGTAGGCGTAGTTGTGAATTTTACTCGGAGGGAATTAGCCGTGGGACGGTGGTAGAGCGGGTGATTGATGAATGGTGTGTTTTTTTTTTTAGCGGAACGGGGGTTTTCATGGAGCGACGGTGAAGAGAGAATAGTATGAAATCTTGGTTTCGGTTGTTTTCTTCTTTTTTTTTTTGTTTGTACTGCAATTATTGTTAAGGGTCGCAGCGGTTTCGCGAAGAGGTTCGGATTTATGGTTGAACGAGACGCGGAATGAGATGCTTCGGAGTATCTCGTAGCTTTGTTCGTTTCGGAGATTTGTACTCGTTCTGAGAATATTGTAACCGAGACGCTTCTGGGGAATTTAGTGTGTTCGAGGCGTTTCGAAATATCCTGCGAAAGTGGTATGTTTTGTTTGAAAAATTCGTCGCGCGAGCGTTTTAACGAACGTAAATATTCCTAATCTGCCTTCTAACCCTTCTCTATCTAAGAATATATCTTTCGCAATTTATTCCCGTAGATTTAAATTCTTCATCGCAGCAGAGCATCTCTAACAATCATTCAAGCAAGCCAGACGAAGGATTAAAACAGCATCTCGCGGAAACTCGGTTCTTATAACAGAACAACCGGGCATCCGTCTAACAAATTGCAATTCTAATTCCCCTCCCACGTTACCCCACGAATTATTCACCCCGTCCACAAGTAGATCATAATATCGGGCAGCGGAGAAAGAGAATCGACCAAGGGGGTGGGGGTGAAACGAAATGCAAACCCCGGCCGGTTCTCTAGAACAATGAATTTTCATGTTTCGTCGAAAGAGAGCGATGATTTCGTCGTTCGCCGCAATTATTTCACCCTTAACGAGCAGGAATTTCGTGTAATCCACTAACTGCGGCCAAGGGGTGCGTGGGGTGGGAAAAAAAGTTCTACTGAAATTTAATCAGCAGCAAACGCGGCTCAAATTCCGCGTGCAAAATTCCTTTATCGCTGTAGGCTATTACCTTTTCATCGGGGAACCACACCGTGGATACACGGTTTTTGCATTTAAAGTTCCCCCTTAGAACTGACCCCACAACATGGATGTCAATGATTAGAAGTCGAAAACGATGAAACGTTAACATTTTTCAAGAGCTGCTAGATCGTCACTGCTTGGTCACGATTTTATTGAAGAATTTTTATAAAGAAAAAGAAAAACGTTCCTTGCTGTTTGTGTGATTTCGTAAGGACCCTTTATTGGGCTCGATAAAGGGGATGCTAGCTTTGTAATAAATAATGAATTGAATGATATCAGTGTACACTTAATGCAGGATATTATCAATTTTTTTGTGCCGCTATATTGAATTTATTTGACTTTTATGCGCAATTGGGGCACTGTGGTTTCCGAAACGATCAATCAGCGAATTTCGGGCAATATTTGAGTTCTGTGAAAAAATGAATTCCGTCTGTAATTGATTAATTCATTTTCCTGGGAAAACATCGCCATCATTCTCTGCCAATCAAAGTAAATAGATCCGTTGTAAATGCATACGTGCCATCCAGTACAATAGTGAGAATTTGCGAGAGGCCCGATATTTTAAAGTGGGACAACTTTCAATCTTTCAATCACGACGGCTGCAACGTTAAATATAATACTTTATTTCCATTCCTCTCAATTCACTGTTACGTAACTTTGATTGCAACTCGTCTTGGAATATCGATTACGATGGAAACAAGATCTTATTTAAAGCAGAAGAAACATTCACCGTCAATAACGGCAACGTTATTGTACCCTACAGAAAAATTGTTACTGTCCGTATTGAATTTATTAACAAGCAATACGCATGTATCTAAATGTGTAATGTACTTGAAGCAATCAAAATTTTTTAATCAATTCAAGCATCGTTTTTATGTATTTCAATTTTGCGGTTCACTATTTCATTTTCAAAATCATCGAGCTGAATTCTAGCCAAATATTCGAACTTTCCGTTTCTAAAATTGGAACACTTGCGCAGAAATGAACATTTGAGAAACCCTGCGCGATGCAATCGTTACTGCATCTGCTGATTATTAATTGACCACCGTATTTCGCGATCGTGCATAGGAGATGAAAATCATGCTGCGACCCCGTGCGATCATTAAATTTTACTCGCTGCTACTTAACGCCCCGATACCAGGGGATGAACAAGTTTTCATGCCCCGTCGATTACGAGGTTAACGAGATCTTCGTGGATGGAAAAAAAATCTGATATCCAGGCATATTATACTTCAGCTTCATCGTGGAAATTATAAATGCTACGGGGAAATTCGATAAAGGAAAATACAGGAAAAACTGATGTTAAATTTGAAACTGTTTGCGCCTGACACGTACTTCGTGGAAAGTTTGAGGCTTCGAAACTGCGGACGGTTTTAAGATTTTGTTGAGCGTCTGAAGCCAAGCGAATTTTTCTAATTTCTCGTACACGGGACTTTCAATCATTTCTTGAGATTCGAGAGTTTTTCGGATTGCACGATTCGAGACATTTCTGACGTTTCCGAGTACGGAAGGAAGAAAATTGTGATTTTCAGAATTGTAGAATTTCGGGTCTGCGATAATTTGAAAAATATTACGCTGAGTCCGCATCGTAAATTCTACGATGCTGGGGGATTATATCAACGTTCAGGAACTCACGGTTCCCGAGTGACGGAAGCTTCGATGATTTGCGCGAAACAATTGTTCGCGCGAAGAAATTAAAAGGTGTTCACCGGCGCCAAGAAACGACGAAAAAGAAACGAACGTCGTTCCAATTCGAGGGATAAATATTTTCCACGTTCCGTGTCTCGCGTGAAAAATGTGCCGCAGCTACCAACAAACGATGAAAGGGCAGCGAGGAATAATTTTCATTCGGAACTTCATTTCTTCGTTTCCCCTCTGCCTTCGTCGCATAAAGGGAAAAAGAACTGGATAAATTGAAAACGTAAAAGAAAAAAGAAACTGTAGTAGAAGGAAAACGGGGCTCCACTGCACGGATTACGCGAACGATTTTCATGGAATTGCAGCTGCGTGGCCGCATAATAATTCAGAACTAATTGGCTACTAGAATGACTTTCTATATCCTGGTCATCCGAGACTGGTCACATTTTTACGATAATGGTGGCCGTTAAAATTTTACACTCCAAATTAACGACAGTTTCTCAATAGTTATGGATCACACTTCTATTATAGTTTAGCACTTCCGGAAATCCCGTGCCCCGTTAATTCCCTGTTTCCCGTCCACTTTCGCCGAAACACAGAGCAATTTCGAGGGGGTATTAAAGTTACATGATTTCCTTTTTCGA
The DNA here is from genome assembly GCA_948146005.1 of Nomada fucata. NCBI lineage: Eukaryota > Metazoa > Arthropoda > Insecta > Hymenoptera > Apidae > Nomada > Nomada fucata. The sequence goes on from OX411276.1 coordinate 12,741,653, forward strand.
AATTAGTTACTCTATTTCGTTAAATGGTATTGATAATAAATTATTATTATTATTTTTCATTGCATCCAGGTATCCAGGTAGAACCAGGTAGAACCAGTATCGCTATTATTATTTACTTAAATAATTTACGAAAAACATAGATATATAAAGATAATTGATGAAGCGACTAATTACGAAAGGAAAAGAATTCGACGTATTACCAAGCTCCAGCTTAAGTTAAAATATATATTTACTATCGTATTCTCCGGTTACAAAAATATATCTTCGATGCTCGAGAATAAAATCAGTCTAAGTGCGGTAGGAACGAATTCTGTGGGTCCTTCGATTTTGTATCGATCGAGACAGTTTTCAAGATCGTTACTATAATGCGAAGTAAATCTAGTGTTTCCAAGTTCTAAATCCTTTTCCCGGCGAGTTTTCAATCTGACTGAGCCAAGGCTCTGGCTCGCAACGATAAAATCCCGAGGAGGCGAAATTAATCCCAACAGGATCATCGTAGCGACGAGGCACAAATTTCCGAAAAAAAATCCTTTCGTTACGGTGCCAGAGAGAAAGAGGATTGGCATAAAATCCTTCGGGCAAGGAGGTGGGGAGAACAAGAATTTCCGGATAAAATTTCTCCGGCCTCCGAGTCGAGAATCCCGGAAGTGAATGGCTGTACGATCTAGATTGGACCATATTCACGACACATCAGAAAAATCCTCTAAATCTCTGACCGATGAAACTTTACGACGGCGGACAATTAATCAGGCATCTTCGTTCTACCGTAGGCCAAACAAGTGACGTCTCCCCTTCTGAGAAAGTGTTGCGGAACTGTTTAAACGCGACAGTAAAGTAAACTCGCGCGGAGATCGTAAACGAAATTATTGTCCAACGACGATTGATTTGAAAGAAAAATTGTGCGCAGCTTTATTATTTTATTGATTAACTATTTAATAAGGTGCAATTTGATAGTTAAGTGTGCGATAATATAATGTATGGTGCTGGAATATTCAATAATAATAATAATAATAATATGATCGAAGTAATTTCAAACTTAGAAAATCTGATTTAAAGAAATTGATCATTAATTTAGAAAAGGCAGTTTATAATGGAAAATAATTATTCTAATAATAACGTACCAGTAACGGTTAACAACTTTATTCAATATATAGAAATTAACGCGGCTATGATCATTCCACGGAAATTCCGAAATTTTACACGTGGAATTGCGGAAAATAAAACAGCATAGAACTTTACGTAATAACGTAACATACATACATGTCAAAGAATCGTGGCCCGTATTCGGCTGACAACTCTTTGACTGTTTCCACTGAACGCAGTTTCGAAAGAATGGGACGGCGCTCGCATAAACACACGTGCCACCTCGCTTAATTGAACATTGTCAGCCCGAATTCAACGGTCTGAACAAAAAGTACAAAAGGAACGTTGAAATTGCGCACAAAGTCGACTGGAACGCGCCCACCCTTAGCATTAAACGCTTTGCACCGGCACATTTCAATTCGCGTATCGCAAGGGACCCCGTGAAACGGCCGCTTCGTTTTCGTATTAAATAAAACTCGCGAAAGCCGCGCGTTCGTAGGTGAAATTTTTCGGACTCTCGTCCCTAGCGTTTGATATTTCGCGAGCGGCGGAAACGTTCGTTGTTGAAGTATCATCGTTGAAACGTTTATTGCGAAACAAGGGAAAAAAACGGCGTCTATAATAATGCAATAGGCGACAGAGTTGGGAAATATTTGCACTGGGATATGCATTTGTGTAGGGTGCCCCTTGTAAATGTCGTCGCGAAATGATTAAAATCGTTTTGGGCCAAAAGTTGAACCGCTCTTCGCGAAGAGCACTTGTTTTTAACATTATTTATTGGAACGCTTCGTGGCAAACCTTACAGCTGCAATAGGTTGATAAGTGAATAAAATTGTATTTCTTGCAACTATTGTCATACTAGTGTTCCTTGTCATTCATCGCAAATACCATCAAACAATGATTATTACGCTTCGTTATTCGTAGATTCTGACAAGATTTATTCAACCAAACCGCTTACCGTATTTGTTGTAGACCATACAAATTTTTGTCTAGAAATTATCATTTGCATACAAATAACAGTTATCATCATGAATTGATATAACAAAAATATCGAAAATATTTGGAGCCGGGCAACGATTGTTCTTTGGAAAGAGGTACATTTCTTTAAAAAAAAAAATGAAGGATGATTGAGTATCGTAAGAGATCATCACGCGAAGTACCATCATTGAATAACGAGATTCACCATTATTAGCGCGATAGCATTTACTGCTGCTGCGTCTCGATCCGTTGAAATATTCATTGTCGCATACATTACGGAGCATTACGGAAGCCCTGTTCGCAAAATAATTCATTATCTTATGATATTCATAGCCGACGTGATATATCGCATTAACCATCGCGTTTATACACCGACGTTTACCCGAGGCATTTTCTGGATTTACCTACGAATTTCGTTTCGCGTTTCCCAAATACGAGCGACGAGAAACGATTGGAAATAAACAGTTCATCTTCTATTCACAAGAATCGAGGGTTCGTTTGCGGCGTGTTGCAAAATTCTCTCGCATCCGCCGCACTAATGGCGCAAGTATAATATTTAGCCAAAATCGATGCGAAACGTGACTGGCTAAATATTCACCTGTCCTTCTTGAAATCGCCGTGTTTAATTCGTCCTGAAATGCCTTCGATGTGAATGCCCCGTGGCGTCTGTATCGATCCTCGAATCGATACGCCGTCGTGGCTTGAAAAAATAATGCCAGAGCGCTGCTTGCTGTCTGTTCTTATTGTTTGGATTGGATACTGTTCCTGATTGCGTTCTCCGCCGCGTTTGTTACAGCACGATAAAGCTGTTGGGAAATGTGCAGCATTCGTTACCGGCGGATTTATTTTTCAGGCGAAGATTCGACAGCTTCTTGCGAAACGTTGTTCGTAGAAAATAGTTGCGTAGTTACGGGCGACTCAATTTAGAACGCGTGAAGCACCGTTGGTGCGGCGAATTTCGTAGAATTTTCCAAAGATGAGCTCGCTTTGATTACAGTCGGATGTTCAGTAACGATCGAAAGTTATTTGTACGGTAAAAATATTTCTCGGCGTTTCATTAATTACTCGATATTTCTGTTTCTCAACGTTGCAATACCGATTCCATTGGAATTACGTCGGAGACGTAAGGTTTGTCCAGATGGCTGGACAAATGTCGATTATGCGAACACAGATATTGTATTATTGGATTTTGGGTTCGCGTTCAGGTGAAAGGTAGCGGAATCGTCCGGCTCGAAGTTATTCCAGTAACCAACAATTTCCTCGCATACAGTTCGATAATTGGCGAGTAATTATGCGATATCAGACGTTGTTCGCTCGAAAATTTCGGGTCCGTCGCGTTTCGAGAATCACCAGGGTCGTGGTCGTCGTGGTCTCGCGGAATCGATCGGCCAGAATCGATCGGCTATAGTGTCCGCGCTTTCCGTCCGGAACAAACGTCGACCTTTCGCAATCGAACCTTCGAATTAAACGCGTCGAACGAATTCTCTTTGGCAAGAAGCTCCGGGCCACGTAGAACGGAAGCGAACAATCGTTGATACAAACAGCGGTGCCGAAGAAACGTCCCCTTCGTTCGAATGGTGATCTACGATAGAAGTATTCGAATGCTGATTCGAAGGAACATTCGTTCATTCTCCAATGGATTTGCTTCGTTATCAAATATTAATTAAACAGGCCGGTGGGAACATAAGTACGAGAATAATTAAATTACCCGGCGGATAAAGTTGCGCGGTGTTTATACAATTTGTTCATTTTTCCCTATTGCTGTTGATTTTGGAATGCTCCATTTGCATAAGCCGTTCAATTTATGTTCAGAGGACTTCCGTATGAAGCGTCCACATAATTAAATCGACCGCGTGGCTTGTTGAGATAATATTAGTAGCTTTAATTGGCGCTACCGTGGACAATTTTCTCTGGGTACCACGGGGTGGACAGAAATTTAGCTCTCTCGAATGTTTCTGTTCTATGACTGGTTTATTTTCTGGGAATAAATGACCCTTTAAAAAATGTAGGCTCGCCTCTTTCGGCACGTGACGAAATAAAAGTCCGGTCCCATCGCCTGTGGCCGTTTCCTGCGAGCGAGATATTCGCGGCTACTCGTTGTTGCGGCTGCCTGGAGTGTGCATGAAATTCAAATGAAATATTTATGCGTTCGGGAAAGCAAGCTTGCTTTGGGAAAATGTTTACGAACTGGTATTCTAATTTGGGGTGGTCGAGGGGCGGGGGAGGGGGGGGGGCTATTGTACTACCCGCAAGCGCGTTAATTTCAGAAAGTTTAGTCGGGAAGCCGCTATTTAAGTTCCGACGTAACTTAATCGTATCGCGGATTTATACTGAAATAAAATCTCGCAGATATTCGCGGGGGAAAATATTTATCTCGCGCCACCGTCGTTGAATTTGCTCCGACGTAATAAGGAGAGTTGCAACAAACTATTCAATGAACTCGCGCGTCTATGGTCGACCGGAACTGAAGGAGAAAAAACGCGAGAAAGATTGCGATTGTACTCGTTCGAATCGCAACCGGCAAGTAACGCGAAACTGGACACGCGAGTCGAACGCACGGCGAAACGATGACAATTATCGAATTGAATTACACCGTGACCACTTCGAGTTCGATCTGCAGGGGACGAAACGTAAATAACCGCGTCAGCGATTAGAGCATTATCAACGCGACAAAACCATTAGCCTCGCTGCCGCGTACACACGTCCAAGTTACTCCGTTCACCCCCGTGGCGTTTCATCGGTGGGCGTATAATTAACACTAATTACACGTCTCCGTGAGGGTCTCGCGAAACCGAACCACCGTGCTTTCCCTTTCTTTCGGTGTGTTAATAATCGCGAACTTCGAGTAATAAATTAAAACTCCGCTTAATTACCGGCTCGCGTGTCATAGGGGCTGCGCCACCCCTGTATACGCAACAATTTCCGCCAAGTGCACGGCGGTCGCGTTAAACGCGGCGGGCGCAAGGGAGACGGAAAGCTGCTGGTCCTACGGAAGGGATGAAAAAGAAACGAACGAAAGTAAAAAAAAAAAACACGCGCACGGACAAGGTAAGAAGGAACGAAAGGGGGTTGGGAAACGAAACGACCGTGTTTCGTGCAAAAAGGACGACGAAATAAAGCGTGGTGGACGGTCGCGTTGGAACGTGGCGCGAGCTTTTTTTTTCATCCGACAGGATTAATGCGTAAAGCGAGTAGGTTGGAAAGGAAGGGTGGACTGTCCAGGTGACAAATCGTCGTTGCGCCCCAATGTTCATTCAACAGGACGCATTATTTTCCTTAGCCGGTTGTCGGAAGGTATTTCTTCCACCTCCTCCTCTCGGGGGGGTATTAATGGAGACGACGTAATGCTGGGTTCGAAGAAGGGCACTCTATTATAACGGCAATCGTTGGATTATGCCGTAAACGCAACGGAATTTGTATAATCATGGTGGTAATGATAATTGGAATACGGTAGATATTTGTGCAAATATTACTGTAGACTACTTAAGGGGGGAAATATAATATCTTGAGGCGGCTGAAAATGAGCTGATTTTTATGCATTTTTTTTAAATGGAAAGGGTTGTTTCATATTTTTGAGACGTTGGTTATCATGCATTGTCATTGTTGCATATTGCAGCGTATCTTGTTGCGAAATGAGTCACGATCGTCGGCTGTAACATCGGAAGGACTTTGAATTTCGTCTTGAGCTCTTGGATCATATTCTTGAATTGGTTTACTAACAATTCGTGGGGAAAAAATGTTTGCCTGTTTTCAGGGTTCTATAGGTATTTCCCTCATAAAGATCGACAGGAAGTAAGTTTTGCAAGCGTAATAATACGTTGCATATAACTCGCCACGTCATAATGCTTCACGGTCCGAATCGCAATTACCGCAAGGTCCTGGATTGCCAAAGGTTTCCTCACAGGGTGACCCAATTTAATCCGCAAGATCCTGTATTTCGAAAACTGCGTTAAAGTGGAAAATATAGTTTTCGACGAAATTCGAGAGAATGGAGAAGAACCGAGGCACTTATTAATTTCGCTTCAAGTCGAATCTCCAAATTTATTAAACTTTTGGAAATATTAGGTCGCGACATATGAAATGTTCGATTTTCGCTCTTCAACTTTAAATGAATATAACTCTTCTAATATTAAAACTTGTTTAATCAAGGCAACGACCATCGGAATCTCCACATTTTTCCCGACATGCTTCAATTCTTTCCGTTCCGTTTTTATAAAAATTTGCGTTTCCGGCAACAATAAAATGTTTAAAGGTTTCTTCGACCCCCCCCCCCCCCCCCAATGTCCACGCCTGTCGCAAGTTGCAACCTTTACGATTCAAATATACATTTTCCCCGACCATTTGCATTCTCAGCGGACGTAAACTGTGTACAATGTATCACACCTTCCCGTAACACAATGGTAATTTCACGTTTTTAATCTCGACCAGGGACTTTCATCATTTCCCACGTTTACTAGGTTTTAGTTTCCTCGCAGCCGCGTTGCAATTATCGTGGCAGGCCGCATGGTCAGGGACAACCATAATCTTTCGCTCTTTATCGCGAAAGTTTGAACGCGAGTAAGCCAAAGGGAGTTTAGACCAACCCTATCCGTGGCCACCCTTCTCGGCGCGCTTGCATTCGTGCATATTTATGCGATCTTGGCGGATCGTGAGGTTTATGAGAAGTCGTGCTCGCAATTATGTTTACCCTCGCTTCCTACATTTCGTTTCCTCAGTAGCGGAGGAATCGTAAATCGCGAGAACACTTTCGCACGGAAATAAAAAAGAGTAGCGACGTTGATGGAAAATGGTGAAGAAAGTTCTACCGCGTTTGATTGTTCCCTGTATGAACAATAATTCTTTTCTGATTCATGATTTCTGGAACAGGGTGTACAATTTAAATCCAATACTCCCAATGTGAAATCTATTATAAAGGCAGTAACTTTCGTCCAGCAGTTATTATTCGATTAATGTCGTTCGAGCCCTCAAACGATCTTCTTTATTCGCGCACCTCCACCGAATTCGAATTGCACGCGTGAGCAGAATTTGTTCGAACCGCGAAAAATTGGCGGCTCTTGCCCGTTTGCGTCGGTTGGAAAAATGGCAAAAATGATAAGAGTGCGCGGAACACGCGACTGGCACCGAAAGTTGGGCGTTCTTTAAGCGAAAGCACGGAACAAAGGGAATATTCGCCAACTTCCGATGACTTGATTCCCGATGCGGGTGTAATGATGCATTTCCAAGGTGTCTTTCATTCCGTGTCAGTCGATTCTAAGCGTTCAAAGGAAACGGGTAAAGATATAATGGTCCGCTGGTGCTGTTTCCTCTAGACGACAGAAACTGTGCGCTCCTCTCCGTATTTCGACTTCAAAGAGCTGGGACAAGGGACTGGGAAAATTACCGATGATTGTTCCCCGCTAGACTTTGGATAGCTCGCGAAAGTTAATGCTTTTTGAATCAGACAGCGGCAGTTTCGTGACTTCTATTCAGGAAGTTCAGAAGAAAGTTCGATATTTCCCTCTATACGTAAGCCGACTATAAACAAAATTCGTAGTTCTGCCGACAAGATTTTACAGAAGCTTTCGAAAACTATTCTGCCCTTTCGCGCAAAGAGTCAACGAAAAACCTAAACTAAACTAAACTAAACTAAACTAAATTAAACAGAGACAATACCGAAGATTGTATATACGTATACACAGTAACTACGAACTATGAATATTCCACAACCCAGCGCGTATTTTCAATTTCATTACTTACGTAAAAGTGTCACAGCTCAATGCGCTGCGTTCGCGAACGCCTACGTTAATAAATCTTCAAAAATACTCACGAACGTCCTCCAGCCCTATCGAAATACTTCCCAAAATTCTCCACGAACCGACAAATCATTGGCGACACGGTTGAAGTAATGGATCCACCACGAATTTCTCGGAGCACACATACATCATGCAGTTACCACTTCTTACTACATTTTTTTCGACCGTCCCCGTTCCCAACTTTGCCCTTCGCCACCGTTGTACGTACAGAAGAAAACTCGACTGCGAATGTTCACCGTAGCAAGTAGCAGCGTGACCGGTTAAGTTCCCCGACCGGAAGAGGTGCAAAAATTTCGCTCTACCGGCGCATACGTACGCGGCTCGGCCGATTTATTTCCCTGCGAACCCTTTGCATGGGACTCGGACTTCCGGCAGCCACGGGGACCGCGACACACGGAGGTAAAGAGAGTCTGGAACGACGACGAGGACGACTCGCGGCGGAGTTTCGCGAAGAAACTTTAATTTCTTATGAGTTCGGGAAAGTCTTTCCTAGCCGCGTCGCCCTCCTTGCCACCTGGCAGGGGGAGGGAATGCAGACGAAACCGAAAAGTTTCCACAGAGTCGGTGCATACGTATAAAGCCGTTCTACAGGACGTTTCATTATTGAGAACAGGGGCCCCATTTGTCCGCCGGCGAGGATGACGACGAAGATGCGGCGAATTAAAGCCCAATCGAAGTGATTCTTTGTTAAACAAGGGCGGCATCTGATTGTTAATTAATTATTGTACAGACTCTTCGAGAATTCATTAGAATTCAAGCCGCGTTCGGTGCGGCTTATTAATCGGTAAAAATAGACATGGAGAATACTTGGACGATTGAACTGTTAACACCAGTACTACCAAGCAAGTCGACCTGAATTGTTTCAGATTTCTTGCTGTAAATTTACGAATGTATAGGTGTCGTTGGAGAAATTTACGATGACTTTTAATAAGACAGAATAACAATTGTGTATCTCTATTAAATGTTCATTCGACGGCTTACGTGTTCCTAATCTGTCCAACGTATGCTATCTAAATCGTGCCAAAATCTATCGGCAGTTCTAATGTTAACGGACTGCTATAATTTTCGACGCTCTGCTGTTAATTGCAGAATGAAGTGAACCGAATTCTATTTACCAATCTCGAGTCCATTAACGATCTTTACAATTTCATTTCTCCGGTACAATTCGTCGCACTTGTCGTTACGTCTATTTCCCATACTCGCGTGCACAAATTTTCTTCACGAGTTTTCCGACGAAAAAGCAAACTCGAGCACGGCGTGCGTCGCTTACCAAAAATGTAACAGCCGGTACGTCGATTCTGTGTCGAATCGCAACGGCCAAGGGTGTACACGAGGAATTAGCGAACGCCAGCGGAAAGAACGGGACGGAAAAGATGCAACGGATCAGAGGGGAGGGAAAATAGTCGCACAAGGGGGAAGTTCCTGACAAAGGAGACTCTTTGTTGCTAATCTTTTGGAATGTACACCCCCCGTTGGTTCTGTTAAGCCCCTGCGCTTTCCATGGCGCGGACCGCGATCGTGTATTTGCGATTTTATCGAGCCAGATGAACGGAGAAGCAGCGTGTAATCCCGTAAGCAATGTAATTTTTCCCGTGGCCGGTAATTGCGCACGGATGTTCATTTACAGTGCACGCTGTTTTAACCCTTTAGGGGTCAATTGGTGCCGCTTAGCAGTCGTTGAACAATCTCGATCAGAGAGCTAGATTGCCATGGGATTCGTGAAAAATTCACGCACATTTTTCCGCAAGAATGAAAATGATTGCGTTTGATGTTAAGAGGGTATGATATTAAAGGGGAATAAAAATATTATTTCTGTCTAAGAGGATAGGAATATTATTGTTCCAGTTCAGAAATATTTAACTATGCAGGAAGTATGTATAGTGCGGCGAATTTTAACGACACTATTAAACGACGTCTGAACAGTGTAGTTACAAGAGTGCGCGCAAGGGAGGGTTAATTGATATCGTTGCGTAAATTAATAGCCTCGAATGTTCTGCCTTAAATTAGAATTTTATGCAGCGTTAAATTTCCGACGCTCCGGATAGCAATAAAACGGAAAAGAAAACCTGGAAAGTAACCAGATTAATGCGTTGCATGCTTCATTAAACCGAAAGTCGATCCAGTTGCAACTCCAAGAATCTCAACTTCGTTCGCCCGTTTCCCGTGTCCCCTGCCAGCGCGGAGAGAGAGTGATAAAAAGAAACAAAGCAAAGCAAACGACTATCGCTATCGCGACTTCGTTGACCCGCTTCCTGCGAGATCGTCTACCAGCGAAATTTTCGATTCTTCACAGGGTGGACCTCGCGCTGATGCAACGACGCGAGCGTAATAACAGTAATAACGATGCATCTCTGCCGAGAGTGTGTTGAACGAAACCCTTTCGTAGTCGCCGTAAGGTGGACGAGGGTGGAACGTTAACGATAACGTTGGGCGCGAGCGAGAAGCACGAGTTCGAAACGGGGAACAGAAGGAAATGAAATGAAACGAATCGGTAATGGAGTCGTTTAAAACGGTGCATGGAAAAACAAACCGTCGAGGGAGCTATGTATTGTGAAGATTGCGCGGAAGGAAAAAAGTGCAACGATTACGAGGATAATGAAACACGTGACGGGTACCGTGAACGAAATGAGCCGGACCGAGAAAGGAGAACGACGCGAAGGGTGTTCCACGAAAGAGAGAGAGCGAGAGAGAGAGTGAGTGAGAAAAGTCAGGGTGAGAGAAATGAAACGAATGGCAACGGAGAAGGAGAATGTGGTGGGTTTTGTTTTTTTGTGTTTTTTTTTTTTTGAGGAAGAAGGACGGAAGGATGGACGCATGGTGCGGGTCGAGAAAACAGCGGGGGATAAAATGAACTTTGAGACGGGGTGAAAGCCTTGGCGAACACGAGATATCGGTTCGAATGAAACACGTGCGAGTGGCCCAGATCTTCCTGTCGATCGTTGGGATCGATTTTTCAAGACGGCAGTTCGTTGTCGACTGATAGAAAAGATTTTCATCTTTGCACGCGTATTTTAAATGCTTGCCGAGTATACGTGTCGTTCTGGACGAAGTATATCTTCTGTTATTACCGTGTATACGCCATTGTTTATTGTACAAGGCGTCGATCGATTGGAATGCTTAGTTCGATTGATCGACTACCGCCTTCTATTCAACGAATTAATTATCAGAAAATCGCGGCTGATTTAATGGAGTAACGAGATTAATTGGCAATTGGTGATTGTAAATATTGATTGTTAACTAAACATCGGTGGTTAAACAGTTCATTGTTGATCGTCAATTGCTTGTACTTGGGATTTAATTGAAACTGTGTTTGATGCGTCTTGCAAAGTACACGCTCCAGAATTGTTTTTAACTAAACTAATCGTTAATTCGCTTGACAATGAAATCACTTAATTACGATTGCACATTTAGTCGTTAATTAAATCTTTCAATTGTAATTGTTAATCGTTAGTAGCATGCAAGTTTGCCCAAAACGCGCTCTATTTATTTATACATTCGTATGCATTTTTGTATTGAACAAAAATGGCGCTCCTACCACGATGTCAACCTCGGAATATTTTAAACGGGAAAAATTCATAGAAATAGAAGCCGGTAATCAATCGAATCCGATAATTCCTGTAATTCTCCTGTCTGATAAAATTCGAACGGCTCTCAGGAGTCAACTGCTGTTCGCACGTGCAGCGACGACAATCCAGAAAAGAGAGAGACCGGTCTAGTGGAGCTTCGGTACGAGAGAGCGAGACAGAAAGTGAAAAGTGGTGGGGATTCGAGCGACGCGAAGCAGGGGACGCGTGGCAACATGCTTGCCGCAGCATCCGCGTGAAGCCAGTAGGCTGTCGGATCTCGTTCCGTGCGGTTCAGTAGTAGATTTTTGTCAGCTTCATCCGGCAAATCGAGACGCACGCCGCAAACCGCGTGGCCATCAATCGGAGTTTCTTCTGTGCTCTGTTCAGTGTTTTCAACGTATCATATCATTCCCATTACTGTCTAAACCATCTCTAGGCTTTGTGAATTAACGAAAGATAGTGACTCCCTGGAATACTTGGATGGACTGTGCAACGTGACACGCAGCAGGTTCCTCGAACAAGCATCTACCGGTGAGTCAGCATTTGAATTTCATGTGCACGGCGCCCGCCCTGTCGTTAAACCGATGTGTATATACGCGCGTGATTACATTCGACCTGAAACCAGACACCGGCCGTTTTTACTCTACCTATAAATCGTATTGCTAATTCTAGTTCCACTCGAATCGCCGGCGAGGAATATGAAAAAAGCGGAACAAACACACTGTTGACGCTGTTACAATCGAGCCGCGTAATCGTGGCCAACGCTCTCTGTAATTGTTACGCAGAGGGGCATGTCAACTTGCGCCGATTCGATTGACGGACAAACGAGTCACGAACGAGGGCACAAAGTCACTACGGTTCCCTTGATGGCCAAAGGAGAGAAGCAGACGAGCGTAAACGTTATACCCGATCGAACGTCCAATGTGTGTCAAACGTGTATACGTACACACGCGCGTATGCATGCACGCATACGCGCGCGTGTGTACACACGAACCCGGCGATCGGAGCACGGTCACGTATACTCTGTTATGGAAATGTAATCGTGGTAAAATCGCGTTGTGCACGCTTTTGTGTCTCGTTAGATCCACGTTGAAACGTTCGCCGGGGGTCGTTGACGCGTGGCCCGTCTCCTTTTCAAAGAAATCCACCGCTTCGTTGAACCGTCGCGTTGTGTGACTTAATAAACGCCACAGTGACAGCCTGCATCGCAATTGCGTTGTGTCACTGGTCGCGTCACACGAGATACGACCCACGCGTATATTCTCAACGCTCGTAGTATGTACACGCGACTTGCTCCAATGCGCGATGATACATAACGCGACGCGAAGCTCAACAGGGGCCGAAACACGCTGCTGCACTTTGCCTATCTGTGTGCATGTGTGCCTGCGCCGCGTTTTTATGCAGTTCATGTGACGCGTCTTAAAATATGGAGCCTGCAGCGAATGCCGTGTTACGCAGAGCCGGATGATATATTTTCGGCGCCCTCCGGGTCATACCCAGGCGGGCTTTAATGTAAACACGTTCTTAACCGGAATTTTTCGTGGGCTATGTATCATTTTAAAGAATCGTAGATCGTTGAATAACTTCGTGCGTACTTCGCGATAAGTATATCGCGCGTATGTTCGTATGTTGTATCTTGTATTGAAGGGTACATTATGTGTATCTATCATATGAAAGTGCGTCCTACCGGTGGTATTGTATGCACGTACGTACTTGATGAAATTAGGGCGGAGAGTTTACTCCTCGTTGATTCAGACTTTATTGTTACGGCTGTAGCAATGCGTATGTATTCTAGTTTTATACGGTTATACGAATTCATTGTTGAAGTTGGCGGCATACTTGGAAGTCTCAATTTGTAATTGCTTCGAGTCTTCGCCCTATTTTCAATTTTTTAACCACGTCGTATGGAAGACTTCAAATTCGTGGAAATTTTATAGCGATATTTACGTAACACAATGTAATTATTATAATTACTGTAATACATTCGTCGAAATTATTTGGGTTCACCGCTTCCATCGTGACTCAATGCTCCGATTCCCAAGTATCAATTACTCCGCTTACGTACGGCCGTAATCCTCCGTTGCATCTTTATCAGAGTTACAACTTTTCACTTGCTCCAATTCTTCGGCGCTTCGATTCTCCAATTCGACGCTCCCGCTATGAACCAGTCCCTCCGCCATCAATTCTTCTCCCGTGCAGCTCATCGAACCGTCCCCCAATCGTTCCATCCTCCACCAATCCCAATTTTTCGACACCTGAGAACCCCGTTCAGAACTTGCCGAGACTGTCGGCGCGGTAAATTTATGTCAACCCAGGTCGACTGGTAATTAGATTCTTATATCACGGAAACTTTTTGAGTAGGCGTGCATCCTATTAAGGCTGTCGAAATGTTCCCGGTATCGTAAAACTCCCACGAGCGATCGAGGAATCCACTTTTCTCCCCCTCCTTGTTTTTAACTTCCACGCTGCGTCGTCCGTCGACCCCTTTTCTATTTTTTTTTTTTCTTTTCCTTTCTCATTTTACCTGTAGGAGTGACGACAACGTCTTGCGTTTGTTTTCATTCCGAACGATGCCTGGCGAACGCGCTACCCGTTCAGCTCTCCTCTATTTTCCCTTTTTTTTTCTTCTTTCTTCTTTCATTCCCGCGTTCGCCGCGATGTTTGCATCACGATTGTTCTTCGGAGAAGTAGGAAACTTGGCCCGCCTCAGAAATGTGGAATTTCCGCGCCGCGACCGCGTAACTCGTGCCGTTTACGCGAGTCTTTTCAACCGTTTCATTGATCGCCCCTGGAAAACAGTGTTTGTATCTTCTCCGTTTTCTTTTTCAATTACTAGATCCGTGCGTTCCTTTCGTCCGTTTTCGGCTCCATTTTCGCGAGATATCTGGCTAATAAATGGTACACGTGCACGTTGATGCAGGAAACAATTATTTTTCTGGAGAGAAATTAACGAATTGAAATGGCTTGCATTGGTTTTGATTAATTTGCATTTGTATTTAAGAAACGTCGAAGTTTTGTAGGCCTATATTTACCCATAATTGTGAATAGTAGTTTTTCAATTATTCTGAGAAAGGTACGCTGCGATTGTCTTGAGGAGAGAAAGAACGGATTGATTTCTTTATCATTGATACCATTCAAAGGTTCCTTATAATATTCGTTCAAACCTTGGGCATACCGTAATTCGCCCCACTTCCTTTGCTACTTCAATTTGCAGGCTGAAACTTCGTAGTTTCGACAGGAAGACAAAACCGAACCCGCTCCTGAAGTCTCCCTTGAAGTTTCGGATCAGCGAGCTTGAGGGCATTACATTTTTATTAACATTCTCCCACGTTCTGAAACGGTCGAAAATTTTCCAGTTCTCAATGTCTGTCCAGTCGAACCCAACGAAAATCAAACGATTAAGAAAGCAGCCGAGAAACACTGTAGAAGACATTATATTTCTTCAGTTCAACGAACTTCTTCGAATTCTTTAAAAAATCAATGAACCCTTAATTTTTCACTATTTTCGTTCCCCCATTTCTTTCATTCACCAAAGTATCCCTATGCCCAGATATCAGGAACGAAAATTTCTCGCCAGTTTTCCGGACAAGGAACTCCTAGTTCTCTGAGCAACTGCGATTATCGCGAATCCGTGAAGAAATCGCGAATTGGAAACGATTTCGATGCGACAGAATCCTCGATATTTAGGGATAAAGATTTCTCGCAGTGGCAAAGGGGTCAAGTTGTGACCATCGGACATTCGTTCTCGGAGCATCCAGTGGTGCAGTGGTTTACGTCACTCAGAGAAACGTCGACCTATGCGCGTCGTTATCAGCGTCGCTATCGGCGTCGCTTCGCCTCGTTCATTGTATTAAGCCGTACGTCGGCTTTTACGGGGGCGAATTGCGCCATTGGACGGCGTCGTTGCCCCGGGGAATTTATGAGTCGTAAATTTCATTAGATACCGCTCGAATCTTTTGCACCAAGCGCCGGCCTATGTTTCCTTCTTTTTCCTCCTCTCTTGCTTTCTTTGGCGGCACTGTCGTGGAACGTTCCGCGAGAATTTTGCTAATGGGATCACGTGGGAACAAGGTTTCATTTTTATTTTGGAGAATTGGAGAATTGTGTGGGAGTTAAGGAAGCACACACGCATGTGTATATTGTGTCGGTCTGGCAATTTATTATGGTGCCTGATATCAATTGGTAGATAATTGATAAATACAGATAATTTTTGTACCGAGCTTGAGATTCTGTACACGATTTTCGAGTGCCTCTGTTGATCTGATTTTTTCGGAAGAAATTTCTTGGAGGACATTGATACAGTTTATATTCTATTTTTATGCGGCCGTATTCATTGATGAGGGATTTTTAGAATTCTGTAGGACGTATTATGTTGAACACTGTCGCGTAGAATTTCTGTTATTTAAGGGTTACAATGATTGTTATTTGTCCCCCGTGTAGAGAATAGAAGGACAGATAAACTTTACAGATCAGTATTGTATGCTACCGTCGAGGAGAATTTCTCATTCGTTTTTACTTCTTTATCTTCGAAAATCATTTAATAAAGAAATTATGGGGTAGGCAAGTTACACTATTATGTATAGTTTTTGAGATATTGCAACGCTGCAGACGCTTATGCAGTTTCAGTCAAAAAATTCTAATGTCTTCCCTCCTCTATTTTTAAGTTTAATTTCCCTTAGGATTTCAAGACTAGAGGAACGTGAATCCAGAAGTGGGAACGGTTTATCTATCATTCTTGTGTTTATCTTTGTCCTTATAACTTCGTCTTCCACTACTATTGCTCCTTGGAGACTATGCTAGCATCAAATGTAGTTGGCTGTCTTAGATTATTCTTCTGTATGCGTTATCTGCTTTCTCTTTATCACAGAGACTCGCGTTCATACGGAGGTCTCTGTTTTAAACTGTGAAGATATTCAAACAGAAGCCAAATTATGGTTATAATATTCAACAGCAGAGTCTAAAGAAAGAAACACTAAGCCAATTGCACTATTTAAATAAGCATTTTGCATAATTAATTATAATAGTGCATCGAATATTTTTGTACTCTGTATCCCAATGGAAAATTCAATCATTATTAAATTGTTTTAATATTTTCTATGTCTGAGCTAGAATAGAAAAATGTTTCACTACAATTAAATAACAGTACGTGGTTGAAAAAGACGTTCAATGTTTTTAATTGCATGCATAATGTACAATACATCGTTCTCAATACGTTAAAGAACGTTTTTATAATTTATCCATTCTAATGCACCGAACAAAATACCATTTTAAGATATTTTAAATTTTCCCCACCTGTCTAAGTTTATCAACTAATGGAAAACAAAAATGAAAGTACTTCAACCTTCGTCAAGAGTCTGTCAAACACACCACACCGTTCTCAAAATATGCCGCCAGACGATACTGTAACTTAATCAATATCTATCGCGATACAGACTCATCTCCGAAAAACAATTCCACCGCGATCATCCCATCACGAAGTTGAAAATCGACCATTACAGCTTTAATCCTTTTAAACCGCCGCAAAAGTCCGAAATAGTTTCTTTTCTCTTTGGCAAGATGATGTTGATTTCTTGGCGAAAGAAAGTTTACCCCCCGCTCGATTAAACGAGGAGGGGGTTGATGTAGCTTTGTAGTTTCGCAAGAATCGCAGAAAATTTCCCAGCATCTGTGCAACGATGTGGCTACCACGTTTTTCATAATCGTAAACACGGCCACGTTGGAAGGCAAACTTCCACCGTACCACCAATCCTGATAACGCGTCTAAGCTTCGCTTAATCCGAATTGTTATTTCTTTCCTGGGGTATTAAGGAAAACGGGCTGAACCGGAAGTGAGGCTGGGGGAGGTCCTTTTTCTTCGCGAGTTGCAACGCAACCATTCGTCCTGCAATAAGAACATTCGTTATTTTTATATTTTGCAACGTAACATTTTGTACGAATCCACGTAACATGAATGGAGCGTATCGTTTCGAATAACCTTAAGAAATTTTTTTAATGTTCCCTCGAGTAGGTAATCGAGAATTTATACGACAGTGGATGGTTGGCAGTATTAAATTGTTGCGAACGCGTTTTCGTGTTTGTGCACTTGGAAAATCGATGCGAAACGAATTGATTGGCGCAAAACAATTTTCGGATACTTTTCAGTAACATAGACGTTTGGTTCGGTTGTGCATGGTTGCAGGCTTGTTTTTACCGCGTGATTGAAAAAGTTCTCTGGCGCTGCCGCCGCGCGGACAAACGTTTATTAATTCAATGAAATGTTGCAAAGGGGTTGCCGGATTGAAATTGCAACCGTTCATGTAAACAGGGCTCGAGGCTGTAACGATTGTTACGAGTAATCGTTGCGAACGATATTATTGACACGGAGATTCGTCACGACGGATTAACCATACGCTTCTCGTATTTACTTTTCCCTGCCAATTTTTACGTTGATTGAATCATGATGATTCGTCGTCGAAACATAGTAAAAATAACATGAAAATCTGGTTCGGCCAGCAGCGATATTCAACTGTCTCGGATCGACCGTTTAACAATTCTGTGGCATGAAATGATACCTGATCGCGGGTCAATTCATTCGACCCAGCATTCGCTACCATGATACGAAAAAAGAAATTACGGACTCCCGTTCAGGAAAATTAATTTTACTTCCGTATCTGTCGCACCTACCGAAAAATGATTCGTACCATCCAACGTTCCTCTTTAATACACTTTAATCTCTCGTGAGATATTCCAACGTTTCCAGTTAAATGGAACACCCTCTATATCGCTGTCGGATTGCAGACAAGTTGCACTTGCAACTTAATCTGGAGGATATGTTAACAGTATCCCATTTTTCCAATACAAACAATTTCGTTTTTACAACGGTTATAAAACAGCAAGCAATCCTTTATTGTTAGGGAGTTCCCATAAGATCTCCACCAAAAGTAAACACAATTTCCCCTTACCTAATTAAAAGGGGAACGATCTGTGCGTATACAGACTTCCAATTAAAACTTTTCATCTTTCAAGCTAATGAATTATCACCTGGTCCTCCTCCCCAAAACCACTGCGTCCACAGTGAATCCACAATAAAAGACTCCCATCGCACCCCAAGAAACGTAAGGCGAAATAAAAACCAACCAGCCCGTCGCGACGAGCAATCGCCGAACAAACAGAACCGGCCCCGGGCAATTTACAAAATCATCGCCAATTAAACGGCCGTCGAATTATCGAGCAAGCGTCGCGTACCGACGCACAGGGCCGAGCAATGAATTAATTAACGAACGTTCCCAAAAATTTCGTTCGCTTCGAATTGTCCCCTCGTTACGGGGGCGGCCCTCGCCCCCGTTCTAACGACGCGCGAGCCAGCATCAACCCTTTCGCTTTCGCACTCGCGGGCGTCGTCGAGGGTCGTACGGTGAATCGACACGAATTTCAAGGTCGCCGAGGGTAAAGGGACGACCGTCGCGACGCGTCGTCTTGCCCCCTAGACACGGCTCGGGACGCCACCGTGGCCGATTGTTTGCTCGCGGCTAACCCTTTCTCGAGTGATCGCCTCGAAATTACCGTAACACCGGTCGTTCGACGCGGCGCAGCCAGTTTTCTTTTATGTTAAACCCGTGCGATACGGGCGGAAACGAGCCACTGAACTCCGCTACTTTGCCCCCTTGTCCCATTCAAAGACTTTGCTTACCTCCGACCGTTTTCTCTCTTCCCCTCCAGCAGCTACTTCGCGCGCCCTTCGCCCACCCCTCGACACCCTCGCCGTTTCGCGTCTCCACGGACCCACGGACCTTTCCTTCGCCCTCTCGTTTCTAATTCCGTTTTATTTCCGCCCGTACGCCGGAGCCGCCGGACTTTTCCTTCGTTTAATACGCAATGTCGCAAAGTTGAACAATACGAGCGCAACGGAACGGTGTCAGATCGAGAAGATTATCGATGCCTTCTCGTTCGCGGAAGCCGCTAGGGCACGTTTTGTTTGACCTCGTGCGAGATTTCGGGGGTTTGTTAATTTTTCGAAACGTTTCTACGGATTTTGGGTACGTGGGCGAGACTTTGCACGCACTTTCGAGGATACTGTGTTACCGGTGTGAACCGTTATGTTCAGTTATGCAAATCGACGGGGTTCTCGCAAATTAGTAAATCGTTTCCTTTTCTACGTTGCGATCTTGTAATTAGAACCACCCTTTTCTCGTTCCTGTCAGCTGATACAACCTTTTTCTCCTCTTCACTGTACAACCTTGCAGCCCTTTCCCTTCCAGCCCTGTAACCTTAACTATCCCTCGCACTCCCTCTCTCGCACCGTCCGACGCCTCGCGCGCCCTTTTGCCCTCTTTCGCTGCCCTACAATCGCAATCACCCTATTTCCCTTCCCTGTTTCACCGTTCCGCGCGTTTCGTTCCTCCTGTTTCATTTCCAGCGACTTGCACGCTGCTCCCTCCACCCTTTCAAACCCTCTTCTCGCCTCTTGTAGCGAAGCAGGGTGAGCACTCGAGAACCTGCCAAGTCCTCGTTCGTCCAACAGGCAATCGACGGGGTCCACGTTCTCGAGCGCGTGTCGCCCCTGATTCCCCTTATTCTTTCTTTATTCCCTTCTCTTCCCTTCTCTTCCCTTCTTTTCCCTTCTTTTCGCGGGGTGCCCGTGAATTTCGTCGCGCCGCGAGAGCGAAATAAAGGCACTCTCGTTAAAACGAACCTCCTCACCGAAATTCAAATAGACCAGCTTCCATTACGCGCGTAGTATCTGGCTAGTTTCGTTTACACGATTTTTTTTCGCCGCTTGCTCTCGGTCCTTCCGATATTTTTCCTTTTTTCCGAGAGACGTTTATTGCGCGACGAGGGCAAGTTACGTATTTATCAGATCGATAAGCATTGCGTTTTTGCTTTTGGTTGTTGCGTTTTCAAGGGCGGGAGATTTTTGCTCGTTTTAAAGAATTATTGTCGCGCGTATTCATTTTTATCGTAACGTTAATACGTTCGTTTCGGTTGTTCCGATTTTTTGTTGCTCATTTCGGATAGCTTCTTTTTCACTGGTGCGCGCTCTCTTTATTTTGACGGGAATGACTGGTGCAACTGGCGAACAGTGTCTCTTCGACACTGCTGTACGATTTAGCAATAGTCTCATCACAGTCTCGTGCCAATGTTCGTTTCCCCCATATAGTCGATAAAACGGTGAAACGCGATGCTTGGCGAAGTCTTTGGCATGAAATATCACAAGCTCTAATTCAGTGCATGCTCCTTAAGGAACGAGTCCATTATTTAATTGCTGTCTCTGCAGTGATTCAAACGGGATTTAAAATTCCAAAAAAATATTTGTCTTTATCCTATTCGAATAATTGAGGGAACGTGCTCATCGCTTTCTTTTCCGTTTTTAAATATTGAATCCCTTCTTGGCCGTTAATCAATGATAAATTAATATTGCAGAATGCAACAATCATTTTTCTATTTCTATTATCGCGTTTTAGCTGGGAGATTTATGTCGATTTTTAATACAAAATTATTCAAGTATCACGAGAATGATTTTCCCCTCTTCGCATGCTTGGAGTTTCCAAATAATTGACACACGGTATAGTTGCAATTCTTTCTCCTTTGTTTTACTTGAATTTACCTTCATGCACTTCGATTTTTCCACGTACGAAAAACTGTAACACACTCGTCGGCGTCAGAATTGTGGCACTTTCATCTCGCTTGTTCGCCATTCTTTCTAAACGATCATCGTAGACACCCTCTCGAGCCACTCTCGACACACTATGCTCACTATACATACTCCGTTGCCACAATGCGGTGATCGCACTTAAGGACACTCTTGCACTCGTCCGTGCTGGATTGTATATGTATACACGGTTCAGAGTTCACGTGCACTCGATATTTCATTTTCTGATGTTTCAATTACACTTGCCATTCGAACATTGTAGTCGCGGTGGTGCTTTCGATTTTAAACGTGGAATACGCTTGACGTTAAATTTTCGTGGAACTTTAATTGATAATAGTTTATTATTTATTATGCGTTTGCAATTTTATCGAAATTTTTCGTTATCTGTCGAAATTGTTATCTGTTTATTCGTAAAATTTTCCAAGCATCGTTGTCGCAATTTCAATTGGAAAAGGTATCGGGAATAGGTGTACCTGATGTTTATGGGCAATCGAACGCACGATTTCGTCAACGACAGGTAATTACATCCTGAAGTGCAAATATTTGCCCCCGGGAAACCACTAACTTCTGTTTTCCTTATTAATATTCATGCGATTTCCGGGCGTTAAAGTATTTGTCCGTGAGGATGCGTTAATTATCGACGGGAAATGCTTTCGAATAATCGAACGATATCGAATTAATCGCACTCAAATCCTTCGTCGACATTGGAAAATAGAAAAATACCATTAGTGGCTGGGGGATATTTTCATCAAATTTTATTAATTAATAAATAGAAAAAAACAAGCTACTTTCCACGTAGCGAAATTTCGTGCCATTTGCTATCAAAATATTCGCCAGCCAAATAAACAAACAAAGATGCCAAGTATGCCCGATTCATGGAAAAGAAGGGGTTCGTAAAATTATTTTGCCTCGACAGCAATCGCAGGCAACTTGGTTATGAAATTTCTATGCCTCGTCTTACTCGTTTCGCGTATACGGATTGTTTTCAAGCACGATCCCGTGATAACGCAGGCTGCTCGATATCTAAAAACGTCAGCAAATTATCGTACCGCGGGCCAGCATCACATGAACCTGCAATTTTCACAAAGTTATTTATTCGAGCCTCGTGGACGTGCACCCCTACGAAATCAAGTAGCCTGCTTCGCTGTAATCGAGTAAATTGCGATTCAGATTACGGATCACTATTTATTGCCGGAAGTGCTGTATCGATCATCTAAACGGTGTAGCGGTGCATCCCTTGGCGAACTTTCCCAGACAACGCGCATTAATTTTCAAATGGCTGCTCGAGGAATAATTGCGTTTGCATGCAACTCGATCTTTTTTAACATCGCAGTGGACATTATACGTCAATGGAAACAACGATAGACGCTTATCTGTTCAGCCACTGTTCCCGAAAAAATCTACGCAATCGTTCTCTGCGATCGTGCGATCGTTATTGCGATCGTCGCCATCAATTACGCAATTAACCACGGCGTCCAGTTGTTTACACTAACAGCGCCACGATATTAATAAAAATCGCCGCAGTTTAGCTCGCCCGCGGATATTTTCGCGCAAACGAAGGGGTTAACGAACCTCCAAGTTCCATAACTTCCGCCAGCTGCGCGACCTTTGATTCACCACCCCCTGCGCTCCATACGCGTAGACGCGCAGAAGCATTCGAAAACGCCGGCCGAAGGCGGTCGCATCTCGTTTTATTTCGCGGAAAAGTCAATTATCGGTGGCCGCGCGGTTAGCCATTTAGACGCGGGGGTGGCAAGCTCGATTCGATTTCGGTTTTTCATCTTGCCCCGCTCGCCTTCTGTTCCGCATTTAAAGCAGGAAATTAAGCCACCCCCACCGCTGCTGCCCCGCACCCCTTCTCTTTCTCTTTGGCGGCCTTGTGCTCGCGAAGTTCTTCAGTCCGCGAATAGACTGTTGCTCGAAAACGTAATTCAACGGGGCTTTGTGCCGTAAAATGCCCGACCGTCGACGGCACTCCGTTGCTAATATGGCCGCCGCATTGTTTCGCAAAAACACGCTATCTGGCTGGTAACGCGTTTTCGTACCGTGCTCTCCCCTGGATCTTGACTGCTGCCCGTTTCCGCGGACGCGTTCCGCCTCGCGTCCTGTTCGCGATGAACGGAAACGGAAGTTTTAGTGCGCCGACGAGGCTCGCGCGATAGCGTTCGTTGCATTTGGAGGATCGAGGATCGACGATACGGTGATTGCGCGTTTGTTCGGATGGTTTTCTCGGAGATGGAAACGCGTTGGATACCGTTGGACGGCGGAAGTCGTTGGAAGTCATATTTCACGGGGCAGGTGAAACGGGGGAGGATATATTTATTGATATTTTTAGGTGAGCGGGTTCGTTTAATCGAGAAACGAAATTGGAATGTTATGACAATCAGAATAATGTAAGGGAGCGTTGGCGAGTTATAGGAGACCGGTCGTCGGCGATGTTCTCGATTATCGATTATTAATTAATTGGCCACTGCTTTCTTTCGTTTCGCCCTTCGCGCGAATCCATAGAAAGAATGGGGAAGTGTAGAAACGACGGAGATCGCGGAATAATTTTGTAAACGTATCGAAAATGACCTGATGTATCGATATACCGCTCTCCGTTATCATTATTAATAAATAATACTGTCCTCCCTTTTGAAACAGTATATTTCGAGATACATGTCCAAATCGTATGAGAATACTTCAGAGGACGTGCACCGTTTCATCAAAATTTCCCTTGTACATTCTTTGCATTGGCCTTCGTCGTAATGTTTTACACCCGTTAAATAATTCAACGGACAAAAAAAAAAAAAAATGGTAAAATACTTCGTCTTCGAGGGAACTTCCGGATCAAAGGAATTTTCTTCTTTGTACCACACTCTCATTTCCCGTAATGGAACTGGAAGGGGCATCGTCGGTCGCCGTCCCATTGCTCTTGTCCCGTTCACGTTTCTGCCCACTCTGGTTGCATAATCATGCTGGTAAACGCGTGTCAGAACACGGGGCGCCCCCCCCGTTAAGTTTTCTCATTAAAATTTGGCTTAAAGCTTACGGGTCAATGTCACTGAAAAGAGATCTTCGGTAGCTGGAGCTTGATTAAGACAGGCCCTTCTCGGTCTGTTCTGAAATTAAAGCTCGCCGGCCGTGCGAATCGGAATGATTAGGTATCGGTGGAAATGGGTTGCAAACGGCATTCGCGGGGAATTCAAGTGGATAGTAGATTTTGTGTATCCAAGAATATTTTTCTTGTGTATAGAAAAGGGTTGGAAGTATTTGCTTCACCGTTTGGTGAAACTCGAAATTATTTCATTACTCATTATTCATCGACGTGCAAAATGTTCGTTCAGGGCGAATCAGATGTTCCTAATTATTGAAAAGTTTAAGCTGTTTCTAAAATTCTCGACGTCAGCACAGGTAATATCATATTATATATTGTGACAAATATTGTTACGAAATATCCAAACTGTGGAGTGCACGTGGAAATAATATTATACGCGAAACGAGCACTTATTACGTTAATTGAACGGACCGTTAATTACGTGTAATAATAAAAACTAGACGCATTGGAACACGATTGTTCGTACTATCTTTTCACTTTCGCCCCTCGTAAGCGGGTCCGTCCAAAATACCAATTCAAATTATTTCAATCGCGCCCGTGAAATTCGCCACCGTACATTTCTCCAATCGATTCACAGTGACATCGAATCAAGTATCGTACTTTTCCAAATTATATTCGACTTTCTTCCAAATTATATTCGACTTTCTTCCAAATTATATTCGACTTTCTTCCAAATTATATTCGACTCTCTTCCAAATCGTATTCCACGCCTTCTCCTGAATCAGCGTCTAATCCTCGTCCCGGCAAAGTTAGCCAAGAAGAAGAACCGATGTAGTTCACGACACGATTGCATTACGTCCGGGAAAGTCTAATTTCTTGCGCGATGCGCACAGATGAAATTGCGTTTGGACAGGGATTCTTTCGAAAATCAGAGCTCCTTGAAGCGTCGTGTAACAGGTCCGCGGGCGTTGTGTAAACGAGTCGGGAACCCGCGTCTCCGCTCTTGAATTTTCAATTCCATTGTGCGCTATCCGTTGTTTAAATTGGCCTGGTTGCTCTTTGATGTAAATTTGACGCAGACGTACGGGAAACAGCCGCAGAAACGCGTTCCCCGTGCAATTGTATACGTAACCGGGATGTTTCGGATGCTGTTGCAAACAGTTTCGGTGGGATCGCCCTAATCATGAACGAAGTTGGTTAGTTAGGAAAACGTTTGTTATTTGCCTGAGATTGTTCAGGCAGTTTGGTTCCGTAATAATGTTCACGATAATTGGGCGTCCACTGCTTGTGTTTTAATGTTTGGATCAAAAATACTTCGGTAGAGTTGCACTGCAACTGTCGAGTAAGACATCTTTGATTACACTCCGTTGTTTTAATGCTGTCCAAGCGGATTTGCATGTTGTTGCGCGTTGTTTGCGACCGGGTCGTCTCCTTTTCATAATATTGTCTAGAGATTTTAAATTACCTGTCGCTTGGCCGCGGGTATGTAGATTTTATCCGAGATTATTTTTGCGTCGCACAATTGGGATAATCGTTTCGTTATAATCGTATGCAACAGAACGTTGCCAATAATTGTTCAATAAATTGCTCGATTTCATTCGTTCGTAGAGTAGACGAGTAATCCTTCGATGTATCGACGATGCGGTTTCATTTCTTCTCGCGTTAAATAACCAATGCACATTCACCGCCGAAATCTCTACTTTTTTAACGATATATGCGTATGACTCGTAAATCGAAGATCGCGCGACTGAAATCCGATTTCGGTGTTTTAAAAAAAATCGACCGCGTTATCTTCGGTCGGCAAGCGCAGAAAAATTCCCCGTGACCCGGTTAATCGCTCGATCCACGACCAAAGAACGAAAACTCCAGGTGTACATCGAATCGAGCGCG
Organism: Nomada fucata; assembly: GCA_948146005.1. Lineage (NCBI taxonomy): Eukaryota > Metazoa > Arthropoda > Insecta > Hymenoptera > Apidae > Nomada > Nomada fucata. The sequence goes on from OX411276.1 coordinate 12,767,627, forward strand.
AATCGAGTTGAATTACCGGGGGAAGATAAAGTGGTGCGCAGAGAACGAAGCAAGAGACAGAGGAGTAACGGGAAATTATGTGAGCAATAGTGGAAAATTGTCGGGGAAAATATGGTTAAAAAAGTACGGTGCGACGATTTCTATACCTACATACAATCGAAAGTGTACGCACGGTCATGAGATCTATAGATCGTCAGATTTCCAGGTATGTATCTGGGAACGTGCATTGAGATTAATTTAATCTGTAATAAAATAAGTCGAATCCTATTTATTTCACTTTTAAAACACCCTGTCGAAAAATATTGCCACCGTGTCCCTAACGATAAATGGATCACAGCCGTGCACTGTTTTAACTCTTTACCCGGTGATTTTTCGCGTCATTGCGCTCCACGCCGACGTCCAATTCGTTTTAATTTGTGGGGGCACTTCCCACATACACCGCTAGGGGACGAGCACGACGATCCGGCTCCCGAAGGTGGCTGTATAGGCCCACGCGAGTATATATATAACCACCGACCGTTCCCTACTATCCCTGTGTCTAAGGCAGGGCCTGCTAGTACGCCTTACTGATGAGTCCGCTAGCAGGCCTAGGACGAAACGCAACATCTCCCTTTCCTCTTTCTTTTCCCGACGAAACCTTCTTCTCTCTCTCCTTATTGAACCCCCGCAAATTCATTCATATTTTTCGTTCTCTTGTGCCACAGTTCACAGTCGTTTTATCTTGTCGTCTTTTTTTTTTGTTGCATTAATATTTAAATCCACAGCACGAATTCCACTCGTTATTATAAAGAGAGAGAGAGAGATTAAATATAAATGCACCGACGAGACACAGTGTCTCGTATGAAACGTGGCCAAGGTTCGTCAAGAAATCTCGAGACTTTCCGACTGTCGGGGAGATCCCGCGAAGTCTTCGCTCGAGAAGTTTAATGTTTAAAAGGTCTGGCTGCTGAAGACGACGGTTCCCTAAGTCCGGAAGTTTGATTTCAAATATTAAGAGCTTAATATCACTCGCGTGCATTCGACGGCTGTGCCGGGCTTACTTGATTAAGATCAACGAAGCTGAAATCCATTAGTCCGATCAGCAAGAGGGGGACGACTCGTACGGAGGTTGCTGAAGTGGCGTGTCGGGGTAAATTCTTTCAATTTTCTTTAGACGGTTCTTCTTGGTGCTGCGTGGTAAGCAGGATTAGGGTTAATCTTGTTTTCGAGATGGAGGGTTATTTCTGCAAGGTTAATGGCGAGGGGTAGTTTCGAGTGTATAGGAAATTCCTTATGAAATCCGGCGAAGATGCTGATATCGTTCAGCTAGGTGTGCGAATGAACTTTATCGTTCGGTTCGTGAATAATCGTATTTATAGTTGCACACTGTTAAATCGAAGGATCGTTTTTTCGACGAAGAATTGTGGTTATTCGAGCTGCTGTAACTTCGTGAAAAAAAATCGTGACACGATCCAATACTTTTTTTTTGCAATCTCTGCTTCGACTCCTTTCTTTCAAGATCTTTTCTTACACCGCGCAGCTAGTGGGAAAGTCGAGGAACTTATCCGCAGCCTCGAAAACTGTACAAATTCGAACGTCTGCAGGGACGTCGAGAAATTTTGCTCGCGTCCAAGATCACCATGGACCTCAAGATTGCAGTCGTCCCTATAAAACGAGCGCAGAAAAATATGTCGTCCGATTTTTCTTCGCCAAGTTGCGGCAGTTCGAAATATCGGCAATTTTACACCCCGGTGCATTTAATTATGCAACGCAATATATAACTGGCCATACGAAAAATTAAGCGATGCTCGAGTAGAGTTTAGATCGTGACTGCAACGATGACCGACGATCGTTCCGTGCGAAACAACGGAAACATACATACAACGTATATCCAAACGAAAAGCATCTACCATCCGCGACTATAGATTTAACAGCTATCGATTCCCATTCGGACGACAATAGCCCACATTACGTTTTCCACTCACGCTCCGCCACACGAACGAATCGGTAAAAAGACATCGATATTGTTCCGCGCCGTTCGCAGGTTGTTTCCCCGCGTTACATAAGCTGTTGTACATCGAAAGACCGATACAATATTCAAAAGCGTTATATACTTTGCACCGTGAAACGTGTGCCGTCGTAACTTGGCCGATGTTAGAACGAATTCTGGAAATCTCGTGCGTACATCCCGTAATTCAGCGTCGTTGTTAAATACTGAACAGAGTACATATGTAGGTGTATATGTACGCGTCTGAAATAATATAATAGTCGTTGCAGCCGACGCTGACTTATATGAAATTGTAGAAAATCAGTATTGCGAATGCTCAGACAAATTTCAATTGCATACATACATGCATGCGGAGGTGTGAGAATCTGAATGCGTGTAAGAAATTGCCGCAGTTATTCGCACGTTCTTACATGTCATGTTTGTTCGTAATATTATCATGGACAAATAAATTATTCGCAAATGGGAGAATTTTGTAGTGCTCTGCGAAGCTTCAGGAATTTATTCATCCTTCAAATCCTTTCGCTAAATTCATTTTTATTCCGCATGACTTTTTAATCGTGCAGAATGAAAACTGGATGGTCCGTCCTGTATACATCCTGTATAATTAGTCCGTTATGTTTCCACGTAGAAGGATGTACGCTTGTCTTATTGTACAGCAGCGAGATTATTTTAGAAAATAATCCGCTCAATTCCGCATCGATGTCGATTTATTCCTCGTCCCTTTCCCCCTTCACGAATCGGATCGTTTCGAACCCTCCATAATAGCTCTCTGCCTTTCTTTTCTCTGTTCGCCAATGATACTTCTGCAAATGAAACTCGTACGTCCCGTTAATCTTTCGCCCGGCGATATTGAGCGAAGGATAGGAGATTAGATCATAAACGGTAGCGCGGTAACCGCAGTTTACGAAGTTAGAGGCGTTATTTCATCGATTTTGGTTGGCCACGCATCGAAATCTCGCCCATGGCGACGACCAGAAGCTTGCATGCACGTAATCATTTATGGTTTGCCGATAACCGAGCGAAATAAAGCCCTCGCGAGCCCCTTTTTCCTCGTCGAAAGTCGTTGTCCGGAAATTCGCTCGTTATCCGATTTTTGCTCGGTCGAAACGGGCATCTCGCCAACGCGGCCACCGCAAACGTGTAATCGCGCTCGAGTTTTGCGCACCTTAATCTAATTACGGAGTTTCGTACGCGTTTTCCGTTTCAGGCACGCTGCGGCACGGCCCTGTTGTGTTTTCCGTATGATTAGAATTGTTGAATTTATCGCCACGGTTGTCCCGCACACTGTTGTACTGCGCACGTTGTCGGCGATATATCGACGCAGTAACGAAATTCGTTGGGGCGCACGTACTTTATTGCAGGATTGGAAATACTGCGTGAATGTTTAGAACGATTGCGACGTATGAAAGGTGCGTTCGAAGCTGAGTACTTGAGAAGGTCTTGTGTATGGGGGGTACAGCGGCCCAAGGGTTAGGATGGTCGGGACCGACCACCACCGAGGAATGACTGCGGGGGTGTGTCCTAAATGAGTGAGAGCAAATGAGGAATAGAATGAAAGAATATAAAGGATGAATGAGGCAGAGCTAAGGCACAGCTAAGTAAGAGTGAAGAGAGAGTTGAGACAGAGCGTAGTGAAAAGTATCGTGTGTTTGAGTAACGTCGTGTGTCGACGTATTTATAATAAAGCTAGTGTTTTAATGAGAGTAACTGAAGTCTTATTACACCACCTGTCCTCCATTCCAAACTGCGTGGGGTTTACAAAAAATAACTTCTACATTCTTTTCTTATGATTGTTCGAAGTAACGTTTGTTAAATATCGTTGCGGTCGGGTTATTCTCAACCGTGATACGCTCTAATTTGCGATATTATAATTTTGCGTACGTATGGTTGTTCGTTGGTAATCAGTTTTTATTTCTCGCAACGTGGAGCAACGATCGGAGCGATGGTAAGTCTGTGACACGCTAAAGAGCTGTAAATTGAAAGGGACAGGTGTTTAAATGTATATAGGCTCGTGAATGTATATTATTTCGAATTTTCCTTCCACTGTTGCCTGTGCATCCTCGAAATTCAGTTTCGACTGGAATCGCAAAGCGCGAATTTGAAGATCGTCCCTCGAGAGAGAATACTTCTTGCCTCCCCCTTTCTTCTACTGGGCGAAGAAAAGTATTTCCTCTTCCTCTCAATCATGTTCACATTAAAATATCGCCAATCGGGTTTCCTCTACGCAGAATGATCAAATCGAAACAGAAACTAACAGAACGACAAACGAGTATCGCGAAAGTATATCCGCGCGTCACATGGTTACCTGCGTAAAATTGAAAACCAGCTTCAGAATAATCCCCCGTGGGATCGGATTCGAATTCAAAACAGAGGGGAACGAGAAGTAATGAGAAATATAGGGAAACTAATAGGCACGGAATGGGGGAAACAGATGCAAGAAGAAATATCTGCATCAAGGTTGATACATATTGGCTATCACGTCAGGCGTTATAAGCTTCCTCGTTTTTACCCTCATAACTATAATTCTGGTTCATGTTTGCCCGCTCTGGCGGCCATTTGTCACGCCATCTGTGCCTCCTGTTTAGGGTAATGTCGAGGGTGTCGCGTGGCGGTCGTTTCGAAATTATTTCCGACCGTTTTATCCCGCGATAATAAAGTGGCACCGTACAGAATTTTTCCCACTCTCTTGGGACACCCACGGAACTCCCGTGGGACTCGCGGGGTCCTCGAACTTTTCCAGCCACCGCGTCGTTGCAACGCGTTGGTCCAGATTTGTTTCTCTCTTTCTCTCTCCCTCTCTCTCTCTCTCTCTTTCTCTCTCTTTCTCTCTCCACCCTCGTGACGCGGGAGAGAATTTCTATTTTCTAAATTCCGGGGATATTACTTTCCGCCGTTCGTGCGGCTTCTTGTGGGATTGTGGGATTGGAAATGGTAGACGGATTGATCGAATTTTCGCAGGATAACGAATTCTCGGTTTCGGCGTTTAATATTCGCAGGATGAATGTTTAATTGTATATATAGCAAATATACGCTTGGCGTATAAATATTGAGGCGACTTAACGTTGGATAACTATTTTCGCTTGACGGAATTTTAGAATTATTCGCCGCCGGGTTCAATGTGAATCAGGGGCGCTGAACTCGTTCGACTTTTCGAAATACCCTGACACGTCGTACGGTCGATATATTTATTCGAGACGATTTCTCATTTGTTACAATAACGGTGCGAATTTCATGGATATCTGGTATATGAAGTGTATTCCGCCAGCTTGTGACTATCAAAGAGAGGGTTAAATATATGATGAAAAAGTGCTAGGGAAAGCTAGATAGACGGAATAAGGGGTGAAAGGGTGAAAAGGTCGCGTCGGGGTAAAAAATGGAGATCGTGCCTCCTAGTTGGTAAAATGGTCCGGGGTGGTCGGAATCTGTGAACCCCGCCATGGGGGACACCGTCTATTATACGGTTGTCAAGCTGTATTTTAAACCTAGAGATAGTTGACGTTGCCGAATATTATTTCGGGGCTAGGTACAAAAATAGTCGTAGCCGATCCTTGTCTGTTCGAACGCTGTGTACAGCAGTTTACAGTCGAATCGTTTACGCCGTAAGAACGAAAACAACAATAGTGGTAACGTCGTCAATCATAGTAGCACTAACGCTATTGATAACAATAGCAATAATTCATATCGTGATTCCGTTAAATGGCAGCCCTCGATCAACGAGCACAGGATTTGATAAATAACTTTATTGCCCCGAGTTGATCAATCTATTATTAATACTTAGTATCGTTGCCACGCAATGTATTATAATATAATTCCCCCGAAAGTTTAGTACCAATAATTTAGCAGGCGACAGGTATTTACAGATAGACGAAGCGACGCGGGATTAAATTAGGTAGAATAATTGAATACAACGTTCATCCGCGCATAACTGGCGGCGAATTTTAGAACAAGCGCGGACGCCCTATTTGCGGATCCGATCGTTTATTTCAACGTTGTTGCGCGCGGAGGATTTTAAGGTGGATATCCAGATTGTTTGCTCCGTCGTTGTTACTTTATGCTGGTAATTTAATTATCGACGTTTCTGCCACCGAGTTTCTTCATGGGAAATACAAAATCCGTGGCGCAGGCGGACGGGATAATCAACGTTGAAAGCGGCGTTACAAATTTCTGTTGAATCAGATTCTCCTTAATATTATGTTCGCGTCACGCGCGGACGAAATTTCCGGTCTAATAATTACGTCAGAGACGGACGACGTGATTGGTCAAAAATATACGAACCGTGATGCTGCGATACTTTATATTTGGATGCGCGTAAATATATTCAACGTCGATATTTCCTAATAAACCTAATAAAAAAATTCTGCCACTGTCCCGAGAAACGGATCAAAGTGAAGTATCCGAGCGATCGTTCGAACGATCCTAAATTTTTTCCCGCAGCAGATCTCTGTGCGAGTGAAACTGAAATCCCCCGTGCGACATGTTCCCCAAGCGGAAAGTGTTAACAGTGGCGCGTCGATAGAAGAAAAACAACGAGATATCAGTGGAAAGCGTGCCATAAATTCGAATCACGGTCATCGTTCGCCGGAGAAGAAGCTTCTCCCTCGTTTCCAGCTTCTAATTCCGCGTCGCGTCGTCGTCCCGTTTTCTTTCACGGGCCAAGGGAAGTCGATACGCGTTTTCACAGAACCGGAAGTGGCTGGCCGCCGACGAAATTCGTCCCACCGGCCGATTCCCCGCGTTTCCTGGCGGCAGGGGGGAAATTTCGAGTCGTTGCTCGCGCAACGGTCCCCCGATCGTGGAATTCCAGACGTTCTTTAGAATCCTGGTCGCAGTTTTCGATTAGTTTCGTGACAGGGAACGTTGCGCGGGGCTGCAGGGATTTTTGCAATTCTTTCGAACGACCGGGAAATCGTAATGAGACCCAGGTGAAACGAAACGCGGCGGTCCGTTGAATCGGAGGCGCGGCATCGGTTAAGAATTCGCGATCGCCCGGATGAAATGTAATTTTATGGCCCTCGGAATGCGGGGTAGGTGCGCGGGGGGGCAGGTGTACGTGAAATGATGGGCGGCAGATTTCAAACGAGAGCGGACGTCCGACGCGGAATGAAAATTCCAATTAGTTTCGCGGAGGATAGACGCGAGGACAGTACATCCTTATTTCTCTCGAATTAAGACCACTTTTCGATAAGGAACTACGCTCCGAGCGGCGAGTAACCGGAGGGTTTCGATTAATAATCCTCCGGTCGATCCGCCGACCGGAAATTTCAATAAAATTCTAATTTCGTAACTTGTTAAATCCCCGTTTAACGAACGAACCCCGGATCTCCGTGAAATTCTCTGAGAGATTCGCTGAGAAATTATACCTGCACATTTTTCGCCAATACTCTCTCTCTCTCTGCATTCGTATGAATCATGTAGTACGATATATCAGCAACGACGGTAATCCCGAAAAGAATAATCCACCGGTAACGCTGATCCCCGTTTCATTCATCGAGTCGTCGCAAATCGGACGCAGTAAAAATTCGGGGCAATGATTCACTTTCGCCAGGATCGTCCCTTCGCATCGCGCCCCCTTCAATTGCGTTCGTCCGAGTCCAGTCGATGTCGCGGAATCGGTCGGTCCCACAGGACGTTTCCCAGACGGGGATTCACGCGGTGCGGTGCAGTGGGGTGGGTGACGGTGGCGTATGGAGAAAAAAAAGTGCGTGACCGGGGGCGAGGGTGAGAAACGTTACGGCGCAGGGGTCGGTCGACGCGCTCCTTCATTGCATATTCAGTGCAACGGCACGTCGGTACACGTGTGTACCTGACGCTGCAAACGTAGAAAAAGGAACGCTTCCACGGCTGATGTACGAGGTGGAAAATATGGATGGGTGGGGCAGAAGCGCCAACCGGAAGTGTGATTAAGTGCTCACGCGTGTAACAGAACGGCGCTACCGTCGATGTTGTCCTTCTCCTTTTTTTTCGTTCATTTTATTTTTGAGTACGCGATTATTGGCTGGCCGTCGTTGTCCCCGTTCGGATCGTCGAAGGATCACCGTTGCAGTCGATTACGTTTCGTCGCGGCGGAATTGACGCGTCGTGCGGAATGAAATCGGTGCGCCGTCGAAAGAGTCGAAATAAAGGGTGAAGCGAGCGAGACATATAATTTTCGTCCCCGTTCCGAGACGGTTTTATATTTGCACTCGTTGCGTTGGATTTGTGTGAAACTTTTCTATGTTTCAATTCGCCTGAAACACTGATGCCGCGTTTATTCCCGATATCCGTTACGTTTTATATCTTAAATAAATCGAACGGCGGATCCAAATATTTACGTCGCGTTTAAAAAAATATTTTTCCACCGCCGTGTTTACGACCGCCAGATTCTGCGATGTTTACCTGCATCATGTGCCGCGCCGCGTTATTAACCCTTTGACGAACGCTACGCGTGTCCCCGTGTCAAATCGTCGAACCTCCCTTAATACAACTATCAATCATTTACCTACGGCCCCGTAATGATCGAACGAACTCCAAACGGGCGAATCAACAAGCGCACGGATAAGCTGGTGCAACGTTCGCACCGAAACTGCGGCAAATTTGAAACAACAGTAACACCATCACGGTGGAACAATCGATGGTATAACGGCGGTGACCTGGATCACCAGATGCATTGTTCTTTTATATTGTTCAATAAATATTCTGTAGCCGGGCCGGGCACGGGGTCTGTAAATTCGCAAACAGGGAGAAAGGCAGAAAGAAAGGGTGGCTTGATGGACGAGTTTGGGAGAAAGTCTGCGCGGTGGATCTAGTGGGTACTGTCCATGACGCTACGTATGCAAACGCCAGGGTAACTGTCTGTGCGCGCTCGCGGGGTCCCAGGGGGACGGGATGTCGACAAATTAAAGTGATTTATTTTATTTCGCCGGGACGCGGCATTAATCTTGCCGCGTACGGGTTTTGGGAAAAGTTAGCAACGCCGTTAAGCAGATTTTACCCGGGGCTTTTGTCGTTCGAATAGCGTTAGCTTGGAACCGTGGAAAATTTGCGTTTTCTCGTGAATCGAAACGGGGTTCTGTCGTCGGGGGGCTCGCGGACAAAGCGAACGGCAATCGGTTTATTCGATTAAATTTTCTTTCTTGTTACCGTTACGTTTCGTTTCGTATTCGCTCGAATTTAATATCTGCGGATGGAAAACAGTTACGCGCGCCGCGCGCCCATATTACAGATGATTGGCTCGCGGAGAGCTCGGATGGGATTGTTTGGAGTTCACTGCGAGCAAAAGGGCCATTATTGTTTCGCAATTTTGAGTTTTTATTAATAGTTGAGCCGAGCTGCGCGGAGAAACGTGGTTGCTCGATTTAGAGAGATACAGCTTGCCGCGAATCGGTTGTCTTCGCTAGGTCAATGAGTAGCAGCTACCTCACTATTATTTCCGGTAGCACGGTGGCTGTGTTGTTTGATCCGATATTTTTTTAACGCGTTGACTGCCAGACGCATTTTCCACGGTTTGCCCAAGGCGCCGACGTGAACTTTTTTTTATGCGATGCATGTTATGTTGAAATATTATTTGCAGCAAATAGAATGAGTTATAAAATCATGTTTGAAGCATTTTTCGTGGTAGGGGTCACCGGTGACCCCCGCGGCGTTGTATACAATTATTACGATCGCCCTTTTTTCAAACAATCGTGCCTCGGTTGCTAAGTGATTACTCTCATTATGTAACAAACATTATTTAACATTATTTAACAAAAATTCAAAGCAGCTAGGAAGTACTGGAACAAAGAATTGTAGTAAAAAAGTGGTGACATATTGTTCCGATTGCGTTGATTCACCTTTTATTTGCCTTGAGCGTTTCAATCTGACTCATCGTAATATGCACTGATAATATGTATATTATTCATGTAGTAATAAAATTATTTTTGTATGTTCTGTATTGCATTGATTTCTTCAAACCATTATAGTAACAATGGTATTATTGAAAAATTTATCTGTATCCACATTTACTATAATTATGTACTTTTATTATTTGCTGTCAAGTGCCGGTCACCGGTGACCCCCATGGCAGTTAACGTGTTAATTCGAAGTGCAACGAGTACGACGTGAATATCGATCAATGATGCGAGAACGAAATGAAGTTTAATGTTATTGGCAATTTCTAATTAACCAACAAGGAAACATACCGAACTGTCCGTCTCCGAGTTCGATGAAACCTGGTGGACATATTGAGCAGGTGAAAATACTGGACAACGATTTCTACATAGCGATCCAATCGCAAGTTTAGCGGGTGAAGTCACTCCTTGAAAAAAATTCAGAATGTTCTTTCTCGCGAAATATCTCAAGAACGCTGAGAGTCGTTAAAAAACTGTATAAACAAAGCTTGCACCGCTTTATTGCGTTTACAAAACTGCTTAAACAAATTTGTCGAAACATCGACGATTCTTTTTCTCCATGGATTTAAAAGAAAACCATGTCTACGCAGCTCTGCAAACGTAATAAAGGGAGGCAAGTTTTATTTATACTCTTTTTTAATATCACCCAGCGTTCTTGATATATTTCGCGAAAAAGAACGTTCCGAATCTTTTTCGAGGGCTGATTTCACCCCCCGAACACGCGATTGGGCAGCAATAAAAGATCGCTTTCGGAAACGGGAAATTTCTCGAGCTAAATTCCTTTGGAAACTATTGCACGCAGAATTTCAGCAACAAGGGAACTTCGAGGACGGTAGAAAATTCGGCGAAAGTTTTTCAAAAATTTTCCAACCCGACGATTCGCGCGGACGCGCCACCGCGCAACGGTTCCTCCGCTTGCGGTCTCGCGGCGCGTTCGCGATCTCCATTTCGCGCTCGTACATCAGCCAAGACAGCGGGAGAATTTAACGCAACGGTAAACATACAACGATAAACAAAAATAAGAACGACACGGGGCCGCGGTGTCCGCTTAATTTTACTGCCACCAATTTATTCTGACGGCTTTCATTCCGTTTCCCTCCGTTCTCGTCTCGCCGCTGTCTTTTTTCCCCGGTTTCGTCTGTCCCGTTTTAACGTCCCGCGATCTCGCGCCGGTCGTTTATTCATTTTTATTATCCCCAATTTCATCGGGATAAACCCGCGTTATTTATTTCTCGGATTTACTTATGGAAATTTCGGCGCTCGTCACTGTTTCGTTCGATACGCGCACTACCGCAGGAAAGAATTCGTGGAGAACAAAACGCGGAACTTGTCGTACGTTCCATCGAGTACGATTTATTAATATTTCCTTTCCAAAAAATCGTTTCAACTTCGACACACCCCGTGCGTCGCAGCTGTGCCCCTCTCTTCGCGTGGTCGTCGAGGGGAGAAAACAAGCGGAGATTCGGTCGGAAATCGCGTTCGGTCGTCGCGAATTATTGGAAATGGCGTGTTAAATAAAATAACTATTATATTTCTCACGATCCGTGTATTTAACCCTTTCGCTACGGCAGTAGTCCGTCGGAGTCGGAGTGGCACCGCTGAACGGAGCACTGAGCCGAAAAGTGTGCACGTTCCCCTTAGGTAAACTGGTGTACAGGTAGGACACGCGAAGCAATTGTTGCTCGTTTATTTCGCGACGCAACACAATGCATGTTTGTATTTTCACTTGTTTAAAACAAATGCGAACAAACCAGAGAATGAGAAAAGTGTCGTCGCGCGTGTGTCGTCCATAGGCGACGCTCGTACACACAGATCGTCACGCGTATGTCGTCTATAGGCGACGCTCGTAGCGGAAGGGTTAAAAACAGCTCAGAAGGAATGTCTTATCGCCATGAAATGTTCCCTTGAACGGAATAAAGCGCCCAGAAGAACTGGGCACTCATACCTACGAATGCGCGTCGTCTCATTTTACAACGAGGGCCCTTTTCGACTCCCCAAGTGGAGCCCCATCTGGTTCTCTTACTATCTTTATTAGTAAGCCATTTCTGAGAACGTTGAGACAATTTTGCTCTAGCATATTTTACATTCGCTATCAATAGCAAATATTCAACACGAATAAACCGAACTCTCCCCACAGGGGGACGGTGTCGGCCTCCACTTTGACCGGACGGAAAAGTCGCTGGCCAGGGCGGGGAAGGACCGACGACAAAGGGTTACCGACGGAGGAACGAAGAAGAGGCAGAAGCTCGAAGTAATCCAAGGAGACGTTACGGCAAAGGAGACTTCAGAATCTTCGCGGTCCTTTTTCCGCGGAAACAAAAAGCCGCCCCCGGCCGTCATTCCTTGCACGTTGTTTCGCTAATTGTGACTCCGTGGTCCCCTTTGTTTCGACCATATTTCCGCGGAGAATGAGAATTTTTTTTCCATCCAGCCGCCGTTCCTCGCCCTTTTCCAGCCGCCCCGCTCTCTCGTCCCTCTCTCGCGAACGTTCCACCAGCTTTTCGCACCGCCCCCCTTGCCCCGCACCGGCGAAGACGCGCAACGAAATTGGGTGCATTCCCCGCGCCACGGTGGACACTCGTGGAAATTAAAGTGGCCACCTTTAGTTCTCGGTCTACCGCGTGGCGAGGATTTACGAGCGGGCACGCTCCTGCGAAGGCAAGCGGGCACGATTCTGAGCTGTTCTGCGTCGCGTTCGAGGGGGAATGCGTTTTCGACAACACCGATCGAACGCGTGCCGGATACAGTAACGTCTTGATATAAGCGAAAGACTGCTGCACCATACAAGCGAAGAGTTTATCTCCACCGCTGAGGGGTACACCCCTTGAGGCGTCGAGAAGTTCACTTGGCGATCGGGTGAGCTAATACTCAGGTGATATCGGTGAGCTAATACTAATTGAACCATGAAACTTTGCTATTTCTCTTTTTTTTTTTTTTATGAAACTTTTACATAGCATAGCTGACATTTGTCTGATTAAAATGACACCAAACGCGATATAATTTGGACTATATTTACAGCCTCAATTAACGGTAATAAGTTGGTATGTTGAACCGTGTACTGGGCCTTTCATCTTTGCCGATTGTCACGATCGCGGCCTCTCTTTTCTTTTCGTTAATTAAGACACTAAATATAGTCCAAATTATATCGCGTTTGGTGTCATTTTAATCAGATAAATGTCAGCTATGCTATATAAAAGTTTCATAAGAAAAGGATGAGAAATAAAAAAGTTGTATCCTTGCATTAGCGTTACTTCACCGACACTCTGGATATTGTCTTTTGGCTTGGCTGCTCGGTCCCCTTTCTTTACTCACTGTCCCTTTCTACGTTCGACGCTGTCGGCAAATTTCAAACAACGTAGGAACTGCGCCATATGAGCGAACGTTCAGACCTTCGGGCCTTCGCTTATATCAAGACATTACTGTATCTCGGTTATTTATTGCACGTTCAGCGCTCCCGTTCTTGCGCAATCGAATCCAAGTCGCGGTCAAGAAGTTTAGCCCGTCCAAGTGACGGTGTCTCGTGTGGAAAATTGGGCGAACAATTTTAACGCTGCGCTTATAGAGACGGGGAAAGTAATAACGGCGCGCGGAAACGCCGTCGCCCCGATTCAGCGAGGGCAAACATAGAATACCGTGGAATTTCAACTGGCTGTACCGTTTCGTTAGCAAGAAACCCTCGCGGCTGGAAATCGCTTTAGAAACAACGGTCCCCAGACGTACGTGGGGCAGGAACTCATCCGCGTGGGTTAGACGGAGGCAAACGAAGTTGACTTTATAACGAAACGCGGTCGCCGGTTTCCACCGTGGTCTGCGAGTATTATTTTTGCCGCGGTTCAGACAGGATTGGGCAGGTCGATTTCTGCGATGAACGCGACGGTTAAGGGCGGGATGAACGGGGCGGAAAAAAGGGGTGGACGTTGAAAAGCGGCATTAAAGTAATTCCTATAAGCAGCGCGGTACGTGGGCAAAGCAATTTCCGGAAACTCCCCCCCCCCCCTCTTTGGAATGCTTCGTGGGCTTCTTAAGTTTCCCGGGACGAAGTTCCTAGTAATTTTCACGGTGGTGGAAAGCTTCGTTTCTCTACTCGTTATCGTCCCGTTCGAGCTTTCGTTTCCCCTGCGCCTGATATCCTATCCGGTCGATAATGAGCGTTTTCCTAATACGGAGGAATTTTTTTTTTCAACCCAAACCGAATCACGTTACAGACGGGGCAGAAAAAAAAATTTCGCGAAGCACGCTCGTTAGGTTCGTTAATTGGCAGAATGTTAACATCCCGTTAATTCACTTTGTTGCAGACTTTCCCGTTGCGTCAACTGCACGTGGACCACGCGTACCCCGATTGCACAGGTAGGTTGTACCTCCGATCGTAATTATATTCAGTCGGGGGAATAACAAGCAGAGAACACAAGGGGATAGAAGAATTCTCGGTAAGAGTATTGTTTAGACGGTTTACACAGAAGTAATAATATTCTACGTGGAATATGGATAAGTCCTTGGACTCGTCGAAAAATCGCCAGCTACAAATGTTGTCCGGTGTCAGCGTCAAAGTTCACTTTGACAACTGTGGGAAATCGTTTCGAGTGAAAAGTTATTAGCATTTTCTTGAACAATGTTCGTGCCGCATCAATTATTTAATACAGTATAAATTACAATTTAACGCTAGGTTCAGTTGAATTGGAAAGGCAAAGATTACCGAAGGTCCGTTAATATTCTACAAATGAATCAATCGTATTTAATTTCTGAATGAACCGAATCAATTTTTTTTAAAAGAAAACGCGCATTTTGTTAGAAAATCTGACACCGCTCCACGAACGAGGCGTAGCCGCTCGCGGATAGGCACCCTAAGGCGAGCACGACGACGTCGGGTCCGGACAACGTGACGCCAGACCCCCCATAAATTAGATCAGGCCCTACGAAATTTAGACTGTGACAACGCAAGGACCTTCTGGGCCATGCGCTAGTCTTACACAGACCTTCGAACAAACACGTTGCACTTTGTGCCTGTATCGCCTTTACGGAAATATACTATTTTTTACATCATCATTCCATCCCTCCCCTGGTTTTGAATCTTACATATCAGAAGTGGGATAAAGATTCACTACGTGTCTTTTCGTGAGGCTACGGCACAATCCTGGACGTTTTTGTTTTACGCGTTGTGTCCGTGAAGCTGCTGTGGGAAATTAGATAAAGATACACTGCGTGCTTTGCGGTACAGTGGGATCTTTGCGCAAATTTGGACGTTTTCACGCGTTTGTGCTAGTGAAGTGTGGTGAAAATGGGTCGTAGCAACGACACGAGAAAGAAACGTGCTCGTGAATTTTCGCGGAGTCGCTCAGGTGAACGAGCGAGCGAAAATTCCAACGATCGTTCGCATGGGCGTTCGCGAAATCGTACGCGGAGCGGTCGGCGGGACAGAGACAGTTTACGGGATCGGTCGCGAGAGTATTCACGAGGTGATTCGCGTGACCGTTGGAGGGACCAGTCGCGTATTCGGGAAAACTACTGGTTCGCCGACATGGGTGCATTTGTCAAGAAATATGTAAACGCCTGCTTGAGCTGTGCGTATTACAAGCGGAACGCGGGTAAGAAACAAGGGAAGTTACACCCGATAGAAAAGACACCGATACCATTCCACACGATACACATAGATCACGTAGGGCCGTTTGAAACTAGTGCCAGGAAGAACAAGTACCTGCTAGTGATAGTTGATGCATTCACTAAGTTTACCATTGTTGAGCCAGTTAAAGATACTAAGGCAAAAAGGGCCATAAAAGTATTATTGAGCGTGGTACATCTTTTCGGCGTACCGCAACGGATCATTAGTGATCGCGGGACGGCATTCACGGCGAGGAGTTTTACTATCTTCTGTTCGACCTACGGGATAAAGCATGTGCTGAACGCGGTAGCTACCCCTCGCGCGAACGGACAGTGCGAGCGATACAATCGCACCATCGTTGCATCATTGGCCGCAACCGTCGCGGGAAGAGACCGTCGTACATGGGATGAATTTGTGAAGCAAATTCAAGGTGCATTAAATTCGACCCACAACAAGGCCATTGGAGTGACACCAATGGAAGCATTGATGGGATATAACGCACGGAATACTGCGGAGTCGAGTTTATTACAGGAAGTGCAAACCGAAATGGAGCGATTGAATTTGGGCGAATTGCGTAAGAGAATTAGGAAGCATGTTACAGAAGACCAGAGGAAGCAGAAAGAGCGGTACGACAAGGCAAGACGTGAGGCCACGCAATACGGAGAGGGGGACGTTGTAATGGTCGAGATTACAAGCGAACCATCGACTGGAGAAAGTCGTAAACTTTCACCGAAATTCAAGGGACCTTTCAGGGTACATAGGGTGCTTTACAATGACCGGTACGAGGTGGAGGATCTGCGAGAGGGAGGCCGAGGGGCCAAGACCGTGGTCGCGGTCGAAAGATTGAAGCGCTGGGTGGCAGCGGTGGACGAACAATCGTGACGCGGGTATTAATTATGCATTCTGAGTTGCAGGTCAAGAAAGCACTTTGATCGTCGACATGTGGTGCTGACCTGGAAGCACTGGCAGGTAGAGTGACCTGTTGCAGTGCGGAAGGTTGAACGGTACGATTGTAACGGAAGTATTGTTGAGGGGAAGACGTCAGCGTTATTTGTACCTGACTATGGGTGCGAGTTTCCATTGCGGTGGCGAGGGACATGCCGTCATCGAATGGTTACTGCACATAGCCTCTATGGTGGGGGAGTTGGTCGTCGCCAACCCCACATAGCGTGGCTGTCCACCATGGCGAAGGGTTGGGCAATGCCATCCTTGCATGGGTCGGACTAGTTGTCTTGGCGAAGGATCGGGCGATGCCATCCTTGCAAGACTTGAGTTTTTTTTGTTGGCCTCCTCATGACAGGGGTGACGATGGTATCACCACTGTATGAGTGAGATGTAGGTGTCGTAGTAGAGGGTTGCGAGAGCGGCCCCTACACGATGAAGAGGAGATAACAACGACCGGAGAAACGCATCGCTAGACCTAGTTGGCGGTGCAACTGATCCTGCATAGTACGGCTCATTGGACCATGAGCAATTTACGGGGGAAGTGTAGCAAAAAAAAAACCTCGTTGAGAGTCTTATTGAATTTGACCAGATCGGACTGAGAAAAGCGGACACTGTATTTACCGAAAAAAAATGATCTCTTTGTTCTAGAAAACCAGGCGATAGGGATACTTGGGACAAGCATCGTTGCAGGTTGGCCGAGTGTTAGAAAATCTGACACCGCTCCACGAACGAGGCGTAGCCGCTCGCGGATAGGCACCCTAAGGCGAGCACGACGACGTCGGGTCCGGACAACGTGACGCCAGACCCCCCATAAATTAGATCAGGCCCTACGAAATTTAGACTGTGACAACGCAAGGACCTTCTGGGCCATGCGCTAGTCTTACACAGACCTTCGAACAAACACGTTGCACTTTGTGCCTGTATCGCCTTTACGGAAATATACTATTTTTTACATCATCATTCCATCCCTCCCCTGGTTTTGAATCTTACAATTTTTATTGACAATGGATATTCTGATTTAAGTCAGTCGAAATAAAGTGTTCAACGCTTGTCCGCCAACCCAGTGTTAAAAATCCCCGTATAAATTAAAATAGTATTAGAAAGATCTCTGTTAACGATTAAACACAATTACCTTAATCGTCCCCGACGACGCGAAAGAAAAACCTTATCGTGAAACGAAGAACTGTTTACGCGTACACGATTCATTCCCCCTTCACGTGTCGATTCGCTTCGCCGTACGGCCGTACGATAAACGTTCTTATCGCTATGAAGAATCGTTCGTCGATCTAACGCAGAAGCTAACAGCCGAACGTAACGCAAGCGACGATCCGTCGAAGCGATTTCACGAACGTGTTCGAATCACGTTTCGCGGCGGCTCGACAAAGGGGATCCGCCGTGTTTCGCTTTCCACGAGAAATATGCTCGAAAACCGACACGACCAGCTTCCGTACCCGACGGGAACGGGGTTGCCTGTTATCGATTATTACGCGCAGGGAAATGCCTCGATCCCTGCCGTACCTTTTCACCCCGCGGGAATCGCCGGTGCTCCGATCACACGGGGTCCGCGTCGACGGGAGTTACGACGGCGAAACGAACGGAATCGTTGAAAGCGGAGAGGACGTTGCACTTGGAGTCGCGGTAGCTGCGGCTCGACGGAACAATAGGTGAAAAACGTGGCCGCCCGGTGATAAAGGGGGGTGCGTTACCATATCTCGCGGCGAGGAGGAACGAAACCGATTGACGGGGTTCGCTTCCGTTATTCGTCTCGAACGCGGCGCGAGGAACTTTTTGATATTGAGACGAATGGAGCTAACCTGGCGGCGTATCTTTCGGGGCAGGCAAAGTTGTTTGAAACGTGATGGATGCTCCGTGCCGCGGCCTTTGTTAGCTTCCTTTCGTCGGGTACATACGTTGCACGGATGTTGGGTTCGGTTCATTTCGTTATATTTTCGCTGGCTTTCGCGTGGAATATTTATGTCTGCGCGGGGTTGCTTTTCTTTTTTTGCCTCTGTTTTTAATAGAGCGAATGGCTTTGCTTGTATGCTTGGTGTGATGCTGCGAACTGCAGGCAGTGGTTTCTTGGTTTCTTGATTATTATACGTATATGAACCGTGCATGTGAGTTCGTGTTCCAAAAAGATCCAGTCAGCGTTTGTAATATGTACAATTCAACGTGGTTTGTTCATTTTGAACGGATTTGCAGCCAATGTGTTCAAATTCACTGAAATTTTGTTCACAGAAAATTAGCCAAGTAACGAAACGATCACAAGTTTTCTTTTGAAAGCGACTTAGCCGGTGAACTGCGGAGTGTAAGAGATTTCGGCTGCGAGCGCCGTAGCTGGGCATCTGGGTTACGTCAGCGCGGGGCCCGATAGCGCACGTACCCATAGGAGACCGTAGGCTGAAGGGAACTACGTGAGCGAGGCCCTTGAAGCCATGGCGCCTGGAAAAACCCCGACAAGGCGTCCTTTTTGGCGTACACGATGCACCAGGGCATTCTTGCATCGATCGTCGAACGTAGAAGTCGCATTGACAAATAACAGCATAAACGGAGTAATTTCCTGACGAGACCGCGTAAATAGATCTCACATATCTTTTACGCGCTTCTACATCTTTCTACGCTCCAGTATTGATTTGTATAGCTTTTGGAGATAATAAATAAGTAATTGTAATAACAGCTTTACACGTTCGTTCGGTTTTATGCAAAGTAATCTTACAGGAGTTTAGTTTTAAAAATACCTCGCGGTACACGGAATTAAAATCAAGCAAAGACGTGTATACCCGTCGACCGCGGGGCAAATGCTCCTATTATAAATGGTACGAAAAAAGTGAAGCAAAACGATAAAGGAATATATTTTTGTTCGATACGAAATTAAGGAGGCATTGTTGAAAAAGTAATTAGTATTAGAAACGTCACAAATCGTCAGGAAATAATAAAATTGATAAACAAGAAAAATTGGAGAAAACAAATAATTTTAAGAAATTCAGTTGATTTCTGTGTTGGACCAGATGGATCGGACAAAATAATCAACTCAGTCTATAAAAAAATAATACGTTAATGTACGGAGGATATACAATGTACCAAAAAGGATAATCAATTTCTTTTTCATAAAATACAAGTGAGATATGTACATTGTAGTTCTATTGGTAATATAAAAGAAACGGACCGCCAAATAATGTTCTTATTACGTTTTATTGAAATTTCGAGCTTTCATAGTCAGTGCTAATTTTTTATTTTACACGACGAATAGACACGTCGACCGCACTGCAACAGAGATTTGGATTGACGTGTGTACAGGTCGAACTCAGTTAATTGGTTCAGTTCATTCATGCCTTAATTAGTATAATTTATGTTTGGGTTAGTAAATTACACATTTTCCGCGAAACAAAACCTTATATATTTATGTAATTTATACGCCTAGTGAGAATATTTCCTGGATTCCATAAATTCTGTTTTTGAAGTGCTGTGAAGGTATATAAAATAAATGGAGTATTGCGTTTTCAATTTGAAGCATCCTGAATTGTGTCGAATGGAGTTGGCTCGTTCAAATTTTATAAAAAATCTAGTTGTTAATTTTGAAAATGACTACTCCATTTGTGGTCAGAAAGCACATAATATTCGCTTAATAATTGCTATTATTTTAATAGGAATTGTAAATTTAACTCTCTCAGATGCACTTAAGCAGCGTGACTCATTGGTATCCTACAAGGGCGTACATTTTTCATTTTTTCGAAGCGCGAACTCTTAAATACCTCAATTTAAATACAAATGGACTTAGGCCTAGGCCACTTTCAAAATAAACGGCTCAATATACATATAATACACTTTCAATGCGCACTGCGGAGTTATATCTTCCAACATTTCAATACCTTTGGTAATACTTTGTTGCCAACCACGGAAAATAATATCCTCCTTAATACTGTCATATTAACCGCGACGAAATTTTATCGCTTTATCATGGATATCGGTTAAAAGTAATCGGGCGACGATTAAAAATCCAACAACCTCCTGTACAGCCTCTCGTTTCTTTCGGCCCAATCTTCAACCCTTTACGATCCGCCCGTTTTCTTTCTTTTCCCCACGTGTTCAACCCGACGATTTCCCTTTTGTTTTCCGGCCGAAGGACCACGGCTAATTCGAAACCGATTTGCCGCGTTACGGAACGCAAAGAAATAAATTACAACCGGTCCACAGATTCCCGTCTGGTCTTTATCCGCGAATTCCACTGGTTAACCCGTTCGGTTTACGCGTCTTTGATAACGGCGGATCAAAAGGTGCGCCCCTCGACGATCCTCCGGCTGACGGGTTCGTCTTCTATTTATCCCCGTCGCCGACGGTGCTTCTTTTAAATTGTATCCCCAAGACGGAACGACCGTCGCGAAGTTTAAGAAGCGGCTCCGGCCTTGTTACTATTCTTCCCGCAGTAATACATCTTTATGATAGCAGAGAGTTGTGGCATGACATTTATATTTCACGTTTTTCCGTTCGAAGAGATGGGGGTCTTTTAAATGTAGCATTCTATTTTATGTTAACTTCGAGAAACTTGGACACTTTTAACGTGACAGTATATTCTTCCCTTTTATGGGGGAGGAACTGCAAGCTTCTTGATGTGCAATATTTGTATCTGCTCGATGTAAACGGCGCGGCGTTCGTATTATTTTTATCGGGTAAAATCGAAATCGTGTATCACGTACGGAGTGAAATATACGGACGTTGAGTTAAAGCGATGGAGTTCTCGGGACGGGGATATTTTTTTATTTATCGCATTGAAATAGGCCATCGGAACTATATCGCGGTTCGCGAAGAAGGGAAGGAAATGCGTGAGAATTTTAATCCAATTACTTCGGAACGTTCGCGGAGATATTCATCAAATAATACTGTATTAATAATGACATTTTATCTTATTTTTATTCTCCGATTGTATTTAATATCGAACGAATTTCGCTGGTAAAATTGTTAAGAATTTCATTGCGTTGTTGGATATCTCTGAATGCTGCATCCCTTTTCATTTTATAATTATCCAATTTATCCACGTTTTATCCGAGATGTAAGAATCGCAACTGCTTCGCCGTTGGGCAATTGATTCTGTGAAAAATTGGAGCAACCGAACGTCATGTTTATTGCACCACAAACAATCCATCTACAGCGTTCCCGTCGCGCGCAACGGCCATAATAAATTTTCAAAAACACGCAACGAGATCAGGGGTGCGTGTAATTTGAAGGGTTGTTGTTCACCGTGTGTTACTCGATCGTGAAATATCGATGGACGGGAAAAATATCTTGAATTGAGGGGAGGCGCGGGTCGCATATGGAACAAAGATGGACGATATATCGGCGCGGAAAGGTGAAATCGATCGAGTTCCGGGGTTATTTCGTTATTTCCGTTGGCGTGGGCTTTCGAGGTGGACCGACAGGAAGTTTATGGGATTACTTTTTGAATAGCGTCACTGGGCGGCGTGAAACGAAAACTGAATTCGCCCGGCGATTCGATACGTGGGATTATTTAATTTATACCGAAGCGGCGTACTTTGCCGTTTAAATCCGTGGATGCTGATTGAAATCGTCTTTACACTGCTCCCCGATCCCCCTTGCCCCTGATTCGAGCGAAGCAAAAAGGATCTTCTTTTCTCCTTTATTTGTTTCGATCGTTTTCCCTATGGCGACTTAACTCTTCCCGATTGGCTCTCGTCCCGCGGAGTGATCCTCTCGATTTGCCGTAGAAATTTTTAGCTTCCGAGTGCTTTTTTCAGAGAAGTGAAATAATATCGCGCGTCGTCTTGGCAATCGAGTGAATTTTATTTTACACTTAATTCTTGTCGTCTGTTTGCTCTTTTCTTATTAGTCTGGTTTGATTGATTGACAACCATCGCACGGTTTCGTCGTTGTCATTACACTTTTGTTAATAGCTTTCTTTCCTTTATGTTTGTACGTGCATTAACTTTCATCGTCTCGAAGCTATTAACGAGTACAATTCGATTGCACTTATGCAAGATGATATCTTCATTCGAATACTGTTATTGTCAGTTCAATTTAATCACGAACGATCGAAGCTGACGAGCCACGAAATATTCGATCGACCAAACGTTTCGTTATCACTTTTGCTGGGCAATATAAAATCGCGAATGTATTCGGTAGCCGTTATGACAAATACCAAGCGTAATACAAAAATTCGAGAAACGCGTCGACTATTAACAACTCTGCACTCGCTGCGCATAATAAAGCATCGATCGCCTTGTTAAACTTATAGACGCAATAGTACGTAGAAATTCGTTTCATGGAAATTCGTCCGACTATGGAATATTTTCGCCATGGATAACTGCATCTCCGCAGTATCGTTCGTACTCCATTCGACGTCCATTCTTATGTTAATTTATCGTCGGCCAACTAATACGCGGCATAATGGAACACGGATTTATTGCCCGTAATTTATCACGATGAAAAGGGAGAAATTATTGGAGGAATTGCGGTGGATAGCGTAGCGGAAGAACGGAATCGAGAATTTCGATGGAAATTCCGAATTCGTCAGTTCCTCTCTTGTTTCCTTTTTTTTTTTTTTAGGAACAAGCAGACGACGGATTGAAAAATTACTGCAGAATAAAGTCTGTTGAGACGGTCGACAGCGCCGGCAGGAAAAATGTTTCGATTTTCGAATGAAAAAAGAAAAAAAGAAGGAGAGAATGAAATAAGAATGGGGATGTTCGGAAAGTTTGGAGAAATGGAACGAGAAGAGGGGTGCTCGAATTGGGAGGAATTTCGCAAAGTTAAACGCACGGAATTGAAGAACTTTCGGTACGTAACAGGGATATTGAAAAATCGAAGAAACTGAGGGGCGACAACGGAACACGAAGGACTGAAACTGAGAGGGGGATGATTTTGTAAAGTCAAAAGCACCGGTTGGGAAAAAATAATAGAGGACTTAAAGAAAAGGAGCTGGCGAATCGACGAGGCAAAAGAAGAAAAAAATGAATGAAAGAAGCGAGAAATCAGAGGAAAAGTGGGGATGGGATCGGTGAAACCGGAGAACACTTTGCTAACTTAAAAGTTGCGGTTCCGAGCTTCTTATGAGGGGATGAAACAAGCACTTAAGAACTTGAATGGGGGGATTTGTGAAATCAAGGAAAAGTGGTCGATGTAATTCTTATACTGTTCAAGACATGCAGGCAGTAATAACAAGAATATCAAGCAAGAGTGGAAAATCTACTATAATAAATGATACTATCGTGGAAGAATTAGAAATCATAACCATACAAATTTAATATATTATTAACAATACAGAAATAATACATACGATAATGCATTAGCACAGAGACAAGAATTCAAATCAGAGCCTCGATAAATTTGAAAGAATACAAATATAAACGAAACGGTGAATAAAATTTGCAACAGTCAAAATTTAAACAAAAGAATCGACGAAACCACAAGACCAAATCGCAGATTTACAGTACGCATAGTGCAGAGAAATTCAAATTCTTATAAAATATTCCATAACAAGGAAGGACAATCTTTCAACAATAAATACTCGAGGCATCGACAATTGGTAGTGGCGTTGATAAGTTCAAACATTAATTACGGTAGTTACTTCGTTGCTCGCCAGTTGTTAAGTAATCGCGGCGAATAGAAGCAGTTTGCGAGTTGGTACAAAATTTACATGGAGATCCTGGCCGTGTTCCGGCTAATCAGACGCGTTACGATCTACAGAATCGCGGATATTTATAGTTGCACCGATTCTAATGCAAATGAAGAAACCGTCCTGGTTCATGCCCGCTCTGTGATAAAGTCGTTTGTCCCGTTTACCGGCTGTGTTCCACTCGAAATTATCTAGCACGCTCTTCCTGCCCACGATAAGTCCACGTAGAGAGAAAGAATGATGGCCGTTTTATTGCTACGCTCTTGGCGCGATCTTTTGCTCGCTAAATGGAAGCATCATATCCAACAGAACTGTTGAGAAAACATTCATTTGAGGAACGTTTTCACATTTTTTAATCGACCGAGTGCGACATTAATTGTTATCGATGCGAGTTAACGCTGGAAACTATCGTTTAAAAATACCGTGTCATTAATACAATTACACCGATGATTAACAAATAAAGAAAAAGGATTCCAGGGTAGATGGAAATAACTCCTCGGTGGAATTGCGAGTATTCGCATCGTCATTCGATAGGTTTCCAGTATATTATTAACGAGACTAGATTGTCCGTTAAAAGCGTCTAACCGATTAATCCAAGATAAACTCGCCAACAGAGCACGTTGGCCGAAATGTTTCCGTTCAAAATATTCGCCATTCGAACTTCCATCCGTCCGGCTGGAAAAATTCGACTAAACCTCGCCCCAGTAAAGGCAATTAATTACCCCGCAAACAAATTGGCAATTATATCATAATTAATATTGTTCCCGTCAGCGTCGCGTCCGAACTAATCAACGCCCGCAAAAGCACGCCCCGAAAGTTCCAACCAAATTCTTTAATTATCCCCCGAAAATCCGACGGACCGGCGATCGTCGCTTGGGCGACAAAATTGCACCCTTCAAAGCGAACTCATAACACCCGCCGACCTCACGCACAATTACAGCCGACATCAGCGATAATCAGCCGCCCGAAATATCCAACCCGGCTAAACGCTGTCCCTCTGTTTGACCGTTTGAACTCGTCATTTGTCACCGTCCCGTTCGTTTTATTTCACCCACCCTGCCCCCGCATTTTTTTTTCCTTCTCTCTTTCTTTCTTGTTTCATTTCGGTCGAGCGACGACGCACGCCACGGGATAATGTCGCGCAATCGCGTAATCCGTTTAAGGGGTGCAATTTTGTCGCGTCGGATTCGAGCTTCTGATTGCGTTCGCCCGTTCGAGCACGCAGTGTGTTTATGGAGCGATCGTAACGGCGAGAGCACCGGCGAGCGAAGTGACGAAACCGGGCTCGAATAACAGCCGCGAATAATTTTTCACATCTCGCCAGGGCCGCCCTGGCCCGGCGTGATCACCGTTCCTCGAATTAACGGGTGCACGGAAAATAGAATGAAAAACGAAAAAGGAACGGAGACAGAAAAGGGAGCAAATGCGAGAAATCGCGAGGCGGCGCGGCGGCGCGTACGTTGGCGTTCGCTCAACATTCTCGCGCGTCTATCCCGAATATTTTCATCCCCCTTTTATGGCACCTCGCGATGAAAACTGCGCTACCCCACCTCTTTTCGCGCGTGCACTCTTCGCTTGTCCACGCTATCACCTGCGCCGATAATTCGAACCCAATTGTGCCGCGTTTCTTTTTCCCGTTTGTTTCTTTGCGAAAACTCGCCCTTGTTTCGGCTGTTGCTTTAGTTTGATACGAACGCCGCGTCGTCGTGCTCGCCTTAGGGCGCCTATCCGCAAACGGCTACGCCTCGTTCGCGGAGCGGTGTCAGATTTTCTAACAGGTGGGATAATTTGGTAACAAGACGTGGACTTTTTTCACGCTGCGGGGGTTCATGAAGGAGAGAGAGAGAAGAAGGTTTCGTCGGGAAAAGAAAGAGGAAAGGGAGATGTTGCGTTTCGTCCTAGGCCTGCTAGCGGACTCATCAGTAAGGCGTACTAGCAGGCCCTGCCTTAGACACAGGGATAGTAGGGAACGGTCGGTGGTTATATATATAGTGGCGCGGACCTATGCAACCACCTTCGGGAGCCGGATCGTCGTGCTCGTCCCCTAGCGGTGTATGTGGGAAGTACCCCCACAACGCTATCGCATTAAAAGCTAAAGCAATTCAGAACGAAGTAATTCGTGCAATATTCGATTCCCACGAATACGTCTGCCCCCATGTTCCTTTGCGCCGCGATTTCATTGTTCCCTTCTGCCGGCCTTCGACTCTTATTTTTCCTGCTTCGCACAACTTTTCACTCCGCTTCTCGCCAATTTTCTTGCCACCGTGCCCGTGCCATCGTTTCTCCCCCTCACTCGAGCACACGTTCTCCCGTTTGATCATTCGAAATCAACCCTTTCCCCTTCCTCCCTCTCGCTCCCTTCGCTCCGTCCTCCCTTTTTTCCCCTTCCTTCTCGTTCCCCCAGCCGTCGCACGCCGTTGAAAATTTACGCGGACGGCAATATAAGATCCGCCGCCTACACCGACCGAAGTTCCCTGCCTACAATTTCGTATTTTCGTATGATACAATTCTGCCTTTTCCCCCCGGTGTTCGTTTCCTCTTTCGCTCGTTTTCCTTTTGCCCCCGTTCGTTTTTGGTCGGTCGCGCGGCAATCCAATTACCGGATGAAACGCGCCGCGGAAAGAACGGGACACGCGGGCCGCCGCGATGATAATAATGTTATCAGCGCGCCGGCTGGAGTCGCGCTCGTACGTATCCGTTTCGTTTCCGATTATCATCGTTAATATCAGATTACCGGGTCGGAGCCGTGTCCAATATGGAATTGGGATTGCTTCGCGCAAGCAGTGCACGCGTGGTCGCAGGACGCGTTGGTCGACGGTGGGTGCATTATCGTCGAGGGGTTGCGAAATTCCTTTTCGTTTCATCGATTCACAGGAGGCGTAAATAACGCATCAGTTGCGAAAGCGCGACGCGATGGTTGTTTTTAACGTCGCCGTTCGCGACGAGCAGCGTCGTTAATTGATACCGACTTTTGGGGCGGCGTTTGTTCTAACGGCGAAGGTAAATTTCTTGTCGAAATTGTTCTACCCCGCGGGTCACTTTGTTCCCATACTCAGCTTGAAGAGTGAGTTCGCATTAGGAGTCGTTGGCGGCCATTGAGTGTCGCAATTGCTTTAAGAAAACGGATATAGGTAATTGGCACCTGCAGAAATCTATTTTTCTGTCCACGGGTAACATCATTCGGGATAATCGAGTTGATTTCTTAATTGGAAAGTATGGACGAAAGTGTAAGACAAACAACGTCGTGAAAGCTAGTATTATTATTCCTTCTTCTTTATTATTCCCAAAAACTATACAAAGCAATACTAAAACGTAGGAGGATGTACCTGCGCGTAAATAGATAAGACAGTTCTATTTACGCGGTCTAAACAAGTGTTTCTCCGTTTACTCTCTGTTATTTTGTAAATACGACTGCTTCGTTCAACGATCGATGCAAGAATGCCCTGCTGCATCGTGATCGCCAAAAAGGATCCGTTGTTGGGGATTTTCCCATGCGCCATGGCTTCAAGGGCCTCGCTCGCGTATTTCCCTTCAGTCCACGGTGTCCTATGGGTACGTGCGCTATCGGGCCCCGCGCTGACGTAAGCCAGATGCCCAGCTACGGCGCTCGCAGGCGAAATCTCTCACGAAAGGAAATTGCAAACGAAGGCAACAGAAAAGGCGAAGAAATTGCAATTCGACTAATTATCGGAAGGTGCCCGGCGATCGTGTCATCCTGGCGCTGTCAGTTGATCCAGAGCGTATTTATTAACAATATCGACATCGCGGGAACGCAATATGGGATACATAGCGTTGGCTTAATAATCCAGCAGCCTATTCGCGCGGCGATACAACTCGCGGCCATGTCACTGAGCATTATTCCTGATTAATTTATACGGCAGCGTATTACAAGTGGCCCGGTTAAAACAGTTTACACGCTTGTGCGATCGACAATTTCACGAGACAATGATGCGTTCTACAGATTTGGCTTTCGCGACGTCACACAGATTGGTCCACTAATCGATCCTACTTGCTACCTATCTGGAAATATTGGATATAATTTCGACAGCTTCGCGAAGTGTTTCGTTGTTCATCGAAATTGGGATCGGTTTGATCTTGTCTCGTTAAGAATTTAGTATCTGTTTTTCAGCTTCGTCATTTATCGAGTTACGTTCGAAGAAAGATGTTTTTCGATGGCAACATTTCTTCATTCAAGCGAGTTCATTTCATTTTGTTCGAAATCTCGAGTTTCTTTCCTTTTCTTCTTCTTTCTTCTTCTTCTTTCCAGGCGACAAAGTTACTTTAGGGAAGATAATTGGACAGATAATGATTTTCACAATCTATTCGTCATTCACTTTCAATATGATTGTACCGTGTAGAATATCGAGGTGAACGATATCCTTCATTTACTGTTATTTATAACGACTCGTGGCGAAATAAGTCTATTGTATAATAATTAAACAGCGTTGCAGCGCTCCAATTGATCGTCGATGGTTACGTGATAAACAAATACCTATTTATCGCAGACAACGCATATCGATACGTATCGGAACACGCGTGAATTCGAATATCGAAATTGTTCCGTTACAAAGAATCCACCCCTGTCCCGAAATAAAGTTTCGAATTTTTTGTTTCGAAGCTGCAATAAGCATAGAATGAACGTCCATCGCACGAAATGTTATAAATATCATGGAATATTTCATTCGTCGATTATTCCGTTACAATTCGTCTTTCTATACGATCGTCGTTTATTCCTGTTTTCTGTATGATTTTATTGACGTTGGATAGAGCGTTCCCCTAAGCTGTGGATTTTGAGGAATTTCCATGCGTTCTTTGAAGAACTCGGTGTGTGATTTATTATATTTTCTACGGATACTGGAAGAAGTTAGACGGATGACAGGTTCAAGGGTGAGAGGTGGAGCTGAGAAAAGTTTGAAAGAATGAGGTTCTGCCGGCGGAAACTTTCGAAACGTCGTTAATCACTGTAAAACTATGTTGTTGCAGATTGTAGATCATTCACGTCCTCAAGAGTATCATAGTTTCTGTCTAGATATCTTCACATAATAAGAGATCTAATGAAGAGCATAATCTTCGAGACCAATACACTGCAATCAGTGTTTCCCTTCAGGTGTCTTTAAGTGTCTCCGATACAAACATTATTGTAGTTGATTTGAAACGATCGAAATGATTGGAGTTATTTATTTTCAAACGTTTCACTGTCGCAGTATCATCGTACTATTGTATTAAAAATGGTTCGTGTTACTGTATTTTATTTTGTGCGTCAAAAATAAAACACGAAACAGAATGTCTATGGAAATGAAGACTTTTCGAATATAGGCGGAAGATAATGGAAGGAACGAAAAATGTAAAGCTTTCTTGATAATATTCTTTATATTTTATCCAGAAGGAAATGAGAACAATTTTGATCCGACTGTTCCATTGATTGTTGCCTTTCCCATGATGTTCCAGATGATTTTCCCTTTTTGCTGGAATTCTCCTCGCGACGGAAATATCGTTACGCGAAACGATCGACAACGATGCTCATCGCGAAGGTGGCGATAATGGCGGCCAATGGAAGGCGATAATGGCCGAAATCAGAGAATAGTAATGACACGAATTAGTGAAACAATGCTGCCGGTGGGATCCAGAGTCCTTGGGTACAGGCTGGTTCAAAGTGTCAGAGCGTGGCTTTATTATAAATGAAACGTAATTGCATGCCCCCAAACAGCTGATGAATTTGTAGAAATTTTGCGGCATTGCTAGACAAATCGCAGCTGCTCCATTATTTTTGTTTTCTACCCAAACATTTTCCTAATATTACATTGATATTGGAATAATCATTTCTGTTGTTCTTGTATTTAGAACGAATTCAATTACTTGTGGTGCAAGCGAGGAGATAAATAACAGAGAAATAACACAGACAGGGTATAATGAAGCGACGTGCAAGTAGTGAGAAATGTGGCTGGTTAGGAATAACATGGGCGTATGAATATTAGATATCTTGAAATGTAGCTAAAGAAACATCTGCACGAAAAACAGAAATAAGAGTTATGGAAACAGCACCATGAAACCACATTGTAGAGTAATGGTAAACGTTAATGCACTGCAAGAAATCATTTCGTTACTAACTAATTCTATCTTGCAGAGGAGGAGAAATCGTTTTAATACATAAATCGTCGTATCGTTCGCACGATAATCAGATTGTATTTTTTGGGTCAAGCCTCGTTTCGCGTCACCATTTCTATAAATATCAGGCACGAATTTTCGCGATAACGTCCCGTGCAGATTTCGCTCGCAATCGACAACTCGAGGTATTTAGTCTTGTCTACATTTTACTGTACTCCCGACATATTTCAATTAAAAGTACAATTATTTACCGGCTGCTCCCGTTATTAAATATCCTGTCATTTTTATATTAAAATTCAGGGACCGTGACGTTTAATTCTGTCCCGATAGACTGTATCAGTTAAAAAAAAAAGAACGAAACAGAATCGCTTAATATAGATTTAATATAACATTGACATTATAATCATAGCAATATTCTTAAAATTAACCTCGCATATTCTTCCTTCTACCTAAACATTATAATAATTCCTATATTTCTTAGTACGTATAAAAAAAGATCCAGTAAAGAACGAAAATATTTGTACACCCCTTTACTGTTCCCTGTTCGGTGGCTCGTTGGGGGGGAAAAAATAGGATTATAGGACTTGTTGTCAGTAATTCAAGGAAGAGGCGAAAAGGGAAAGGGTTATATAGGTTTGCAGAAATGTTTAATCCGACGGAAGGGTTGCCAGATGGGGTGGACTACGACACCGGGGAGGGTTAATCGATTTATCTGGGGGTCGTTGAGGCACGGAAGAAGATACAGCAGGGGTGGATGAGTTAAATCTAATTTTGAAGGAAGGTTGACTTGCAAAAAAGGTTGGGAGCCCCTGGTTCACAGTGTGCTAATGCAGTTAGCGAGTTCGTGATACTTCTTGCGTTCGGAAATACGTCGACAAATGTTTGAAGACCGTTTTAGTAACTTGCTGCAGGTGATTTAATCGGTGAACGTAATTATATGTAACATTTTAACAGCGATTTCGTTACATTTGACGAACGTTTTTGGAAAAGTTCGGTGGAAATGTATTGCAGTAATCCTGCAGCAAGCTTTGAGAAGGGAAACATTTAGTATTGATATGTAATTTAAAAAAAGGTCTGCTGTAATCATTGGACGACGCTATCGCACGAAATTGTTTCAATAAACGACAGTAAAATAATATATTATTTACTATGAATTACAGGAAGAAAACAAATTTAATTAAATATTATTCCAATTATTCGAAACGTTCTCAGGTTTTCCTTGCAACTTTTCCAAGTAAATTTTAACGACGTCGATGGAAGTCGTCTCTCTGTATGCTAAATTCATAATAGATTTCTGTCGAAAAAAAAGGTCGGGTTATTTCGTAAAAAAAAACTCAGATTGGCCAGTTCATACAGTTTTTCACGGTTTTCACGTCAAGATACCAAAGCAAAAAAGAAAGAAACTGCCGGCTGCAAAGAACCAGCCGCAACAGAGCAAGCAAATAAAAACGGGAAAATATTTACCAACCGTTTTTACCAACCCTTGTTTTACCCGACCGAATGGGAGTAACAGAAAACGGCAGAGATTTGAATTTCGTTGTCCAGGTTTCACGCGGTGCTGCTGCAGAGCGTTAGAATCGATTCGCTTGCGAATCTTTCGTGCCTCGACAGTAACGATTACGTTTCTCATCGTACGTCTGCGATTGTCACGCTTTAATTTCAATTTGTTCGACGCCGTGGTTCGACTGCGAACCGAGGGGGAAAATACCAGGTGGCTTTGGGTAAAAAGGAAGCTCGATCAAACTCGACCAACGGCCGGCGTGTTTCTTTTTAATTACACCTTTCCTAAATACAAATGTGAAGACATATTTTACTTTCCATCATTATTTAGCGTTCCTAGTTACCTGCAAACAGTATCGCAATAAGTTCCCTGAAATGCAGATTATTCTAGTTTCGCCTCATAGAATTTTCGAACGGCTGAATCTTTTTCGTAATAATAACCATACTTTTAATAACATTTATATAATTGTTCTGAAGTATCGCAAGAAACGTCGTAGGTTCAAGTCTATATTTTTCATTATTCGATACGCGAAACCTACGAGAAGTAATTATTTTATCCGACACGTTAATTGACTATCCATCTTCGAAGCGAACTTCGTTTCTCCTCTAAACGCAGCTGCATATTGAAAAATTTCATTCGAGGGTATTTATCGGTTTCAATTTTTATAACCGTTCGCCACCTGTACGACGATTACATACACGCGCTATATATACCTGGACGGGGGAAGGGGGGGGATGGTAACAAACAGAAAATCCAGTGTGCGGTGCGCAAGCTCGTTTCATTTGTATCCTGTCCTGGCGTTTTTTGGAGAACGACGTCTCCTCTCTGACGAGCTGCATGATTTCTAGTCGAGCTTCGTTCTTTTCAATGCTCGTGGATGTACACGTATGTCGACTGGCAATATCATGGCTGACTGGGCTTGCCAACTTGTGTGTTGTGCACCTTTTTCTGTGCTGTTTTTTTTTCCTTTCTTTTTTTAGGGGTCGTTCGAATATTTTTTCCCAGGGATTCTGTTCCAGTGTTTGGAAGCGGAGAAGTTGCCGGGTGACGCTATTTTGTTCGACGGTTCGACGTTTTTTCACTGACTTTTTACTTATTCCCAAGTGTGTTCCGCGGGCGCAGTGGTTTCAGTTTGAGGTTGACACAATTTGGCCAATTTCTGTCCTTCTTATTGCCGGATAGCGGGCGACGGCGGGGTGGAGGACAGTTTAACGAAATTCGGTCTACAATTAAATCTGCGCGGATTGCGTTAAAGGGAGGACGAAGTATAGAAAGTGTGAAAATGTATGAGAAAAGGTGGTTGTAATAGGATAATTTAACAAAGCGATATTAACATTATTTGTTAATCGTGTGATATACCTGAGTTTTATTGCGTAAACGTTGTTTTTATTTTCAATGAAGATCCATAGGGGGGCTTTCAGATGGAGTAATTCTGCGTGTTCGACTAAAATATACGCGCTGCCATCGATAAGCGATATCGAACGAATCGATGTGTTTGTCGAAATCGACAAATTAAACTGTTAAGTTATTGACATTTATACCTTAATCGTCTGATTTATATGCAAACGCCTGTCATTGTCCATAAAGTGTCTAGCCATAGACAATAAACGACAGAGAATAAATATTATCGGATGGCTGACGATTTATCGTCATGTGTACATACAAACAGAATAGGGTCCCGTTGAAACAATTTTTCTTTATTTGCATATGACATTAATGAAACACACAACTTGTTATTTCTTTTATATTGTTTTTTCTGAATAATCAAGCTGGATATAATTATTGCATTTCGTTTTACTGCTTGTACTTGGCGAATCTAATTATTTATTTTCATTTGCGATAGTAATTTATTTATTACTTTATTGAATTAAATTTTCGAACCGAAGTAAAATTTCGAATGGATTTAAATTGAATTTCACTACATGAAAGCGAAAAATCGACCGGACAAAGGAAAAACTATTTCACGAAAAAGAGTTTGAAGTTTAATTACGGTTTGGTATCGAAAAACAAAAAGTTCGTCCGTGTGTGCTGGATTTTTCAAAGCTGTTTTCACTTGTTTTCCCACGAATTATAAGGGGAAATATCTGCCGTACACTACGAACATGGTGGATTCGATTTTAATTACAGAATTCGGTGAAGCGAATTAAACGTGCCGAATAGAAATATAATATTGGCGACATAATGGACTCGGCTCGCGGAAATGAAATTTTAAGAAACCTCTCTGGAAGGGAAATCAATTTGAAATATTAAAATTTGTCTTCATAATCGTTTTGCAAACATGTCGGTTCAAGAGCCATTCAATTTGTCGAGCGCCAAAGACTTAAAGATTGGCACACCTCACGTATGTTCACAAATTTGAACGGTTGTTAACACTGGTCGTGCGTGAAAATGTGTGAAATTTAGTACTTTCCAAACGCGAAATATTTAAATTCGAGTGCCTCCAAACGTGCGGCGCAACGAATGTTCGACATTCGAAATTCGCGAAACATCGGATTTACCAGCTGCTGGATTTTAAATGCTAATGAACATTTTCCTGGAACAATATTAACTAGCCATAGAAAAAGATCGCACGGAACCTATCCGAAAAAACAGTAACGAACAATGGCAAGGCTATCGAGAATTTGCAACTAATGTATGGACGGCGCGAGCGATAAACACGATTAACCGGGATGAGTCCGAAAAATTTCTTGCCTGCAGCGAAACGGCTATCGATTCCGCATAAATTACCAAGAACGAAAACAGTCTCGGCCGATCGCCAGTTTTCCGCGGATCGTGCGTGAACAAACAGAGATAAACGGAGCGATGATTTTCTGAGAGGAAAATCGGCCGAATATTTATTACACCGATGCACCGTGTCCGCCGTACGCGATTATAATTTCGCTGAGAACGCTAAATTATTAACGACGACTGATAATTAAGCGATTATCGCATCCCAGTGAAATAATGGTGTTGTTCGAGAGGTTGAAATATAGACCTGGGGCTCCATTACCCGCCTTACAACGTAATGTTTGATAACAATAATTATTATATTTATTGAACCGTTCAGTTTATCATCGTTATCATTTCATGCCAATTTTGTGGCACAGCATTGGTCACATTGGTAAGGTTGGAAAATTAATTTGCAACTCGCGGCAAGCCTTCTTTTCCCATCAACCGCTGTATCTACCACAATTATAAAAAAATTGAAACATAGACTTGGAACTCTATTGCCTGTCTCACAGCGTCATTTCTGATAACGGGAACTATGATATTTATTGAATCATTGAATTTATCATTATTATTATTGTATTCCAATTTACGGGTACAGCATTGACCGCAGTGGTGCTGCGTAAAATTAATTTCCAACTTACGTAGAGCCTACCCTTCCCTGCGACGTTATCAACCACGCGTACACCGTCCCAACGCCATGACCATACCCAACGGGCATACCCAGAACTCCGGTCTGCCGAGCGCGACGACGACAAAAGCCAACGTCCTTCCTCGCCCCAATTTAGATTCCCATAACGTCCCTCGAAAACGAAAAACCAACCACGGGACACCGCAGCATCGCCGTCACGCGACTTCCACCCGTCCAGCCCTTATCACTTAACGCGGCGTATCCGCGCCTCGTCGATCCTACATCGACAAAAGCTGGGCCTGCCGGAAGGGTGGGCCCAGGGTGGCGGCCAGTGAGTAATCGAGGCACGTACGTTCGAATATATTCCGCGCATAAAGTATAGGAACGACGTGGATATATCTCGGTCGTTCCTTGTCGACTGTACCCCATGGGTTTCCAGGAACGGTGTTTTGCCCGCCGCCCTCGCACCAGACTACATTCACTTTCGAGGGTTATCAGCGGCTCCCTTGGGAGAGGGTCGCTTTGTCCGGTGACTCCCATATTTCAAACGAGCGAGAAGCCCGTTGAAAAGAGCCCGTGTACGGGGTACGAGAACTACTTGTACCGGTGTGGCCATCCTCGGCGGCCATCGTTGACAAATGTCTCTCCACCGTTTCGATCTCGACCTGGCCCGGACACTCTAGGTTCTTTTTTCCGTTTTCGTTTTTTTTTTATTTATTTCGTCGTTCCACGCCTCGTCGTCTATGGTCGATCGTGTTTTGCCTAGCGGTCGCCTGCAAAGTCGCTTGGACTTAGGTCTGCTGGGGATAATGGAGTTAGGCGGGGCCGTGGTGTTACTTGTTGGGGCACGTTAAGGGTTGGTAGGTTGCTGAAAGGTTCTTTCTAATTAAGTTTGAGTCAGCGCTGTTTTAGTTTATGTTTTAATTTCCACGGATCAGTTCTTGGCTTTTCCTTACCTGGATGCTCGTTTGGTTATTGTTATTCAATCGATCCAGGGGGGAATATAGTTTTGCACTAAGGTGGACGGCACAACGTATGTTTGAAAGAAATTGGATCAGAGATACTTATTAAAGTCTTAAAATAACTGTGCTCGATACGTTTATTCATTATCCGAAAGGAATGAAGTGTTTTATTAATTATGAAAGAAATACTTTTTTTTATCAGTACGTTTTCAGGTGGATAAATTATGTATTGAGAAAAACGATTCGCATAACTAATGTTAGGAAAAGCTAGTTAAACTTACTCATTCGTTCACGAATTAACCTGGCTAACATTGTGTGAATCCTGACCTAGGCCACAGTTATTACACGATTTATTAGTGTATTTCTTATTCACGAATAATGAATAATTCCACGTGATTCTTAATTAAGACGATGTAACATTTGCCGCATGCTTTCCGCGGTACCCTCGATGCCCCCATCACGACCTACCGCAAGCGATCGGTTCGCACCTGAGCGCGCGTCGGCCGATACCCGCCGGGCCCTCTCATTGGCCAGTGTTTTTCGTTAATAACTCAAAAACGAAACTATGTAGGACATTTTTGCCAAGGAAAATATTGTTTTTCTACCCCTCAGCTATATCTCAATTATCGATGTTCCCTGAGTTTTTTGTCACCCTGTATAATACAAGGAAGGCATAAGTTTCTTTTCGCATGGAAGAACCTGGAAGTCTCGGAGAAATTTAGATATAAAATGCCTAGCGTTGGTGTACAGTGTACAGATTTATAAATATACGAATTTCCGTTTTGAATAAGCTTGGTAGACCTGAATATTTCATCTAAACGGTGGCGCAAATTAATTGCCAAATTCGAGCAATTCTTCGTTTCATATTCCACAACCAGATCAAAAACTCTGTTGCCCTGTTCGTCACAAGAAAATGAACGAACGGTAGGCAGCTATTACCGCGTCTAAACCAACCGTCAGCATATCGTACAGATCCATAGAGAAGGGCGTAAACTAAAATCAAACGCCGGAATGGAGCATATAAACTTCTCTTAGCGGGACGAAGATTTTTCCAGGAAGAAACAAGGAGTAGAAAAATCAAACCTATGGACCGGGCTTAGCATCGAGCCACGTCGTAATCCTGGCCTCTTGTCTGTGCTGGAAGTAGCTGCATCCACGAGGTAATCCTCGAGCAGGATCGAGCCAAGAACAGTTCATCGTCACGGGACGGAACAATCCTAGAGGACTCTGCGATCGGGGCCCTTGCGAAGGATCTCAGCCCGCACCGTAAATCCATTCCCGAAGCCGATCACAAAGTCCGGAAACCTTTGCTGTTTGCTTGACACTGTCGCCCGCGGGTCGGATTTATCCGCTGCCGGTTCGAACGAAAAGTGCAGACGTAATGAATCGAACGAACGGAAGAGAAGAAAAAACCACCAAGAAAACGCGCAACGTTGAATTTGAAATATTAATTCTCTTCTTTCGCGGATTTGAAATTCTGAGATCGCAAATCGTTTTAGTTGTTACATGGCGGTGCATGTTGGAGTCCTCGGAGTTCGCGAGGTAAAATCTTTTTTCCTTCATTCAGAATCACGATTACCCTTATTATCGCGTCTTATTCCAGGCTTGAATGGTTGAGAGTACGAACGATAAATTATTTATCAAGTATATTATTATTCGTCAGAGGCAGAGGTATCAATGTTTCAAAATTGCGGCTCACATTACCGGGTTCGAATATTCCAACGTCAGAGATTCCTGGTTATATTCAAGATATCGGAATAAGGAGTGGCCTTTCTCGAAGAAATATAGATATATTCTTACCGATCTCAGCAATCAGTAACTTCCTTCTCCCAGAGCTACGCGTGTCTGATCAGAATGGAACCTTTAATATTGCAATCATGCATGGATACACCCTATAGGGGAATCCTTTGTATATTCCCCAGACAGATAGAAACTCCTAATTTTGTTCGTCTCCCCGCGATATATCCTGGAACTTCTTTATTCGTATCCCGGTATTTCGATATGAAACTTTATCGTATTATAAGTAGCAACTTTCGTCCAAGTATTCTTCTTTTCAGGCTCAAGGGGTGGCAATAAATTATCCATTCCGCGTTATAAATAATGGCTTTGCATTAATTCATGCTACCGTGCCATGTTCAAATCGCCCATTCGCATGTCATAATGAATGAAATGAAATACGCTTTTGAAAATGAAAATAAATTCCTTTTTCTGAAGTTTGTACGAATTGGAATACCTTTTT
This sequence comes from Nomada fucata, assembly GCA_948146005.1. Lineage (NCBI taxonomy): Eukaryota > Metazoa > Arthropoda > Insecta > Hymenoptera > Apidae > Nomada > Nomada fucata. The sequence continues at coordinate 12,805,791 of OX411276.1, forward strand.
GAACGTCAAGGTCTCCCCAAAAGGCTTATACGTGACCAAATAAATCATTACACTTGTCATATATTAATATGCAAGTTCGATCTCAACGCACAATAGCCCGAAATTTGAACCGTTTATCAAAATCAACTTCTTCTCGGCCGGAGAATGCAAACAGGAAAGCCGTGCCACGCTCGACTCTTCGCTGAGACGACAGCGTAGATATTCATCGATCGCCCGTGGAAAAAGGCGGACAATGGAAAGAAAATAATGTCGGACGAAACTTGAGAGCTAGCTGACGGAGTCGAAGAAACTTGCGTCAAATTTTTTTCGTCCCCGTTCAATCGAGAGTTAATCCGAGATTACGGCGACTAATTGTCTGTAAACCGATATCGGAGTTTACCAGTTTGCCTCCGCGTTGAAACAGCGTCAAAGATGCTGAAAGTTCGGAGAGGAAGCGGAATTAGTGGCGAGAGGGTTGGCGAGCGGTAAAGAGTTCGCCAACTCTACGGGGATCGTTCAATCGGGAGGCCCGAATCTAATGATTCGCGTCCGATTTCTGGAAAATAATTTTCTCGCGTCTGGAGGGCTCGCTCCCTCAGGATGGAATCCTTTCGAGGGGAACACTGCCATTCAGGCTTCTTCCTGCGCTTCACTCGAATCGCGAGCAATCGATAGCCGTCGTGAAATCGAGCCTGAAGAAAAACGAGCAGACGCTTCTTTCTCTCTCCCTCTATCTCTCTCTATCTTTTTTTCTCTCAACGAGCTTCCTGCCTCGGTTACGTCGCTTAAAAATTAACAGGTCCTTTTAGGGAAGAGAACAACCCTCCGGAGGGGTTCTCGAGGGGGTCTGCTTGGGATGCAATAGTTATATGCCAGTTGGGTCGTTGATGCGGATATTTTTCGTACCTTCTCCTCCCTTCTTTTTTATTCAAGCTCGAAAGAAAAATTGAAGGATGGACCGAATTATTCTGTTTACTTGTTCATCTGCCGTGGCGTAACAATGAGTGACACGCGACAAGACAAATTCGCTGCACGGCCAAACGTAGAAAAGTAATGTTTCCGAAACACCACGTTTTTTCAATAATAAGAAAGATCGAGGTTAGCAAGTATATGTCTTGTCTTGACACGTTTTTTCCTGTCCTGTCAAATAACGTTCATCTTCAATCTGTATAAATGTTCAACGATCTTTGCGGCTCGTGCAGTTCTTCCTTGCTAGCCGAAATAGCACACGAATCGATCGGTAGCACGGGGGAGGAGAAATTCGAGTGCAACCCTTACTGTTCGGAGGAAGTAAAAGGGGGTTACCTGGAGGATTTGCGATTCGTTATCTGGATCGTCGAAGTTGTCGAAATCTTGGACCAATCGTAAACTACTGTATATAGCCGGGCTTTTCGGTCGCTGAAAGCTTCGAACCGCGAGGGATACCAAAGGCGTTTCGAATAATGATTCGCGATATTCGTACCACCGCGCAGTGTTCGAAATGGCATACTCAGGTGGACAAAATTCGGAAAATTTATTTTCGAATTTCGAAAAAAAAATTGTTTCAGTGTAAGCTAGAATAATCCCAAAACATGAAACCCACTGGTTCACTTTTTGCAGAGCGGTCAAAGTACGACTTCTGGCAAACAATTTTTGGAGAATCGATCGAGTACATTTCTTAGGTCAACAGAAATTCTCAGCAACGTTATTAAGGTGCATTTAAGTTCTAAAGTTGCGATGGATTTAGCATCTCAAAGCATTCAGTTCGCCGTAAATAACATTAAATTATTACAAACTTTTTTGTATCGCTGTAAATCGAACGTTCTAGCGAAGCAATTGATTCTTAGTAAAAACTGAAATTGTGTTATGAGTTATCAGTCACCGGTGCATATCACTGGATATCCGATTACATTCGTTGTCCCTTTTCCAAATGTTTCCTTCTCAATTCTACCAAAATAAATCATTCGATAATTCGAATATAATAAATTCAATAATAGTCGATTGAAATACGCATTGAAGATAACTCAGAGACGACGAACAAAAGGCAATTCCTGACAAGGGAAAAGGACATTCCCGAAAATCAATTCTGCGAGGCCGCAGAGAAAAACGAAGATGCCCGGGCTTGTTCGGCCAGCGGACACGCTTTAAAAATTAACCCCCGCAACCTATTGAAAGGAGGCCGAGGAACAGCTGCGGGGATGCTCGTCGATGTCACCGACGATTCCACAGCACTCCAACCTGCAAACTCTACCTCAGCACTTGTCCGCCTTCCCCTACCTACCCCTTCCTTCGCCTGCCCTCTGTTTACCCTACAGCCGTCGCTTCGTTCCTGAAGGTCGTAAATTTTGCAACGAATCGTCTCCCCTTTTTTTTTATTCCTGCCACCCTGCCATCTCTTTCTTTCACCCTTATCTTCGCCCTCGCATGACGCATCCCGTGACGAAAAAAAGGGTGGAATTCGCGAAAACGTCTCCCGGGGCTAAAGATGGTATCGCATGCATGGTTTCCGGGATAAACGGCCCGCCACCTGTTCAATTTTGCAGCGCCGTCTGCGGCGGAATTTCCGTCTGAACCCCGTGGGTTCTCCCGAGGATTCTGACTATCGATCAGCTGGCCGGTTCGCCGTGGAACCCCTCATTGTTTCCTGGCGAAGAAATCCTGCGATCGGGAATGTTCCTAACCCGATGCTGAGAATCGTAGTCCATTTTTTGGCAATTCGATTGGCACCTTTCGCAGGGGACGCGCGATGGAATCGTGTCGTACAATCTTCTTGATCTCGATCTTCTTCGTAAGGGGCCAGCTGTAACTTTTAAAAACGACAAGCCCGGCTCCGCGTCGCGTAACAAGTTGCTGTAACGTTGCAATTCCTGTGGCTGTAACGATTGCAACGTTATTCAGCGCGGTTCGTTAAGCGAACGTTTTCTCGAAGGAACGAACCGCGTGGCCGTTTCTTTTCTGCAAAAACTATCACGGACCCGACGGATTTGCATGACAATTTCGAATCAGCCGCCGAAAGGTGCACGCGTACTGCGCATTCGGTGGACCTTTTTAAAATTACCCCGGCGGCTGTTACTATCGCGGACCCAGACAACGTTTCGGGGACACTTTTTGTCGAAAAGCTGACGTGACTGGAAGAACGATTATTTTATGCCGTTCACAGGCTCGCCGCGATACGTTCGGCAAGCAGATTACGATAACGCGAGTCGTCCTCTCCATCTCTTGCCCTCGGTGCTTCGCGAAATGCCACGCGAAACGAGGACAACGCGATGCTCGTGGCCATCGGCTGGACAGAGATAGAGCGAGAGATGGATAGATAGATAGAGAGGGAGAGAGAGAGAGAGAGAGAGGGAGAAGCATGTGGATATGCGAGTGACCCGAAAAGGCAACCGATGAATTCGAAAGAGGCAAATTGAACCGAGGAGCCGATGCAGAATCGAAATTGGTCGAATATCTTTGCTGTTGGCTGTTTGACGCCAATTTTCGACTGGTAGCGCTGCGTCTGCGGATGTTTGTCGTGATTCTTGAACGACAATTGAATTTGTCCTTGTCGTCCGGCTGTGATTATCGGATTTGTTAAGATTTCATGGCTTGCGAGGGGAGGTAATTTGAACGAAAGACGCGCAGTATTAAAAGAACGAGAAAGTAGATGAAATTTGGAAATATCGGAGGGTCCAGTTTGCATTTTTGTTTAATACATTCCGATCACGAATTTTTGTAATTCATTTTAACCGTGGACACAGAAAAAATTCTGCGGATTATTGATTCGTTCGGCGTGTAAACGATTTCGATTGAGCGAAGTGCGAGGAAAGTGCGTTTGGACCGGGCGATAGTTCGTTCGATTGAGAATCGATTATTGCTACGACAGAATCGGAGTAAAGTAGACGGGGGCGAATGCGCGACAGAATTTTGGAAATAAAGGTCGTCGCTTGTTCGCGTCGCCCGCTATAATTTTTGGACGGGTACGCCGAAGTGTAAATGGAGCTCGATTTATACGGTTGTTATCGTTCTCCTGCGAGGAAAAATCGGGCGGATTCACTGATTGAGCGAAGTGGCCGTCCCGAAATGAAATCTCGCAGTGCTCGTTTATTACTGCTCGTTTAATACAGCTCCCTGGTCCATGAAAACCAGCTCGTTATGGTATAGATTTAAACCTTGCACGCGCCGACTCGTGCACAATACATAAATCAGGCGACAATTTCATAGAAATGCCTCGAATATCCTGCGACATTCTTGGAATTTATGCTGTTTACACAAAGTTTCGTGAAAAATTTCCCCGGGAGTGGAGAAGTCTTGTCGCGTTTAACTCCGTTTCGAAGTTAGCCACTCGACACCGAGACGATCGTTCAACATTTATTGAATTACAAATAAAACGATTTACATGAATTTTATTTCATATCGTGGAACGCTTCGCCGTTCGAACCATCGCGGTACCTGACAGCTCGAACTGTAGAATACTTAGAGACATCCGAGACACCCGTTGCGTAGACGTCGAAGAGTGGCTAGAAGCTTCTCGAGTAAATCGAATCGCGTCGCGGCGTTTTCTTCGAGCGTGATTCGAATTGCTGTTGGTCAGTACGTGAAGCAACACGGTGTGTCGTGAAATGGAACGTTTAGGAAGAGCATCAGAACAACTCTGTCCGAGGAAAAAGGGACCGGATAGCGTTTCCACGCGATAAATTAATCCAATCGTCCATCCTACGCGCGACTTCCGCCCTACTTCTCCCTCCATTTCTGCCACTTCCGTCTCGACGTTGTCACAGCAATCGTTTTCTATCATTTTTTCATTCTCCTTTGTAACCGTGTATTCTTCCTTCCTTTTGCTACTATCTGCTTTTTTTTTATATTACTTTTAATACGACCCTTGGATCAGTGGATTCATGGAAATATGTAATAAACTAATAATAATAATAATAATAATAATAATAATAATGTGGTAATGAAACAGGTATATAATTTAAAAATTCCAGAACATTAAAGCAATGCTTTCTGTTTCAGTTTTTGTAATAGCATCATGCCGGTGTCCATTTTTATTTCTCTTGTAACATGATAGTAATTCTTATCTGGTCAGTTTCCGTGTGCCAAAACATTTCGACTTCCAATTTCTGCAGCATTGAGGAATCGTAATTCTTTTAATGTCCGCGACGGTGTGTCGGTCACTTTTGTTTCGACAAACGATCTGTTACGCTTCGCGCGTGCTAGCATTAGGTTGCCAAAGAAGCGCGAGCGTTGCAAATTTTCGCAAAGAAACAAACATAGCGTTACATTAGAAACGCGTGTCCGAGTAGTAGCTGACACGCGGTGGAAAAATGCTTATTGGCGAATCAGCGGAACCGCACGAAATCACATTTCGCATCGGTGTTTCCCCCTGACCCCGATGAAGCTACTTTCGATGCTGGGGAGACGGTATTTCCCTGATACCGAGCGTGGCATGTGCTCGAAGAAGTTACGGCGAATTCGCGTTGAATTTCGACGGGGAGATGCCGCAATGGAATTATGTAAGCAGAAGTTTATCGACCAGTTAGTCGATAACGATATCGGCCTCGGACGAAATTTCGAATGGGATATCTCTTCGTGTCCCCGCGTGCACAAAACTGACAACACTCGCGTATTTGCTGAACGCGTCGCAGTTCTAATCGATTCCCTAGGACAGGCGATGATAATAAAAGGGGCGAAACATCATTTCATTAAAAGAAATATTATTACACGCAATAATTATCTACTCGCTACAGTATCAAACTGATCAAGAAATAAGTGAAAAGCAGAAACCAATAATCACGCGTAAGTGTAGCCGCCGTTCGTGAATCCTTTCCCGCAAAAGTTCGCGCAAAAAGAAATCTTCACCGCAAACATGTAAATGACCACCGTGTCGTTTCACGGAAATACCAATACAGCCCGCGATTTATCGTGCCATTGGACCCGGCCAAGCGGTCAGAAAACGTCCAACAGTTATGCCTTTGTGATCGTTACTCGTAAATTCCTGGAGGATGGAGGACGAACGAGAAATAGGATACCGAGAAATGTCCCCATTAAAAGCACAGTAACGGAAGGTGGAACGAGTCGAACGGCGCTGCGTTTCGTTGGCTGGACATCCGGCGGCCGATATTCTCGCGTTGGCTCGACGTCGATTCATTGGTATTCCGCCCATGTCGGAAACTTTGCGATAATTCGATGTCTCGACGACTGCAAGAGCAGCAACGGCAGCCTGGCTGGCCTCCGTCATCATCGTCGGACCAAAGCGGCCTACGTGACTTTTCCCCTAGCACGAGTTCCCTCTTCCGTGGCGCTAGTGTCCTCTCTGTTCCCCCCGTGGATGGCCCTCCTCGTCGTGTGCACTATCTCGAGGCCCGTTGCCTCCCTTCGTTTTACGATTTTCAGCGACGCGTGGTTATTCGAACAATTTTTTTTCTCCTGCCCTTTAAAGCGCGAGGAATTTCCGTTTACTCCTGTCTTTGTCCTTTTTTGTTTCCCACGGGAGGCGACGACGATTTTAGGGATAATAATGTATAATAGCGTAACCGGTCAGCCAAACCCGCGATAACAGATTCTGTTCAGATTGTGTTGGCAGGTTCTGCAAACAGAATGGCTGCAAATTTGATGCAGAATCTGCTGAACAGAATCTGATGGGGAATTGGCAGTAAAAACTGAGCACAACCCGCAACTCGAGCCGTTCGAATGGCCGTCTAAATCCACTTGAAAGGCTTAAGTTGCAGAATCTGCTGGGCTTGTGCTACAAATCTGCCTTCAGATTCTGATCAGCAGGTTCCGTTCGCCAAGTAGCCAAATGCGTAAGCCAAATGCGGACGCAGATGGCTACGGATCTTTAGACAGAGTCCGTCAGTTCTGTTGCCAATCTGCTGTCAACGTGCAGGCAGAACGGCTGTTAGGGTATTTTGTTTTAGGGGGAACTGCTAGCGTTGGCAGAATTCGTGGACACAATTTTCGCGTCGCGCTAATATATGATAGCTTTCTTATAAGTATCCGTTACATTTCTCATCGCGGCACGTTATTCCTGCGCAAAGAGAATCGTTTTCAACGAAGATTTTGGGCGATTGACGTTGAAATTTATCGCGATAATGTCCGATGCTGATTCCTGGTGCGTAGTATACGTTTCTCCATTTCGCCCCGATTTTCGGCCCATCTTATTCACTCTATTTTTCGATTGCTTGATATTCGTTCTGTTTTATGTTTTTCTATTTCCCGTCCACTAAATCACCGCTCAGCCTGTACCTTTTATCTTTTATCGTGCCATATTTCAGCTAGAACTCCGCTATTCCCACTCCTCGGATTCATCATGGCCGCAGAAGCGATCGCAATTTGTCAACGCGGTGCCGTCGATGCGTACTCCTTATTGCGCCCTAAATTCCATATTCTGTCGCGCCACGATCCTCCACTTAATTCCTCCATTCCCCCAACGAATCTTTATCGTTGCATCGTTGTTATTTACGACGTTCCACAGTAATCGAACAATTACGCCGATCGAGACGCTCATTCGTATCTATATCCCGGCGATCCATCGTCCTCGCATTTCGCGTCAACGTATTTGAACGTCATTGTCTCTTTTTTTCTTCCCCTTCTCCTCGCGCCTAAGGGGTTTGAATGTAAAAATGTAAAAATGTAAAAAATTGTAATCGAGTTTATGTTTCGATTTTACTTACGAGGGAAACAGATTTATCTTTCATCGAATTTTCAAATCGCTTTATGGAATGTTGATTGTACTGAAAATGAATGAAAACAATTTTTTTTTTAGTTAGGGTCCACGCGTAATTGAAGTACAAGGAACACTTTGTAAATTAATTGGCAGAGTATAAATATAGCAGAAATAAAACAAGAGTAGAGCTTTCGTGTTAATTAGAATTTCTTTGCATAACGAGTGGAAGTAAACGCGTTCTTTAAAATATTTTACATTTCCGCATTCAAATAACGCATGGATCGACGACAAATTAAATCGCCGGTCATTTAACATTGAATATTTCCTATGGGAAAAAGGAACATCGAATCGACAGAGTGTAGCTAATCTAACTTCGAGGGCTTTCTTCGTGGCTTCTAATGAAACTCGTAGAAACTAACGATCTTTGCTCTCATTTTATCGGGGTCAGTGATAGCAGCGAAACGTAACTCAACGAGCCATTTCAAGGGTCGCGGATCTTTGGACGGCACGAAATTAGACCAATTATAGAGCAGAATTACGGTCGGTTTCAACACTTTATGTTACATTGTCTTATAAAGAGCGCGGCGTTGTGTAATTTCTCATGTAAGTTATGTTAATTATGCAATTTATCATACACCGGGCGACGGGAAATATTTGAAAGTATTGTTTAATATATATGAATTCTATTTTAATATTGTTTAACAATGTATCAATAATGTTTTTAACATGTATTATATTGATACTAATTCTGATCTATATTTCGATGGCCACTGTGCGTGCGTAGAAAAGTCTATTATACTATGCATCTAACAACTAAAACGCAGGAATATATTGCACCGTAATTGATAATTTGACCCAATTTATGCCTCGCTAACCGTTTTATCAAACTCGCAACACGGCCAATTTTCCGATTGCATTCTTGCGCGCGAAGATAAACGCCATCAACGCAACCGAAAACGAAGCAATATAAAGCACAAATGGAACAAAGTGACACGCGATTCGATTCGAATCGATTCCATAAACTTTAATTGGCGAAATGATACCTGTTGACGTTCAAATTGTCATTACTTTCAACGTTCCCAGGTATATCATTTGCTCGCTGGTAATAACCATCGGATCACAATGCAATAAACGATATAACCGAACGGGGAATGAACGTTGATAGAATTTGTGGGTGTGCAATTTCGTTTGCGACACGCTACTATCAATGAGAGTCTTTGCGCACGGACATGTGCGTATAATGGACGTGTACCAAGGAAGCAACATTTTAATTTATTCACTGAGCACACTGACCAATTGTAGACAACAATTTCACTGGGTAAAGCATAGCGCGACGTATCAATACGTCGTGTAACAGCATGTTAATGCGCGAACGTAAAACTGGTTCACATTAAAATCGATACCATAGAATAACGTGATGTTACGTGCCTGCCGATGAATTGTAAATATCAGAATGTTACGTCGGAAGTTGTAAATGCATTAATACAATCATTTATTTTCTTTGATTTTCTAAAAACTGGACGCAAAGACGACTCAATTTTCTCTCAAATCCCGCGGAACGAGAAGACGCGTCGCTAGGAAATATTTCGAGGAAATTCCGTCAAGCCAGCGGACGATTATTTTTCATGAATTCCGTTAATTAGAGCGGCCTGATTCGTTTAGTCCGAACCGAGTTTCATCCTCTGAATGAAACAGTTCATTTGTTCTCCGTCGACTACGACGAATTTCTATCGAGAGGACCGAGAACGTCCGCCGTGATTGTGTATAATGCCATTATCGACGAACCGCGTACTTTGATAAACTCGAGCACCCAACTATTTTCTCCCCTCCCCCGGAATAATTGTGTCTTTTGTCACGATTGAATGTCTTGCGGGGAATAAAAATACTCCACGATATGTCGCAGATAAAAGTGATCAGCAGCGCGCAGAGTTGCGCCGAATCTGTACAAAAATTTATTCTACCACTCGGTTTAAAAAATTATAGGGTGGTTAATTCTTCTCGCCACTCTGCGGTTGTATCGTTGCCCGCTGTTATCGATTCAAGGGAACATCGGGGTGTAAAGTTATGGGATAATCATTTATTGGAAATGTATTATATTATAATTCATTGATACTGATAAATAATAACGTGCTGTATTGTTCGTTCGGTATGGATCGCAGTCGGATAAGAAAGAAATAAAGGTTCACCCCTTTTCAGACACGCAAAAAAATATAATTATAATATATAAATAGAACGAAAAATATAATTTATTCCCCGTGTTTTAACACCTTTGGCGGATCGGGCTTTCAAATTTGCGCGATTCACCCTGTGCATAGCTGGAGAGTTTTTATTTATTCGATCCCGTGCGCTCGCCCTGTCGCTGTCTTCAATTGTCGACGAGTAGATCCTGTAACGAAATACCGGAATTACTGGGAATATCAAAATATTTCGTTTTAATGGCGTATCCCGACGGCGCGAAAAATATATAACCAGGTGAACAGTAAATCCATCCAGGCGCCGGTTATCCATCGACTGAACCCTCGAACATTAAATTACAACTTCGGATCCGCGGCTATCGAATTCTCGGTCGCGGCGTGAAATTCGATTTTCCAGTATTAATTCTTGCCCGGCTTTCAATATTAGTTTACACAGTGTAACACGATTCCGAGGGGACAATCGATTCACGGAACACAAGCCTGAGTCAGCGTTGAAAATTCGTCCAGAAAAACGGCCTGTATTGTTCCCGTTCAATCTAATTGCCCGGATGATTTCTCGTAAATTCGGAAAAGGATTCGTTCTGAAATAATCTGAACACTGATGCCCGCGGGCGATAGTCGTTCGATGAAGCAAGCTTATCAAAACACGATAGGATATTCTGTGATACGGATTGTCCACGAAACACAGTTCGGTAAAATAAATACATAAGTTGCAGAACGAATTTCACCGATCGCGTTCGACTTTCTGTTTAACAATAACTCTGCGAGAGCACAGTTGTTTCTCTACGTTCTTCGACACCCCTATAAACGATCCTTCCCGATGTCTCGAAACTTTGTTATTTCACTTTGTTATCATCGCGAGAAGATTCTCGAAACTTTGTTATTTCGAAAGTTTTAACTTGCCATTCCATCTTCCACGAACACACACTTTGCCTCTCTCTCTCTCTCTCTCTCTCTCTCTCTCTCTCTCTCTCTCTCTCGCGCTCTCCTTTTTTTTCTTTCATCTTTGGCGATGTCGCGGGGGCACAGATAATACGTACAGCGCATTCTTTGCCGAACAAGAGGATCGTATCTTTTTCCAGCTTTCCCGGGTCGACTCGCGAATATCCAGTGAACTTCCGGCAGCACGGAAACTCATTTTCCGCATCGACGGCCGACGAAATTGTCGCGATTTGCCTGCTGGAGAACGGCCCGTAAAAATCTATGGCCGGGCCATTTTCTCTCCATCCGACCGATCTTTTGTGTTTGCCGATTTTGAAAAATGATTCCGAGACCGCGCGTACCCACGAACTCTTCAAACCCCCCCCCCCCTTCCCCGTTTCAGTCACGAATCAAATTATGAACGACCACGAAGGACGACGAGCAATCACTTTCGTTTCGCGAATCAAGTGAGTAAACGCATTCGTTGCTGGTTAAGAAAAAGCTTGACTCAGATTTTTGTTACACGTGCTTCTTCATTCGTAATGAATTGTGAACCCTTCGAGTATGTAATACTATGTATTATACTACGGTAGTTATTGGAAAGGTATAATAACGGTACGTGTTAAATCGCAGGAATTTACAGTTCTGCGTTATTTTTATCTCGTGGTCTGGCCAGTTGTTGATGCACGCGAATTTCCGTGAACGCGAAACATCGAGAGGGGATGATATCTTTTGAATCTGTTTCTGAATGTAAGAGATTTCGGCTGCGAGCGCCGTAGCTGGGCATCTGGGTTACGTCAGCGCGGGGCCTGATAGCGCACGTACCCATAGGAGACCATAGGCTGAAGGGAAATACGTGAACGAGACCCTTGAAGCCATGGCGCCTGGAAAAACCCCGACAAGGCGTCCTTTTTGGCGTACACGATGCATCAGGGCATTCTTGCATCGATCGTCGAACGTAGAAGTCGCATTGACAAACAACAGAGTACAAACGGAGTAATTATTGTCGAGACCGTGTAAAGATGACCTGACACATCTTTTACACGCTTCTATATCTTTCTACGCTCCAGTATTGATTTGTATAGCTTTTGGAGATAATAAATAAGGAATAATAATAGAAGCTTTACACGTTCGTTCGGTTTTATGCAATTAATCTTACATGAAACAAACGGACATACGTTTTTCGTATATACTCGTCGAAATGAACGTCTCGGCCAGAGACGTATAATTCCGGAATTCCCGATCGATTCCGAAATTCGAAGTCGGACCAATGAAAATGGGAACCGGTCAAACGTTCGAGCGCCTGCCGTTTTATAACGAAATTAACATCTGCAGAACGGACGATATAAACGTATTCGGGGATATTGATTCGTAAAACAAACAACCCACCCCTGGTTCGTTCAGTACACAGTTACTGCAACGCGTTGATTCTGTAACCAACGTGGCGCGAGATAATCAAGCGATGCAAATTTTTCTCCAGCATAGCTGGCGTTGACAAAATAAACCTTCGTCCACCCTGTTGTATATCGATTGCGCGTCATCGACCGCTATCGATGCCGTCTCGTCGGGCCGTGATCGAGGGCGGAGGGGTTCGAGGAATCTCGGGAACAATTGATACGAAAGTAGGGGATGAAGAAGGTATGCGGGATAACGGGAGAAATGGGGAAGAACGGGATAATAAATTGGCCGTGTGAAATGTGTCGGTTCAGCGTTTTATAAGTTTCCAATGGGGAATAGAGGAACCTTTCGAGGATCGTTTGCGGGAAGGATCGTCCTTGAGACGCGTTGGTTCTTCGAGATGGCGTAATTTTCTAGCTTATACCCATTTCTTGTCGCCCTCGACAGCTGTCTAATGCCTCGGCTAATACTTTGAAATTGCGCGACGGCCGTGCGGGCTGGTTGATATTAAATTGTCAGGAATCGTGGGAATTCCGCGCGTGGAGCGAATGCCCGTGTGATTTGTTCGCCGCTGGAGGACGAATGGAAATACATCGGAGTTATAGAATATTTCGAACGGGGTCTGCTATTGAATTTGCGGCGAGTTTTTAGGGTTATTTAATTTGTCGAATTTTAACGGGCCGAGGAATGAAAATGTTGAATGATCTGATTTGTAGAGAGGATGGACGTTCGTGGAATTGACGGTGCAAGATAATACGTGGAATCGCGCGATATGTGATTATTATGAAGATTGGTTATGAATGTATTTTAATATTGCTTATCACAATTTAGTTACTTTTTCATTTTGTTTTCGGAGCGTGCTGAACGAATCCGTACAGCGTCTCGCGAAATTCTCCGTATGCTTAAAAACATTGTGCATAACGATTTCATTTTTGTCTTGGTTTCATTGCTTTTCAAGTGTGTTATATTATTATGATAATAGACAACCATTTGTGTATTTACAGATCGTTGTCATTCTAGCTCGTCTATTTTTCCTGGCTGATTACGGTGAGTACTGGAATTCCGCAAATATAATTCAGGGGGAAATAAAACTAAAAAGAGAGAAATTATTACTATCACAATTTAACATTTTTAGTACCATGACTATAACCATTGCCTTATCGAGCATATTATTAATAAACAGCATAAAACTCAATAAACCTAATCACCGGTAATTATTCAGCTCGAGAAATTGCTTTAACTCACATAAATCAACAAATAAATAAATCTCAACGACAACGATCTCAACGACAATTCACGTTATTCGCACAATATACACACATGGTACTAAAACATTTCGTCGTGCTAATTCTGGAAACTATTCGTTTCTTCCGCGATGTACTACGAAAACATAACTCAGAAGACGTTCTATCGTTGATTCGTTGCTTCAAGTCAATAACGAGGAAGGGCCATGATTCTGACATGGCAGAAATCGATCTATCGAACAGAGATCGAACCCCCGGCCCGTGGACCAGAAATTCCCCGGAAATGACTGTTCCTCGTGTATGTTCCGGCAGTCAGCCGCGAGATTTATCGCAAATTTTCGTGCCTCGATCTCGAACGCTGCCAACGAACCGGTCATGGCACTAGTATGCGTCCCATAGTCGATGCACTTCCGTGCGTCCCCGCGATTTGATAGACTCGAACGATATGGGCCGATGCTCGCCTCGAATAATTCATACGCGGTTTGGCAACCAAGTGAGAAGCGCATTCATGCCGACGAAAAAGGAAGACGTTGATTTTTCCTGGGATCTTAAGGAATTTTATCCTTTCGCACCTACCTTATCTTTTTTGTTTTAATTTCTCTTCGGTTTCCTTTCTTCTCTTTGTTGGAAATGGCTTTATTGAATTACTCTCCTTAGCTTGTGATTTTATAATATATTTCATTGACCACGCAATAAGAGTGACTTCCTTACTGCATCAATGGTTTGAAGGAACTAACCGCATCCAAATTAACGGACTGACCTGAAGCATAGACGACTAATCTCGTGTGCGTGCGGGGCCCTATCGGTTCTCATACAAACAACAGCTCAAACCTTATAAACAGGATGAAAGGAACTGTATAAGGCATCCCCTCTCACACGAGAATGAAACGTTAATTTTTGTATTGATTTTTATTGAAAAATCTAACACTCTTTACCTTTAATTCGATCCAATTTTAGCGTCACTTTAATTTGACTCAATTTAACGTCATTCCATTTCAGTACAATTCGAGTTTTCTTTCGCACTGGCCTATGCATAATGATCGGAGTTCGGGGACGATGGAAACAAGGAGTGATAGCTTACCCGCATTCGCTTTTAAGATAGCATTTTTCATGCAATTTAGAGCAACGAATTTAGGCGAGACACCGCTTTTTAACGTTTCGCGTGATTCATTGCCGATGCAGGCATCGATGAAACTGGATTTACGCGAGGCAATAAAATCAAGTAACTTGCGAGTCTGATCCGGGGTGCTGGATAAGGCTGCGGCGTTTTTCAAATCCGTCTTTATAGACTTCGGGCTGTTCTTCGGCCTCGTGTCGCACGTGATGTACGAGGCGGGCATGATCTTTTCATTGTTGGCATCATTTTTAAACTGCGATGCAGCGTGGGGGAACCTTCGCCTGAAGTTGCCAACGATCAACAATAATAATAACAGTAATAATAGCGTTGGGACTGGTACCAGCCGGAACAGCACTAAGAATAATAATACCGTGGAAGATAATTCTAATGAATTAAATATAAAGTATTATTAAATTGTGCCTCGGAGAGGATGATACAAGGATGGCGATGCAAAAGTTACGAAATATGAGAAACATAGCACCTTTAAATTACCCAACCTTTTAAAAAGGTACAATATCGAAATAAAATATTGCGTAATTAAATCGAGAATGTCGCGCCATACCCAATTAATATATTAGTACGAATAATAACCATTTCGGCGTCAATAACGGAAAGGAATGTTAACACCCCCGTAAGGGAAGTTCAGACAGTAGTGCGTTAAGTAAAGTCAACAGGAAGGAAACTCGCAGTATACCACACGCGCATAAAATCAAAGAACCTATAAAGAAGTGAAGTCAATCTTTCCTGAAGTGGCCCGTGGACCAGTGACTGTAAGAAAGAAACAGATAGAAGAAGAGGGATGGGGGGAGGGCACGAAATTTGGGGATGAATCCTTGTAGGCGGGTGCAGGTTACGACACATTTCTGTCCAGGCACTTTACTATTTATTAGTGAGAAAAACGAGGCGAGGGTCAAATCTCGTCGAAAATATCCAGCAGGATTGAAGAGCACTGCAGTAAACGCGAGGGGTGCGCACCCCTCTCCCTTCATTTCGTCGTTTTCTCTCTTGCCCGACCATCCTCGCCCCTCTTTCATCCCTTATCCAACGTTGCATTGTGCGTGTCTCATTGTGTCGGTTCCACGAGGGTGGTTTCTCTTTTTTTTTTTTAATTCGCCCTCCCTTTTCTTTTTTTTGACGGTCCACCCTGCCCTCTCTGTCTATCGTAGATTCTCCTTTTCTATCCGCGTTTCACTTTCCGCTCCGTTTTTCAGCTTGTTACGGGGTTTTTTCTCGTTTCTTTTTCCGCTGTGTCCACCGTTGTCCTTCTGTTTTTGAGTTTGTTCTTTGCGCAACAGCTTTCTGCCTCCCACGGATTCTATTCTCTCTTTCCGCAGCCCCTTCTTTCATCCCTTTATTTGTATCTCCTTTCCTGGATAAGGCTCTTTAAAACAGATCAGAACGCTAAACGTAATTGGTATTCTGTTCCTTTCCGATTTCGTCCTTCATCAATTGAATTTCACTGAGTAAAGTTGAGGTCTTAATATTGTGTGCGTGCATATTATTATAAAAATATTGTTGCTTCAATTTATGAAGAATTTCAACGGCCAAAGACTCGATACCGGTTGATTAAGATTTACACAATTCTTCTAACATCTATTTACCAGAATTTCGGTTCTAGCGGGTCATCAATTTTCTTGCTCCCCCCCCCCTCTATTTTTGTTTCATTTTATGCAAACACAGTTTCGATTTTCGTCCATTCCCATTTAATTCGAATTTCGCGCAATTTTATTTCGCAGAGTAAATTTTCGGCCAATTGCTTTCCTCTTTCAAAGTTATGTACTATATCCACGTTTCTTCTGTTTCTTTATATTTTTCTCTACATAAAGATCTCCGGTGCAGTTTTCTATTCCTTACAGCTCCCCCCTTCCCCCCTCCTCCTCCTCCTCCTCCTCCTCCTCCTCCTCCGCGACGTTACTTTATAACACAACCACCCTGCTCCTTATTTTGTTCTTCCGCCTTCCATTCGGTGTTTCCCTTGTTTCCATTCATTTTTTATTCCACGGGGATTCGTCTTTCCCATTTTTCCCACCTTCATCTTTGCCTTCCCATATTTTCTTCCAGCGCGATCTTCTGTCTCCGTTCTCGTATTTCGCAGTCCCTTGATCACGCAGTGGCTTTCTCTCAATTTCCCATCCCTCGACTCCTCGGACTCTTGTTCTTTTCTTACGCGTTTTATTTTTGCGCAGCTCCGCCCCCCTTTCGATTTGCACATAGTTCCAGACATAATTACCTCCGCCGGACGCTAAATCGTGTCGCTTCTTTCTTCGACGTTTGTGTATATTATTTCGTTGCTTCGCGCTGTTACGCTATCTCGCGCGTTACGTTATTTCGGTTCAAACAATTTTCCACCGTTTTCAATCGGACGTTTCATACTCGTGCACGGTAATTCAACCACCACGACTTCTTGTACGCGGTCCTTTCCGCTCCTCGAAATATTGCCTTCCGCAAATGTTCATTTTTATGTTCCACGCAGACACTTCCGCGCGTCGCTCTACTCCGACTCAATATACAAGCTATTTTCGTATTATTTCGAACTCGGCTGTCTACAAATTTACTCCTTCGCGCTCCCTACTTTTGCACACCTTTATTGCCGTTTCATATTCCCCTTTGAGCACCTGCGTTCTTTTCACTTTTGTATTATTCCGCGGAAAAGACGCCGAGAAATTTTCCCATTGACATTTCGTGCATTCACGAAATTCCCATTCGCTACATTTCCGTCCGCCACACTGTTTTCAGTTCAGTGTTACCAATTCGTTGTCTATCATTATTCGCTCTACCTGTCCCCCTCTCATTGTCACAAACGGTGCTTCACATTATTTCCGACATACCTGTCCACAAATCTGATATTTCACACCTAATACTTCCGCGCGAAATTGCAATACAAATTTAGACAAATTTTTCCCCTGGATAAACCTTCTCCCATTCCTCGCTATTTCTCCCGCAGTTACTAAAAAAACTATTACAAAAATCCTCCGAGACTCTGTCTTCCAGGAATGAATCTCTCAGTGCAAAAAATTTTTGCCCATTTCTAAAGTCACCCGCCCCCTTTCCGTCTGCCAAAAAATCCAAGCGTCCCCCTTTTTTTCCCGTCCAGTGTTTATATCTGCTTCGAAAACCTTTGCCAACCCCGTCCTCCGCCATTCTTCTTCGCCCGCACGCTTACCCTCTGCCACCGAAGCAACCCCTGCATCTTCCACACCCTGCCAACCGTCTTCCGCCAGGAACGTCCCCCCAAAGTCCCTTCTTCGTCGCCACGTACGAACACAAGGGAGGAAACGCGCGTCGCTGCCGAAAACCGTGGCAAGGGGCGCGTGGAGGGAGGGGGTGGGTTAGTCGCAGAGACAGGGGACGCCGTGTTTCGCGTTCACCAAGCGAGAAGGGTGCCTCGTTAGCACGGCGAGGAGCCACCCTCTACGCCAGGACTCGCAGCGCGTCTGTAAAATTGAATCTTTTGTTTCTGTGACGCCGTACCCCCGAACGCGTTACATCGCGGCCGGCTTGCTGTCGGCTAGGCCGCCCCTCTTGTTGTCGCTATTGTTATTATTATTATTACGGCGGCGGGCGCGCGACCGCGTTGTTCTTTATATAGTCGTCCGGGCCATCGTTACCCGATCGACGTTCGCGGGGTGCAGTTCGTTACGGAAAATCGAAATTTCATTTTCGGCCGGTTTAATTGGTTTTCGAGATCGGGGTGGACTTCGCCTTTGTTATACGCGTTCTGAGGATGATGGGATGCGTACAGGTACGAATTTACATTTTGTGATTAGAGAGAGAGAGAGAGAGAGAAAACTGCCACCCCCGGGGGTGCAACTTGTATTTAACGAATTGATGTAAACCCGAGGTAAAGTGATTTCGATGGCGTAACTGAAAGAAGAATCGGTTGGGTGTGCAATAACAAACCCCTGAGTTTTAATATACTTTCGTAAAACACAACCAACCCCCCCTCTCTTCCGAAATACATTTCTGTGGATCGTGTTTCTCGTCGAAATGAAATAATATCGTTCCCTCGGCTGTCCGTCCGTTAAATAAATTTCACTGTTGACACGCGCAGTTCCGACGGAATCATTTTCAATATAAGAGCGTCCCCTTTCTCCCGACACCCTTTTTACACGCGTGTCGCGCGCGATACAGGGTGGCCTGCGATACAGGGTGGCCTGCGAAACACCGTAGTTGGCTGTAATTAAAATTCGTGGCAACCGTTCGACCGTTGTAGCATAATAATCGTTGGACCGAGCGTCGCTATTATATCCGAACGTTCGCGAAACAACGCGAAGAAATTCGTTGAACGACGGTCGCGTATAAAGTAATGAAAGGGTTCGTTGAATTTACATGGAATTTGTACAGTCGACGGAAACTGTACCTGTCCTCTTGTGTATCATTCGCGCACTTCAGTTAGGCATTACGAATTCTCACGCTTCTTCGACGTATTCTTGCCGCCTCTGTTTACCAGTGACCGATAATTCGCTGGAAATTGTCCACAGTTCATGTCGGAGCCGAGTCGACGAAGATTTCTGGAAAAATTAGCGATCGGATCGATCGTTCAGGCTAACGTCTGACACTAGATACCAGATGATCAGTCTGATCGCTAGATTCGCCAAAAATCTTCGTCGACTCGGCCTCGAGATGTATAGATAATAGGGGAACATTTTTCAGGCGACTCAACGTTGCAATTATTCCTTCGAGATCGTTGGGGGCGTTGTTTGCACCATGGCGGAGAACCGGTGCACAGTTAGATTGTCCGTTTCCCCGGATAAATGGAATTGGACAGTTTCGCGAACAGCGTTCCAGACGATGACGGTCCGTTCTTGGCGAAAACTCTCGAAAACGGAAGTTAAATTGCTCCCCGGGGGGAACGGCGAATGGTCATATCATCCCTCGAGCCAGCGGCTATAAACAGCTGTAAACAGTCTTTCGGTTTTCGCGTCTCCGAACTTTCTTTTATTGGAGGAAACGAGTCGTTAGAAACTTTTAAATGTATACATACGCGTACACGTGTATCTATACGCTATCCCGATGTTAATTTTCCGAATAACGGTCGTCCGTTTACCTTCGGTTCTTAACAACTTGGCCCGCGGTTGGCGATAAATTGAGCAAACGTTTCATTATTAAATTTCTTCGAATTATTTTCCTACTCTACTAATCGCGAATCGTTCATTCTACATATTATTATTGTTTACTATTGCATTAAATAGATGTCGAATACATACTACACTGTACTATTTTGCTTATTATAATTGCAATATTAATATTCATTACTCTTTATCATTAAATATTGCCGTTGGACTGCTACTATTTATTCGCAATTAGTAGTAATACTATTTCTATCATAATTCCATTATTAATTAATAATTCGCATACGAAATTTCATCATACGAGGTTAATCAGTAGAAGCAAGACGTTCTCTTGCGGTGCCAATTGTGAGAATTCGACTCTTCTAAATAATAAGCCTGCCGAGAACTTTTGTCCGTTTTC
The DNA here is from genome assembly GCA_948146005.1 of Nomada fucata. NCBI lineage: Eukaryota > Metazoa > Arthropoda > Insecta > Hymenoptera > Apidae > Nomada > Nomada fucata. The sequence goes on from OX411276.1 coordinate 12,825,744, forward strand.
GAGTTCAAAGAAAACAATACATTTCCGATGCATTTATGAATATTCGCCGGACGATATACAATACAATAATTCCCGTCGTTGCTAATGCACGAGTTGTCCGGAGAGTTCAATTTAATTCGAGCAATTAAGCGCATAAGTTATATACTATAACTTAGTATCCAATTTAAGTAAATCAGAAGCGCCTATATTTAGAAATTCAACTGGTAAAATGTGGCAGCCATATAACGGCGAAGATGATATTATCGGACAGGACTTTAATATTAATATTAATAATAATTTAATATTAACCTTTCACAATACCAAATAATAAATACATATTATCATTAATATCTCCACTGTTCTCCCCGTTTCCTCTGCCACTTTCAAACAACCGTCCACCATCGTCATTAACTTAACGAACAACGCCGCCGTCACCTCGTCGAACGTCCTCCCTCTCCCGTTCGACAGAAAATCCACCCTGCGCGATCTTTTCCGTATCGTTCTCAGGTGTGCCCGCACATACGACGGCCGCAACCACCGCCGCAACAAATATATCCAATTCGCCGACACACACTTCGCGCTATCGGATAAAACACCCGCGGATCAGCGAACGAAACGTACATAGTACCCGTGGATTTACCGTCTCAACATAAAGCCCACGTCCGCGTTCCCGTTCCCTTTATCGTTTCCATAAACGTAACGGGATCACGGGCACGCGTTCGTGCACGTGCCTCGCCGTTCTTGCGGGAAATCAGATCGCTATCCTAGCCGCGATTTTCGCGGAGCAAAGAAAAGCACTGTTTGCCAGGGTGTCGGCGAATTTATTCCGCGGCCAATTCCGGCCGTTCGCCCGCTTCATCGGCGCGATAAGGGTTGGCCGACGACTCAGCATTTTTATTCGTTACAACCGTAAGAAAACAGCGGAGGGATTGGCCGGCCAGTGCTGGTGCAGCATCGATATCTCGAGTCGAAGGGGCGGCTTCTGTCCCGGTCGTTGGATTATCCGAGCCAACGAGTCGGGACCGTTTCGCGCGAGACGGATTTCTGTCGCGCACTTTTTGCACCAGGCTGCGCCTTTGGGGCTGCTTTTGGGGACGTTTCGGAACGTTTGTTTCGGTGGGAAAAAGTGGCACGCACTGCGCCGTCCCTCGACGGATTACCGTTGGGACACGGTGGTTCTAGTTCGAGTTCCCCCGACGGGACACCAGCTTTCCGTGGCGAAAATTATTTCAGCGTTATTTCGACGCCTGGGTTAATAGCACGGCGGGTCGTTGAATTCGTCTCGACGTCGGGTACGACATTACGAAGTCGAGAATGCGTAACGACGTGTCAAAATTGTGGTGCCCCCGAATTTCTGAGAAGAGCAAAGTATTTGTTGAAATCTTTTATATTGAAATTTTGTAGAAGGCTGATTAACTTTTGTCTGACACGTTTTCTTGTCCGTACATTTCTATTACTTCATAACTTCATTACTCCAGTAAATATAGATCGTCTGTTTCTCAAAATCGATGCAGAGAAAAACAATCGAAAACTGCTGCGGTTAATTCGTTTGCGACGCGCAGAATTAAGCATAATTGAGCGTGATTAATTTTAATTGCGCAGAGTGTGACGACAATTTTCTAGTAATAGAACAGAGTGCGGTAATAATATTATTATCATTCTCGTTCCTACCATAATCGTTATCGCTCGCAAATAGAGAAATACAAATCTTACATAAACGCAGAAAATAAATTTGGGAAATAATCAAATGTATAGATACGTAAGCAAATGGCTATGTACGCGTCGATTAAGCAATATCGAACTATAAATACAATAGCAGGATAATACAGAAGATAGCATCGAAGGAATCATTCATTACCTAAAACGATCAATTCCTCGAAGATTCTCCTCGCGAACTCGATAGCTTCGTCGTAATTGTCACGTGAAATGCCGCCAGTCGAAATGCGTTTAACAAATAGGAGTAATATCTTCCGGATAAGTCGGCACATTTGAATAAAACGAAACTTCCCTCGAAGCTCTAGCGTGCGCGAAACTTTTGAGCAGCGGTGTACATAATGTTCAGTTCGTAGTCGGTGGAACTCGTTCGACCCGGACGATATTAGGGGTAATAGAAAATTATGTCTGCTCCTCCTTGCTCCTCTCATCAACCCAACCCACGCGTTTCCCCGTGCCGTCTCGATCCGTATTAATTTCTGCGAACGTAGGCGATAAACGGGAAGAATGGAACTGTCGGATTTCGCGATGCTCCGTGAACGGAGAAAACCGGAGGCTTTTGTCGGGCGCGATTGGAAATTTTCTCTTCTGGGGTAGGGAGAATTTGTTGTTAGGAGTTCGTCTACGACTGTATTTTATTGAACCGTTCTACGGGTGGATATTGTCTGTAGTTCGAGAAAGATATTACAGTTACCGGGGCTATTCGACTGGTCATTCGTTTCGCTAACAATTTCAAGTTCAGCCGTGAACTGGAAAGCAAATCCGGTACTGTTTGTGCGCGGCGGATGGATTGTTGGGGAAAAGCTTTGCAGATCAGAAGCAGGCGAAAGCGTACAGCGGTTCTGGGGAAATAACAGATTGGTTCCAAATGTGAAAACCCATTACAAATAATAAATTGCTTTCGAACGAATCGCGGAGGAATCCTTAACTAAATCTTTGTTTCACATTTATCCGTTTCGCCTGGTTTTCGATCTTACACACTCTTGTACCCGAGGCACAGTGTATGCGATTCGCGCAACTTCTCCATAAAACGTAGAGAATAACGTAAATGGACAGAACGCGAGATGAAACTACGAATACGAGAGAAAATAGCAACGAAAGCTTCGATTGTAACGAGCTGAGTATCACAAATTCGAGCGGGCATTTTTCAAAAGACTCACTGCGAACCTTGCTGAACAGAAATACAGTAAATCTTCTAAATTCGTGGAAAAACAATCCCTGCGAAAATAGAATTATCCACATGCTCGACGTTACAACGACTAAATGGCACTCTCACGAGGGAAGACTCTCAACTTGTCGACTCGGATTTTAATATCCTTATGCAGTTTGATAATACACAATGAAACCACAAATAAATAAAAAAAAAATCAATTAACCGGAAATCGAACCCGAGACCTCTACGGCACAAGCTATACACCATTCTCACTTGGCTACCAATCTTCTTGAGGATTCTTCCCTATTTCTAGAAGATATGGCCTCACATAGAAGGTATGCAACTTTAATTGTTAATATCTTCAAAGTTTCTGAATAACTACACCTAAAAAATAAAATATTACGTAAAATATTACGTAGACCATCAGGAGCCTGTGTATTATCAACTTGCAAAAGGACATTAAAATCCGAGTCGACAAGTTGAGACCCTTCCCTCGTCAGATAATTCCCTTTCATTTTTTCGTAATCACAGATTTCCTTGCGCTGTCGCACAATCGTCGTATCGCCGCTCCGCGTTATCACACCTCCGTCGTACACGTTCGCCAATATTTCCACTCATCGCTATCCCCCCCCCCCCTACCCCCCTCTCCCTGTAAATAATTCATTCGAGTGGCTTCGTCTCGCGAATAGTTCATTCGGTTGGCTTTGTCGCGCGAATAGTTCGTTCGAGTCCCTACCGAGTTTATCACGAATCTGTTTTAATACACAAAGCAACGCGCTACCTATGCAGGTGCATTAACGAGGGAAACCACGCGGGACCGGGTCCGGCACGGCGGTCGTGGAACGTTGTTTCCCGATTTTCCTCGTGGTTTCACGCTTATCCGGATACGCTTTCAGCGCTTGTCACGCTTCCTACAGGGAAATTCAGCCCCGGGCCATTCTCCGTTTTCCGTTCGAACGTCGTCCAACCACCGTGGACCAGCGGCGTTACCACGACGAGGACAACCCTTGTGCTCCTCGCCTGGCTTTTCCCAGTTTGCTGTGGCGCGTCGTCTGATACGTCGTCGAGCTTTTCTGCGCGTATACGTGCGTGTACATGCGCGTGTATAACAGGTATTACACACCTCTGTCCTCTGCCTTTTCGCGAGCGCGAAACGGAGTCTCGTTGCGGAAAGAAGGGCAGGGAAATTTGCTCGCCGGATTACAGCTGGTTGGAGAAACTTATTGTCCGAATAGATTAGAACGCTGCGGGGCAATTCGATGGTTCGAATTCGATCGCGGTTGCGGGGAGAGTGGACGGTTGTATCTTTCTGCTGGTTCTTTCGATATTTGTGGGGGGGTTTTTTTTACGGTGGACGTGGGTGCGCTGCGATGATCAAGTTTGTCGAGCGCAGTCGTTTGCGGACTCGTTCGCATACGTACGTTTGCGTCGAGGGCGGTTGACAAAGTTGGGAACGTTGCTTCTCTTTTGTTGTTTTTTTATATTTCGGTGAGATATAGGCGGAAGTAAATATTGTCGGACTGTCGTATTTGTTGAGAACAAATATATTGTCTCGCAGTGGAGATTGGAATAGATTGTTTATTCGGGGGTTTGTTGTGTAATTGTTTTATTCGTGAAAGGTCGAGCAGCATTATTGTATTATTTGTTGGCAGCATTCAGAAAACTGTCAGAATTACCGTTAATAAGCGTCGCTTTTCAGTGGATCAGTTGCGATCTCAGTTATCTCGCAACTAAATTGAACAAATCGTGGACATTTGAATGCGAAGTGCAATCGTGTAATAATTCTGAAGATCAAAATGAACGACGTCTGTCTTTACTTCAGGCATAATTCCAACTATAACGTAATGCCTCATTGAAAGAATGCATTAAATTACTAAAACCAAAAAAAACTACTTAACACGTTCCCTGCCGCGTGGGGCGTATACGCCCCACGCTGAACTTTCCGTTCAAGCCATTTGGTATTATCATTGTAAAGCGAAGAATTTTTTAAAAATTCATTATGGAGTCGATTATGGACATAATAAACAAAATAATACAAATGTAAAGCGTGGGGCGCATACGCCCCACGCGGCTTGAACGGGAAGTCTTCAAAAAACGGTCTGGCAGGGAACGTGTTAAATCACTACAAATTCCTAGTTTTCATTATTATTTCCTACGATCCGTACACGATTTGGTTCCCGTTTTCCGAGCACCGTGTATATACCAGCAACGAGTACACCCCTCCCCATCCAAATATGCACATACTATATACCATCTTTCCCCTCTTTTCTCTATCTCCCAGCCTCTGTTCCTTGTCCCGTCCTATGAACCGTGCCGTAACTCCTTTTGTTTTTTTCCCCCGTGGGCGCATCATTTTAATCTTTATCTTCTTCCGGTCCCGTGCTCCCTCCCCCTATTCTCCACGCTCGTTCATCCCTTCCATTTCGCCGCTCGTTACCCCCGTGGCCACGACGAATTTCTCGTTCGCCCGTGGATCGAGACAGAACGAGCCTGTTCCTTTGCATCGGCACGGAGAAACATCGTGGCAATAACACCGCTGCCAACGGAACGTACGGGAACGCCAGGGGTGCCGGAAGTTGGCGAACGAAACTGCACGTAGCATCGGCGGAAAAAAAAAAGAAACATTTCACTCCGCTCGCCTCTACGTTCCACTTTGTCCAAACGTGCCTCGAGTTTCCTTGAACCGACGCCCGGAAATGGAAACGGAAACGATTCGCATCCGCGATAATGCCACGGAACGTCGCTAAATAATAAAAAATAAGATGGCCACGGCATGTAGGACGAGGGTGAAAGGGCGTAGAATTTTGCGAACGTCGTTCGTGGTATCGAAAATTGTCTGGGAAGATAGTCGAGCCTGTTCGCGTCAGATCTCGCCTTGCAGCAGCTTCGCCAACCAATGGGCGCGGATACTGAGCCAGCGGTTTTTCTCTTTTTGTCAATGTTTTTTTTTTTTTAATTTATTGTAACGTTCCATGTATGTTGCATTACTTTGTTCACAGAGACGGAGGGTAAATTAACGGGGGATGAAAATAAAATCGATCTGTTTGCCTGGAAATGCGGTACTGTTGACTGCTCCAGGGAAAAGAATATTCTACGTAATTTTGCCACTGGTTGTTTATCTCTGCGGGAGCTTTCGAAAAGCGCGAAGCGGTTATACGAAAGACAACTTCTTTTTCCTAACGAGTCCCCACAATTCGTACAAATTAACGAAACAGACGGTCCAATCCACCTAACCCACAGAAAACGAACCAACGACGATTAACGATATTCTAAATACAAACGAAAATAGCGTGACATCATTAAATGTTTCAAAAGCAAGAAGTCCCAATACCTTTTCCAGAGACAATTAAAATCGAACAAGATCTCCCTTCGGATTCGCATGGAAATCCAAGCGCCTCGCAGAACCGTAAGCCGGTTCCCAGCGTCGCGACGCTTCTGCCGCCGCGTGTACCACGCGGTAGGCCATTCAAGAAATCCAGCAGACGCGTTTTTCGCGCACGTTTATGCGCGGTTGCATTCGTATAAATTCCCCGGGGTTGCTTCCCGGCGCGTAGGGACACGTTCGATGGCAGTAAAGAAGGGAGGAGAAGAGACGAGCTCGTTTTTCTCTTTCCGTCCTCCCCGTCGCGCACCACTTGCGGCTTTTCCCTCGCCCCTTTTCGAGCCAGTGGTTTCCGATATTCGAAGAGTTTGCCGGCGGCGATAAGGGGAATCTCATTGTTTCGTTCGCGAAAGGAATCGACGGCTCGTGTTTATTCGTCTCGGCTGCTGAAGCAACCGGCTGCATCCTGTAAACGTATTATCGTCCCGTAAGAGGGGTAACGTCGCTGTGGCTGTAATTGAAAGGCTTTAATGCACGAGGGATTGCGGGGGTGGAATTGTCTGTTGGAATTGCATGGATGGCGTGAGTGAAATGTCGCGATTCAGGGAGGAAGAAATGATTTCTGTATCGGTTCACTCGGGGTGGCTGTTGTGGCGATGGATTATTATTATCATTATTAATTATTATTATTATTGTTATTATTGTTATTATTGTTATTATTGTTATTATTGTTATTATTGTTATTATTATTATTATTATTATTATTATTATTATTATTATTATTATTATTATTATTATTCCAGTTGGTGACACTATTAATCAGAATTTTTTAATCAAATGAATAGACATTTGTAGACATGCGCATGTAAAATAATTTAGTTGGATGGTATATGGAAAATTAGTTGCATTATTAATTCGACTATGTTACTGGCTCAATGCCCGATTAAATGCAAATACGATTACTTGACCGCGTACAATTGCATTCCAACTGAACGATGTATGAAAGATTATTTCACTTGGCTGGGCAAATTTTATAGAAAGCTTGATTGTTATTTACGATTTCGATGGAAAGCCAAATTTTGTCAAACGGAACTACGCATCTAGTTCGCACTGTAAAAATCTGTTTCTCCTCTGCGTATAATAAACAATGCACAGGTTGCTCTGCGTCTTCGCCGAATTCCAACGAACGAGACCAACGAAATTGCCAGGCCAAGCGTCGCGGTGCTCCTCCGCATCCGTCATCCCAAAGCTAATCAAAGTAACGCCAAGCTGCGTTTCAATTTCCGATTCGTTTGATCTTTCAGCCGCGACGATGCAATCAACGTCTAACCCACTTGTCTCGTTAATTTTGTCCCTCCCTATTTTTTTTTTTCTTCATTCCCTTTATTTTTGATCCCCTTCCATTGCCCAGCTAGTTTTTCATAGAGCTGGACTCGAGTGCAATCATATTTCGAACGGGTATCGAAGGTCGCGTTACCCGAGACTGCACACGACAGGGTGGATACGAACATGTTGGATAACCTTCGACCTGATAGAGGATCCCGGGAACCTCGAGGACAAAAAAGAAAGGTCGACCCCTTCAAAGGGACAAGATAGTACCGTTCGATTCCTCTTTTTCCTCTTTCTTTCACTTTTTGTCTCCTTTTATCCCCCCGCCGCGACGTTAGAATCCGTCGAACCCGACGGCGCGACGCGTGGAAATTGTCCTTTGGACGTGTTTCATGCGAAAAGCATTACGGGAGGTGTGTTGAGGGTAAGATCGAACCACTGATAGTTTTTATACCTCGAGGAGCGTGTGTTTGCGGATTTACAATGGGCCTAGCTGAAGTGAGATACGCTTGTATGGAGTCAGTGGTACAGATACGACAGGATTCGAGAAGAAGTAGAAACGGAGCGAGGCTGGGGTTGTATTATCGTTTTGGGACGAAATGTGAGTGGGTTATGATAGAAATAGGGTGATCATGTGACGGAGGATACTAAATCGTGCGGTGTGATGCTAAATCGAACCGTGGAATTTGTACCAGATTAATTGAATAAATGCGTGATAGCGCTTCAATAAAACAGTAACATGTCGCACGGACAGTACAGTTTCATTTAACTTCAATAATCAACCCTTTTCATTGTTTTCGTCTCGATTCATCGTCGGGCTTCTCCATATGTAAACGAATGCAAACATACTTATCGCCATTATTTCATTATCCTTGTCATTACATATATCCTCGATTCGATCCTGAAACTTATGGGGTGGGTATTCTAGTTTGACACAATTTTTTCCCCTATTTTTACGAATTTTTGTCGAGGTCTTAGAGAAAGATTTTTGTACCGAACTTTTTACTGAGTTTTTACTACATCTTGGTCTGTAATGTAACTCTTTTTTTTTCATTAAAAATATGAAACAAGGATGACGTTACAGCAATTCGAAATCGATTTCTCTTTTTTCCATCAATTTGTGGCCTGTAAAATTGAAACGGAAATATATTTTTGCCTAATTCTGGTAGGGACGATAGCGACACACCTGCTGAGAATGTGTGTAAAAGATGGACCCGTTCGGTAGAATTTCAGGTATCGCGGTTACAATGTTATAAAACACAGATTTCAGAAAAACGCAAAACCGTAATATAACACGCGTATTGCGATACACCGTGCTCGACGCTCAGGTTCGCACTAAAGTATCGGAGACTCGGCTGCCGACGGTGCACATGTGCACTATAGACTTCCTGCAGAACAAAAGGGACAGTTTTTTCGAGAAAAATGTCTAGCAACTGGCAATGAGTAAGTGTCAAAAATAGAGAAGTGGTCCTTGCCTAGTTCCAAAGCCGGACTTTCCGACCTCTGCAGCTCTGTCATTTTTATGAAGTCAGACAAACCCTTTTGCACGTCCACTTTCTACAACACCTAATTTGAGAAAATGTAAAATAAAAAAGATGGATTTCTTTTCTCCCTCGCGCTAGAATACACCCCCCCTTAACGTTCACAAGTTTCACGCATATCCCAGTGACCCTGGGACTCGCGTCCCGAAGCAACCAAAATTCATCGCCCTCCTGCCCTCCGAAAACGGGGGAAAGAAGGAAAAAATGAAAAAAAGTACATCAACAGAGCTTCCCAACGAAGATAACAGCCCCGACTGTTATCTTCGTTGCACGGTTAATCTGATTATTTTCGCCACGTGTCCGACCCGCTCCAAAGGGACGAGAACGGTTTGCCTTTCGAAATAATTACGACGGTAACAGGATTGCGCTAATTAAAAATCGATACTTACACCGTGCCTCTTCGTATGACGCCGTTCGTGTTTACGGTCGGCCGCTCTGTCAAGGTAACGATCCTAATAAACTCCTGGACGCCGATGCCACGACCACCCCCGCGTGCAGGTTTCAGCCTTAAAATTTGTTGCTCCGCTACACTGTAAATCGCAGTTAATTGGCGCTATCGCTTGAGCGCGTAAAATACATCCGAGAATCGAAACGGTTCCTTTTTTTCTCTTTTTTTTATCCATCGAGAAATACAGCCGACAGATAACTTGGACGTGCTTTACAACGTTCTTCGGCAGAATTCAATTGCCTCGTCGAGATTTTAAAGGGGGAGTGGGGGCGATTATTTTGCGGATGGTGTCATTAATTTGTAAGCGGCTGTTTCGCGGAGAATTTATTGATTGTCGATATTAAAATCGTTTTGACCGATCTCGACCAAATTTGACCAAATACATGGCCACCGTGAAATCCGGCCACTCCAAGCCCCTTCCCTTTAATTCCATCCCCTTGGTGATTTGTGGCAATTTTCGTTACGCTGTATGAACTTTTAAATTATTGCAGAGATATTCATTTTGCAATTCGGTTCGAATCGAGTGTCCCTGAACCGTATGGCGATTAAAATCGTTGGTTCATTCGATGCCAGCATTAATTGCCAATGTAAAATCCTTTGATTACTGTTACGATGAATTAATTGGCGAATGGCGAATTCGATCTCAGGAGAGGAAATTGTACCATTCGTTCCTTTCGTTCTTAGTCCTTTGCATACGCGATGGTTTCACGCTTGCGACACGCATTCCTTTGCAACCGGAACTTTACGTGCATATGCACACGTGGAATTCGTTCAGTTGCATATCTCGCGATGTGAACCGAAGTCCAGCGATCTGTGGCGCCGCTTGTTTCGTTTCAATGTAACTGCAGTTTGGAAAACATAGTGGAATCTTGATTAACCGTGTTAAACCGCGTCGCAGCAAAACGGAGAAATTATAACACGAGGTTGCCTCGTGATAAACTTCGCGACACAAAATAATTTCGGTGGTTTGTCAGACTTGAATCGACATAAGTGTACGATTCTTGCCGATCACGTTCATTTACTGCATCGTTTCTTTTCTACGCGAAGAATATGGTGGCAAAAATTTGGTACTTCGCTACGATTATTATTTATGTATACATTATTCAACATATTCCGCGTTTCTTCTTGTTATCTGAATTTTGCATTCAGAAGTACTCCTCCAACATGCCTGAATAATCGATACGTTAATATTAAGCCAGAATTAATTAAATTAACAAGGCCTACTATCCCACGGGTCTCAAGATCACACATATATCTTATAACAATGAATGCATACCGTGCTTTAAAAATTCTTACCCATCGTCATAATTAAACAACCCAGTTTCCCTCACGCCCCTGATATACCTGGTGGGCCGGAAATCCAAGTGCAACCGGACAGGGGATGATTATACGTTAAAAAGGACGATAATATTTTGGTATAAACTTTTCTCGTCCAGGTATCCGTTTCCTGGACAACCGACTTTTAAATCTTCTAAAAGTAATAGAAAAAAATTATACGTGGAGGGTTTCAAGGATACGTACGGACTACGTTGAAATCGGTCGAGTTGAAACTTGATCGAGTGGACGTGTAAGAAGCAGATTTTCAAAACCGATTTTCTCGAGAACGTCCCAAATGAGAAAGTTTTACCCCACATTTTCGACTTATTTTTCGACCTGGTACCACCCCGTCTGTAGTACGATTTCCGACCCACCCTGTACGTACAGGGTGGGTCTAAGCATGCATGCAGGACGCGCGTCTGTCGTTATCTGTCGTAGACGATTTTCGAAGTCGGTTATCCAAATGCAAGCGCAACCATCGTAACAAAATAATATCAAATACACTCGTCCAGCCAATTCAATGCTATTCCATTTGAAATTCATTCTGACACAATTCTCAACCCCCTTTCGTTGCCTTGTTAAATTCACCCTGCTCTACATAAAGGGGGCAGTGTACGGTTCTCAGCTCGCGAATTGACTGTTGATCAAAAGCACGATGACCGTCGCGCTGTACGGCAAACTAATGCCGCGAGGGCTAGTTGTATTAGATGGTGCAAGGTGATGAGAATTGTTTTCACTTGATAAATAGTCTCATATTTACATGTTAATGTACAAAATGATAATTAACTACGACTACTCAACCTAACCCGACTCCTAACCCGAGTCTAATTTTTATTTAATCAAATATGATTTAGGGTTAGATTAATTAAAAAAAGGACGAAGGATTACTATGGTTGTTTTTGGCAGATGTGCACGTACTTGAGGATTCCCGTGGTACTGCAGGTATGACGTTCTGCGGACGTGCAGGGTGGAAGGTCAGGTATCTAACCATGTGTTAAAAAATCATTACTTTTTCGATGAGTTGACCGAGTATACAGTTTCTCATCGGAAAAGAAAATTCTAACCCAAATTCATATTTGATTAAATAAAAATTAGATTCGGAAAGAAGTTGTTCCGGATACTCAGTTCTACAACATATTCAAAAATCATCGAAATCGGAGAGGTCGGAGCACTTACGTAGATTTACCAAACCTACTAATCCTAAAAAAAGGCGATGCATGAATTTATAAATATATAGCTTGCAGCTGTGGAATATAGTAATTATACCCGACACGCAAATAATTATATGTGGGATGCGAGAATTCGTAGAAATGATATGAGAGGGCTTTGTATGAATCGTGTGAAGGAAAGTATTGCGAGTATTGCGTGTTGCGTGATTCGAGTATTGCGTGAAGAGTGAATGAAGAGTGTTAGTCGAAACGTCGAATGCGGACCGAGTGAATGTTTATCTCGAGGATAGAGTGGATGGTTTAGGGGAATGCACGTGGAGTCTAGGATGCATGGTGACCCGTGGTCGAACTGTGACACGTGGTAAGAGTGTGTGTGTCGGTGTGGGTCTTAATGAGTGAGAGCGAATGATGAATAGAACGAGAGGGAAAATGCATGAAAGAATATATACAGTGAATGATGCGTGCGAGGGTCAGAGTTAAGGGAGGAGTTGAGTCCAGAGTTGAGGAAGGAGTTGAGTCGAGAGTTGAGTCGAGAGTTGAGTCGAGAGTTGAGTCGAGAGTTGAGTCGAGAGTTGAGTCGAGAGTTGAGTCGAGAGTTGAAGCGGAGTCGAGCGAGAATTGTAGCGAGAGCATTGTTGGGATAAAATATATTGTGTTGTGAGAGAGAGTGATTAAGAGACATTTAATAATAAAGTGATTGTACGAGAAAGAAAAGGCAGTGACAATTTCCCCTGAAAAATAATCCTACATATATTTAAAGGAACTCGATGGCTTTACGAGTGTACTGTTCGGGCCCGAACAGAGGCAGGGTCGTTCGAATATTGTACAAGGTGTTCGCGGTTCAACGAAGGGGGTCTAAAGACAGAAGAAAGCGTATCCCCAAACTTTCGTTCGCGTTATCATCGCCGGAAACCGGAATTCTCGAAACAGAATTCTGTACCAGATGTGTACACTCGGGCTAAACTACTGTGCATCCTGTTTTCGCGCGGCGCACGGATATGAAAGGAGGGCTCGATTCAACGCGGCCACGTACCCCCGTAGACACCGTAACGTTACACTTCTCGGCGATTTTATTTCTGAAACGTTCTTTATCCCCGGCAGCAGTGGGCTCTATGTATCGCGAGGATTGCCGTATCTCTCCGGGCACTCTCTGACACTCCGCAGCACACTCTCTGCACTCAGTTACTCTTTGAGTCCCCTAAAACTTTCGTGGCTCCCGCCTGATACTCCGCGGCAGCCTGTGCTTCGAAACTTTCTCATCCTCTTTCTCTCGATCCCTCTCTCAGTCTATCTGTATATATCTGCCTTTCTCTTTCCACCCTTTCTTTCTGACGCTGTGCACGCCACCGCGGCCGGTCTCCTTTTAGAATCCAGCTATCTGTAACTCTTCGATTCTAGCTCCTCCTGCTACGTGTCTGTTTATCGGTCATGAAATCCAGCGGGAAGTTTGGATCGAACGGCCGGGTTTGGAAAGTTTCGCGCGATTCTGGACCACGCGAATCGGGGAGATCCTGTTACGATGATAAATATTTGCGGGCTGCGGATGGTTCCATTCGCTGATTTACGTAGGTGTGATAAAAATTGGCGCAGGGAGCGCGATCTTGACGGATTGACCCCTTGGACACGGGGCTATCGATTAATTGGGGACGGTATTTATTAATTGCGATTTCTGTTTTGCGGGCCGAATTGGTTCGTTCGAGTAAGTTGTCGCAACGGTGTCGTATTTGTCACCTTGTTTTAGTTTGGCACGCGCTGTCGGCTAAGAGTTTCGCGATCACTTCCCCTTAATTCTATGAATGTTGCACGGTTCGTTCACGATTCGTCGATTCGAAATTAATGTTGCGTGGAGAATAGTTACCTGTGATTTTTTTATGCAGAATTATCAATCGATCTTAACTTGAACATTAATTGACCGTTTATCTTTCTGCCCCACGCATAGCTGGTAATATCGTGCGGTTGAAACACAGCAAAGAGTAAATGCCGAAAACATAACGTACACGCACGGTGCGTCAGTTTCACTCGCAACTTGATTACTGTTTTAGGTATAATACTTTCTTTGCCCACTGTGCGTTAACCGCGAGATGTGTATCCACGTATATAAAGGCTGATACGCGAGCCAATATAATACAATATAATATACAAAACCAATATAATACAATGTAATACACAAGCTGATATCGAACCAAGTAACGATTAAACGACGCCACGATCATCCGCACTGCAGTGCTGTCCCGCCAGGAGGGAAAGATAAAGGTCGAAGAACCGTGACAGGATCGTCTCTGGTTTTCTTCTTTCTGCCCCTCCGGCCCTGTCGCAGCAAGGGTTGAAAGGTTATCCGGGGTAGCGTGGTACATGCAGCACGTACGAGAACCCCTGAAATTGTCCCCGGGGACGCGTGACCTTTGACTTCCGACGGAAATTAAGGAGGGACCCGCTGCAATTCCTAAATGCGGCCTAATTGTCCAACATAAATTTGGCCCCTGCTTGCCGCTGCTTCTTCGTTCGATTTACGGGAAAATTGGTGGAACTTGGACCGTAGATAATTTCGGCCGTTAAGGAACCACGGAAAATCGTCAAATATTTCTCTGCCCGTTACGGGAAATTATTTTTCTGGACCGAGCAAAGTTTGGTAGCAACGTTTATTAACGATACTGACCTTTATGCATTTGTTCGTTCGCTGAATAACGGCAATTATCGTTTTCGAAGTGGCTCGAAGTTTAGGGTGATTTGCGTGGGTTTCGGGTGTTTTTAATTGTTGAATATTTGCTATCGATAGCGAATGTAAAATATGCTAGAGCAAAATTGTCTCAACGTTCTTAGAAATGGCTTACTAATAAAGATAGTAAGAGAACCAGATGGGGCTCTACTTGGGGAGTCGAAAATGGCCCTGCTTGTAAAATGAGACGATGCGCATTCGTAGGTTTCATGGTGATAAGACATTCCTTCTGAGCTGTTAATAAATACACGGATTGTGATAAATATAATAGTTATTTTATTTAACACACCATTTCCAATATTAATAAATCAATCGCTACTTATACATAGCCGTGTAAATAATTTAGGGTCAAATTTCTTGTCAATATCGTATCCTGATCTCTAGGTTACCTGTCCCCTCTTCGTTTGTCATTTCCAGTAAGAAAAATGCACAAGTGTACTCACGCGGACAGGTGAACACCGAGAATTCGGTGAAAGCCCCACGCTCGGGGTACATTCAGTCGCGCCGGTCACCGAATGATCGCAATTAGAATTTCATTACACGACTGCTTAAAATACAAGGGTTCGTCGGGGCCGTCCACTTATTACCTAACTATCTGGAAGAACGCTTTATGAGATATTTCAAACTTCCCCGAGCAAGACCACCGCTTTATTCGCCGAGGCTTTCAAGCTTCACCGAGAGATTTCATAATGCAGCTCTTTAATACGATTCATTACATTCTCCCGATATAAAATCGCGCAAATCCGTTGCGTATCGTTCAGCAAACAACAATTTCCCCCTGGCTCGAGGCAAAAAACGAACGGAAAGCAAAAAGGTGGATTAACTTTCCGCGATGTTAAATAATCGTTCGACGAAAAGGGGTCTCGCAAACTCCCGAGCTTCCTTCAATTCGGTTGCCATTTCCAGGATCCGCGTCCCTCTTCTTCCCTTTCTTCCCTTTCTTCGAAGTCTCTGTCGGTTTCCGAGCGGCCGCGAATCGCGACGAAGGTAATAATCGACCGTCCTCGCGAAATCGCAATCGTCATTATCACGAGCGCGGCTGTGGAAGGGGGCAAGTTTCATTTAAGACCGCGGGGGCCAATTACTCGCCACGGGCACAATCGCGACGGAATAAATAATTGGCAAAAATGAGCGACGCCTCTCGTCGCGGACGGCTACGAATTTCAATCGCCCCGTCTTTGCCGGTGAACGTTGCTCGCGCGCCGCCCTCGTAATAACCGTCGCGAAATTACGTTTGACCCGGGATTTCACCGTTTCCACGGAGGCGGCCTGGCCTCGTCGTTTTGCCCGCGGTGATTCGCGGCGGTATAAAGTGGCTCGCGTTAAGGAACGGCGGAGGCGGCTGCCCGAAAGGGGCAGAATTTCGGATCGCGAACGATTCGAGAGACTTGCGAGAACGTGGTCGAGGAATCGAGCTTTCGCCTTTCGAAAATTTCGCGAGACTGGAACTCGCGTCGCGCAGCGGTCCGAAACCGTAAAAACACGAACTGAATTCGATGTTTCAACCTTCTTGGAAATGTATGAAATTTTTGGGCATAGCTTCTTATACGTATAGACTAAATTTTGCCATGCAAATGGATTGTCGCGGAGCACCGGTAATTGCCTGAGACACCTTCAAAGGGAGCGAGGGGGGGGGGGGAATGTTCACTTTAAAACGATCCGTTTTCTTTCTGAATTTGCTATACTTTGCGGCGCTATATTTTTTTACAGAGTGGAGCTAACTCGAATCTGTTTGTATATGTTTAAAGAGTGCTCTTTCAGTTACAAGTACATGTAACATGAAGGGTATCTACGTATTTGAACCCTGTGAAAAATACCTTTTCGCGAATCCCTATTTTTCTCCCGTTTTTCAACTCTAATGTTGTTTATAAGGGGGATGGATCGTCCAGGATGCGATGAAATTTACATGAAAGTATTCGTTAAAACCTACTTAAGATATCTGCTAAAAAATTTCTTTCAACTATTTGCAACTCCAAAAGTTATAACAATATATGTGAAAAATTTCATTTCAAAATTTAAATAATTTAGAAATTTTAATTAGTTCCGACAGTTTCATGGAACTGTAGGGTAATGTCAATCTAGTCACAAACGTTTTTCTTTTTTCAAAAACTTTTTTTAATTTAATTTTTTTAAACAATTTTGTATATATTTTTTATTTTAAATCTTTTACTAACATGTCCGTTCAATTAAATAACATCACAAACGCGCATTTGGATATGTAGATTCTACGTCTCATTGTTGAATTATTTCCATATTAACTATATGAAATCAATTAAGTTTTTTACAGATTACGAATCTCAACGATGAAATCAGTATTGCAAGAGTCGTTATATCGGCTGTAACAAATTTTATTCACTGCTACCAGAGATATAACTGCGCGCCACAGAAATTTTCAGAAGCATTTTCGACCAAACAACATTTTATCAAATATTATTGTTGAAATAATTATAATATGAGAATCTTTAATTGCAATTATATTCTATAACTCAAGAACTACCTAATATCTTTCCGTTCACAATGAATAATGTTTAAACAACAGTGCTATAAATTTAGTTCGTGGTTTTTATGGTTTCGAACCACTGTGCGTCGTCGGTTTCAACGAGAACGTCGCGGCCGAGCATTCAATTCCGGCGGAAGTTCGAAAATAGACCTTGGATTCGGTTTTGCGAGTGCGCCCCGAAGATGCGTGTTCCGACATTGATCGATACCGAAATTCCAAGTTGGAACACGGAGTTTCTGTGCTCGATTGCAACGGGGTCGCGGTTGATAGTAGAATTCGAGTATGGCCCAACGAATTTTAGTTGAATCGTAAATGCAACGTAATTTCAATGCTCGATTTCGAGTGAAAATTTCACAACGAATCGCCGTTCCAACGTTACCAGTGCCGCGCTACTTGACGGCGGCGAACTCGAATTGCCGAATTGTAATAGTAATAATAATCCGTGGAAAAAAAAACACGCCGGTTAATCCGGAATATTTCGCGGAATGAAGCGAGCGGATGCGAATCGATTGATCAAGCGGCGAATAAATTTCGCGGAAGATCGGAAATATATTCGTGCGATTTTCAGTGGGAACAGACATGAAACGTGGCTGAAAAAAATGCAATTTCAATCGACGATTCGAAACGATGGAGACGAAAGCGAGCCGCGTATCGTTTTTGCACCGCCACTGAATGGTTAATGTCTCGAAATTCAATCTGTTGCTCCGGGTGAACCATTTTTATTGTCGCCCGACGGAGCACGTTCCCAATCGTTCCGTTGTAACACTCGAATGTAAATCAGTTGCTATTTATGCATAGCCGCCGTCGTTCGAACGATGAATGGTCGGCGGTACGACCGGTCGATTGATACGTCCCCGAATCCATTATCAAATTGCGGCCGAAAGATTCGCGGATTATACGCGCCGATCGAGATATAATTTTACCGAGACCACTCCATTTAACGTTCGCTAATTCTGTTCGACGGAACTCCTATCGAGCCCCGATTCCGTGGATTATTACAGGGGACGAAGTTCGATTTCACGCGCAGAAACTTGCGGTGAATTGTATACTTACAGATTAACGTGCTTGAATTCGTGCCGATCTCGTGGAACGGAATATCCGTTCAATTCCGCGTATGCGTCGCGTTATTATTGAGCAAACCCTGGCTGATCCGAGGCTCATTATATTGTTAACGTTAAAATATGTTATTAAATACGATGGATATTGTCGTGAACCCGGTGAACGAAGTATTCCAAGTTTAAAAAAAAAAGAAGTAAATCGCCCTTATTGTTCACTTTGAAGTGTACAGGTTGAATGTGTTCTCAATTCTAATTTGATATGTACTATTTGAATACATTCTTGATTCTGAGTGTCGGTATGGTGTTTGGGAAAATGTAAAACTGTGCTACAAATACTATTCGTTATTTCTAATTTGTGGGCCAGTGGAAATAGGATATCTGATTGGCCGTTAATAGGGATGGAAGTGGTAACCGTGGGAGTGGTAGGATTTTTAGGGAAGGAGGTAATTTATGATTTGCAAAATGCCGTGTAGGAAGTGAAAAAAAAAGGTACGAGGATTGCTATGGTTGTTTTGGAAGATGTGACTTGCGATTTTCCGTGCTATTTTCTCTGCGGGTATGCGACCCGCGCATGTGAAGGGTAGAAAGTCTAATCTAACAATATTATAGATATTACAAAGCTAAATATTGGAATTTATTATTTTGATTAAAGGACAAAACTAATCTATTTTTCGTATATGGATTAATTGGTTTACTTTAGCCTGCCCTGGTCTATACATTGTACGTACAATGTCCGCGGCGTCAATGCGTCGCGCTTTTGTTTCTCGATGTGTGCAACACTCACTCGAGACATTTCTTCGAAAGCGTTAAAACGTGCCTTTCTACGTGCCTCAGAAAATATACAGAAATAAATAATATTTTAGTATTAAGCATTATATCGAATCATTTCTATACCCATATTCCAATACCAAAGTATTATGAATATCACATATTTCATATTTAAAAAGGTATACCCATCGTTCCTCCAATTCATAATACATTCTCTGCGCCCAGACAACTCTATACAACCAAGCCTTGCTTGGTACAACTAAACCTAACCGACAGACAAACAGGTCCCCTGGTAAGTCACATGCATTAAATACTGCATACTCGCGCGTATTAAATGTCTACATAAGGAAGCGTTCCTCCAGTAAACGTAGATCAGTGTGTCGATTCGTGTCTGTTTTACACATCGGCCCCATATCGAGTGTATGCAAACGACGGTCCTACTGAACTATGGGCCTACAGACTGCCATGTTCATTGCCCTCTGCCGCCATACAGCGGTGCCTTTATTGAACCATGGTATCCATAGATTATTGTGCCTGTTAATGTTCTGCTGCGATACATTGGCAGTTTTATTAGAGCGCAGGCATACGGATCGTTTTATTCATTTGCACGCTGTCGGGATGCAACAGAGTATGCAGTCACGCTGCACCGCGTACGTTCTTGTTCATACATTCCGTTCGAAATAGAATCATGCGATTCCGCCTTTATTAATCTGTTACTTGTACATTATACACCTCTGTGAATGACGACGATTATATCCAATCGCTTAATCCTTTCACTATTGTTCCACGTGTTCGTCGTTCATTTGGACAATCGTTGAACCGTTTTCGTCGCGGACAGCGCAGAGATACTACTGGTTAAACTTACTGGATCGCTGGACTAAAATTTTGCAAGGGATTCGATGAGATATTTTGAAGCTTGGCAAATTTTGTTTAGTTTCTATTTTACTTGCCACATTTTCCGTTAACGCTTTAGTTGCCAAATGTTCCGTAATTTTCATTTAGGTGATGGATTCAACAAATTTAAATATATCCAAACTGGTAGCTGTAAAATTAATTCCCACTTACAACAGCGAACAAAAATATTTCACTAATACATGGTGTACGTATTCACAGAAATCTAGAAATCCCCATCGTTATTTTAACGATTTAAGCGAATTATCACGTCCATTGAATAATATGAATAAAACCACTGCAGTCCTGGTTCACCTAAATCACCGTCAGCCTCGAAATTCCCCCGAGAAATATGTAAGATCGAGGAAATTTATTATCGACTTTCCCTACACACAACAGCTATCAATTTCCAAACCTCGTCGTTCATCGGGACGATGAAAAAATCGAACAAAAGAAAGATAAACTCGGCCACCGCAAACCGTAATTGCTGTCGTCGTATACGACGCGTTTATTCCTCATAATTAGCAGGCCCGAGCCGACGAGCACAGGTGCAGGTGGAAAATCGGAAAGGAAGCAGCCGACAGATAAGACGGGACGACGAACTGTTGGGGGCAACTGCAATTTCGCAGTACACGGTGCCCACCCGCTTTTCGTGTTGGATCGATACGCCACCTGGCCACCGAAAGATACTAATCTCTGTGCCCGCTGAACTTTTTCTACCCAGGACGATTTGCTTCCAGGCCGTGTCGGCGAGTAGCTGAACGATCTTACGAGGAGGTGGCCAAGCCTTTGGATAACCTCTCCCCCTTATCCCTGGGATCCGTTCATATCGTTCCATTTCTTCCCCTTTTCTATTCCTGTTTCGCCTGGGGTCCGGAATCTGTTGCTTTGTTTGTTTCGGTGGAATTCAGTTTCTGTTGAAACGTTTCCTCCGAATTCTCATTTCTCTGTTGTTCTTTCAGTTCTCTGTGTTTGGCGTTCAAGCGCGCTCCTCTTTTTTCTTGGATCGCAGTCTTGTTTCTAATGGATTAAAAAGTAATATACTGCGGTGGAAAAATGTTAAACGTCGTCGGCTCCCGTTGAAAGTCGAACTTTATTGCCCCTTTTCTGTTCCTTTCTTTTTTCGCGTTCTGCATCGGGACCCGCGTGTCTGCTCGCGATAACGCAAGAGGAAAAATTCGTTCGAGGGTTTTCAAGTGTCTTTATGACTGTACTCTTATGGTTTTATGATTTTTGCCAGGTCTTCTATTCGGGTTGTATGCTTCCGCTTGGCCCCTGCTTGGTAAAATTACAGTGGCGCACCTTTTATCGATTGTAATCGTTAATTGTCGATTAGATCGTTGAATCGGGAAATACTTGGAAAGTTTTTTTTTCGAAAATGTCTCACAGACCTGCTATCTTTCTCGTTTATTTTATTTTCATTTATGCGTAATACTATTATCTATAAAATAACGTATTAATTGCGTGTCGAATAATTTCGAATCTCTCGGAATAAAGATGCCATATATACGCTATACAAAGATAAATGAAAATACATTTCCAAAACGTATTACAATATCCCGGAAACTATATAAAGAATCGTAACACAAAGAATTCAACAAGCAATAATACAAATATTTTCATCTTAAACCTCGTACGATTTTTGTTATCTTTCGTAATATAATTCGCGTTACAGATACGTATGTTTCCGTTCCACCCCGTAGAACTCATTTACTAAAAATCCAATCAACTAACATCAGACCGGCATCCAATACCCTTCGATATTTTCTCCGACAGCTTTCTTTCCGCTTCTCCACTTCCATTCGTCACACCTTTCTTTCAATTCGAAAAGAACAAAGGCACCGCGTCGCGCCGTTTCGATCACGAAAATTGAAGCGAAAAATAAAACAACCCCCGGCGTTGCCGCGCGACGCGTAAACCCCCGCGAGATTAGTCAGAAAACGTTCGCGAGTTCAGCGTTTTAAGCAATCCGGTTCCAGTCGGCCTGGCCGCCTGAATTATTTACCGGAGCAGCAGGTTCCGGTGAAAATTTCGCGGCGAGCAAAGGGAATATTAAAATGTTGCGTCGTTCTGCGTGATACCTTCAACTCCTTTACTCGCCCCCCGTGTCACGGAGACTTTCTGCTTTATGCGCGAAGGGAACAGAACGCCGCGTGATAATGTTTGGCTACGATGATGTATTGTGATAGCAAAGAACTTTTGCGCGACGGTCCTTTGGCGCGACGTACCTTTGTTCAATTTAAGTGTTACACATTTTTTTTTTTTAATATTTCTTTACTTTCTTCTTTACCTCGCTTCGTTTAACAGTTTCGAGAATTACTCGACGGTGCGTGGCAATTATTATTCGAGGCATTTCTTGCAACCTCCCATGCCGCGAGAGGGTAATGAAATGTTGGAAAAATATTCGACAGTGGAATTCCATGAATATTCGTTACGAACGATACATTGAATAATAATACTGTACTGTATATCTATTATTATTAACGCATATTAGTCGGGGCGAGGCACAGGGGCGAATCCAGAAATTCGAAGAAGAATGATTTATCACGTGTATGACAATCGACCTGTCACCCCCGTACACAAGCACTCTGTATTAACGTGCGTGGAAATAAAATGAAGCTTTTAGTCCCTTCTATTTCGCGAGAGTATAATGTCACGGTCGGTATGCCTGTACAGATATGTATTACAATACATTTTACGAGCATCCGCCGATAAATGCCATTCGATATTATTTAAAACACCAAAACGCGTGGGAGAAATTAAAGAAATTATTTCACCTGGCATTGTAAGTTTTTGTTGCCACACTCCATCCGCTGTGTACGGTCCGTTGGAATGATATAAACGAGTGTACGCAACGGACCATTGTTTTTTTCGGCGTTTTTGTTCTCGTTTGAAGCTTTCGTTAATTACCGTCCGCGACTGAAAAACGCGCTTTAATTATTCGACCGCGGAGATAATAGACGACCGTGGCCCCGGTTCAGGTACCCTTCTACTACCAAAAATTGTTATTGGTTTTGCGTCAGATTTTCCTGACCGTGTGCCGATGCGACAACGAATTCTGCTGCGTTGCCGTTACTTCATAAAACAATTGCAAAGTAGATACTACTGTATTTTAACGAAACGAAAATTGATTTAATGGAAATGGAGTACAGAAATTGTGATGGTTATGAAGAGTCGTGTGGAGCTCGATTATATATTGTTGTCTATAAAACATTATGGAGAAAGTAATTTGTAGAAATAATGAAAAATTATTTATCTACGATATGCATGGTACTCATATGTTTCGTTATATTTTCTATATATATTATTTCTTTCAAACAGAAAATTAAGAAATATTTTCCACTATTTTCTACTTATCGTGAATAGAAATGACGAACGCGTATACTCTCGTCAAATAATTCCTTTCGCCAATCGTACATCGTCACCGACAATGTGCTTAACAATTTGTTCTCCCATATCTCGAAATACTTGACGCATCCTCACGATTACCGCCACATCTGACGCTGCCTTCTGCCTTCCAAAAAAACAAATACAAACAATAATTGAAAACCCTTGCTTTATCTCACAAATTCATTGAAAAATGTCTAAAATCACTACAATGCCCCCGCCTCGCCAGAAGCTAAACACGTCGGTCCTATGATACATACAATACGCACGAAAAAGTAATAAACTATCGTTACCCTGGTAGCCCAACGAATCTGGCAAAACGAAAGCAAAACAGAAAAAAAAGGAACAGATTAAATCTACATGCAAACGCGAGGCTTGTCGTATGCATTCCGTTCACGTGCGTCGAATCACCGCGTTCCCGGCCCTCGATGCAATATTTTCCTCATCCCCCATTCCGCTCCTTACCGATTTCTCCCAAGCAACCCTATTCCTATCCCTCTGTCGTCTGTTTCTTCGTCGTTCACCCTCGCGCCGTTCCCTTTCTTTTCCTTTCTCCGTTTTGCGCCACGGGAACGGGTTGCAGAGGATTCGACGCACGTCGTGTCCCAGACAGGCTGCAGGCTTTTCAGAAACGCATTTGCACACGGCGGGACCAACACTGACGAGGCAATAGGGACGACAAGTGAACCGAAGCAGGTGGTTGATAAAGAAACGACGCGTCGCAGGGTGGGCTGGGGTTGGGCGACGGATCAACGGTGTCTGTCATCGAACAGACGTCACTATGGGGACGAATGTGCGATGGACTCGCAGGGAGGGCTGTCGCGGGGTACTAAGGGGCGAATTATAGGGGAGCGAAGACTTACAGGGGTGACCAGCGGGGGTGAATGCAGCTTTTCTTACGCATCGCCACGAATCGAGCTCCTTCCGCGGAGTATTCTCGTGGAACACTCGTTCTCGCTTCGACTTGGCGTTCTCGAAACTTGGGCTTCGAATGGGGTGGCGCTTGGGTTTCTTGCGCGGGCTGCCTCGAGTGAATTTGATAGCCCGGAACACAGGCTTCTAGGAGATTTTCGGGGGAAAAAATGGGGAGTTATTGTGGTTTCTGGGATGTGGTTTCGTGGTTCGTGTGGGCTGGACTGTAATTTGTTCTGATCGGGCGTTGATTTAAGCGAGGTTTGCAAGAAGAAATGAGTTATACGTTATTGGAATACAGTCGAATGGAGTATTTAATGTTTTCCATTACATTTCGACCCACTGCTGGGATGTATCGATTCTTTTTTTCTTAATTTTGCGTCGGCTTCTTTGGAGGGTATTTCGACCGGGGCCATGGCGATTGGAGTCTGCAACGAACTGTTTCAAATGTACGATTTCGAAATTTTTCGGTCTACGCGTTTTCCGCTTCGTCCACTTTGAATTTTCCCATCGTTTTGTCGACGAGTAAAGGACGGCCTCACACTTCCTTGGAATGCAGTGAACGTCGTATCAATATTCTCGGTGACCGAGCTACCAACGATTTGGCCAATTTTAACATCCTTCTTTGGTGGCCTTTGAAGGGAACTATTTTTTGGTGGTTCCTTTTTTCCCTAATTAGCGGGAGAAAATTGAGGGGCTTTTTGCCAGCACTTTGGGGGTGGAGACCGGGGGTTGTAGGTTGAGGCTGACGAGCAAGAAACAAAGTAAATGAGAAACAACGAGTAGAAGGATAACGAGCCGGGCGAACGTGATAAATCGTGACGAATTCTGTAAACAGAGAATGTACTCGAACGTAAATGACAAATTGTGAAAACATAACGAAAGATAAATAACGCTTGGCTGTTGGGAAAAATAATGAGAAGCAAACAGAGGGTACTGTACACTGTGACGAATTATTGGGACGCGTAACGAAAAATATACTAAATAAGCAAATGCTGAATGGATACGTTTGTAAATAAAAGATTAAATGCGCAAGAAATACTTTTCTTTGTTCGTTTAATTTCGGTGACCTATTAATTTTGTCGGAACGATGATAAAAAGGGAAGGAAGAAAGTTTTCATAAAGCAGAAGGGATATTACAGAACGGAAGCATTTAAATAATTCGAACGAACTCCAATAAACTTCACTGAAGATCGTGAAACTGAACACTCGAAATTTACAATGGTAACCCAACAAGGAAGAAAATTACAGTCTCGAAATAAAACCAAACCGTAGAAAAAACCCCCCCAAAAAAACGAGACAGCGTTGGATTGCGAAACAAAGAACGAAGGAGAATTCACAGGATGGATTCTGTGAATAATGATGGAAAATGTTACGGAGTCGCGGGGCGTAATTGCAGGCACGAACAGCTGAAAAAGATGTAGAAATATTGAAAGGGAAGAAAAGGGGAGGAAAAGGAGAAAAATGAGGCGAGATTCACGCTGTCGCCCCGGAAGCAGTCGGAAACCACGATGGCTGTGAATTGAATATTTCTTATTCGCCACTGTCCCAAGGAGCAGAACATGTATTCCACGGACTCCAGATAATACTGCTTTAATATAAAAAATATCACGCTTCTCCTTTTTGCACTCATCTTTAATGGGAATTAAATACGATTTCATTCGTTTAAGTGTTGCTATTCTAACGCTCTTTCCTTTCTTTCTGTTCCAGAGCTCTGTGCCGGCGTGAAAGAGCAAAGTTACCTGACCAGCGTATAAGAATTAAAAATATGGTAAGGAATTATCGAGTATAATATAGCAGCGAGGTCGAATTGAATTCGTTAAGCATTTATTCGACTTTCGATGAATAGTTTCAATGATATTTATGATAATAGCGATAATTGACGGTTTACATTACGAGAGAAGGGTCGATTATGCCTTTTAAATTCGACATATGTGGGCAGGTACAATCTAAACTAATTATAAGATCGACGATAAGTCATAAATACTCTTGAATAATGTCTGCCACTTAAATTGCAATTTACTCACAGTAACGAAAAGGATTTTTGACACGACTTTGAAGATTCGTTTGCTGTTTTAAATATGCTGAACGGAATTTCTTATCTCGAAAATTTCTGCGTCTTCGATTAATTCAATATTGTTGCCCTCGACGAAAAACCACCTTTCAATGAAAAGACCAGCGGAATCCTAGAAACGTAATCTTGAAAACAAAATTAGTCTACTCAATTTTTCTTCTTTGTTTGCCTGTTACATAAAAATTGATAATAAACGTAACGTATACACTTCGTTATTGGTCCAGAAATTTGTTCGCTGTGGAATATACATAACGCAAAGCTCGGGTGGAAAATAAATTTCCCCCATGACTCGTCGGTAATTAGATTAATTTAGCTGAGAAATATTTTTCCGCGTTACACGCGCGCATACAATGATGCTAATCGAATCGACCTGGCGATCGACGGCCACTCCCGATCCTTGCCCACGTTGTTTCGAATTATGGCGAATTTGCTCACTTTTGAGCGGCGTTCCGGCACAGCGCGTGTTGTGTAATAATTGGAAATTAGCTAGATAAAGCCAATTAGGTACAGTAGTATCAGTACAGATGTACGAACCGAACAAGTAAATTAAGAAATCGTAAATATTAATATAATCGTAAATAATCCAATTAATGACGGTTTATTCGTTTTCTAAAAATTGACGAAATAAAATTGGGATATATCGGTACACAAGCATCGCTCGATCGATGAAGTAAACGAATAAGTTTGAAACAGATTTATCGAAGACAAAAGCAATCCTTGTTCAAATCTGTGGAAAGGAAAATTATACAAAACGTTACGCTTGACCAACGAATTAAGTCGCCACTGAATCGCGAATAACATTGTTAATTCGATACCTACTGCTTCTAGTTTTCCTCGAGTAACGTAATGCATTTCTCTGTACCTCGCCCTTCCATCAATACACGGCTCGCCCCCCGGCAAGCAAGAAACATATGAAACGAATATAGAGGGGTGTAACAAAGACGGCGGATGTAAAGTGAAATAAAAGTTGGCGAAGCAATCATCTTTGAGGTCTCTCTGCGATGTTCCAGTCGGATCCTCGGGACAGTTAAAGCTCGGATACGTTTCCCCATGGGTCTTTAGAGCAGAGTTGCAATCCCTTCAAGAACGAGAATTCGGCATAATGTATCGTTCAAACCACTGGAAGGATGTATTATTCATTAGTGCTGTCATCTGCCTCGCTATTTTTCCTACTCACCGGGAACTCAGCAATCTTCCCTGCTTTTCCTTTTGAAACCTGGTACAGCTTCGATAGTAGTGCTTTGCATTTGTGCTCGATGTTTCTGATGAATTTTTTACGACTTTCGATTTTTGGTGACCTTTTCGGGCCGAAGTAAAATCGTTCGTTCTGTTTGTGTTGCCTGGGTATATTTTTAATCCAAGGATATTTATGTGAAGATTGAAATGTCAGGGAAGTATGTTGGGAAAGGGTCAGCTAGTGAAGATGGTAAAAAGTTAATCCACCCTTGTGGATGGTTGGAAAAATGATTTAAGAAAGGAAATAATTGACAATGAAATAAAATGTTTTGGTAGTTTACTGTATTTATTTATGACTGATCATTTTTATACAGAGGCAAACGATTGCTGTCATTACTTTTTTTGGTTGTCCCAGTCTCTGGAAGGGGATATTTCTTATAGAAGGTATAAAAGTCAGCAAAAAGTGAAACGAATAAAGAATTTCAAAGAGCACTGCTCAGTACTTAATGACTTCACTTTGCCTTTCACGTTGCTATCAATATTCCTTAATAGTGAAATGAGATAAAATTATCAGATACGTTGTTATTTTACCCACAAGCTTCGCAGTCCTTATTTCACTCAATTATTTATTTCTTCGCCAATAATTAGTATTTACGAACGTGAAACATTCCTGGAACATCTATTATCAGCGAGGGCTCGGGGAACGGGTTTTTCTAAAGAGGATCGAAAATATTGTGGGAAAAGGAACGGGGAAAGCTGTGTAGCAGAAGATTATTTTGGGCATTCTATTGTGGCTTTATAAGCCGCGGCTGCAGGACAAGAGGGCTGATATTAAAGCCTTCTATTCCGTGGATCTTCCTCGTGGAAAATTAACCCTACGACTACTGACCTGTCTGTGTTGGAATGTTCTTAGCCTGGCTTATTAAGTTTTGTACACTACCGTTGACTTCATCGTTTCGGTAATATCGCGATTTTCATTGATTACTAACCGTGTGCACTTGCACTTTATGCATTTTATTGCAAACGTCTATAAGTCTGGTTAGTCGTTGAAGTTATCGAAGGGTTCCCAATTTCAATGGATATCGAGGTATCACAACTACGTATTGTCTCCCACAACAATTTGAATCTTTTATACGTTTGCAATCCTCTCCGCGGTATTACCTGCTGAAAAGAGTACAAGGATACGGTGAAAGTCAGTTCGTAAGTTATTAATCGAATTTATTATTAACTAATAAGACTCGCCGCCATTAAGAAAAGGCTCGGTCGCTGCGGCAAGCAAATACTCGGAAATAAATGTTCCCAGCAATGAAAATCTCGTCCGCACCTTGATATCCAACATGAAGCACGCCTTCGATGACTTATCGTATCGTTCGTTAGCCCGCACCGAAACTCCAACGTCGCCCGACGAACGAAACGAACGATGCAAAGGCGAATGGTAATGAAATAAAGACCGCGAGAAGATTACCAGTGTCGAGAACGAGCCCGAGAGGCAGGAAGTACGCAAAGCGTCGCTGAAAAACCGGAAACGACAACGGTGGAACAGCGGAGCGAAGGGGATGAAACGAGGATTGCAGCTGGGAAAGGGGTTGCGACGTTGGATATATTTTAAAACGCTCGAAGGAAACGCTGTTTTTCGCGAACGACGAGCAACGTGGACAGAAAAGACGTGGTTTTCGGCGCAACTTTCGTTCCCCACCGCCAACCCCCGATTCTGCAACCCCTGTTTCTTCTACCTGCCACTGGGGACCGAGGAGGGACGGGGCAGCATGATAAAAGCGTTCGTTGTCAGGGGGGAAACGCGATATGAATTATTATCGAACGTCCACGTATGCAGAAACGCAGTTGGCGAGGGTGTGGCAGGCTCGCACCCTCCCCCCTGTTTTTAGTATAATTTTTGAAGGTTGGACGAGGAGACAATCGGGTACGGGGACGTTTCTGCGAGGCCAAGGGGTTGGACGCGTTGATCGTTGGAATTTAAAATTGTAAGCAGAACGGTGGGGGAGTTTGTTATTTTAACCGGTGGGGTGGGGGTGAATTTTTGTTTCGTGTTAGGGGGCGAAGGTTGACGAGGAAATCCGTTTGATGAAATTTTAAAGGAAGTTTACTGCGAGAGAAAGGAGGTTCGTTTTATTTCGTCGGCAAACCGTGATCAGAATTGTCTGCACAGAGAATTATGTAGTCGGATATATTGTGAAATTTCAAATTGACTTTGTAAAATTGATCGGACGAAAATGTGGCTTGCACAACCGGTCTTATTTTCCTCGTTCTTATACATTTAACTGTATATAGCATTCTTCTTGTTATTAAAATTCGCCGTCGAATAGCGCAGTGGTTTTACAATAAATTGTTAACTTTCTCGACGGCCCACTTAGAAGTCCTTCTGCGCTACGGGTCGTTGTTTAAAAGTTCTCCGATTATTTTTGCCGAGCATTAGTAAGGAAGATCCGCTTGCCCCTCGCCGTTTAACGATCGTGCAAATCTTGTAATGACAATAATAATAACAAAAAGTTGTTATCGACCGAAACTTTTCAATTGCATAATGGTTCTTCTGCCGGGAATGTATGTATGATCGTTCTCCCACGTTAACCGAGCTGACTGAGTATAACTGAAACTAGTCTGATTGACTGCAGTCTAATTGCCTCAATGCTCGCAGTCCAATTACAAACAGACTACCGGCGGATGCCTGATTGCTTCCGGAGTGCTTGATGCCTTGCCTCGATGACTGACTGCTAACTGCTCGCAAGTCAGACTGTTTCCAAGGATTGCAAGGTGACAATTAAATATCTACCCGATCATTACGAAACAACAAAATCCCCAATGGAGGAGCGCGGCCAGATATTAATGCATCTGGTCTGAATTCGGCTCGCGGTAACAACGTTCCGCGAAAAGACATTTCGTAAATGATATTTCGTAATTGCTTTCGGCTCGCTGTTTCATTTTCGTACTGCAACCATTATAGCATATTATTTCGTTTAATAAAGACTGTGCTATCAAGAACGAACGGGTATTGATAATGATAATAATAATGACGATACAAATGCGAGGGGCGCTTAACGGAACGATATCTACTTCCCGCGAATTAATGGAAAACGGCTGTTTTATAATTAATTGCATCGTTTTCCCATTCGTACCAATTTACAGTGTATACGAAGGGGGCAGTTCGAAATGGTATTTTCCATTCCGTTGGAAGGATATCTTACCGAACGCAATCCGCTTTAAATTACAAAAATTCAAACGGGTCCTACGTCAAGCATGAACATCCGTAAACGGCGCGCCCTTTACCGCGATTACGACTCCCCCGGAAGCCATTTGTGCAGGAAAATTTGAATCGCACGCGGGCACCGTGTATACACGTGTACAGTGCCGAATGGCCGCCACGCGACTCCCACTCCCTCCTTTCAACCGGCACGAAAAAAAAATTTCATTTGCGGCCCGAAAACGCGTCGAGGAAGATAAACCGACCGAGGCAAAATTAAAAACACACGAAGAAGGGAAAAAGGAGCGAGCCGAAAGGAGCACACATACGAGGGCACAGATTACATCTAGCGGCTGCCGAAAGGGAAGAAGAAAACAAAAAAAAAAAATGCAACGAAACAGTAGAACGTTGCAGCGGCGATACGAGAGCTTTCCGCGCAACCGAAAAGACGACAAAATAACACGAAAAATCCCTCCAGGAGAAAGCGAAGCGAGAAAGGTTTCCAGGCGAGCAACGAAAAGGTGAAATAACTGAATGAAATAAAACAAAAAAAAATAGAGAGAGGGAGAGGGAGAGAGAGAGAGAGAGAGAGAGAGAGAGAGAGAGAGAGAGAGAGAGAGAGAGAGAGATGAAAAAAGCAAAAAAAAAAGGAACGCGTGTACCAGAGGCGCGAAGATCGCCCCGGTGGCGATCGCAAATGGAAAACGACACGTTACAAATCGCGGAATTACCATTCCCCTGCCTCGTGTGGCTGTTTCCGAATTTTCACGTTCCCCGTGCCGCAACGACACGACCGGTGGAATACGATGGTTTTGCAATTTCAGCACGCCGCGGCCGGACTCCGTTGCGGTAATCCGCAATGGCAGCTCGTACGATACGGCAATTATGACGCTTCTGAATAAATTAGTCAGCCGTCACACGCGTCCGTACGCCGCGTTTAACTCGATACCAGCGGTCCACCTGCCCCTTGTCCGTCGTTACCCTAACTGGCCCCCGTTTCGTGATTATCGATTTTTCATAGCGCCGCGGTAATCGCGCCAGTGGAATCTTCGGCGTGGCCGTTCTGGAGCCCCGGTTACGTTGATGCGATTTGGACGAAGATGCGGACAATTCGATCGCGTTATCACCTCGCACCGATATCGGTGGCCGAGGCAAATTCGGAAGACGAGAATTCGGTACTCGACGCTGATCGGCGTTA
The DNA here is from genome assembly GCA_948146005.1 of Nomada fucata. Lineage (NCBI taxonomy): Eukaryota > Metazoa > Arthropoda > Insecta > Hymenoptera > Apidae > Nomada > Nomada fucata. The sequence goes on from OX411276.1 coordinate 12,857,591, forward strand.
CGTTGCGTAATTAAATCAATTGTGTCTCATTTTTAAATTGGGCGAATCAATTTTTTAAGGAGAACGCGCATTTTTTGTTGGCAATCGTTAGTCTGCGAGGGGGACGTTAGGAAAAATAAGCGATCAAACTCGTCCGTGAACGTTAATCTCGCTAATGCTTGGCGCAGCAAGATTTGTTCGCGATTAACGCGTCGAACACCTGGATTAATAGATTCGACGCTGAATTAAATTGAACGTTCGCTGCGCCGTTTGGAAACAACGTTTCTCGTGGCAACGCGATAACGTAAAAAACTCGCACAAGGCTTGACCCCCTTCGAAGAAACTCTGTACCCGCTACAACACTATTCTCGACCCATTTGACAAAGCGTGTACAATAATCGCGTCCCATTAAAAGTCACCCGCCGTCTGTATACAGGTAAAATCGCGAGGCAAGATTTCACTAACAAATCGTACGCCGTTTTATACAAACAGCTTCGCCGTTTAAGCGTCGCCCCGTAAGCGGCTGAAAGCAGACGGCTCAAAGAAACAACGTGGAGAAATGTCTGCCACCGAGAATATCAATTTGAAAACCACTTTTCGACGCATCCTTCGAATTGCTCACACGTACGACGTTTGTTTGTATTTCTGTTCACCACCTTTCCCGGAGCCGTTGCTTTATTGCTTCCTTCCTCTGCGCGATCACGCCGCATCCTCCTCCTCTCTTTCTCGTTCAATTTATATCCTCGCGTACCGGTATTATGCGCGCCGCAGGTATAATGCACTGCATGGCGCACCCTTGTGTGCAGCGGTGCACGCGCGCGCGCATACTCACCCCCCCAGGACACGATGGCAAACGTTTATCAACGGGGATAAAACAGGTACGCTGACCGTCGTTCTGTTAGGAAAGTTTTCGAATCGATAACGCGATAACGGGTGGGATTTCGAAACAGGACACGCAGGGGATCGATCCTTTCCGTGGCCGCTGAATCACACCTCCGCGGTTCGTACACCTTGGAATCTTTTGCGGGAAGGATCGTTCCGTTTTGTTCTCGAGGAAGCTGGTAGGATTCGCGGAAATATATCGTATATTTCCGAAATAATATACGAAGGAAATATACGATGTGCTTGTCAGAAATAATATAATTATTTCTACAAGATTGTCAGGTTTACTAAAAGAATGCTTATGCGATGGAGGTTCTGGGGTAAGTGCCGTGGGGTTCATCACAGTCCTGTTACCAAAAGGCATTGCCTTCCCCACTCCGTGGCCAGATCCTCCAAGAGCAGAATCCCTATTCTTTAGCAATGTGACGTCAGGTCACTTGCCATACTCAACGTCTCTATCTCTCGTGTACAATAAACCATCCCTCGGCACTCGATAGCTAGAAGACCCAAGGTGGTCGCCAGCCATCGCCTGTCGACAGGATGTTTGGTTCCATTCATTCGCTTCCAAGACGTGCGATGACAATGTCGGTCCTCGGACATTTCTAAAACACTCTTCGACCACGCGTAAGACCGCGTCCCCATCATAAATGATCCACAGGGTGCGTAGTACTTCGCCACCCGATTCTATTCCATTCTTTAAAAATACGCTGTCGCTAACACGTTGATACCGCGGGTTAAGTGGTTTCGTTCGTCCTCTCTTTTCCTTTTTCGAGCGAAGTGTTCCTCGAAATATTTCCTTCCGATCGTTTCTTTAATCAACCGTTTCGAATACTCGCTTGACACTGTAACACTTGTGCGATTTGAGCGAAATCATTTCGACGGATAACAACAAGGGACAGACAGTGCGAAACTATTTAACAGTTTACTGTTACGCACTTCGACAGGATTTCAGCGTCTCCGTGATATAATTGAAGCAATCGGAAACACTGAGAAGCTTGAAACGAAGGGATCCGTATGGCGCAGATAAACAGCACTGTTATAAATAATTGATAGAACCGCGACGAGAAACGTAGTTAACAGCCGCGCTATCAGACGTAGACCGGTGCGATCCAAATTCTGGTAGCAGGCAACGATGTACCGATGAACAAAGGGCTGTCACGAAAATATGATGCTCGCAAGGGGCACGTTGTTATTCGATAGAAATTATTAATGCCGTTGCGCCGGTGGCTGGCTGTTATTACCGGAACAATTACTTGCTGCGCGGCTTGTTTAATGTAATAAGCCGCAATACGCCGTGGTGCACATATACAGTTCGGTAATTACGCGTTGTTCGAGTTATCGAATCCGTGGCTTCCACCGTAACGGAGCCGGGAACAGTTTTCCCCTCCCCCGTGGCGCGGATTTGTTAATTACGCAGGTCGTGAAAGTTGATCTACGATTGAGTTAATGTTTGCCCCTTGAACGGCAGGTGTACGGTGCAACGAGAATGTTAACGCTTATAAATACAGCCGGATATACGGTGTACACGAGGTGACGCACGGGCAACCCCTTTGCGCGAGATTAAAATGTCAGAGGGTAGAAAAATATAGTAGGTATATACAGAGTGGTACATGGAGATAAGACGAGGATATTGTTTTTATTCCGGGCGCAATAAAGTTTGAAAATAGGGTCAACGATTACCGTACACGATGTAATACGTATCACTCGGTGATGATGTCTCGCATTTTTTTATAAGACGTAGGTAGAATTATCTCAGATACGCTTTTCATGGGAAAATCAATAATTTCGCGTTCCACGGAAAGTAAATAGCACGCGACGCGACGGTCGATTTACGCTGCACCTACTGCTGCAACACCGTCTCCTATAAAACCAAAAATGAAACATTGATGGAACGGTACCAGATGTTCTTATTTGAATTTTCCCAATGAAGCCGCTTGGCGTAAATCACGGGCTCGTTAACTGTCCCCCGGAGTTATCGCAATTTTCTAACGCCCGGTAGCTGCAAACAAGGTTGATTTACAAGCCCTAAAATCGATCGCGAAACTGTGGATTACCTGCCGGCTCGGCTGGATTCTCTTTCACTCCCTCCCTTCTCTTCCCCTCGAAGCGACGAATAAGATCGTAAATCGCGGCCCAGTCTGGGATTCTAGCATCGGAATCAGCAAATAAATTCCCGCGGGCCAGCCCGGTTTATTTATTCATTTGTTTGCTTATTTATTTAGTTGCGCAGAAGCGGGTACAGCGGACCTGAAATTACGAGGGCGTTCGGCCGCACGCAGCTGCGGATACGCCACCCTGTTGCAATCTAAAATTCATTTTCAGGATGACTCCGGAATGAACACATCGTGTATCCTGCGGGAAGTGCCGCGATACCGTGGAATGCGAGACTGGGACGCGGCTGTTCGAATACACCGGCCCAAATTTGGAAAGAAGTGGGTTCCTTGTTTTATCGCACTTTAAATGTATACACCTCTGGGTATACGTGGATATGTTTCTTGCGCGGAAGATGGGGTTAAGAACGGAATCCGAAATCCACCCGGGGACAAACGATTAACGAGGGAAGAGTCTCAACTTGTCGACTCGGATTTTAATGTCCTTTTGCAAGTTGATAATACACAGGCTCCTGATGGTCTACGTAAAATATTAGGTGTAGTTATTCAGAAACTTTAAAGATATTAACAGTTGAAGTTACATACATTCTATGTGAGGCCATATCTTCTATAAATAGGAAAGAATCTTCAAGAAGATTGGTAGCCAAGTGAGAGTGATGTATAGCTTGTGCTGTTAGAGGTCCCGGGTTCGATTTCCGGTTAATTGTTTTCTTTTTTATTTATTTGTGGTTTCATTTTGGCGACACTGCACATTTCTGGATAATAAGTAGTTCCTATCAAATGTTAAGAACTTTGAAACAGTATTTCTTTACAATGCGTTGTAGTGAACGTGCGGTCCACACTGTTTATGATCCGATTGGAGATAAACTAGAGTACGTTTCTAATTTCACGTATAGGCTCACCTCACTTGGCGGTGTCGCACTTTCCTGTGTTTCCATTGCATGTATGACAACTATCATCCAGAAACGTGCACAGTGTCGCCAAAATGAAACCACAAATAAATAAAAAAAAAAATCAATTAACCGGAAATCGAACCCGAGACCTCTACGGCGCAAGCTATACACAATTCTCACTTGGCTACCAATCTTCTTGAAGATTCTTCCCTATTTCTAGAAGATATGTCCTCACATAGAAGGTATGTAACTTTAATTGTTAATATCTTTAGAGTTTCTGAATAACTACACCTAATATTTTACGTAGAGCATCAGGAGTCTGTGTATTATCAATCTGCAAAAGGACATTAAAATCCGAGTCGACAAGTTGAGAGTCTTCCCTCGTAAGATGTACAGGATATTTGTTTTATTTTTCATTTTAGTTTCAATTGCGCGATGCTCCGCCTATAATTGCCATCGTAAGAATCTCCGTGGTTCTTTAGTTCCCTATTGCAATATCCAGGGACTGATAGGCACCGCCATTCGGATTATCGTTATCTCTCTCTGCTATTCGCGTATCCCTTCGACTTCTTGCTCGCAATGTAATCGATGGATTTCATTACGGGAGGCCTCTGCATTCGTACGAAATATCTTGTATGACATTTTTATTTGCTCGCGCACACGAGACGTTTCCGACTGGCAATTTCCGTTTTCTAAATTTCTAAAGGTTCGGGACAAATTCAGCCACACGTCGGTTGATTTCCAGCGACGCTCCAGTATTTTCCGCGGTGAAAAATATTCGCTCGTCGCGCCGCGGTGGCTGGTTACGTTGGTCTTTTTCGTTGGGAGTCGAGGACCCTACACCCTGCGCCAACAGGATAACTTCGTCGATCTTTTCTCTCTTCGAGCATCTCCCAAGCTGGAGTACGCCGGGATCTATGAAATACCCTTCCAGAATCGTACTTCCGGCACCGCCGTAGTGCCAGCCAGCATGAATATATCTCCAAACACAGATATCAAGTGTATACAACTATCGTTTTCTATCACGAAAGGATAAATTACATGGGTCGAGTTCCTGGCAAATATCTTCCGCTACCAAAGAATCCTTTCAGTTTCCCCGACGTAAACGTCCCTTCTAATACCGTACTCTTCAGGAAATATCGTCGTATTCGACAGATTCGTCCGACGATACCTTTCGAAAATACGGTAGGAAGGTTTGCAATCAGTTTTTCATTTACACTGTTTCATTACTAAATTTGTGATCCAAATTTAACATTACGAAAGATCGCGTTAAATCTATGTACATTTCTATAAAAACAGTCTTCGTGAATTTTATTTGGTACATTTTTCGTTTGGTCTCGAGCCACCTTTAAATCTATTCAACTAACTGCAATGAATTCTTCGTAACACTTGTACCAATTCCCTACGTAATCAGATTTACATGTTTATCACATTGAACTTGAGTCCACTAAATTCCTAAACGATTAATTCTATCCTACAAGACCGTCGCGGTGCAATCATAAATTAATCGAAACGACAAAACACTCAATCGTATCCATACGGCCAGCGATCAGTAAACCACCAGCTTCAGCCGTTTCACCCCCAAGCTGCTTCACCCCTAAAATCCGCTCGCCCCTTCGAATGTCACACCGAAACGAAGAAGCTGCTGTCCCAAGCAGCAGGTCAATCGCTCGCAGGACGCGAAAACGAGCATCTCAAAGAGTGCGACGGATAAACCGGGCAAACACGTTCGACCTTTCGCCAGTAATCCACGCGTACGATTTAATTTGATGCCGGTTCCCTTCTCCAAAGGATGGATCGCGTTGGCATGAGAAACAGAAGGGAGCCAGGTAAAAGACCCCGGGGAAACGTCAACGGCGGCGGAACAATGGGGCGGCTGAAAGAAAGGGGGAAAAAACAGAAATAAAGAATGGGAAAGAGAAGCAAACCGTAGAAACGAAAGCAACGACTCCCGATTGTTAGTCCGCTGCGTGGCCGGCTGAAGGTACGATTCGCATTGTCGTCCGAAGTTTTCGACGATTGTTTCACGGAAACGACGCAGCCGATACACGCGTCTACGATGGGTATCCGGGAAAAACGGCGCTTCCGTTTCAAAGCCTCTTCGCCCTTTCGCTCCTCCGCCCTCTGTCTATAGATCGATATCTCTGTCTGTGTATACGCGTGCACATGTAACTATCCTTTCCCTCGTGCTTCGCAGTTCCCTCCTCTGTTCACGCTTCTGTTCTCGATTTTATTCTCCATTCCGTTGCCTCGCTTCTTCTTTTCCTCTTAGCATGTCTCCTCCCTTCTGTCCTCTTCCTCTTCTCCTCTTTCGTTTCCTCCCTACCCTCTTCTGTTTCTCTTCTACTCTCTTTGTCATCTCATACCTTATGTCTTTTCCTTTCTCAGTTCTCTCTGCGTATCTATCTATCTGTCAGTCCCTAGCTTTTTCACTATAATTCTCTCTCCCCATCTCTGTTTTTCTCGTTCTCTCTGTCCGTTTCTCTCGTATTTCTATCTCTGCCCATATATTTATCTAGCTCTTTGTATTTCTCGTTTCCCCCTGCTCGGAGGGATTCTTCGGCGCGCTCTTCTCCTCTCTGCTTTTCCGTCGAATGCCAACCCTTTCTGGACGGACGGGAAATATGGATCGAAAAGGAAAGCTCCCGGGAGCGGCTTACCGAACACGAAAATCGCCCGGCCCTTTGTTCCGCGATTTTTATTGCGAACGTCGTCTAACGGACGACGACGACGACTCGTAAGGGTTTGCCGTTTTACCCTGTGGGGGATATAACTCTTGAAATACTGGAAGGGTTTCTCGAAGATGCCCCGAACGGGCGATCTTTGATTCTCCAACGGTGGAGATTGTTGGGGTATCGTCGAGCAACGTAGAGCGTCTTTACGCTTCTCCTTTTTATTTATTAACCCTTCCAGGAGATTCGTGAATACGCCATGATTAATCTTGGGGTGGCAGCGAACGAATATAAACATATTTGTACTCAAGCTTGCGGGAAATGAATAAGAAATGAAAAGTACAGATTGTTCGAACATTTTGGTACATTAATGCAAGGGCAAATTGTAACCTGTTCCTTTGTAAATAATTTATTTAAACGACGGTTTGAAGAACAATCCTCTCCGTGAAACGAAGCAACGTCTACCTACGTTTCCCTATTCTTTCTAAACAACAGTCCTATTATTTCCAACGGTGGCGTTGCGCGTTTGCCTGTTCCGGTGAACCATTACCGAACAACGGAAGTTCCATCAAGTTCGCGGAGGTTTTAATACATTCTACTGGTCTTTCGAAAGTTTCGGTGCCCGTGGTCATTGTCGAGTTTCCCGTAAACAGAGGAACCGCGGTCGCATATCAGCCAGTAATTAAACTGAAACTTCTTGCAAAGTGATACCGGTCTATATTGGTGTGCGCAGCCGCGTGTGCGCTCCGCACGCGTATACGTGTACAAAAGAGGCACCGTTGTGTGGCCGCGTGTATTTCGTTCAGAACTTCGGTCCACTGGCAGCTTCTGATTTCAGTTTGCCAGTGTCGATAAGTAGCGTGGGAAATTTAAACGGGCCGCAAAGTTTCCGCTCGTCCTTCAACGAATTTGTCTTGCAATTAGTGCGGCTTCCTGGGACCCTTCCAAAATTTCTCTGACCTCATAATCCGTGGACCGTTTTAATGATGTTTGCCCAAGGCTTCTTGCTCTGGCGTACGAAGGATAATTTCGAGTCTCGGTATGCAGTTTAATGCATTCTCGGTTTGTATCTGAAGCAACAAAACGGTACTTACAGTTCTTCACTCGTTTAGAAATTCTCAGTCGACGATTGTTATTAATATTCGCGTAGAATACTTTTGCATTTGTAATATACTATATTACTTAGTATACGTTTCACAGATTTCAAAGTTCTATCGTAATCGGGTGTTAAGTATTTATTTTAGTAAATCTGAATAGCTCGGATATTGTTAAGAAATTTATTAATGCCACGTAATATTCTTCAGGTTTGTAGGTCTCGTTCTATCGTAATCGGGTGCGAAGTATTTATTTTAGTAAATCTGAATAGCTCAGATACTGTTAAGAAAATTATTAATGCCACGTAATACTCTTCAGGTTTGTAGGTCTCGCCAAATTGCGAAACTAATTCCGATTAGTTATCGCCTGCAAAAACGGTGCATAACATTCGATGTTATCGATCAATTCGTCTAATTATTCTCTACAATATTAAAACTTCTTTGCTACCACAGTAAATTTCGCGTTTCTGTAAACTCAATGTATCGTCGATGCAGCAATTCATTTTAAAGCAGGGAAAAGCAATTAATAGAATCCCCAGAATTTCTTTTCAAGCACCATTTCGACCCTTGCCCTCCTTCATCCCTTTTCCCCAACTTTATTCCTCATTTTTAATTACTCTCTCCCTTGCAACCACTTTATCTGGTAGTTCTTCCTCCCTTCACTTCCACAATCTTCCATTCCACCGCTCTTTTTTCCGCTGTTCGTTCCTTCTTTTTGTCGTTCCTCGTTCACCAAACCGCCCTTCCATCCACATTTTCCAGCCAAAACTTTTCGAGCACGTGATTTACTCGCAACTGCGTGCACAAACTGATGGAAGGGGAACCGGAAATAATAATTTAAACAGGAAATTCACGTCCTGTCAATTCTGTACGAATACATGCGCGTTCCCGGTCATTTTTTTTTTTTTTTTTTATCACAGCTATGTCGATTTCTATTTTCAATATTTCAACCCCTCCACGTAAACACGTTTTCACTTAGGATAAACAGGGCGGATAATTAAAAACAAGCAGGAATCGCACCTTTGCTTACAATAGTGAAATATTTCTATTTTGTAAAGTAACAAATATGTTATTGCAATAGAAATAAAATAATGCAATGTGGAACATAATACAGTTACTACGCTCGGTCACTTAAATTACGAAGATCGAGAAATACTTTTTAGAAATATTATTACCCGTCGTATGATAATAATAATAATCCCCCCTACCACTGCGAATTCCGGGTCATACTATATCCCTCTCGCTAGATTAAAAAATATAACGACACACGAAAGCACCGAGAAAAGAAATAACAAAGTAGAAGAATAAAAAGAAAGAGTGCCTGCAACAGGTTGGCTTGTATGCGTTATCATTTCTGGTGCCTCTTCGAAATTTTCCCCAACAGCAATAACAGTTTCCCGGACGATCAAATAATTCCACAAAAAGATCGAACCGGAAACATACAGCTTTCCCACCGCGTTCCCCGTGTCGGTCGACAAATTCGCACAGAAAAAATATATTATCGAAGATGCGTCCAGCAAAAAATTTGTTAAAATCTTACCGCGTAGCACGCGAACTCTAAAACAATCCGGCTTCACGAAATTCGTTTTTGCACAAAGGATTACACGGCAGCCGCAAAATGAGAAATTCCTGTTTGCCTTTGGCCCCGTTTGCCCGACTCTCTTCACGCAAATTCTATTAACTTACGGGAATATTTAACGAATCTTCGTTTCGAGCACGGCGGACGCCGTGGAACAAAAATATATCGTCCCTCGTAATGCCGCCCTTTAACTCTGGCGGCTGTTTTAAAATGAATCGTTTTACCCTCTCGTTGCAGTAACGAGCACCCGTTTCCACGGACGTTTAAATAAATGCATTGCGTAACAATATTATGACGTCCATTTGTTTTGTTATCATGATTGCGTGATAGTGGAAAGGAAAATACTTTCTGTCGGATGGGAATAATTTTCAGTTTGTGTTTCCGTTGAACATGGACGTACACGCGAGCGGAAAAATTTATTATATTTGATACTAGTTAATTCGTTCGTTGTATAACATTTATTTCGTATGAATTGTGGATCCTTACCGTGATTCCTGTAGAGTAAACTTTCACGCGAAAACGAAATTGAACGAGCTGTCCTCTTGATGATCTTTTTACCGTTGATTTGATACGTTAAACGGACAGAGGCAAGGTTTCTTGGTAGTTTAAAAAAGAATTGATATTTCGATGACAATTTTGAGCCGAAGGAAGTAATTTTCTTCTTCGTTTTTATTTCAGGTTTTAAACAACAATCGGTATTTTAGGGAATTCTTATGGAATCACGGCTCGACTGTATGTATGCGAAGTTTCCTTGCATTTTTTCGAGGATTCTGTAAGTCATAATAAGCACGGGAAGTGTCGACTGTTCGAAATGGGGAACAGTCGTTTATCTGTCAAATTTACGAATCGTGAAAGCGTCAGAGTTATTTATTTTACAACCTGCCAGCTCGATCTTCATCCCTCTTTCTCTCGCCCTCGATTTTTACGAAATCAGCTGAATTGTACTTCATGAAAGAATCCCGATTCCGGGTTCATAAACTTTCTATGTTCACAAGCGCGAATCGCTGATAGTAGATTTATGAAGAATTCGGAGCAGTCTAGCGTTCAATAATTTATTACGTTAATATTGCCACGTGCAGTTGAAAATCCTTCACATAATGTCACCACAGTTTGTACCTGAATTATACAATTCTACGTCCATTGATTGTCCTTTGAGTAACAAATCTTTCAATGAATTTACCAAAATTTTGTATACAAAATTAAGGGGGGGAAAAATTGTATTCAGGAGCAAGCATTAAATCTTATCTGCTTAAGTGTACTAAAAAATCTGTGGAACATTGTAGCTGCATTCCTTACGTTCTTCTACCATCTTCTTTTTTCACGCAAAGAATTATTCGTCTCGATGAATCTTCGATTTTTCGAAATTGCAACGAGGAGACACTCGACATTTCTCAACGACGAAGTTTTTATAGCTGCCCATAAACCGAGGAATATAAAGTAGAATTTTAGCAAGACCCTTCAAGTCTACTTCCTTCCCCACCTTGTTTCTTCACGTTCGAGCAACCCCCAGCAAGTTCACTCCGATATTGACTCTATCAGTGCTCGATAATTTGTTCCTCAAGTTTCTCCGTAATTTATACGCAAATAACGGTCTGACGATGGGGAAAATGAAATTCCACCGACGATTAAAAGGATTCACAGAAATACGATTAAAAAGAAAGATTTTATCAACGATGAAAATGTGTTTAAAAATTTGCGTCCCTTGTACAAATCTACGAGGCAATAAACGTCTCCTTAAATCATATATTCTTCTCATTCGATTCTTAATGTAATTCTATTTCTGCCGTAAATTCGTCATCACCTTTCTTAATAAACCTTATCGCTCCATTATTGATCCTCGAGGGAATATGCATCATTTACGAGATAATGCAATAATGCTCCAACTCATGGCGATTCGGTGATGAGGCAAGGAAGATAGTTTCGTTGAATACTGGAGTCAGCCTTTGATCTAAGCATTTCGATATAAGCTTTAGCCTTAGAAATGCTTAGACGCGATTACAATGGATACTGCTCAAAGATACCAGACGCGATGTTCTGCCGGTACTGTACAGTCTACACAGAAGAATTATTCTGTAGCACTAGCAATGAAAATAAAAGCAAATCGGTCGAAAGAAAAATGTTACTTCAAGTCTCTTAATTCTACTCTAAGTCCAGCCCGGAATTTGTAAATTACCGCAAATAAATTTCGAGTGAAAGTGAACGTATTTCTCACATTTACAGAAACGAAATACAGCTTATCTGAAAATTTGTTAATATCCTAATAGTTGATTTCTCCCGCGCAACAGTTCGACGATAAATTATTTCTTCCCTCCATTACAATAGCTAAATGTGAAACAAAGAGTGTAATCTGTAGCCATAATCACTACGGCGTGCGCAATCAATCCACAGTATAACCAATGGAAAAGGAACAGGCTTGCCACTAAAAATATACACCCTTCGTTCTTATTTAATTATAAACAGCCTGATATCATTTTTACACATCCATGTCAATCTAGGAATATAGTTTTAGCAGCTCGAGACAATCCTTACTCCTTGACCGTACTACTGCTATTCTTATTCTTCCTTATTCGGTCAGTTATATCTGACCGAACGGGGTACAGACTGTGTAAGCCTGAGCATTAAATATTCGCAAATGCCCGAGTTCCAATTTAAGAACGCAGGATACGCTTTAATTTCTTTCATTATTACAGTAGCAGAAACAGAGAAATTCGAAAAATAATAAGCGTCAAAAAATGCCGATTTTGTATTGATGAAATCGTTTCACCAGAATTATAATTTTTTTGTAAGTACATATTATTGATACTACTATTCTCCATTTTTTCAGATTTTTAAATTGGGTGCGCCGCAGTTATAGAAATTAGAAACCGATTTTTTCGTCGTTCTTTTTTCGGCGAATTTTCGTCTATTCTTTGCCAAATAAGTGTTTTATGCAGTGTTTAATGTTTTTACATTCAGCAGACCAGCATAAGAATCGAGGAATGTACATAAAACGAGGCGATTCAAGTCACGTCATTCGGTTTACATTCTAAAATATTCACAACATGTTGTAGGTTCGAGTCCCCCTCAGGTTGATTTTCTTTTCTTCGTGAATTAACTTTTTTTATTCCAAGCTATAAGACAATGATTAATATTTGTTTACAAATGTTTTAAGAACATTTTTCAAATATAGCGCCCTAAGTAAGCACACAGAAGTGCTAACTAAGCCCTAAGGAAACACAACAAAGCTGAAACAACGCCTCGCGAAAAGGTAACAAAGTTGCAAGCAAAGCCTCTAAAAACGCAACAATGTTGCAATCATTCTTGACAAAAATGTGCAACAATGTTGCGTCTAAATTTTTGCAACAAAGTTGCAAATTGATCTTTGAGAAAATGCAACAAAGTTACAAAAATTCTTGACAAAAATTTGCAACAATGTCACATTTTCGCGAGACGTTGTTTGCAACATTTTTGCAAATTTTTGTCAAGGATTTTTGCAACTTTGTTGCATTTTTGTGCGGCTAAATTGCAACTTTGTTGCTATTTGTGAAGGATTTTTGAAACTTTGTTGCTTTTTCGCTGGGCCTTCTTTGCAACTCTGTTGCTTTTTCGCTAGGCCTTCTTTGCACCTTTGTTGCCTTTTCGCGAGACATTGTTTGCAACTCTGTTGCTTTTCGCTAGGCCTTCTTTGCAACTTTGTTGCCTTTTCGCGCGACATTGTTTGCAACTTTGTTGCGTTCTGTTAGGGCTTAGTTTGTACCTTTGCTGATTTTCACGAGAAGTTGTTTGCAACATTGTTGGAAAATTTTTTACGCAACATTGTTGCAAATTTTTGTCAAGGATTTTTGCAATTTCGTTGCGTTTTCGTACGGCTTAGTTTGTGTCTTTGTTGCCTTTTCGCGCGGCGTTGTTTGCAACTTTGTTGCGTTTTCTTAGGGCTTAGTTAGCAACTTTTGTGCGTTTACTTAGGGCTCTATATTTAAAAAATGTTCTTAAAATACTTGTAAACAAATATTAATCATTGTCTTATAGTTAGGAATAAAGAAATTTACGGAGAAATAAAATAAACCTCAGGGGGACTCGAACCTACTAAAAGTTTGTAGTTTTTTTTCGGAATTTTGTGTGCGCTATAATGGGAGATACTGAGCAGAAACTATAATTTTGCTTTTTCGTTGTAACTACCCTCCCAGTTGAGCTACAGGGTTGAAACCTGGCATGAATTAGTTTTTCTCGATAAGCTATGGAACCTCACAAGTCGAATTTGGTTTAGGGGCACATTTGACTCCCTTCTCCGGCTATAGCCTTTATACTGTTTTATGCAAACAATCTTTGTAAATTTGTGTGATAGTATACATAGTTAACAGTCACGAGTGAACAAGAAAAAGGCGAAGGAACGAGTGGGTTAAAGGGTCGTACATGTGGTAAATTTTATTTAACGCGTAGGCTTGACGAAGTAGGCGTGAATTTTCTTTGCTAGCTTGTTCACTCTTCTTTTTCACCACTTACTCGATACTTTCTAGTACCCGTATTATTCTCATGCCCGTCGAGACCTCTCTCAACTAATTAAATCGATCCGCACTCCGTCGCCAACTAAAGGGTCCTTCAAAGGCGCTGCGTCTCATGGACGATGATACTTTGTAAAATACACGGCGAAAAATATCGCGAAGAGTCGAGGCTTCACTCGTTCCTCTCGTTTTACTCTGCAAGCAATTCGAAGGATAAAGAACGATTATTAGTATCATTTCAATTGCAGAAAGTCGATGTTGGGACTTAAAGAATTCAACAGAAAAATCAAAAAGAACTTAGGTAATCTCGTTTTCGATAAGGGACTGTTTTCCATAGGGGAAGAGTCGAAGCGGGACAGCCAGGAAATAAATCAAGGCGCAAGTTAAAGAATTAGGTGATTAAATCGCGAGCCGAAGAAACATTAGATTCGAAGTGACTGCCGGCTAAGCGTTCGTGTACTCGATCTCTTTATCGCGTTAATAGTTCAATGAGACAAGTAGTTTAAATGTAAACGCGAGGAAAGTGGAAATGCGTGGGGAAGTTCCTCTTGCATTGAAAGTTCCAGGTGAAATGTTATCCGACCGCCAACATGATTATCGTTAACGAAACCATCTGCATTAATTACATGCGCGCCGAACAAGAACCGCCGACGGAACGAAGTGACGAGAGCTAAATAAAAATCGTTCCTCGCCCCATAAAATCCAACAAAGTAAATACAACAAATAGTCGCCTACCTCGACGCCTAAACAATTTTGTCTTCGCGACACAGAATACCGTTCCGGGGCGAAGAAACGGGGAACACGTCACTTCCGGGCGTCCGCGCGTTCGTTCGCGACGAACTTTATACCTTACGCTGCTCCGCATAAGATCAGGAAACACCGGAAGCGGCCTGCGCGCGTGTACGCGCGACAGGCTGGCGCAAGGATAGCGGTAGGAAAATGGGAAAACCGCGATGGAAAAAAGGGGAGCAGAGGGTGACGGGTAAAGAGAAGTTCGGAAGGTCGAGGTTAACGAGTTCGAACAAGCGGAATTGGATGACACGGGGAGAACGATGGACGAAAAAAAAAACCAAGGGGAAAACACAGGACGCACCGGTTGAAAGGGGGCGTTCAAGACGAGAAAGGGAGACGGAGGGATCATTCGTCCTGAATTAAATTGGCCGCGGGGAAAATGCTCGTGAAACCGTGAAATTACCATTTTGAGACTCGCGCCCGGCTTCAAAGCCATCTTTTTGCGCGATCTGACAGCCACTCGTTCCAATCCTTAACCTGCGCCCACCTGAACTCAGAACCCTCTACCCCCATGCCCTCTACCGTTCTTTCTATTGGCGACGTTGCGGTATTTTCTATTAGGTCCGTTAGCTCCACGAACATCTGTATTTCCATCGTTGCGAACTGGAGTTAAGTTCCCGTCTGTTCGGGCGGAATAACATTCCGGTGCGATGAATCGATGCAAATGGAATAGAAATGACGTGGATTTGCAAAACAATCGGGTGGAAGTTAGAGGAGCAATTCGAGTTTGGAATTAGGGGCTAGGATACTTGGCGAATTGTATTTGATAGTTGTTATCGGATGTTTTTTGGTACGTACCTTGTGCTTGGCAACAGGCGTTTCGATAGTTTATGCCCTGCATGCAGTATTCTTTTTACTCAGGTGCTCTAGTTAGACGCTGTGCCGTATAAACGATACTTGATCTGTGTTAGGTACTAGATACCCGATATACATTGATGATTATCAAACAGTAATGTACAGCGGGTCAAACAATTATTCACGCAGTGCATTAGTTTCACTTGCCGCTTCATTATTTTTGCGTTAAGGCAATTGTTCCTAATACAATGCACAATGCATACGAGGCACGTCTATTACACTTTAAAACAATGTTCATCAGTTCCGGAATAATTGTCTTCGACACCAAAATAATGAGGTTGCAAGACAAGCTAATGCACTGTATGAGCGCACGCTTTTTCACCCAACGCTGTGCCTGCTTCATACTTGTTATTAAATACTTGGGACCGAAGGTCTGCGTACAAAGTAGCTCATTTACCTTACAACTTTTCCCTTACACGTCGTAAGATAAATAACCCGCCCGCCACGCGAACATTAATCCATCATCCCCGCCCCCGAAGACTCCAGCCCGACAAAATCGCTGGATGGCGACGCGAGCTCTCGAACTTTCAACCGATAGGTGAACCGACGACGTCGACGCTTTCCCCGCCGCCTGCGTAAAATTAAACGGCAGGGGTGTTCCTGGACGGCAGTTCGCCCGTTTTAAGCCCCCGTGGCCAACATCGCCGAGCCGTCCCCCATTTTTTCCCCTTCCATCAGCGACCCTAATTACCCGCGACCGCAAATTACCTTCTGCCCGTTGATAACCGCGGCGTTGCGAGTTGCGCTCCAGGTAAATTGAACGCGACCACGTGGGCTCGCGACGAAAAGTTGCTCGACTCGTCGAAAAGCGACCTCGATCAACTTCAACCCCTTCTGTTGCCTTTCTCCCTAATTTTCTTCGCCCCTTCTGCTTTGTTCCTTCACGTGTGCGCGCCCCTTTGAACCAGGCTTTTCAATGCGTCGCTGTTTTCGCAGCTTCTCCCTTTTCAATTTATTTATTTTTTTTTTTCGTCTAGAGTACGTGTGCGTCGGTGGCGCACACGTACTCGCGGAAGTCAAACAGAAAACGCCGGAGAGCGGAGCGTTATTTCGCACTTCTTTTTGCAAATTTTTCTCTGTTTTCCTTTTTTTCAGAGGGCTCGCGCTACGTTGGTCGGCGTTTCGTGTACTCGCCGATGGGAACGGGGAACGATTGGAAACAATGCTCGTTCACGGTTCGACGAGTGGTCCCTTTGAAAGGGCCGGCGGGGCGATTTTGTTACGGGGGACTTTTGTATCCGATCAATTATTTGCCCATGCGGGCCTTCTTCGCGAATTTTCTACAGTCGAAACTGTCTAGGGCGATATCCTTCTTGATACAGCGGAACAATTTAGACCTCGTTGCCCGAGAAATTCGAAGCACCGACGCTGTTCTTAATTCTCGATTCGAACGTTTCTCATTATATTCTAATAACGCTTGTAAGAAAAATCCTCCGCAAATTCGTAACGCAGATCCAAGTACCCGAAGGATATCGCAATTATAATATCGTTCGCCGTCAATTCCAACCAAAGCCAAACCTCTTGCCCCCTCGCAGGAAGTACAAGTGGCAAGGAATTCGAGGGAATCATGATGCGTTTCGCGTCTCGGGGCGTCCCGGGGTGAGAAAAAGGCGACAGAAAGGGAAGTGACCCGCAAAGGCGGACGCGCTGGCTGCTCTTTTTCATCGTCGTAGACAACGGTGAACACTTCTACGACGACGGTGGCGGGTCCTTTCGTTTTTTCTTCGAGCTTTTTTCCCCCCAGCCGCTCGTCTCTTTTACACCTTAATTCTCAGCGGTCGCGCCGCCCCCTCCTCGAGGGTCTATTCTTCCGGGGTGGCGCTTAATTAACGCCGTCATTTCAGCGAGATATCCGGGAAGCGTCTTTCAACCCGCGTCGTTTCTCATAAAGGGCCTTTGAACGTCCGTCGCGGACCGGGGAATTTGGAGAAATTAATTTCGTTTAAATGTACCCATACACAGGTAGTGCCGTTTAAATGAAACCCGCTTCCAGTTCAACGGGACACGCTGTATGTGATGTAAGGTTGTAGGGAGAAAGGGGGAGGATTGGTTAATTTTTCCGCGGGTGATGGAAGTAAAGGTCGGATACTTAACAGTTACCTGCCAATTGTAACCACATTTGTAATTGAAAGTTGCACGGTTGTTGGGACTTAATCGTCAAGTAATGTACGGGGGAATCGGGTGTGACGAAGCGTCGAAGAAGTTGCGTCGATTCCACAAAACGTTGAACTGCAAGTGATATCACAGTTTGAACTGTCGCTTCGAAAATTTCATTACTTCTAAACAAATCTGGAATTGAACAAGGTAATACCGCGCGCAACTCGCGACTCGTCAACCCTTAGGAACGTCTATCCGATCTAACGTTAATTGCATGTTTCGTGGACAGCGTCGTAATTCTGCTCGTTTTTCGCTTCAACAACATTTCTGCCGCGAAGCAGAGGAGCGTTCGCTTTCATCGGCGGTCGATTAGCAGTCGGGAAGTTGAATCTCTCCTATCGGTCGGACAATTTGCGGAAATTCGTCGACCAAATTCATAGAAATTCGCAGCGGGACGGCCAGAACTAATGGATCCGGTAATACACTCGTGGAAACTCGTGAGCATAAATTAACAGTTTCCACGTTTCGCATCCAGACATTCCAGAAAACTCTGTCAATCGAGACAGAGTTTCCTCGTTCGCGGAAGACCCGCCACCGGCCTTCGTTGAATGGTCTTTAAATACAACTGAAAATCCTCATTTCCCCCGCATAATTATGGGAGTGACTGAGTAGACTTGATGGAGTAGCTAGGCTTGACACGGTTCTGTATTTATCGTAGAATCAGCGAAAGATAAATTCAGGTGCCTCAAAATAACTATATACGGAATTATCCTTCGAGTCTCTAATCAGCTTTGATATTATTGTCCCTGCCTTGCCGTCCAATTGTGCGTTTCCGCGTGTCATCGAACACCTCTGATCGCGCGTACAAAATATATAGCAATCAGCGTAAACCGACGATCTACTTTGCTCTAGGAAATATGACCAGCACCGGGAACCTAGCAAACCGACCATAGGGGTTGAATTTCCGCTAACTGTGTGTCGACCGCAGCTTCGAAACGCGATTACCGTTGGTTTTCAGTCGGTGTCGGATATTTACAGAGCTAATTGTAAGTGGAACGAGTGTCGGTCAAAGCGTGGCCCGCCACGCACAGGGGCGCAACGAATGATTGAATTTCCGGTCGATGCTAGCGCCACGCGTTCATCATCTCGCCCCCACCGTTCCTCACCTGCGCACAGTCGTGAACGTGTTCTTTTTTTTCTCGCTGGCTTCACTTCTGCCCCGCAGAATCGTTCCTTTCTTCGTCTTTCCTGTAATGAAAAGCCTCGGTCGAGGAGTAGCGGAGGGCCATTGAAACCAAAGAAGTGCCATTTCCGAAAGTTCGTAAAACGTTAAGGGGTCCATGCCGTCGCTACTACCTTCTCGACCCACTAACCGTTTTCCTCGTTTCGCCTGTGCACCGTGGCGGTGCACTGTTTTCGAGTGACTGCCTTTTTTTATTTCCTTCGTCCCCTTTTGTCGCGGTGCTTTAATTTTCCCCCTGTCGCGGTGTGCCCTTTTCTTCATTCGTTTGTTCGAGAGTGACGCGAAGATCTCTTAACGAAGCATCCCCGTTCAGCTGTAATTTATGGTGTTGCCGATTTTAATTAAAAAATAAAGAGACGGAGCTGGCTCTATGTGGAAAGAAGCGAGAATAAGCGGAAACGAAGAAAGGTGCTGAAGAAAAGACGAAAGAGAATGTAATGTAGAATTAAGTGAGCCCGTAGAGCTCGTGTAAATTAAAAAGGATATTTTCAGTACCCTCTGATTACCAAAAAAAATTTGTATACGTCTGTTTCCCTTTCGCTTCCCTTGCTATAAAAATTAATTCGCAATAATACCCGACACTAACAATCGCCATCAATCCCCCGCGATATTAATTTCCAATATTTGTGGAATTGTCAATATATTCGTGAAAGCAAGGAACCGGTCCGAAACTTTTGTACCCAGTACCCTGTACAGTCCCCACAACCCGTGATTGCCCTCAACCCCCATGACGAATCCTAAACGCGACCGGCAGAAAGTCCTCCGCCCGTCGTAAATCCTCCAAAGTTTCTGGCCGCTTCTTAAACTATCGATCGACGTATATATTCGTTCCTCTCCCGCAGAATTGGGGGACCAGTCGCTCGCAAATTAAAGAAAAAAAAACCTCTAATCGAGTTTCTCCCGGCTGTACGTCGTTCCTGCAGCGTGCTTCCGGTGCGTTTGTCTGTGCCCCGTTCCAACACTCGAAGTTCTCAGAGGAACGGAGGATTAAAGTTGGAGATTCTCGCGACTTACACCTGCCCGAGATCGACGATTTATTCCGTCACGCTTTTGCGAATTTTCTCGCCGCTCCTCTTTATCTCTCGCCGCCCTTCCCTTTGTTCCCATTTCACGGACACTCGATAGTTCGAAAGCTGTTGCTAAAGTATATAGACAGCGAGGAATCGGGAAATCGAATGCTTCGGGGATAAATTTTAAGGTGATTAGTCCTGGGTGTTCAAGGTAGCGGTTCTATTGCTATTATCGTCGTCGCTTCATCTTGGAATGTAGTTAGGAGGTATTTTTTTTTTACCGAACTTGGGTGCAGTTGAGTGTGCTGATATTTTTAGGTGCTTGAGGATCGATAATTAAAATCGATTCGCGGATTAATTGGGCAAAAATCGTATTGCGGAGTTTCCATTGAGAAATTGAATTTATATGAAAGGAAGTAGTCCTAATTAAAGTTTCGACGATTGCTATTGTCCGTAGGTTAAAGTGAATGCGATGGCGAAGTTTTAACCGTTAACAGGTGAGACGAATGGTTGGTTCGTTTTAAGACGGCCCTTCGAGTGGTTTCGTTTGGAAAGTTTTTATGCGTCGACATTTAGCCGAGAGTTGAGAAGTAATCGAGTGCTTTCTTCTGGTGTTTAAATGATTTTCAAGCTGCAGAGATTATATCAAAGGCTATAGCCGGATAAGGGAGTCTAATGTGCCCTTGAAAACCAAATTCGACCACCGCTGCAAACTTTTTCTAGGTTCGAGTCCGCCTCAGGTTGATTTTATATCGCCGTGAATTAACTTTCTTTTCTTCCTAACTATAATGCAATGATTCATATTTATTTACAAATGTTTTAAGAACATTTTGAAGCCGTGCGAAAACAACAAAATTGCAGAAAATGCCTCGCGAAAACGCAACAAAGTTGCAAGCAATGCCTCGCGAAAACGCAACAAAGTTGCAAGCAAGGCCTCGCGAAAACGCAAAAAAGTTGCAAGCAAGGTCTCGCGAAAACGCAACAAAGTTTCTAAGAATCTTGACAAATATTTGCAACAATGTAGTGCCTAAATTTCTGTAACAAAGTTGCAAAAATTCTTGACAAAAATTTGCTACAATGTTGTCTTTTCGCGAGGCACTGTTTGCAACTTTGTTGCGATTTCTTAGGGCTTGGTTTCCAACTTTGTTGCATTTTATTAGCCACCAATTTACAAGATTCTTGAAATCTTTTCCAACAATTTTTGCAACTTTGTTGCCTTTTCGCGAGGCGTTATTGTCTGAGAGCTTAGTTAGCAACTTTTGTGCGTTTACATAGGTCTCTATGTTTAAAAAATGTTCTTAAAACATTTGTAAACAAATATTAATCATTGCCTTATAGTTAGAAATAAAAAAAAGTTAATTCACGGAGAAAATAAAATCAACCTGAAGGGGACTCTAACCTAGAAATAGTTTGTAGCGGTTTACTAGTCTGACACCTTACCGTGGAACCATCGACGCCGTTGAAAATGTTGTGAATATTTTAGGATATAAAGCGACTAACTTCAAGCGCCTCGTTTTATTTACATTCCTCGATTCCTATGCTGGTCTGCTGAATGTAAAAACATTAAAACCTGCATAAAACTGTTAATTCGCAAAGAATAGACGAAAATTCGCCGTACAAGTTACTTTGCCACGCAAAAAACGACGAAAAAATCGGTTTTTAATTTTGTTAACTGCGGCGGACCCAACTTAAAAATCTGAATAAAATTGAGAATAATAGTATCAATAATATGTACCTATAAAAAAAATATAATTGTTGTGAAAAGATTCGTTCAATACAAAATCGAAATTTTTTGACGTTTATTATTTTCAGCAGCTCGAGTTTCCGATTTTAAAATCTGTAAAACTTATACAATATGTGCCTCCGTAATTATAACGTCTCCGATTTTTTTCAAACTGTTCTATTCGCTACTATGGAAGATACTGAGCAAAAACTATAATTTTGTTTTTTCGCTGTAACTACCCTCCTAGTCGAGCTACAGGGTTGAAACTTGGCACGAATTGCTTTTTCTTGATAAGCTATCGAATGGTACCCCCCAAGTCGAATTTGATTTAGGGGCACATTTCACCCCCTCATCCGGCTATAGCCTTTCCTGGCATTTCACAGTTTGCATGGAACTCTGAAACGAGCATTTCGATCGGAGGGTGAACGATAAAGAGCGATATCAATTATAACTGATTTGCGACATTAATATTAAACCTCGTTTAATGCTCGCGTCGAATATCAATTCCCAAAACTCACGCTCCAAAGGCACATTTTTGCCAAATAAATCTGCGTTTTCCAAGTGGATTGGAAAATGTTCACGAATGCACCTAGAACGTATACATGTGAAATAAATAAATGAACGAGCAAATTGCCTCTTTCAAACCCGCGAAACAATTTTATATAACGGGTACCGACATCCAATTATAATTATCCTGACAATAAACTTCGAATAATACAACAACAACAAGTGAATAATAATTTGTGCTACGCTTAATTATAGGATATTTCGAAAGTAATAAATATAGCAGCCTTTAATTAAACAAGCATCGCGCAACGAAATCACCATGCCCACGACAAAATTCAACATTCCCGCGTAAGGGAGTTAATAAAGGACAAAATGCATCGTGCCGAGCGATACCGTGGTTACGGAGAGGCAGCGTCTCGAGTAAGTCGTTTTCATTCTGACATTTTTCGTAAGGAACGCCCGGAATGTGGCGCAGAATTGGGAATTGCCGTCGAAGGAATTTCAGGTTCCGGCCTTCCCGCAGAATTTTAAGGCTCGCGAAATGCTTTGCATATTAACGTGCTATTTAAGAACACCGGAAACGTTACGAAACGTACTTAACGAAGCTACACTCTACGTGCACATCTATTTCTCGTAATCGATGAAAGCGTGCAATTTCGATTACTAAATCCTGCGAATGCAGCCAGCAAGAAATGAAACGTTTCAACGTCCCCCGTTGTTACTTCGATCATGCGGTGATCGATAGTTATTCCCAGCACAGCTTATAGACGCATTATTAGCACTCATTATAATCATCGCGCACGAAAATGAACTCGCCAGAAGGCGACTAAATATTCCGAAATGCATATTCGTCGACCCGCAATGAGATTGCGGTGCAATCTAAATCCTTTTGTCGCAAGTTTTCTACAATAACGTGCTTGAAACATTTGACAGTATATTGAATGACGTATATTACATTTAACATAATTTAATATAATCATATAAAACATTGAATTATCTAATATTAATATTTATTTATTTCTTTATTTCATTATTAATATATTGCTAAATATTATATATTAATATTTAATAAATCTATTAATATTTTACTAAATCTACACCCCTTCAGTTTGAATGGAGGCTCACAAAATACACCATAAAACATCGCGTTAATAAATTAGTTCATACAGTGTCCATGAATCATCCAACCCTCGCCCACGCGGGTACTTCTCTATACACGTGCATCTCAAAATTTCCCCCTTACCACGCATCCAGGGCAAAACCATTCAAGATCTACCCGCGTCCTTTATATTTGCAATCGTAGAATCGCGCAACGCCTCGGCTGTATACATGGTCCGCGGTGAACGTTCGTCGATCGCCCTCTCCGTTCGAGTTGAATTTCGGGGGATACGTTTCGCGGTAACGACGCCCGTGACCAATGTACAGAGCGCGGTGCAACCCTGTCCTATATACATAATTGCAGCCGGGAATTACGAGCACGAATGGCAATATCAGTTTCAATCGCGATCAAACTTCGTCGAAGGTCGTGGCTGCCTCGTTGTCCACGTTTGTATCGCGCGTTTGATTTCGGGGCACGTCGACGGAACGAACCAGGCGGCGTCGCGACGCGCGGCGTCGTCGTTCAACCGAGACGTTTGCATATTCAGAGCAATTAAACGGTGCCGGCTTAATCGACAAACAGCGGTGAGACGCGGCTAGCCGGAAGCGGAGGACTTTCGCTAAAGTTTCCCAACGTGACTGCAGCCGTTCGAATGGAGACAGATAGGCACGAGGAGGGGGTTGGCGGCCGCTTCGAAAACTTCCAATGCTAATGCAATCACGAGACTTTCGCCGAAGTTTTTCCCCGGGATTCGGTGAAACTGGATATCCGCGCGAGAGCACGGACGGCGTGGGGGATAGAAAACGCGGAGCGACTCGAAGGAAGAAGTAAGAAAGAAAAGTTTGGGAGCGCGATGGATCCGTGATGAATCGCCGATACACGGGTCGAACTCGATCGGGGCAGGACCCGGTGTTTTCTTATATTCTGCCCCGTACTGCGATTTGCTTTACTTCGCGTTCGTCTCTTGCATTCGTCTCGCGACTCGCGTTTAGGATTTTCGCAAGGCAGTGGATTACACCGAGTCGGCGAATTTATAGAATTTCGTTGGAAAATCTGTGCGCAGGTAGCGGTAATAATAATAACGTCGGGTTATACGTAGAACTGTCGTGGCGGTGGAATGGAAGGTGGTAAGACTTAACAAAACTGAACTAAAACTGCTCCGTTTATGTAAACACTTATCGTTGCACGCACCTTAATTACGATACCTATTTTAAATCGCCATCGCCATACGAAAAAAGGGATACGCGCGTAACAAGAAGTGGACGAATCAGGTTTCTATTATCCCGACGATCGTACCAG
The DNA here is from genome assembly GCA_948146005.1 of Nomada fucata. Lineage (NCBI taxonomy): Eukaryota > Metazoa > Arthropoda > Insecta > Hymenoptera > Apidae > Nomada > Nomada fucata. The sequence continues at coordinate 12,881,907 of OX411276.1, forward strand.
CTCGTGGAACAGAAATTCGACGATTAACTTCGTTGAATCCAATCGCGCTGGTACCAAGGCCCACGGAATTAACGTTCCAAATCCGCGTCTCGTTTCATTCCAGAGGTCCTACACGTACGCGTGTACACCGCGATACGATCCGCACGGCTGACGTTTAAGCACGCGGAAATAGGGAGCCTCGAGTCAATCCTCGACAATTTTTTCCCTCTCCGGGCGTGATTAATTGATACCCATCTATCTTCATTTGATCCTCGTTAGTGTCGCTTTTTTCCGCCAATAAAAAAAAAAAAAAGCGACAGAGGGAGAGAGAAAAAGTGGGAAGGAAAAAGAGTCGAGCCGGCACCGCCCGGTAAACGCAGGTAACGCTGGGGGTGCAGAGAGGAAAGTGACGGGTAAACGAGAGTCGATCGAGCATCGGCGACGATTAATCGACCAAATGAATCGCAGTTGCTTCGATTGCACGCCGCTCTATACACTCCGCGCCGCTGCCACACACTGCGACACACCGTCGCGTCGTCGTCGTCGTCGTCGCCGTCGTCGTCCCTTCGCTGCGCCACGTTTTTTTGCTCTATCCCCTTTTCGATGTGATTGCAGAGAACCAACCGGACGGGAATGGGAAACGGTAGGACGTCGACGTTGGCCGTCGCGACTATTCTGTTCACGGCGACGTTCCTCCACGTCTGCGTCGCGGAGCTGTACACCGCGCTGGCCGATATGGAGGAGCTGCTGGAGACGGAGGCGGTGCTCATAGACACGCTGAACGGGTACATTAAAGTGCAGGAAGAACGTCTGGCCACGCTGAGAAAGTGAGTTTCACGACTATGATTACAAACGCGGGCGTCGCGACGCCCGTGTGGCGTTTAACGAGACCGTCCCGTGCGTCCGTTACGGTGCGACGACGATCGTGCTTCGTTCGCGGCGCGAGACATCTATTTTAGCGCGTCGTTGCGGCGGAGCACGAATAACGAGCGTTAATTAACTTTCACGTCGGTCCTGTCACGATCGTCGCTATTTCCGAATGAAAGCTTTGGCACAGGAGACCGCTCGCGGATCTGCGCCGCTTGATAGAAGACGCTTGATACTCTGCTTTGGGTAGAGAGTTCCTCTGATAGCGCTTGAAGACTGCACCGAAGGTTCGACGCTCTAGTTGTTTCTCGTGACGGGTCGATCTGTACCCGCTACGCATCTTTGGTCTTGTTATTTAAGTTCGTGGTTATTAGCCTGCCAAGGCGTAGACGGATGATATTCGGGTAAATTAATGCAAATAAATGTGTATGTTTTGAGAAGATTATTTTTATAATACAGTCGAACCTCGATAACTCGAACCTCAAGGGAAGAGAAAAGAACTTCGAGTTATCGAGGTTCGAGTTATCGAGGTTCGAGTTATCGAGGTTCGAGTTATCGAGGTTCGAGTTATCGAGGTTCGAGTTATCGAGGTTCGAGTTATCGAGGTTCGAGTTATCGAGGTTCGAGTTATCGAGGTTCGAGTTATCGTTGAAAATCGGAAAGTATGGTCGAGGTGTTCATAATTCATTACATGCGGCTATTCAAGAGTAAAAGAGAGTATTAAGCATCGCGATGAGCAACGTTGAACGCTTGTCAATAAATTTTCGTTGAACGCGTGTTGGCCGGTCGTACAGTGGAGATGTTTAAAGGAGCTTCAGCCATCGGATTATCGTCTGTTCTCCCTTCTATTGGACGATGCTCTCGGAAATAGTCTGATATAATTTTGCGTTCGGTAATCGTTGGCGGCGAATGCTCTCCATTGCGAGATCAAATTCCCTGAGCGCGCTTCCTTTTTTCCGATTCCCACCAGCCATCGTAATCTTGTCTTTGAAAAGCTCTTTAAATTTCTCCATCTTCATTTCCTCTATCGCCGCCAGCTTCACTTCTGCGCGATCACGCAGATTCGTGTCGCCTGGCGAATGTATCCATTGGCGATAGAAAAACAGTGCCAGGCAGATGCAATACAATGTCCACGACGATAAAAATTTCATTCCTATCCGGTAGGAATATTCGTCAATTTTATTCCCAATTAATGCCAAGCCCGTTACTAGAGGAAATTACGAATTATTAGCTACCCGTAGTAAATTGAATATCAATAATTTTAAGTACACAGTATTTATTTCACAAGTATTATAAAATAATACAAAGAATATATAAATTCCGTAACACAATTTATTATTTATATTTCATTTATCTTAAATCCCTCATTATCGATATGTTTGACAATTTAGCCTTGTCAATATTGTTTACACAATTACCACAGTCTTATATAGTCTCTGTATTGCTTTATATACCGTAGCTGCCAAAAATTCACGAACAAAATACAATTTAACGATATAACTTGCATTATACATTATAAAGTGTCACTTGTCAAGTCTTTTGCAAAAATTATGTTATTCATTTTGATTTAAGAGGTATGCCAAAGTAGCTGTTATTTATATGTCAACATTTCGCAGCCACTGTATACATTCAGGTACCTAACACAGATTTATTCTTGAAATTTCAATGTTCCCCGACCCGACGATCGACGAATTCGTGACACGTATCGCACGATTTTTTTCGAAGCTCGCCAGACAAAAGTTGAGGCGAGAATATAAAAAAGATTTCCCTCTCATTGGTTTCTCTGTCCGCTATCTCGCGCCTCCAATAATCTCCTCTTCTTCTTCGCTCGCCGCTCGTTTTTATCATCCCCGGGGTGTGATTTGGCGCGTTGCCCGACTTCGATACCGATGCCTCGGCCATTTCGAGGGCAACGGGGAAATAAGAGCAGCCGGGACCAGGCGAACAACGTTAAGAACGTGGCTGTTGGATCGCAGTTCCGTTTCTCTATTTTCCCTTTGAAAATTTCGGGGAATGTTCGACGATTTTGTTCATGCCCAGGCAGTATCGCGGAGACACAAATTACCTGCCTTTCCTTTCATCCGAGCGCCCTGTAATCACTGTAATCACAATTATTGGAAGTGGTCGAGTGTGCGCGAAATTTGATTCTTATTTGATTTGAAGTTGCGTTTGCAGCAACGCGAGATCGATCGTGAGGTGTTCGATCGTTAGAAAAATATTTGCACTCCGTTCTTTGATTGTTTATAAACATCGTGGATTTAGTGATGGCGATAACAAATCTCTAAACTCCACTTCAACTGGAAACCATGAATTCTCTGGAATAATGCGTTCAAATATCCTGTCTGAAAAAGCGTGATGGGCAGTTACAGGTGAACAAGCGATAAAGTTCTGGAACAGCTTTGAAAAAAATAAAAATCACGTGCGAGGGCTGAAGTCACGAGGCATTTACGATTGCAGCCGTACACGCGTGCGTTCGACAGTCATTCAAACTCTCTAATCGCAATCGAGTCACGTGCCAACCATTCGAGTAACGCTCGCCAAAATTTCCTTCGTTGGTATAACGATTGTTGCTGTCAGTCACATCCCACGGAAACGATGCCGAGGGTACCGAAATGTAGATATTAATAACTGGTTATCAAGGAATTGGCCTTTCACCAGCCTTCAGAACTGCAATTGAAAAATCTTCTGAATAATGACATGGTTCTGAAGGTAACAGGGGTTGAAACTATGAACAGAAATATTTGGTGCCGCGTATTGTTCATTTGGAAAATAGTACGAACCGCGCACAAATTCATGAAATCATTATTTGATGAAAAAATTGAGCAAAAGTTACTTTCGAGGAATAGTCATTCGATATTTTAAATTGCTGCCGCTCGGAGAGACACATTTATTTATAAAAATATATATATATAAAACGGTTGCTCGATTCAATTTAGGATTAACCGCGGGACAGTTTAATGAAAACTAAAACAAAAAAAAAATAAAACTCGCCCTGAGGAATTCGTAGTTTTTTCACGTTCGACGAGTCGAATAAAAAATGTGTATCCAAGCGTAGAACTTGTGTAGAACCTTTTATACCGACCAACCCTTTATTCCCTATTTTATTCCCTTTCTTTTTCGTAGATTCGTCTGACCAGTTTCTGTGTGAAAATTTGTTTCTGAACACTCGTAGTCCCTTCCAGTCGCGAGGAATTCTTTCAAAGCAAATATCCGAAGAAAGTAAATTTTTTAACCCTTTGCACTCGGATGCCCCATCTGAGGGGACATCGTGAGCCTGGCATATCACCCGATCCCTAGACCCCTTTTTTCGCCGCAAAAGTGTCGCCGAGTCGCCGCGTAGGCAACTCCCGGGATTTGTCCGACTGCAAAGGTTTGAACAAATATTAACGAACATTCTCCTTCTATTCATAGACAAAATATATAACATCTGTTTGTCCGGTAAAAAGCTGTCACAAGAGGAAAAAAGAATTGTTAGAGGAAAGTTTCAGGAAACACTTAAAATCGTGACAACTTTGGCGAAAGAAAAAAAGCAAAAAACAGTATATTCAAAGTTATCTTCAACTCCGCTCGCTTCAAAGTCAAAAGTTCCTCAAAGACTTCTCATCGAACGTTTAACCTTCTACCGGCACGTGAAAAATTCCCGAGGAATAGTCTGTCCTTTCCCCAGGGATCTTGTAATTTCATCAAGGATCGGCAAGGATCTCTTCATCGTGGGATCTACGAAGATCGATGAACGATATTCGTTCGAGAATCGCGGGCGAAACTTTGTAGCACGATCAAAAGATAAGTTGGAGGATATAGCGGTCGGTATTAGATTGCGATGTCGAACGCTTCCGATCGTTTCGCGTAGTCACGTGTGAAACTTTCTGACACTAAATTCCGATCGAGACCCGAACGGTTCGTTGGATATTAAACGCGAACGCGACGTTCCCCGCAACTTTGCAAGGAATCTGTTCTACGTGGGTACGCACACGACTCGCTGAAACACTAATTTCCTCCGCGTCTATTTTCATTTCCTCGAAAATCTTGGGATATATCTTGGCATATGGCATGTATAAATCATATTTATTATCTATATACATATATATATTCATTAAATATATATACATGTATGTGTAAGAATGTTGAAGTATAAATTGATAACTAACCCTTTATTGCCTGACGCTACTTAATAGTATTAATCCACATTTGTATTAAAATTCTGTGATGAGTTTATTACAGAATTCGAAGTTTCAACGTACGTATGTACTACTTGTTTTGAAGCACTTTAGCATGGTACTATTTACGATTAAATGTCTTTTTTTTAATATTCATAGTAATGCTGACGAACTCAATTTCGAAACTTGATATCTCGATGGAGCCTCGCCCGAAATGGCACACGTTGTTTGAACTACTGTTGAAGTATATAGAATAAGGATTGTGATAAAAAGAAATAACAACATAACGTGGCAACGTAATTTACACCCGAAAGGGTTGAACCGAAAATTTTCTTCTGTGTAAGAATTTCGTCTTTCTTCTCGGTACAGTAGAAAGTTGGACCAACCCTCGGCATAACGTGATGCATGCTTGTCGCGGGAAACAAGCTTTATATTTATTTGCGCGACAAGGTTTGTGCTTAAACGAAATGTTTCAGTGAGCATGACGGCGGAGAACAGGCAGACTAGCTTACTTGTACACTCAGACTTCCGCCGGAAAAATATTTCTTTTAATTTTCATGCATTGTAGGTACACATATGCATACGTAGTATATGCGTTACAGAAGAAGGAGAGAACAACGTTCCATTCTCGCGGGTAAAATATTGCAGCTGGCTACTATTTTAATATTTATGAAATATTTGCCAGACTGGTAGATATGGCGCACCGTGAATTATCTTTAGTTAATGCAATTAAATGTAACAAATATATTTCGAACCTCGAGCCCTCTATAAAAAACAAAATGCCGCGTAAATTTGAATCGCAAAATGAATACAAGCAATAATTATTGTATTCTGAACAAGGAAATTCATTATCCAAAATGAAGAGATCTTCGTCGAAAAGGAATTTCTCTCGAGAAAACATCGTCACAAGAATTCTGATCGACTGCGCCGTGATTTTTATTCCATTTCCACCGTTTATATATATAAAAAAAAAAAACGTTCGAGCGTGACACGATGTAGTGTGCTCGAGAGTGCTTCGAAGGCCTTTCAGAAACAATCTGCATATATCTTCGTCCCTGTTTATTGCAAAAATCAACGAAAAACGACACGCGCAAGAAAAAAGAAGAATAAAAACGGGCGCAGCACGAAAACGATCGACGATTGAATATCATGAGGAAAATATTGCGGATGAAAGGCGACGGAGATGAACAACGGAAAAACGATCGTTCCACTGTGCGCGTGCACGTCTGTTCGAATATGTATGCGCCTATCGATCACGACGCGCGAGCTCAGAAACAAAGCAATTAATACACGCTTCGAGCGAAATTCGTTCGGGTTAATGTGAAATGAGTCGTTCCCAAAGGTAACGCTCCGGTTCGTCGAATCTCCGCTTCAACGATATCTTTATCAAAGCTGGCTATCGCGTTTTCAAACGTTCACGGCTAAACTCGCCTCTAAAAAGGAGGAATTAAACGCGACGCGATTCCCACGGGATATCGGATGCATTTCGGGGGAAAATTCATCGCGATATTTTTATACTCGCAAGATTTCCATTGTACGGCGAGCCAATTTGAATGGCTCGATTAACCCTTTTGCTAAGGAAGAAGCCAGCAAGTGTTCGGTAAAAGTCTATATAGACGTTGTCTAGGACAATGTATCGCTTAATTGAATTATTTATATTACGTTTTATATAATACGTGATATGGATAATTTTTAATGATATGGATAATTAAATAGACTATATCGAAGTATTGATGAAAGAAACTGTACTGCTTTGTGCGCCGAGGATACTTTCATTTTTCGGCGTATCAGAGTGAAAGGGTTAAGGGTTATTAAGAGTAAATATTTCACGGGCAATTTGTGACAGGATTAATGGAAATTGCGTTCGAAATCGAATAAATATTATAGCGGGGTACCGATAATGAGGGTGCGATAATATTGGAGATGTTGGAGAAGGTTATAGTATCGAATTAAACAATAGTTCCTTCAGTTTCTCTATTTTCAACATGTTCGCTTACCCTTCTTCACTGTTCTCTTGCTATGTGGATAGTGTTCTACTCTAGGGACTTTCTACCAATTTGTGGCACTGTATTTGGAGATGTTCCCTCCACCCTTGAGACTTCCTATCCCTCAGGAAACGCTCACCTACTATTTCTTTTTTTTTTTTTACTATTGCGGAGGGTAATCTTGACACCTGGGACTTCTCGCATTTTGGAAACTTTCTACCGTTCCAAGGATTTTTCTCCACCTCCTTCTACGCTGCTTACTGCCTCTCCTTTAGAGTCCCTCTACCGCTCTTTATACTTTTCTTCGCTAGAGAATTATTTTCCTATTTTTCATATTTTTAATTTTGAAATTGTCAGATTCTTCGTTTATGCTTTATGATTTATTGGGTTCATCGTCGCTATACCGTTCTTTACTGGAACGAAGATAACTTCTCCCGTGTCTTATCACGGCAGAAGCTTACCTGTTAAACCCCAGACCCCATTAATAAACACACTCGTTCCGTCGTCATAGTTTTAAACCACGAAATACATCGGGTTGCGTGAAAAACGAATTTTATCGCGAAATTACAGACACGCGTATCTGCCGCGAATTACGATTCCAATAAAAAACCAATTACAGAGATGAAAAAAAAGACATAAATATGGGCTTTGTTCGCGTTTCGATGAGCCACTCATAAATATCAAAGAACGACCGGGCTCCACGGTCAACATTAATTACATTACGAATATACGATTAAGCTGTTTCAATTAAACTAGCGCCGGTATTCATTTTATTAGATCAGTCGATGATCGAATCGGATCGCGTCAGCGAAATCGAGCGTATTTATTCCGACAGCGGCACGACAAATTTCGGACCGGGCGAAATTTTCCGGATGTGACGGAAGTGATGGCGGCGGTACGACTCTCGCCCAATTTTAATTGAATTGTTGCGCGTTTGCAAAATTGCGACCACGCGGATCGCTTACAAACTGTCCAACGTGGTTGTTCGATTCAATTTTCGATATGGATCGGTGAATCATCGAAAACCTGCCGCCCAAAAGCGTCTACTTCACACGCTGTTCTGTTCGATACGAGAAATTTCACGAAATATTGAAAGTTATTATTCATTCTGATGAATAAGAATTGAACGAACATTGATAATATTTTCGTAGAACGGTAACAAGTGTTCGTTTTATTTTTATACAATTTCTTTGATTCCTCGTTACCGTTACATTTATCATTTTTACCGTTGCAAGAATTTGCTTCGCGATGTCTGTTAACGAATTGTATCAAAATATTTCTAATTCAGTCAGCTGGTTCGCATCCGATTACGTGCTGTGTAAGAAATATACGAGTTTCATTTGGATAAATTTCTAATATATGTATATTACGCGTCGTCCGTTAATTGAAATTCGAAACTGTCGCGTTTATGATTGAGCAAATCCAAGATATTATAGGATTCCAAGGAATGGTACGAATTCGCAGTCGCGAAGGGAAACGAGGGGAAACGGTTGTCTGTCTCGTGAAACTAGTCTCGTATTTCCTTGGCGCTGTGTTTCAAAAGTGGCAATGTACGGTCTGATTCAAATTCAGTTGGAAAGTAGTTGAACTCGGTGGCATTTTGTACACGGAAGCCGGATCAAATATAGGAAACTACGCGACAGAACTGCACGCGAGAACCTCAATCACTTAGAAAGAAGTTGGGGATTCAGAGTTCAAGATATTCCAGAATTTTCGTTCCGTTTATCTTTCATGCAATATATCATAAATCAATCAATATATATATATATATATATATATATAATATATATATATATACTTTTGACTTTGTTCACATCGTTAATCTTCACGTTTTAACCAATATTTAACTAATTTGACTAATCGTAAATTTGATTCCAAATTTTATTGCAAGAAATCCCGATAATAATAACAATTATACCGCTCACAAAATTGATCGTCGTTACTATTGTTATTATTAACAACACCGAATGATAATCTTGAAGTATCCTCGAAGCGTAAAAGAAACCCGAACGATTAAATCTCAGAATTGAAAGGAACAACAATTCTCTAAAGCGAACCAATAGCAAGGATCAATGCTCGAACGATACTTGAACCGCAGGCCGGCAAAAAGGGCGAAACGGCACGTGGATCGAAAATTGAAAGACCCCCGTAATATTCGCATCGTCGTGGCGGTGGTTGAACAAAATTTGGCACGTGACGAACTCTAGTCAGATCGATGCAACAGCAGTTATACATTCCGCGAATTTCACGCAAACCGTCCCCAGAGACCAGGGCGTCAGAGGACCGTTCGAGCGCGTTTAATTGGAAATTTCGCGGGGCGGGAAAAATTTGACCGGGGCCGGTCGATTCGACCCTTTCGTCGGTTCGAATATCGATTGCGAATTATTCCTGGCGGCGAAGCTGCAAGTCGATTCATCCGTGGGCCGATTGAAAATTTGTCAAAGCATTTTACGAGCGTTTGCAAACAACGGGAACGTTCATTTTGTTATTGCTGACCGACGGTGAACGATTCGGTCGCGAACAGCGGAAACGGGGAAACTTTCGTTGATCGATACGAAAGCAATGCCCTTTTCGATGATTGTACACGGAAACGAACTTTTCGGCAATGGCTCTGGAGATTCGAAGGCATCGTTGTACCGAGCAATAATTAATTATTATAGTTTGTTAACATTCTATGTAAACGTTCCCCGTAATAGTGTATTACTATTTATGTATCACACTGTTTATGTGAATCATACGTTGTGCAATTAAGCGGAGTATCTAACTGTTTATGTCAGCTTTAATTATTGCATTTCAATTTTTGACGCTACTGCAGCGAAATGGTTAAGCAGCAGACTGTAGGTACCAGATGCGAAAAGGAGCAGGTGCAGAATCATTTCAGTCCCGGATTGTCTTATATCGTTTCCGATTGCTTTTGTTTTATACGAAATATTTATAATAAATTTCGCTACCGACGTAGTGCATTCATGAAACTAGCGTATGTAGAATTTCATTTTACGAAATGATCGTCGAAGTGTTCGTCGTTTATGAAATGTTTGACGAATTTCCGTTCACTTCTTTATATTATTTTCGATAGGTTTTCCACTTTCATTGTCCCATCTTTCTTCAATTTTTTAAACGGTAAGTTCATTCCATTGTTTTCCCCGTAGCTGCAGCTGTACACCGCGTTCTGCGATGGTGAGCAACGGTATGCCGAAATGACGCGAGAAATTAGTTTTACGCGTCGACACTACCCCTACTGTGCGAGAGGGTAGAAAAGCTGGGGATGTTGCACGAATTTTTCGCGTTCCTCTTTTCTGATTTTTCGACCCCCTTGTCCGTGGGGGAATTTCGATCAACGGGATGTGCATTCTGCTGTTGTTTCGGTGCTTTTGTTGTTGACTTGTTTCACGTTTGCTGAACTACGGTTATCGAGGAATGGCGGGGTGGAATTGGATGGAATTAATTTCGCATCGATTCTTTTTTTCATGTATGTAGGAACAGAATAAAAGGGAAGGGCTGGCTTCGAGAATCGAAACCGAGATCTTCGTAATTTCGCGGCACTGATCAGTCCATTTGCGCCACGGCCCCTTCCCGATATTCGCCGTTCGTTTGTTCTTTTCAACGTCGTTCTCTTGACGGAGGCGCCCGATCCTACATACATGTATATCTCAAACTACCTATCAATTTTCCTCTGGGCAAAATGTATTTTTCTAGCAGGGCAATCTTTGGTTTCGCGAGCTGAAATAATTATTTTCACAAGAACGAAAGTAAGGATGAACGAGATTGAACTTCACTTTATCACGCGCAGTTCCGAATTCTTATTATTTTCCCCGTTTCCGTAAATAAATTATACAAATCTGTCGTGCAAGTTCCCTTTATTGGAAAATATATCGAGGCGAAAAAATAATAATGATTAATGCAGAAATAGCGCAGAATGTAATAATGGAAGGGGCACCGAGGCATCGGTCAACTAATTGCGAAACTTCGTTCCGAACTTTTTGAAAGGACGAGATAACTCGTATTTCACGCTGAACAGTTTTAATGGCGATTGATCGGGCAAGTGGGGAATATAGGATGAATACGAAAGCAGATGCGTCTTTTTTCGGTCGATTTTCAATTTCTAATGGACGAACACGCGCAATGAGATATTTCCGTGGCTTTGTGAGTCTTCTTTGATATTGCACGATCGAACCAATCCATCAGCAATTTACGTTCCTTTAACGATTTGGAGGAAATAATAGAACCACCCTTTCTAGCCTGCCCCCTCCCCCCATTCCTGTCTCCCTCTGCAACATGCAATCTAAAACCGAACGACTCAATCAATTTGATCCTTTGATTTTCCAAGCTAAATATAAAAACAACTAAGTATCACCGTTGCAGAGATGAATATTTCTTACGAAAACGAAAGTTCATGTCAAAGGACAAAGCTTAACTAGTTTTATTTTCTAGCTTTCTCGTTTCAAGTTTCCAAATGCTTTTGCTTTATTTCATTATTAACAATACCTTCGTCGCTGTGCAATGGTAATACTAACGACGTTAAGAATATCTTTTCTAAATAATTTCGATTGCACACGCGTTCTGCGAGATCTCGATTATCTGTTCAACGATATATTCCCTAATACTTCGTCCGTTAACAAGTTCCAAACAATTTATTTCCCCTTTCGCGGAGTTAACATTCACCGTTATCAATTACAATAAGCAAACACGACGAACAAAGAAATCCACGAAATATCACACCGCGTATAATGTCGTACATTTGGCACACACATTCATTGTTTAAATAAACATGCCTTCTGAAAAGAAAATGGCATGGTCCTGTTAATCTTTAGAATCTGACCATGTTTCGTGCACCAGTTCTTAGCTTCGAATAACACGAATCCCCGTAACACGGAATTTTTGTTGGGTTCCTAACCACCGTGTTGTACGGGGGACACCTGTGTTCATCCAAAGGCATCCCTTTAGCATCCTCCAGCTGAAGCAGCCCTGACGTCACGCAGAGAGTTATCTCGATCCATGGTATCGCGTCACCCTCTGTTAACGTAACTCGTCAGCCGCCATAATTTTATCGGGTCACGCTGGTGCAAGTGGCAACAACAGGCTGACACGCGTCTCCAGAAGACAATATCGCTAAGCAAGTGGAGTCCGGACACGGCGACGGAGTACCTGCGATTAAATTGCGCGTACACGCGGTTGAATTGACGTACGTGTAGTTTTGGGGAAATTTCGTGGTCTCGTCGAGTAAACGAGGAATCGAAACGAATAGAAAATCGACAGGAATTTTCGTGAAAGGGGAACGGACTGAATTTTCGGTGACTCGTCTCGATTTCTTTTCAAATATCGATTTTCAAATATGCTTGAATCGAGCATCGCAATTGAAGTTACTGTTAATATCGAGCGAACAAATTATTAGAGAGGCGCGTATAGATTGACGAGTTCGCGTTAAAACAATGAACAATTTAATAATTGCGTATGCTGAGTTTCGTTCTTTTGTGTATTCTTAATGAAGAATTGTTAGCGAAATATGTATTCAATGGGAAAACCTTGAATGTGCGATTCGATACGGTCCTAATAATAATTTCATCGCTCACCGTAGCATTAGTCCCGAACGTAATAAACACGTTTGTAACTCGTGACAGCGTCGGTGCACTACAGATTCATAAAAGTTAATATAATCGCCAAACACAGAAATTGTATAGTCACCATCGACGAAACTGTGCTGTAGCGTGAAAAACATGGTCAGACAATGGGGTTCGTAATCCATTGTATAATTGTGTTCTTCAGCTATACGTACAATTACACGTGTCTACGCGTGTGTTACACATGGAAACGTGTCTGGCATACAAGACAATGCCAGGGATGTATATCAGCGTGTGTGACTGTCATCGGCGTATCTAGCCTGGCCAATATCACTGCGGTATTAACCGTGCTATGGCTGGCTGCTGATAGAATTATCCCTTACTGGCCACGAACCGATCCTAATTAACGGACGATTAATCTTTAGCTGGTGATCTAACGTGGTTTTTGTTTAACGCAGCGCGACACGACGAGATCGATTGATATGGGATAAATATTCGATGTGCAAGATTTACCGGGACGACTGTAAATCTTACAGTTTGGCGTTAAACTTTTTTCTTAACGAGACAAACATATTTACGGTCGTCGTAAATGAATCGTCTTGACAATTGTTCCAACGCGGAAGGAGAATTGAAGGAATAATTTCGTGGGCCACCAAAGTGTTTGTTCAGTTCGAATCACGCGATTAGTTTCATATCGGCAAGACTATCATTTGGTATTCCGCAGAAATTCTGTACCGTGGTTGAAGGAAGGTCGACTGTTATAAAATTACGAACAACGTGCGTCATCCAAGCGTGAATAAATATCGTAACGAAGTAGTTTCCAATTTTATAGCTACGCACTACAATAATGCGGAAAGGGCTAAACGATAAAGAAAAAAATAACAAGGCCCGCAAATCACGTTCGACAGCTGCAATTAAAAATACGCCTGCACTTCGGCCAAAATTCATATAAATCGTACAAATTGAATTTTAATTGAAGCCTTTAGTTCCATTTATCTTCTCGACCTATTACTCATCGTTCCCCCTTTCTTTTTTCTTTTTCCGGTTGTATCGCGTTGATGGTTCGCAGAAGAACGTTATCCAATTTTTGCAGGCAGCCTATCAGGAACTAGCTAGGTCTGGCAAAATTTTCAATTAGCAGCGAAATTACCCTCGGCGTGGGCCCGCTACCAGAAATCGATCTCTGTGTCGCGATAAGCCGGACGCAATTAGGAAAAAGTTGCTTCCACGGCCCCGAAAGTCGATCTCGTTCGACGCTGTGTCCCAATATCGGGACAAAAAGTGATGCGACGCGCTTTCGAAAGGGACACGAGCCACTTGACTTCGAACGGGAATATATCGATGAGTTTTCTCGCAGGATAAATGTTCATTCGGTTCGAAAAGGAAAAGTCCATCGCGGAGAGGTCTTAGGAATATTACGAAAATGTGAAAAATTTATTGCGAAAGTTAATTTATTAACGAATACATTTATTGATGGAATTTTTACTGAAGAAAAAAACAAGAAACGGGACAGAAATGTACATATAACTTCGATATTTCTTACTGACAAAGATTTTCAACGGAGAGCAATTCAATTTTTCTCGATCAATGCCCGTACATTTAAAATAATATTTCACTGAATTACTCGAAACGAAATATGTGGTCCACAAATTCGGGCAGTATTTTTTTATTCCACGAATACATTTTTCAACGAAATCAATGACTTCAATTGGAGATAGAATAAAATATCTATTATATTTTCATTTTATAGCTTCGTGTACCTGATTGCTATTAAACAGAACTCTCTCGATATCAATTTTTCATTTTCAACCGCAACGCTTTCGCTATAATTCCACGAAAATATCTTGCATCGAATTACGTTCACGATTACTGGAACGGCGGTTTCTTTTTGTTAACCAGTGTAACCAGCCGGAATGAAACATTCAATGCAACCGCGACCCTCCCTCCTCCAAAGCCGTTTAAACACATTTCTGTCAAAAACGCGCGGGTGATCGTGCAATACGGAGGATCGAAAAAGTTCGAAACGATGCTCGTGGCCATTAATGGCGAAAGTTCGTCCCGTCTACCGGTTCTCTCGAGAATTTGTTAACCGATTGCGGCCCGACCAAATTGTTACGTTATAATCGACTTCCGACGGTGGCGATTCATCGCGTGGCCGTGGCCAAACGGTTGGAAAACGTCGGGGCCAACGAGCCGCGAATATTATCCTGTCGATCCTCCGTGAAAACGACGGAAATGAAGCCATATTGACCGTGGCAAGATTGCAACCGCTGCTCCACGAGACTCCGAAACGCGACACATTATAATAGAGACAAAGGATCGCGGTGTATCGAAACGGTGTTTATTGCGGAACGAAATTGCTCGTGAAGAGGAAGGGGCTCCCTTAAACGGAAGTGAAACGCGGATAAATTGAACTGTATTTTATATGGCGGATAGTTATTTGAAATTCTACGGTGAACTGAAATCGTGGGGCCATCGCAGAGACGGGCAAGATAAATACGGCGACCCGTTTCGAGGGATATAAATATGGATGGAAGAAGTATGTACAATGTGTCGGTGTGCGTGTACAGGGTGTCCCCGGAAAATTGTTTCTGCGCGGTGAACAAGCGGACGTTCCGTGGCTCGTTTGTAATTTCAATAGTAACGCTGATGTTCTAACAGTTGCGGCATTATAATTTTTTTTTTTAATTTCGTTTGAACGCCTTCGCGGACTTGACTAATGCTGTCTCGTTTCTTTCCCTCTTTGTTAGGAAGAAATTACGCGACGGCGAGAGAGTAACAAGTACTTTTGATGAAAAAGTGAACGAAATATCTAAATTTAATGCGGATCGATATTTTCAAATTGCGCTCAAACGCCGTAAAATGATCAAAGATAAAGCGTGTCGAGGAACGATCGATTCGTACTATAAATTTAATAAAAAATAATACATTCATTCCTTTGAAACGTAATATCGTTTCGATTGTTTCTTCACATCGGAAGGGACGTTACCATCGTTACCGCATTAGTCAAATATTTATATTCGCATCAAACTGATTAACAATTCATTTCATTCCAACCAAAATTAATCCATCCGTCATCGTTCGAATTGTCCAACCCATACATTGATATACATACACTCGCGCCGATATCTGCTCCCTTTATCGTATCTGGACAAAACACCTCGTTACTCCATTCCTACCGTCATCGCGGCGAGATGACGAACTTAGGCGATCTTTCTCAGAAACACCCGGTATAACGCCCCCGTCGTACAGCAATAAGAACGGACGACAGGCCGTCGTGAACGCCACTAATGCTACCTTGTAATATCTCACCGTTTTACCTCTAAAGTCCGCCCCGATATTGACTGAGAAGCTGCGCTATTGCTTCCTCAGACGCAGACGGTTCGAAACGCCTGATGGTACGCGCCTTTTGTGAGATATGAACATAACGCGTGGATCCAGTAGTATTAGCTGTAAGGAGATCGCATAGTAATATGTCTTTACTGTATTGATCGTCGCGTAATTCCGGATATCGCCGAGACGCCGCGATAAGACGTGATTATGCCCAGGTTAATGTTCGCGTGAATCCGCAGACGTAGTGTGCAGTATGTGCATAACCGCCCAACGATATCGCGTTGTTAGCAGTGGGCATGTATATAACATTTTTAATCCAATTGTAACGGATAATTTGTGCTGCAACGTTCCACTTCACCGTTGGACTTGTATTGACGAAGACATTTCGGACGAAATAATCGTTATTCTATTTGTAACGCGATCTGAGGGAATAATCGATTCGTAAAGGGTTGTCGTGGCAATGAGTTTATTGTGTCGTCGATATTGTCAAGATGCGGAGTCGGTGGTTATTGGTTAAAATTATTATTCATGTAGCGGTTAAAATTATTATTCATTTCCAAAATTTCACATTGTTCAACGCATTCGTGTCGCAGCGCGTTGCTTCATAAATCTTTGCCAAGATTTCCTGCGGGCAATTTTTTGTCGATTGGGATTCGTATAGTATGGCGTCTTCAATTTTCCTCAATCGTTAAATAATTATAATAAATAGTATCGTTACTTTTCAACGAGGCGTTGCATCCGTTGCAAAAATCCGTCCAATAAATGAACTATTACGCACGTGAACCTTCTCTGCTAGAAGTTGAGAAATGAATTTCTTTATCCTCCACCTACATTTTTAACTAAAATCTGGACGTAAGAATCGAAAATAAATTCAATCAAAAATAACAGAAAGAAAGACGTGAGAACACTTTGCCCCGGTGAAATTAAAAAATTAATATGTCGCGAGCGCACAGCCGACCAACGATAAATTCCACACCTTCGGCGCAATTGTCCCATCGTATCGAAGGGAACAAGAACATCGTTGGAATTCCGTCGATGACCTCAGCGATACACCCCTGGTTAGTGGGAAATTGAGTTTAACTCCAAGTGCCCATTCGTTCGCCCTTTTTCTTATCCCGAGACCACTTTTTCTTCTCCGCTCTTTTATCGAGCGTAAGTCATCGCCCGCGTTATCCCAGAAACAACTTATTTCTTCTTGAACGGGGAGCAATAATAACTGTAACAAAAAATACGACCCGCCCTCCGTATTTGCTGTAATACAACGTTGAACATTCGACTGGCTTGTTGTTACGAAAATGCGTTTGGTACTGGTTTATGGGCAAAAAGGGTTTTCTACCTTCGCTGAAACTGAACGGTTTCATCGGCTTCCTTTTCGTTTCGAGGTAGAAACTTTCGAACATTTACTTTTACGTATGAAAAATGTATATTTAAAAAAAAATGTGATTATGGTTTCGTTGATTTAATCATTAGAAAGCAGTGTGAACATTAGTTGTAAAATTCTCACCGTGTTTGGACAATTATACGTTAATCTTGAAACAAGGAGTATCGATTAGTTACCTCATAATCTTGTTAACTGACACTATTTCTACCACGATTTCGTGTATACCTATTTCGAGCGAAAGGTGTGAAAGGACGTATTTGCGTTTGTACGCAAATAATTGACAAAACCGTCGTTTCAAATTATCAGTTAAATATAGATAATTTGAGCAATATATTTATTGATATATTAATGCATATTTATTAGAGATTATTTAATTAGGTTGTAAATTGTATAATTAGTCACGGCAACGATCTACACTAAAATACAACACGGGGCAAAACAAGCGAATATCAATGTTATGCAGCAACACGTGAATTTTCCGTTACAACAGAAATCGGGATTCCCTAAACTGATTATAATTGTATATATATTTATATGTAAAATGGTTTAAAATTAGAATTTGTTATGAGGTCCTTAAGGTGTCAAAGGACACCTCATGCTAGAAATAGGTATACCGTGTGCATATGTATTTTTATACCCAGGATGAACTGGAGGAAAATTACATCGCTGAATTAATTTAACAGCTATTGCACTAATAGTCATCAAATTAGTTGCGGCCAAGTGTTAATTACACTTAGAGAATAATTTATAGATAAAATTGGAGAAGTGTCATTTGACACCTCTTGGTAGAAATAGCGTTAATCATAAAATTAAAAAATTGACCGGCCCTCGAGTAACTTTCACCCCTTCGGTGTGAATTGCCGATTTAAACGAAAAATACGAATCTAATATTATTACGGTATCCCCTCTTCCCCAACGATTTACCAAAATCATCGTGTATGATTTCGATGTGTGTCCGTACAATCATAATATTATCCAGAGGAAATTTATTGCTATCTAAAAAACAAAATACTAAAGCATCTTCTAGAAAAAGAATAATTGAAC
Organism: Nomada fucata; assembly: GCA_948146005.1. Classification (NCBI taxonomy): domain Eukaryota; kingdom Metazoa; phylum Arthropoda; class Insecta; order Hymenoptera; family Apidae; genus Nomada; species Nomada fucata. The sequence continues at coordinate 12,900,211 of OX411276.1, forward strand.
CAGTTCTCCTTGTTCTATACGTATATATTCAACTGTCAGCAATAAATTGACCAAGTCGCCCGACCATATTTATTTTCTCCAAACAAGGTATCGTTGAAAGAGGATCACCTCTTTGTTCCTTTTTATATTCCTTTTATTTCTAAGGCCCCGTTGCCGGTCTGTACAGTGGTTCTTAATTATGGATATAAAAGCGCACGAGGCGGCTTTGTTCGAATCGGCATTCACGCGACGCGCGAAATTGAAGCGACGAGCCTTTCAAAAGAACCCGCGAACCGCTTTTCGCCCTTTCGCGCTTCCCTTCAGCCATTCGAGGGTCGTCGGTGACCATTTGACTCTTCCTGCACGCAAGTGGATGCTGCACGAACATTGTAGCCTCGACGGGCAAACACGTTTTCTTTATTTGCAGGCATTCGCGGGAATGTACATTCAAAAACAACGACGGAATTGTTCTACTACTTCCACTCGTTGGGTTAGACGCACGCGAGAATGCAAAAGGTATAAAACGTAAAGGAAAAGTTATTCGCATTTCTATCTTGTGTTTCGAATTTTTGTCCTGCTTAGCTTGTTATTTATTTCGCGACGAAAGGGGGCGACGAATTAATCGAACGTGCGTGAAAAAATAAGTATCTAACAATAAGTGGGGAGAATTGGAAGTTGTTTAATTTGATGATGCCTTTTTTTGGATATGAATTTCAATAATTGTCCGGTATACATATAATGTACACTAATATTTGTTAAAAAGAAATCAACGTTATCGAGAATAAAATGATCGCTTAATTCATTTTCGTTTTTTTTTTCTCCGAATAACTTTACGATTTTATTACTAAGGTGAAGTGGGAATGGGGGGTATTGAAGAATTCGAAACTCCGTGGAACTAATAAAAAATATATTACTGCAATAGATTGGTACGTACAGCGTCGTGATATAAACTGCGTAATTCGTTCCACACAGAAACATCTCTGAAATATTATACGAGACGAAAAAAAAGAAATAGACGATATAATGTAATAGCATCTACAATTAAACATCGACCCTCGAAGACTCTCCTCGAAACCGGATATCAATTATATTAAACCTATTCACAAACGTGCAACCATAAAAAATGTGCAATTCAATCAATTTATTAATATCGACAAAATCAATCAACAATAATATCCTTAGGAAAGTAAAATCTGGCGCAAAAGTTTCCAAACGTCACGCATCACGCTATTCAAACCATAGTCCTCGAAGCTTGCATTAAAAAATACCCCAGGTATATCAACGAAAGTCGATGAGTTATCTCTACCAAAGCGCGGACTGCAATACAATATACTGTCCTACGAAATTTCCAAATCACACACATCCAAACGTCAAACATCGAATAATGTACGCATCCAATAATTCATAGAGTCTTTACGCAGACAAAAAATCAATACAAATTGTCCCTCTTGAAAACGTAGCTCACATACTTTCATCATCATGATCATTCTTCTCCAAATCGCCATCGGATCGAAAGTTTAATCAACAACGTCGCCGCGCAACGCAACCAATCTTATCCCATTCCCAATGAACGTTCCTCTTACCGCTACATCGCGAAATGTGGATGATGGTACACCGGGTACATCGTGGACACAGGTATATACTCCACCACGGAAACCATGTTCCTTGGTACAAACTCCTCGGCCAACGGGTTCAACGGCGCGGTCAGTGGTAGTTCGGGTACCAGACTGAGATTCCACATCAATGTTCCTCTATCTATCCCATGGAGATCAGCTATAGCTATGTACCTCTGCCATAGTTTCCTGCAGGAGCCAATGGTGCACAATGCGACGGGATCTCCGATCACTGCCACCAAACATTTGGCCCTCGTGATGGCCGTATTCAATAACCTTGGATTCGTCAGGAAACCATAGTCCTTCACATTCCTCTCTGCGGCGTACATGCAACAATGTCTGCTGCGTACTGTACTTATGAAGACCGCGGTGTACTGTTTTCCCTGCATGTTCAACACCCGTTCGACCGATATGTCCGATAATTTCCGTTCACGTAACACCAGACGGATCCTCTGCACCTGTCCCGCGTAATAGGCGAGGACGCCGATCGATTTATCGTTGTACATGCCCCATCGTTCGGTCGGCCAACTTTTTCGCAGCTTTTCCACGCGGTCTGCTAATTCGTAGACCTCGTCCATGTTGGTGTAGCCTGCGGTGTGCCTGTCCTGTTTGGGAGAAATTAAGAGTTATGCTGGAAACGGAGTTCTATACATACATACATAGAAAGAAACAAATATAGCCCTTATTATTGACGAACTTTCTGTTTCTTTAATTGTGAGTTGAAAGTCGATCGGTTGTTTGTGATAATCGAAAAATGCTGTGTTGATACGTATGTGCTAAGTCTACGTGTTTTTTTCAAAGTCTCAACGAAGTTTTCTATCTAGGGCGAATTGATACGTTGCCGACTCTTGTTAGACGAATGCTGTGTCGATGTGTTTGTCATTGGCAGTGATTATTGTGTGCTGGTTAGGTAATCATAGTTTTAAGCTGATCGATTTTGTGCACATTGTATAGGCTTGTCCAGCTTAAATTACGCAACAGGAATTTCTATGTTCAGCATTGGGTGACAAATTACACGCGACTTAATTATTATGCATTTCGATTCAACTTTTTATGTAACAAGCGATTAATTAGTAGCTGAATACTCGTAACACTATCACCCTTCAATTATTCCATAACCAAATCTCCGTTATAGACGTACCTGAACCTCCACGCCCTGAACAGCGTAAAAAGTCAAAGGCATTAGCACTGGGTGCCGTTCCAGCGAAGTACAAACGGGGCTCACCACACCGCCGTAAAACATTTCAGAGGTGAACCTAGTTATATCCTCGTGTGAACGATAATTCTGATGTAGATGAATCCTACAAGGATGCCTCTCAGGATACATTCCATAGATCCTCTCTAATAAACTCACGCCCAAGCCTCTTTCGTTTGCCAAATCGCTATAAATTTCTGGTGCAAGTTGCATCTGATCTCCTGCTAAAACCAACCGAGTGTCTCTAGTTGCCAGGGCCAATGGAATTAAAACTTCGCATTCCAATGCTTGCGCGGCCTCATCAATAACAATATGAGTGAACGACAGATTTAAAGAAGTCAGAAAACCGGATGTAGCTAAAGTAGTTACGATCAGACCACAATTCTCAAGATCCTCCTGGGTTGGATCGCGAAACGTGCCATTATCTTTCATAAGACTGTACTCCTGAACCACTGGATGCACCTGAAATGTTGGAATAAAATAATCTCGGCCCAGGATTCCTGCGTTTCGTCTGCGTCATTCCGATCGGACGTACCGTGTTCCTGGCTCTACCTTTGTAGTAAATTCGGACTGGTTTCAAGTGTGGACTTTTGCTGTGCTTGTACCAAACGTCGAAGAATTCTTTCACGTACAGATCGGCTGCACTGTTACTGTGAGTGCAGAGTAGAATCTTGTGTTTGATGTTTTCTGTGAGTAAAATTCGCAATGCCTGAGCAATCGTGAAGGTTTTGCCCGTTCCGAACGGGCCCAACAATAAAATCGGCGGCATCGAAACATTCGTGGAGGCTGTTATAGTCGCCAAAGCTCTCCTTTGTTCCATGTTTAACATGGAAATTTCAAAATTGGTTCCATTTGATTCCAGCAAGTCTGGAACGTCGCTTTCCTTCATGTCCGCGTATTCATTATTTAAAAAAACCAGTCCCACGTCCGGCAGGCTATCCACCGCCTTGTGCCATTCGCACAGGGATAAACGGTTCAACAGGAATTGCACTTGCACCTGGAGATCTGTGTTCGCATGCAAATTTAACGTTTGCACGCACTCTTTCGATAACCTCACGTACACTGTATGGGTATATCTGTCCTCTATGTGTGCCTCGAAAACTGTGTTCACAGTGTGCAACAAACTCATGAAGAGCATTTTGTTGCAACTTCTCAGGAACAATCTACCGCTCTTTGTATCTTCTGATATACTGCGGCATAGTGGCAACTGTGGTAAAAATTCGTAATACAGTTTCTTGGGAGTTATGGCAGGGGACAAAGATACAACAAGTGAAAACCTATGTATTTGTGAGACTAGTGCTAATTGTATGTTATTGTTCAAAAGAGTAGCAGAGGAGTGTAAAGAGAAAGAGAAACATAATTGTTAAAAGGAACCGAACCTGAGCAAAGAGCTCACCAGGTGGTGCATATTTGGCTACAGTGGATGCATCACCTGCAGAAGTCAAAACGTAATGAGAGAGAAGTCGCATGTATGAGGTCTCATTATGTCTGGCTATCTGCTCGTGTCTAGACAGTTCTTCCACGGTAATCAGTTCATGAAGACGACCTCTGTAGTTTTCTGGGGTTAAACAATCATCTGTGAGAGATTCCTGAGTCAATATGAAGTTGTCTCTGTCAGGATAAGGATACATCAGGGACAATTTTTCTTCCATCGGTTCTCTTGCTGGCACGAAAGGCGAATCAAACCAATGTATCAATGAGGTTTCTTTAGTCCATGTCTTTGGACTTTGGGAAAATTGATAATTGGTGGCTTCCTGAATCCTGAATATATCTTCGATCGGTAAACAATCCATACAGATCCTTTGGAGTACCACAGGATATTCGCCAAAATAAAAAATCACATTCTGTCGATAAGTGCCGTATTGGTTGGCAGCAAAGCCGACTTTAACAACATAATGCGCCTCTTCTCCTCCATTTTCCTTTGAATTTGACGTAAATTGGTCTGCATTGTACCATTCCTGACCGTTCGTAACACCGATCTCGTTGGTGTTATACAGAACAGTTCCCAGTTCAAAGTTCATGCTATTCTGATCCATCGCTAGCGCTACCCTTTGCAAATTTTTACCTAAACGAATCCAATAAACCCTTTCACGTTCGCTGTTCCATATCAAAATCAATTTCATTTCGCTATTATATGTCCCTCCGTAAAACAAATTGATCACAAGCAGGGATGCTTAAACGTCGCATTGAATAATGTTAATGATTTATCGATTATGATGTACAGAAAATTATTTATCGAATTGTTCGTTCGAATTATTTATTGCTTAATGCATTACTTGCTAAATCAACACTTCTAGAAAACAGTTTCGTGATTGAAAATTAACTTCTCTTCGTTCTTCGTTACTCCGTGCCCGTTTACAAAACGGTGTTCGCACAACCCCCGCCCCTCCTGTCCCGGCCCCCCCCTCAAATATGAATGTAAATACAATTGGAGAACAAGGACACTTACCCATCGTCCAGATCCGAAAGTCCCAAGTAAAAATAACATTGTTACTGGTCGATCGACAACAGAGACTCTGAGTCGGTATAATTAGCACGTCGTTCGTCTGTTTGCAAGTGACAATTGTATCGGGATTCTCTGATTTCAACCAGTCCCGGTAAACCTTCTCGGCGAAGGGGGAAGCGAGTGGCTTAACCTCTCCGTTCGTTCTTAACGGCTGATCGACCATGATGACTGATATATATTCCGTACAGTAGAAAAAATTCACACAGTTCTAACTACATCATACAACCGTGCACTATTTTTCACGTTTTCAAGACGACGTATATATGTACTTCGCTACTTATTCTCGCGATAACTCCGATCTACGACGGAACCTAACGTTCTCTTGGCTACTGTTGGATCACTGTGCACACTGCGCAGGCGCGAACTAGAAAGTGCGGAGTGTAGCCCGCGCCATCTGGCGGCGATTCAAACGACGGAGAGCTTGCGCGAGCGATTTTATCGACGCGCTAGCTGAGAGGTCTTATTCAAATTATATTGTATTCGGCATTCATTGTAATTCCAATTATTTCCTCGTTACGCATTATTCGATATGGATATTTAGTCTCGATATTTGACGATTATTGTTGGTAGAATCGCCACGACTCATCACCGGACGATATCTATGTAGCCTTTATATTAACAACATTTTCGGTAACACTATATTGCATTTAATAATAGTCAATCTAGTGCTCGTTTCTCGAGTTCTAAAACGTTAATAAAGATTATAGGTTTCAGTGCGTATCTGTTACCGCATTGTTGCACCCGACAACCAAAGGGAATTTAGATAAGTTTTCCTTTAAACGACCTTGCGCTGAAGCAACCCTTTTCCCTGCACATTCCCTATCTAGGTTCGCAGGTGCGATAAGCCCGATTAAACCGTTCAGGACAGAGGACACTCTGTCTCGTGGCAAGTAAACAGGCAGGGAAAAACGATCGGTGGTCGAGATCCTGACCCACAAAACCTGCTCCCTTCTCTGCACAATCTCCTGGAAATTCCCGAGTACGTTCTCATGTAAATCTCGCAACGTTATCGAACCACCGGAAGTGGTTAAATGACGATCGCCATTATCCTGCGGCCCGGCGAAGGGTTTTCAAGAGAAACACAGAACGCCAAAGGGGAAAAGGGACAGCCGTAGAGAGAATAGGGTGGTTGAAGAGTCTCCAACGAGTGGGGGTGAAGCGCAGAAACAGGGGAGTGAATTCGCGGTTAGCAGGTCTGGCTTGAAAGCTTTCGAATCGTCGACCATTTCGAGCGTTGCTGCAGGTATTCCCCTTGATACCAGGCTATTCCATTTACCTCGACGCCTGGCACCATAGGGTGATGGGTGGAGGGTGGAGGTAGGAGGGTGGATGAAAAAAATACCATTGGAATCCGGCAGTCACGGGAGCTGACCATTTTCACGTCGCCAGATAAACTATTTGTTTGTTTTCGAACTTTCCCCGGGGGAAATCTAATGCGACGCTGAATGGTGTACGGATGTAGATGGTGTTTTTAACGTCGATCGGAGGGCACGCGCGAAATGGGGATGAAGAGGGCTGTCGTTGACCCTTTGGAAGGATCTTGAAACAATGATTTTCTGGATAGTTTAGTGTTCTTAGACTCTTGGGTGTGTCTGGATTCGATATGGGGTTGCTGGGCATTTTGCGTGTATCGAGATTCGAGAATACATATCTTGGGATTTCAAGGGAATAAATAAATTTAATAAAATATTCGTAATATATTATATACTGTCAAGGCAGATTATTGATATGTGCTATGTTTTTTTTTTTAATTATCTTCATCTTGTATACAATATTATTATACCTATTTATATAGGAATATTTTTTTAATATTAATGAAATCTCATTTTATGAGGACAGCGTGTTCAATTGCAAAATCGAAATAGAATATAGTACGTTATATAAATTAAATGTAAGCAAATAATACCATTAATAATATATATTAATACTACTTTTAGTCAAAAATATATTCGTACATCTCCGTCACTGTTAAATTCAATTACGAAAACGCGTCTCCAGCAACCACAAAATTATTTACCAATTCATTTACCCGATAATGAAAGATATTAACGAATCTCTCGTTAACCAGGGCTGTGCGGCAAAAATAAACATACTCTCATAAAAGGAATCGGACAACGAGCATAAAAACAGATTCCAGCTGCATCGGGAAATATTCTCATTCATGGGGCTCCCGTTAAGGAAGCACAGGGTTATTAAACTCGACGCAGGCATGAAACGCAACAGGATAAAAGCGCATAAGCTCGCGTTGCTTTCATCGACAGCACCCCGCATCAAGAAACGCGAAACCGAGGAAAAGCAAACAGCCTTCGAAAAATTTTAACCCCCCCCCCCCCCCCCTCTCGAGCTTTTCCGCTCGACCAAGTGAAAAGTTCAAACAAAAGGAGCAAAATAAAATGAAACAACCGCGGTGGAACAATATAACGAGTCCGCTTCTCGTCTAAGAAACTTGTGGCCAGGGAAAGAATGTGGCCAAGCATAAGAACTCCTTATCTCGAAAAATTCGCGTCCGCCTCGAACCTACAGTTGTTGGCAAAAAGGAGCGCGATAAGAACGGTAAGACTGCGGATTAAAATTATTTGAGCGAAGGTGGCGCGATAAATTCATCCGCGAATCGTGTTTAAAATGACGAAGCGATAAGATAACAGGGGCTTCCATAAAAGGTAACCAAGAAACACCTATTTTCACCAGATCACGATTAACGCAAAGGAAACAAAATTTATATTAGACTTAAACTAAGTAAAAAGAAACTCCGAAATGTACGTTGAACGCCAGTATCTGATTTTCTGTCGCAAAAATTAAGTATCCGCGTAAAGAAGCAATCATAAATAAACAACAGAGCAGATGGAAGCGGTTTAATGGTAGCAAAAGCAAAAGCAATATATACCGGGGGAGGTGAACGAAGTTCATTCGATAACTCGCAGGTATCGCTAATTAAAATCTGTCGCGTGCTGCATGACTGTTCGAGGGTGAAGAAAATAAAAAGAAACACCCCGGTGGATGCAAGATAGGGCCGATGGTGGTGTTGGGTGGTACGGTGTCGTCAAAAACACGAGACACGATAAAGGGTTTGAGGGGGGCACGGGGAACGAGTGGGAATGCCGAAATCGCGTTAACAAAGAGGATTCGTTATATGGACGTAGAGGGAATATAAAGAACTGTCGTTATCGCGCCTCCGACGTGTCCCATGAGCACGATACAAACGTGCACGGATATATGCTCTCGGGGATTGGTCAGTTTTTTAATCGAGTTTCTGCACCCGCTTCCGGCTGTCTCGAGAGATGCACACGTCGAGCACCCAGTCGACTATTAGGAAACGTTTTTCACCGTTTCTTCTTCGGCGACGCGCGCGCCGGTGACCTCGCAGGGTAGTTTTACACGGGGGTTCCGTTGCGGAGTTGTTCGTCTTATTTTTGCAAAACATCTGTCGACGCTAGTTCGCATCTTGTAACGCGTTAGAAAAAAAAACACACTTTCAGATAATTGTACTTCAGTATAATTTCTGCTGTCACTGTGTTGTGGGTATTTTTAATTTCGACTACTTTCAGCGATTTTCTATCCGCGTGCGAACGGCGGGTTAGATGAAAAAATGTTGCGCGAAGCGTGTCTCGTGGACAGTATCAATCTGACGGTGTATCCGTTCTTGCCGGAGAAACGATACAGGTGAAACACGTAGCGGATAGCAATATCGGATGCTCGTTAAGGTCTATATCCTAGAACGAAGCAACGATTCAGCGTTGTCCAGGGTTGGATTGCTTTCTGCCTTTCTGTCCCTATCTGTCTAGCAACGAGTGGACCAATCCCAGTTACAGGATGTCGGTCTGTCACAGCTGCGGATGTCAGGTGAACGGTGTCGCATGAACGGCCAAAGTCAAGCGCACCTGGCTCGTTTATTCCGGTAATTTATACGACACCTCGTCACTTACGCCGGCTAACGCCGGTCCGCCGTGAAATCGATACATCCTTTCGACCCCCTGTAGCCCGACCGCAATGCCGGCTGCGATACAGTGGCACCTGTTCGCACCTGTTTAGAGATGGAGAAGGTGCCGATGATCATCCGGGAAACGTGTTGTTTTAGGTGGCTGGGCTTTGGTCCGTACGAAAGTTGAGCTTCGTTGAGAAAATGTTATATGCATCGTTGAATACGTTTAGCTAATAATTATGATAAAACGTGATCGAGTTAACGAGATTTGCAGGTAGTATGGAATAAATCTTAAAATTTATGTAATTTTGAGGCGCCCTCATTTTTGTTCGATTTCCTGTACCTTCGAAACATAAATATTTATTAATTTGATTTGACTTTTACATCTTTACATCTTCCAACAAAATAGATTCAGCTGCTTCTGTTATAATACGATTACATCGTTCAAGGGAATGTTTTAACCCCGGGTTTACGGACAAGTTTGAATACTTATTTTTACTGTCTCCCCTCAGCCTAACGATTGCCAATAAAAATGCGCATTTGCTTTAAAAAATTAATTCCCTTAATTTCGAAACGCAATACAATTAATTGAATTATATGATATTAACGAAACTTCGCTAACCTTTGTCTCTCGAATTCTGAAGCGCGTCAATTCGACGCGCTCCGTAAACAAGAGTTAACCATTTTTCCCCGCAATTATCACGCGGACATCGTTTCCCTCGAACTTTACGTCTCAACCGTGAATTCGCGTGAACTTCGACCCGATTTCAACGGGCAACTTTCGACAACCCCCTTGTCCCACCAGTTTATTCGAAAGTCCACCCCCGGGGGCGTGTTATAAGAACAAGCAAATGACCCACCGTTCGACACAAAGTTCGCGGGGGTCTCGATTATCGCGGGGAAATTGGAATCGATAAGGCGTCGAGAGGCCACCCGCCACCCCCCCATTGGCGACGATTTCTTTTTCCAAGCAGACAGGGTCCGTGTCTGGCCAAGTGTCCAATTACAATTGGACCGCGATCCGATCGTGATATCAACTCGACGGCGGAAGATAGGGACATCCCCGACGCCATTGTCCTCGACCAGACACAATGGCCATCGAACGCGGTCGCCTTTCGCGCTACGTTATCTCACGGCACCGGAATCCCCGTGACTTTCTCCCTTTCTCGTCGATTTCACGCTTCTGTCGGACCCCGTTGCGCTTCGACGCCACGGAACGTTTGTAACTTGCATTTTATCGGCGAAGTTTCGCGGAAAGAGTTCGGCAAGCCCCCCGAACGCGTCGGGTCTCGAAGATTGGAACGATCGGTCAGATTGCGTTTGAGATTGTGTATCGTAGAACGTTTCGGGAGTGGGTCGAGCTGTTGGCAAACCTGCGAGCTCGGACGCTTCAGAAGAGCGGCGGTGGTAGCCGACAGCCTTGAATCGATAGAAGTTTCGAGTTCGAACGGTCGGGCATGGAAATTCGAGAAAGTTTGGAAATTACAAGTTCGACGAGTGAAATTTCATTCGGGCGTTTTCGATGTTGCGAACGGTTGAGGGAAATTGAATTAGAACGGCGGGGCAACTACGTGATATTTGAGCACTTCAATTTCGGGATTTCGCTGGATTTTGTTATGACGATACTGCGAGGAAGCGGGAATAAATTTTTGATGAAATTTGCCCGTGAAAATTTTTCACACGGGGTAAGCCGTGGTGTAAGCAGCGAAAGAGGCGTGGGAGGGGGGGATCTTTTGAAATAGCCTCCCTAAATTTTCTGCACGTTCAGCAGAAAATTGCAGCGTGAGGAATGCGAGGGTGTAATGCGGGGTTGTTGAGCATGTCCCTAATTTGGGGGGGGGGGCGGACTGCAATTTCAACCTCTGTCTGAAATCTCGCATTCCCCTGCGTTAACGATACATCGATCACTCCGCAGAACCAAGAAGGCCTGGAACCTTCATTAGGCGAGAATTTGAAATTGGTGAGTCAATTGAGAAGTAGAAAATGTATTCCTCGAGTGAAGGAACATTTGTGTCGAACAAATTTTTGTACAACCTCTGACTGGAATTTTACGTCGGAAGGGCCGTGAATGAGTATTTACTAACAATAAGTGCTTCAAATCGAGCATAACAAGAAGCAAGGACGAAAATATGAAACATGCAGAGATATATTAAAACGTTTCCGTGAAATCAGTTTTTTTAAACTGCTCGAAAATATTTCGCGCAAGGGAATTCCGTTCGGTCCAGCTTGTAATTTCTCGTCAATCTGTAAAATTGATTATTTCGATCTTTTTAAAGTAATTACGATGCAATAATGTTGCTTCGAGGGTCGATCGTGAAATTAATTTGATGAACCGTGATCGAACTTCAACGACACGTCGAACCTAAAATCTGAATCCAGTTCGCAGTGCGCGTGCTCGTGCGTTCTAACGTGACAATGAAATTCGATTAATGGCCGCGGTAACTTCAATTATTTTAGCTTCAAATACCCACAATTTAACTTTCGCCCGAATACTGTATTCGGAGTGTACACGCGCCTAAACAGTTTTCCAGAATTTACTGCCGTGTGAAATATGAAATCGGACGAGGGAAAGAAATTCGAAAAGATCTTTCGAAAGTTCACGCAGCGAACGATACGAATACAATCTTTCCGTAAAACGAAGGGAATACAAAGCCGGGGGATAAATATTTGATTGTTATCCGGCGCGTGTTTCATGGTGTTGCTTGAGAGTTCAAGAAGTGTTTGAAATTTTCATGCGATTCCGGCATTAAAATTCCAACGCTTCGGGCTGCATTGTATTTCGATCTGACTTCGACTTGTTCGTGACTAAAAGTCGTCGTCTCGGATCGCGTTCTGGAATCTCAGAGTACACATACGTACATACATACGTACGAAAAATTAGTTCCGTGTACTGTAGATTATCAGTGGGGCAAACCAGTTCGCAGCTTGACTCAATTATTGTTTTTCTTATCGTGGCGATTTCGAATCTTGCATCTTTGGGGCCGTATTTGAATTGATTCCGGATTGCAGCAACACTAGTCAGAGGTCTGCTTGAATATTCTGCAGAGGGATGTTTTCGTTCTATCACGGACGATGTTTCCAAAATTCTCTGACCCACGTTTCGATAACTACTATCGCGATGGAAAAATTCACGTCGATCCCATCATTTGTATAAGACGGAATAAATATATTTCTGAAATTGATGAAGGGCGCAAAATAATAGTTAATAATATCCACGTCGAGCAAGGAGGAACAACAAATAGCAGCAATCAAAATCGCCGCAGTTACACTTGATCTGCCACAGGACCAGACAAAGACGCGACATCGTGAAAATTCGTGCTGCAAATCGTGTCGAAAAACAGCTGACGCGTATTCGACTCTTGTTGGACAATTATTCCGCGACGGTACTAGGTACGTTTGATTAACAGACGGATACGCAGGTGTATGTACGTGTCGTGGAAGATCACGACACGGCCGAATCAAGATTTAATCGAATAATACGATTGGGATCTAATGGGGGGGAATAATTTATCGGGGACAGTCGAGTAGGAGCTTTCGTGGATTATTAAGCCAGATCTCAGTGTTCTCGCTGTCCATTTTGGGATTGCCCACGAGACAATGCGAGTTCTGATAGAGGCGCGAATATCGTTGATTGCTTAAGCGTGGAACGCGTGTGTCATCTGCTGCCGCGTATTTCAGTGATTCATTGCGCGTTCGTCAGTGTCTACAGGGTGTCCCGTAACTAACGCAACATCGGGAAATAGGGCAGCTGGGGTGATTCTGAACAACTTCTTCCTTGGGAAAAATGTTGTTCGAAGCTTCGTTTTTTAATTATTAACCAAAAACACTGCCCAATTAGTGCACCTGTGCAGCGCGCGCTCTGGAGCCTACCTTTGCATCTGTACTCGGTAGTATACGGAGGCATCTATGGTATCCGAGTAAAGTTTACGGCAATTGTTACATGGTCTTGAATTAAGGATAATGTAGAATTATTCGTTAACCATGAATAACGACCACGACCGTGCGCGATTGATGAAAAGAATAATTAGTTTATATGAATAACGATGTAACATTTTCCGTACGCTTTCCTCGATACCCTCGATGTACACTACCGAGCACAGTACAGAGGTAGGCATCAGAGCGCGCGTTGTACAGGCGCTCTAATTGGACAGTGTTTTTGGTTAATAACTACAAAACGAAGCTTCAAACAACATTTTGGTCAAGGAAAAAATTGTTCGTGTATCACCCCAGCTAGCCCCCATTTCCCCATGTTGCGGTAGTTACGGGACACCCTGTGTATGGAAATATGGCATTGTTTGGTAGCCATTAGTACCCTATGAAATGTTGAACGGACACGTTAAAAGTAACTTGCGATTGTAACTATATGCGAATGTGTGGAGATAATCAAATCTGTCCAATCTTTGGATTCAATTCATCGGGCTGGATATTGAATTAAAATACAGGGAAATGTTCGCGTTATTTATTAGTAGCTTTTGATGTCCGTTGGTCTCAATATTTGATTATACGTATTTAAATAATTTGAGGATAGATAAAGATTTATTTACAGTACAGTATTGTGACAAATTAATACGTTTGATTACCAGTTTCGAAGAAAACCGTCATTATCGCTAATTGCAAGCAAGCAGCCACTGTATTAATATCGTACACAGTGGATCAAAAAAGTATTCATACAGTGCACTAGTTACACGCGCAACTTCATTATTTCGGTGTCAAGATAACTTTTCATTGAACAATATACATGAATATGAAGCACTTTTATTACGCTTCGAAATAATCTTTATTGTTTTACGAATAATTGTCTTAACAGTAAAATAATCAAGCTGCAAGCGAAACTGACGCACTGTGCGAATACTTTTTTGGCACACTGTAATGAACAAATCTATGTTAACTGAATACCCTAATGTTTTTCGAATTGCTCCAGCAAATTCTGTTCAATGTTTACTGTAGGTATACGGTATGCAAGGAAACGTTGAAGTGCTTACCGTCATTATTCCCTTCCGTCTTTTTCTGCGGCGATGTACCGCGCCGAGATAATGGAAATACAAATGAGGTACTTAGAGTGAGGAGAACTGAGTGGAAACTTTCGCGTAGCAATACTCTAAGATGCTAAATACAACCACGACCGCGTACTTAATCACCTTCTCTACAATTCTATTCGCGATACGGCAAACAACTCATCCAAATCGTCTTTTCTCGTTCCTGCGATCTGTGCACGTTCCAACAAAACTGTATTTAACTTAATATCTTATCTCGGAGGAGAAGAATGAATATTTAAGATCCAATTACAATTTAGTGCTCTGATCAAGAAAGAAAGGGGATTGGAGGAATATGTTATTTTATACAAAACGAAGTAATAGCGAAATTAAGCTTCCGCAACAGTATACGCGTCTTAGATTCTAATTATCGATTTTTTGTTTCTCGTTTCCAAGTTTCGTTTATGCTCCACGTAAGTACATTAAGGAAACGATGTATTATGAACTCCCCAGCCGATAATACGTCCTGCTGTACTTACAATCGCTATTCGACGAACGTCTCTTGGACACGCGAGCAGCACGACACAGTGCATTATTTACTTGAACGTGTTTCACAAAAAATTATTACAACGCGAACGAATGCTCGTAGTCCGAATTTTAATCAGTTTTATGTAGCAGAGCGGCTGGAAATACCACGTGTACACTTGTGGTACCTGAACGTGGTATCTTTTTGTTCTCCGTCTCGTTGTTTAAGTATGCATGGAGAAAAAAACACTGTGCAACACGCAATTTAACTTACATGGTCTGCTACTTCGGCTTAATTACGCGAAAATGGTGTTCGTATATCAAAAGAAGAACGTCGGCAGTTCTTCTTAAAGCGAAGTCGACCAAAAAAAAAAAAAAAAAAACAAAAATGTACGAAATGAAAAATAACGAACGAAAATGACTTGCTTTTTTTCTTCTACTGTTTTTAAAGAACAGCATCAATCGAATTGATGGCAATGAAATTCATTATTCAATTCCGCGTTATTCTTCCAAAAGGAATCCACTGTTATTTTCTCGGCAGAAGATTGTTGTCCATTTGAGACTTTCACTCTACAGAAATTTTACTGCGACAACATTCTGTTGAGAGGCGAGTTGAATGGCTCGTAATTACTGTAATTATGTTTATCGATTTAAAAAACAAAGAAGGGAGAGTAACGTCTTCATTAGAAACGTGACTACAGTCTTTGTTGTGCTTTATTTGATTTTATTTTATTAGAATTAAGAATTTCTGGCGACACGTCTTTAGTAGTTGAGAATATTTGAACGTGCTTTCGGCGAATTAATGTTATTCGACTCCTGGGATTTAAAATTCACTTCCCCAATTTGATCTCAACATTAATCTATACCGTAATCTCGTAAAAGCAACGGAACGTATTTTCCCATGAAATATTTTCTTATCCAGCTGATTTCAATTTTGCTTGGGAAACATTATCGATCCTGAATTCTAAGGAGAGACTTTTAATGTTCGACACGCTTGATTTGTATCGTTCGGCCATCTGATAGAATTATTCATTGACTTTACAACGCCTTTGAGAGATTGAATATTTTGTTGGGAATTTTAACGACACGCTATTATAACTGAAATCGGCTAAGAGTCAACTTTTCGTAACGTCGAAGCACATATTAACCGTCGGGGCGAAAATTTACTTCGACAACTGAACAGGAAAGTTGGAAATCGGTAACAGTTAAACTTTGAAGGTAGTCACTAATATTTTAATAATGATAAGTATAGCAATAATCGCAATCGCTGCAATAAATAACGATTATTATTATTGCAAGTTCGGAAGCATGGTATTACAATTTTATTCGAATCATAATTCTTATATAACATTTTCAAATGCCTTGTAAATGCGTTTACAGGGATACTGCCATTCATGCCGCATATATCGTCACAATTATCCGTATTTCTCTCGTCGCCGTCACTGGCAAGCTTCCTTTGCCTGCAATTTCCGCCAGGAATCGTCGACGACGAAAGTCGGGCTCCCTCTTCTCTTCCCCCAGCAAAATAGCACCGTATTGTCCGCGAAAATTTACGTAAGGCGTTGCCACTCACTTACACGTACATATTTGATAAAGTAACTCGTACCAATGAAAAGAATCAATGATACGCGATAAAAAAAAAAAGAAACAGAAACTCAAAATGAATACAAATATTTGGCAAATCTAACAACGAGAAAAGGCAAAAAGCAAATTCCCAATTACCAATGAAAATTATCCTGCAATCCTCGAGTAACGAAAGAAAGAAAGTAAGTAAAAAAAGTAGAGCAAGGAGATCCAACCTTCAAGAAATTAATCGAATAACAATAATTGCCCTGCGGGTAAATTCGAATTATTTATTTACTCCCTTACGAAACTGTATATAAAAGAGGCGATAGCGTTCCGTAGGGAGAAAATGCTGGAAAAGTCGTATTACAGTTCCGTGAAATTTCGTACCTAGAAATGATTCTGGGGAGACGTTGCAATGTAACGAAGGAAGTCGAAATTCGAAAAATGCAGAGACCGTGTTGCCGGGGGTGGGGCGCAGTCAAAGCGAAGAAGGGGGATGCCCACAAAGCGGAAATCGCTAAAAGGGGTGTATAAATACAGAGGAAGGGAGGACGAGTCAGATGGACGATAAGGAAGGACAATTTCATTTCGAGAGCCACAATGTATTCTCGGATCGGGGATCCCTGCTGGCTATGTAGAACGGTTCCACGCGTTTTCTTTCGGTTCTCGTTTTATCCGGTCGTTCAACCTCGAGATTGAGAACGCCGAAACGACGTGGAAGAGCCATTTGCGTGATCGGTTCGAACGAGATAACGAGGGGAACGCTCATGCAAATGCGATCGAAATGGAAACTCGGCCGAATCAGTGCCGCTTTATCGCGACTTTAATTCGACGTAATTCGTACGTGGTAGACGGCGATGGTCGAATACCGATACAGCGCTGATTGATTGGCTGGAACATCGCGATTTCCCACGGATCGAAATCGGATCGGCGAAGGATTGCTCGTGGAGAATGTTCATTGGTATTTTTCGCAGTGTTATTGTTCGTTAAAGCACGTTCGAGATTGTTTCAAATTTAACGCGCGGAAGACCGTGCAGTAGAAATTGTTTTCGGCTCGAGAAATTCAACGTGGGAGGGGAAAATTGAAGTAGGAAAATTGTGACACTTGGCGGAATCTGACGAAATGACAAAATCGAATAAAATCCAGTGCGCAAGGACTGAGAAAAATGACAAACATTCCCCACAAATATGCAACAATGAACGTATACAGTATATTATAATATAATCGTTTAATAAACGAACATACCAAATAACAAACGTCTGTTACTTACAAATAAATCGCTTTACGCCGCTCCTGTAGGCGTCTTCGTGACCGTTATCTTTAAAGAGAACAATATTCCGAATAAAATCTCCCACGCAGCAATCGCAAATTCCAATTTATCTAACAAGAAAGGCGCGTTCGGTCGCGCAGGAATTCGAGTCGCGGGTTTATAAAGGGAGAAGAAGGGGCTGGTGGAAAACAAAAAATCTGACGGGAATTAATCCCATGGAATCTGCATGCGAGCCACGCGTCCCTCTCGTTGCGCGACGTATTATTACGTCGAGAAGGGATAGCCCCTTCCACGCTGGTTTCTGCACGCGTTGGAACGATCTTCGCGAATTATCTCTGTCCCTTCAGGGGTCGACGGGACGAGGGGGTCGGTCGTTATCTACGGCGGGCAGTTATTGCCTATTGCGCGGTGGCCAGTAAAATAGAGAACAGGGCTGAATAATTCCCTCGTCATCTTGCCAAGTCCTTTGTGTTTCTCTTTAAAACCTCCCCGGAAACAGTTGGCTGGATGGAGGTGTAAAGGGGATGTGAATACAGGGATCACATTGGGCTTTGTTGGAAAACGCGATCGCGAAACTGGTAGAAAATGGAACGGCACGAAGCGACGAGGATTGCTAAATTGTTTCAAGTAGGGGATGATAAAATGTGATACGATTTTCGTGCGTAAAATGGGTGGAGTAGAAATTTGTTTCGAAACGAAGTGAAAGATCATTGGCATTGAGGGAAGCAAGTTCATTTCATTGATATGGAAATATTGTTGTATGTGTTAAGTGGTCTTTTTTGTGTTGGCCCTCCTTTAAGGGATGGTGGTTGATCGACAAACGCTTCGTTGTTCGCGATTTCTGTTAATATTTGTGGAAAAGGAAGGTTTGCGTGATAGCAGACTCGTAATTCTAAGGGGCGAATCCCTTTGAAATCATAATCGTCCATTAATGGTATTGAGGAAGCTAAAAATACTCTAATAATTCAAAATAGTGGAGTAGGGAGACTATTGGGTATGTCGGTTGTTGATTTTTCGGTAGGTGGAATTAGGACAGGTCTGAATGCATCAGAATGATCGAGAACATTGCATGTGCTAATGTTCTAAAAGGTGATATTTTAGGCGTCTTTAGATTAAAAGTTTGATCAGGATACATTATTTTCCGTATTTTCGCCGAAAATCTTGAAAAACTTTCCAATATGATTTTTCATGTCGACCAAAGAGCTTTGCATTAATAAAGTTTTTGGCATTAAAGAAATATTTATCACTACCTAAACAAATGAAAATCAGAGTTAGCACATCTCAACCAAGCTCCAACAACTTCCGGTGAAAGAAAAGCATCAAATGCCGATAACGCACTTTGTTTCCTTCCATATTCAAGAGCGTATAAAACTGACGAAAAATCATGTATCCTAATCAAACTCGTTTCGAAAGATGCCTGAACTATCACCTTTTTAAATATGTACGCATGTAATGTGCTTTCAATCATTCTGATGTATTCAGACTTGTCCAAATTCCACGTACCGAAAAACGGCACGAACTTTCCGCACAGCCCAATATGTTTCTCCTTCGATTGCCAATGGACTGTAGTAATCTAAAAAAAAACTATTCGTATGATTCGAAACCTATTGTTAGTTGACAACGATCTTATATCGATAAACTTATATTCCTCAACCGTTTGAATTTTTAATTAATTCGTAATTTTACTTATTGTCATAGCTGTAACATACAACACTCTGCAATCTGGTGTAATGCAAATGTACCTCGGAGTTAATATCGCTCCACGTGGAAACAAAAGTAGTATTGAGCATTCCTGTTCGCGATAGCCCAACTTTGTGTTAGATACCTATACGAAAACTTTCGTATCCCTGGCTAAATCTATCAAACTCCATCAAACTGAAAGAAACCACCGGCGAAGGCTGCTAAGAGCAGCGGCGAAACTTTTCTGCGTAGCGAATTTATTCACACTTCGTTGCTCCGTTCGAATTACGGGGACGAAATCCTTTGGGGTAGGGGGGGGGGGGTCGAAGGAAAAGCGAGAAGGTAGCTGTAACGAAGGGAAAACTTGTTCGTTGTTTCAGAAACGTAGAGGATTACGCGAGGGAGCACGAGGAGGCGTCGAGGAACATCCAGCAGTACCTGTCGAATCCAATCAACGCTTATCTCCTGGTAAAAAGACTGACCACCGATTGGAAACGTGTGGAGGAGCTGATCACCCAGGACGTGGGCAAGTCTTTCGTCGCGAATATCACCAGCTCGCGGAGCGACCTTAAATTCCCAACTGACGAAGACCTCAATGGCGCCGCTGTCGCTTTGATGAGGCTGCAGGACACGTACAAGCTCGAGACCGCGCAGGTCGCCAGGGGTGTGTTAAATGGGGTACAATACAGCACTGGATTAAGCGGTACGTACGCACGTGTGTTTTTATTTCTATTCTTCACCTATGCATTGTTTTGTCCTGGCTCCGTTTTCGTCTTTGGTGCCTGCAACGGTTCTACCCGAAAGCTTTCATGGGAACGTTACCTTGTCAGTTTTGATATCGATTTGAATGTTCGAAATATATCTTGGCGATAGAAGGAGGAATGAAGTGAATAACTGCCTGTTAGAATGGATAGTGTTGTAACGCACAAAAGGATTCAAGAAATGGTACTATAAATAAAGGGTTGGATAGTAGATCGTTGGGATAGACATCGTGGTAGGAGTAGGAGGGAATTGAAAAGTGTGAAATTATGAAGATGAGGAATAGATTTATAGGAGATACGATGAAGAAGAGAATGCGTAATAAGAAAGGGGCATAAAATGTGCAAGCGTTAGAAAAAATATTACGCCAAGGGAAAACATGAGTTTGCCATTAAAGGGGAAAAATGTAGATTCTTAACAAATATGAGTTTTTTAGTTTCTTAGGAAAATACGTGTGACAAATTTATATTTTTAACATTGAGGAATAAATTGAAACTGCGCATCGTCGTTATTTCGAACATGGATATAATATAATATACAGTCATGTAATTAATAATATAATCAGTTTTTCGTCTAACAAAATGATGATTATCATATAACGGTATCGAACAATTTAAAAATTGCGTTCAGTTTATATTGCTGATTAAGTCTGTACGAATTTCTCCCGAAAAAAATACTTCAGCTTCCCCGTTTGAAACTTTGACCCGCAATCTAAATAAATTGCACAAAATTTCCAAGCAGTGGTTACGTAACTCGAAATGCTAATACAAAGTGCCAGTTCCCAATAAATTGAGCTCGTCATTATTCGATCGAATTAAACGGTATAAACTAATTTCTTATCCCTCTTCCTAAATTAACGCACAGAAATTCCTGGAATTCTTTCGCTACCTTCTCCCCAAATTAACTACGGCAAATTACCGCAGCTTCCAATAAATTGATTCTCCGTTATTCTACCTAAATTAATAACCACAATATTTCCCGTTTCCCTCGTACATCTGTCCGTTCCTCGAGACCCCATTTTCACGTTTCAGGCCGGCGCGGTTTCACAAAATGTTTCCTGGGCTAACTTCGCCTATCCTTTCGTCAAAACGCACGCCACAGCAAACATAATCACGGGCCCTAATTTCGCCGACGAGCTTTTGTTCGCGGGAGCTAACATCCTAGGGGAACGAGACTTTAATGAATAACCGAGGCCCGTCCCTTTTTCTTTCCATCCCGTAGAATACAGATTCCCGCGTTAAAACGGCCGAGTTTTCACGACGCTACCTTTTATTGCCACGCCACGGAATTCCACGTAGGAAACGAAGATTTCATCCCCCTGTTCCCCCCTCGTGTGTACGGCCTCGACCTAAAACGTTCCGCCGTCTATTCTGAATCGTGCTCGTAAGCAACCACTTTTTCAAAAACTTTTCCTATTTTCCGCGCCGCGGAAAAACTTCAACCGATCTTTTCTCCGTCTCTGAAAAGCGGCAACCGCTGAACCGTGGAACCACCGAGTATTTTTCTGTTTTTCTTTTTTTTTTTATTTTCTTTCGCTCCTCTTACTCCGCTCCATTCTTCGCACAGCATCGTGCGGCTTCGTGGAAGGTATATCGCGTTAGGAGAAAAGGGATGGAAAAATGGGGGAGGGTTACTGAACAAGAGAGGAGAAGTTCCGAAAGCAGAATAATTAACTTTGGAAGAATTAATAACGTTGAAGTAGAAAAATCGAGACGTTCGATGATCTTCTGGATATTCTAAGATGCCTCGCTCGAAGGAAGAACTTGAGAAAATGCTGCGTGCAAGGTTTTTAATATTTGTTTCTAAGAGACACCCGTTTGAGTATTAATCTATTTTTGAAACATGCTCGATGAATGCCATAATCGTTCCAAAAACAACAAATTTGGTTCGAAAATGAAGGCGGAGAAATATGTCCCGATTTTTTCGAATTCCACGAATTGAGAATTAAGTACAAATTAAAGGAAAATTGAAGTAAAAACAAAATTCTGTCTCAAACGGGAATGATTAATTGCTAAAAATAAATATAACCAATCCCCAGTAACTTCATTAGAACTTCATAGAATATCCGAACAAGCTGAAATAATGATTCAGAAAGATATTATTGCGTACAATACGAGTAAATAAACCAACCATGCTTAAGTTACAAGAAAATTGTCAGATTCGACAAACGGTCATGTAACACTCAACCACTCGGCGAATCTAACGTTGCTGGTTAAATGATTCATTACGACCCACCCGCACTCTCGTTACCGCACTAGTATACATATACGTACGTGGGCCGAGGAGTAAAAAGGGGCCACGGAAAAAGGAATGACGGGGCGAAAGGCTCGGTCCCTTCTTTCGCAGTGAATTATTTATTCCGATCGAAATGGCGGGGCAAAAAGTTGCGAATCGACAGGAATATTGGCCGTCGAATGTTACCTGTACTTAACGTCCCTCGACATGAATAATTCACGTGATTTTCCCTCAACAGCGTCCTGTCCTCGGTTTCCGACGGACTCGACCAGTCGATTTTTCGTCCACGTTACGGCACACCACGGCGATTCGCAAGCTTTCACGTGGCCACCATAATTCCCGTCTGCTTTCCCTTTTCGTCACTTTACGACCGCTTCTTTATCAATTTCTCAATAATCCCAGCCCGTCTACCTTCTCCAGAAACTGTTGCGATACGGGACAGTTTATTCTTCGCCAATCGCGGTAACGCTCGACAACGCAGAGTTTATATTCATTATCGTTATTACCATTGTCGCTATTATTGTTATTGGTATTCCGACGATATTCGTCGAAATTAAGGTGCACGCGTGAGCTTCATTACCGGTTCGCTTCATTTCACTTCCAATTATCCCCGCAACATAATACGAGATTAATTCAATCCCACTTGTTCACCGAGGGATCCGTTTTCTACCGCGACACAACAAGAAATTCCGAGCTCCAACCTTCCACCCGCCCACTCGGGTTCCCTGATTAAATTATAAAGAGTAATTCCGACGTTTTACGGGCGCGTAAACGATTCCAGAAGAAAGGGAATACTATTCACGATTCACTCTTGCCTTTACGATTCAATCTCGAACTTCGTTATAGTCGCATAAACTTCCCCCGCTACCTTTTCTTCCTTTTTAACCTACGGCCCCTTTTTAACGACAGCAACCCCCTCGTCGAACGATCTGCCAGAAGTTTTTTTGCTGCGCCAATGCGCCTGCAGGTCTTGTGAAACTTCGCGGCGGACGAGAACGATCGGGAAATTAATTAACGAGGCAAGTTCTTGGCGGCAAATGCTCAAAAGAATCGTGGGGGCGGGGGGGGGGGGGGAGGAGGAAAGAGAGCTTCCATGGTTTCACGCTGTTCGGGATGCATAAAAAGGGGGGTTCGCGGGGCGGGGGTGGTGGTGCACAGAGCTTGAAAGTTCGAGGGGACGTTCGATTCGAAAACTGCGGTCGACGGGAACTTGGTTTTTTCAATTTTAACTTTCAGATTTTTCTAGCCGGCAGCCATCGCGGGCTGTTATTACGAATGTAATTATGGTAATAGAGTCATGAATTATACAGGGTGGGGAACAGGGTCGTGGGACAATCAGGAAACGGGATGACTCTGGTCGAGCGGGAATAAGTCGAAATCACGCGAATAAATATCCCCCCGGGTCGTGAATTTTCGTTTTCCTTTCTGCTCCTTTTCCGAGGGCTAATGTAACTTGGAAATTTTCGAAGAGCCGGCGAGTCTCTGCGACGATGAATTTGGAACGGTTGCATGGACAGAGGGATGTTTTCGCGGGATGGAAAACGAACTGACTTTGCCGGAGTCTTTCAGAATAAACCTTTCTTCCAAATTTTATTTGGGGACAATTCAATGCATTTGTCAATCGTTTCATTATTTCTTTTCAACCACCGGGTTTGGGTTATTGGCGACCCAATGACCCGGTTTGCACTCGTCACGCGCAGTTTGGCGTTCTTTAGGTATCTCGACCAAATTTTTAGCCGTTAAACGTTTTTGTAATTGACAACCGCTATTTGGGAAAAATGAGAGATGGGAAGAGTTGTGGCTTATTCAAATTCCTTTTTTTTACAGCCGGCGACTGTTTCGAGCTCGGGAGACAGTCTTATCACAATCGTGATTATTATCACACTGTTCTGTGGATGCAAGAAGCCATGGATCGTCTTCAGGAGGAACAAAACGCGACGACAACTTCGAAACCGGACATATTAGAGTATTTGGCGTTCTCGACGTACATGCAAGGTACATATATGCATATTCTCATCGAAGAACTTGCTGCGAAATTACTAATCAGTTTTTTTTAATTGGACACCGTGCGGTAAAGATTGCCCGCAACGGTATTAACGTCTACAATTATCGCGTGATAGATCGAGCAAGCGTGTACTGCAGTTATTACAATAATTAAAAGAAAAATACCAGACGTAATCTGCGCGTCCGGGGAATTAAAATAACAATTGTTCACGGTATTCGGACGAGAGGTTTAAAAAGCGAAATCCGGGGAAAAAATTACAGCGAGCTCGTAAAATCGCGCGTTATAAATTGGCAAGTAAATTACTCCACGGCTACAGAATTTGCATGATGTGCGCGATTTCCTTTGTGCAGTGCGTGGCCCGGTCCCCAGAAAAATTCCACCGAACGAACGCTTTACTTCAATTGAACGATACAATTTAATTCTCTGCCTATTTTAATCGAAGGACAAAGATCCTCTCCGTCTTCGCAGCGGATACATTGAACGGATCGTTGAATTCCCGTTCACGTCGAAACATCAAACACCCCGATAATCGAGAAGAAATGAAACGAACGAACGAGTCGGCCAATAAGCATGTGTCAATAATCGTGCCCGTCGTAGCGAGCAATAGCCGGACGATTCCGGTGCCCGTGAATTCGAGTTCAAACAGATACCGGTCGGTAAAGGTATTCAAAAGAAGCCTGGAATACGGAATTTAATTGCCGTCAAATTCGCCGTCGCCAGATTCCGGTCGGTTAGTTTGTTCAAAGCTTCATTAAAACTTCGTCAAATGTATTATGCCACTCTGCTACTCTTTAAAACGCTGACGTTGGCCATTTCTGCCGTGAAATTGTCGGATTAAACCGGAAACGACGCTTCGTTGAATAACAGTTAACTTGGGAAATACCGACTGCACAGGAGAATTAAATATTTCCCACCGTGCGAATCGTTTTCGTAATAATGATTCTATTAGATTTCTCGCGACGAAATTCATTTAGACGAAATCCATCGAGAATATTTAACGTTGCTAATATTGCAGTTCGTCAGATATTACCATTTATGCAATGGTGAAACTTATCCTGTGTTAAACAAATTATTGGAATGAAATGTCGATGTTTAAATGACTGTCGGATTTGGACAAAAAATGACGGAACTGTTTTATGGGATAGTCCTATATTTACCACCATTGTGCATAGGGAACGTGGCGCGTGCTTTAAGCATGACAAACGAGCTTCTGGAGCTGGTACCTACTCACGAACGTGCTTTGGGCAACCGAGCTTACTATCAGAAGGAGATCCAGAGCAAGGCGAGCCAGTCGAAGAAGAAACGCGGCGAGGACGGTCAGGATGATACCGCCGTCCCTGCGCAAGTAAGTTAATGAACGTTTCAACGAGTTAGCCCCGTTTCAAACGGGACACTTTACGCCGACACTTTTTGCGGCGTCGTGCCGGCGAAATATTATCGTTTTACGGGTGCATTCCAGATGCGTGCACGCCCCCGAAAAATAGGTTTTGCTGTACAAAGTGCTATGCTTCGTAGACCGTGTAAAAACGGGAAAAGTTTGTTCAGAAATTCATGTATTCGTATCGTATCGAGTATGTTAATATTGCGCGCATAGAAACTTGAGAATGACGAAATAAATCAAATTGGAGCAACTTTTAAGATGATGATAATATTTGTTCGAATTGAGGGGAAAATTATATTGTTATTGAAAATATTCCCTTCGAATTCGATTTTCGCGTTGTCCTTCGAATATTGTGGTAACAACTTAATGATCTATAGGCTACTGAATAATTTAATGTTCCGTACACATTTGAACCAGACTCTTGTAGCAAAATTGTGTTGGAAAAATGGACCTATTTAATTTTTTGGAACATTTTCTATTTAACCGATGAACACTTTATTATTGAATTGTTCGTGTAACGTTAATGTTCATTGTCAGCGTTTCACCGTCACCGAGGAAAAAGTGAAAACATGGGAGGAGATGACAGAGAGGGAACGGTACGAGATGCTGTGCCGCGGCGAGGTGTCGATCCTGCCGGAAATGCAGAAGAACCTCAAGTGTCGTTACGTCGACCGCGGAATTCCGTTCCTGAAGATCGCCCCGTTCAAAGAGGAGGAAGCTTATCTGGACCCGAGGATCGTTGTGTACCACAACGTCATATACGACGAGGAAATTGCGACGATCAAAAGGATGGCACAGCCCAGGGTAATTAATATATAACAAAGCGCAAGGAATGCGTTAATGTCTAATAATTGCGATGTTACTCAGAGATGCTTTAAGATAACTTCCAAACAAGTTTTGAAAAATCTTCGCAAGAAACATTGGAAAATTGAGGAATGTTCTTCAAATAACATTGTCAAATTCTCCACCTATTTAACACTAAACGTACCAAGCGGTACCAAACGACCCCTTTCAAAATTGACTGTAAAATCGTGCATTTCCTTCAATAAATTAAGAATTACTATCTAAAAGTCAACGTTTATTTCATAAGTGGTCATTTGACGTGAAGTACCGGTACGTCTAGTGTTAAATCTTTTTTTGTATTATTTTTATAAATAATCAAACTATTTATCATTGTAAAAAAGAATGATAAAAAGTCGCAATATCGTAGCTTAGAGGGATATTATTTTTATTTCTACAATACAATATTTGCAATTTTCCGAGAAAAATAATGGTGTACAATGTTGTTTACTTTTTTTAAACGTTACAGTTCAAGCGTGCCACGGTGCAGAATTACAAAACCGGTGCCTTAGAAATAGCAAATTATAGGATTAGTAAGAGCGCGTGGCTGCAGGAGCACGAACACAAACACGTGGAGGCGGTAAGCAGAAGGGTTCAGCACATGACGAGCATGAGCGTGGACACGGCGGAAGAATTACAAGTAGTTAATTATGGAATCGGTGGCCATTACGAACCACATTTTGATTTTGCCAGGGTAGGTGGATATATCTAAATAATTTATTGTCCATTTCATTGCCGACTAAAGTTCTTGACTGATGTGAGTGATCGTTGCTTTACGTTCAGAAAGAGGAAACGAATGCCTTTAAAAGTCTGGGAACCGGAAACCGCATTGCTACAGTTCTATACTACGTAAGCATTTTACGATACCTTTCAACACTAGTGCATATGTTTCTCTAATTGCTTACTAAATGGAAATTCTGCAAAGTCCCGAACTTATTTGTTACTAATTCCAGATGAGTGACGTAGAGCAAGGGGGTGGTACCGTTTTTACGGCCATTAACATTTCGTTGTGGCCCAAGAAGGGCAGCGCTGCCTTCTGGCATAATCTCAAACCGAACGGGGAAGGTGATTTTAAAACCAGACACGCAGCGTGCCCGGTGCTGACTGGATCTAAATGGGGTATGTGAAACGTTGAAACCAATTGAACGATCAAATAATCTAACGAGATGTCATGCTCAATTTCAGTGGCGAACAAGTGGCTTCACGAGAGAGGTCAAGAATTCCTCAGGCCATGCACCCTTGAGAATCAGATGACCGACGAAGCCGATGTCAGGCACTGAATAAATGACTTTTGGACCCTGGATCGACGATAGTGAAAATAAACGAGAAAGAGGCATGTTTCTACATTTTTGTTTGACCCCTCAAACGCGAGAAACGTGAAACATCCCCGCGCCGTTGCGAACGGGGTGGTTCATCTTGAACAAGAACATTATATCTATCCCGAGAATAATTTGTATATGTGTGGAGTGTGAACGGCGATCATGTACTTTTTATATCAGTTAAATGATTCTCCCGAGACAAAATATGTATCTTTTTTTAATAATTCCGAACTGGAGAAAAGATACCGCTCACTTTAATGATGGGCGTTTTAAATAATTGAAGAAAAGCTGCGTGTCTTTTTGGTTTGCTTAAGAGTTTTATAAAAAGAATATTTCAAATTGTTGAGGGTTGTTGCAAGGTACACGTACGATCATATCCCTATACTTAGTGATTTTTACAGAAGCAGACAGCATATAGGCGATAGCGTACATTAGAGCGCCAAGCAATAACAAGTTGCACGTCTGGGCCAGTCGTTAATTTACCCCAAAAATACCTAGATTCTTGTGATCATGCATAATGTGAAAAATATGATGTACAGAACGCAAGATTTTAAATATTATCGTCGCATTTATTAACGTAATTAACTTGTAAGAATGGAAAGAGTGGAATGAAGCATTCCTGTGTTCATCAAAGAGTCCTCTAATGAAACCTCTAATCGTATCGTTCCGTCTCTCATGACACAACACATTACACCCTCTAGTTCGGGTCTTTTTGTAAATAGTAGCCAAGTAATCAAGAAATGTCGACAGTTCATTAAATTCATTCGTCTTGTATACGAATCGCTTGTAAAAGGAAATAATAAAGAAGGAAAAGAGTACAGGTGTCCCTCGTATAACAGGGCAGTTAAGTTCCAAATAATGCCCTGTTATTAGAATTCGTGTTGTGCGAAGCTAAGAACTACTACATGAAACATAATTAGATTCTAAAAAGTAATTAAACTATAACATTTTCTTTTGATAAGGTATGTTTGATAAAACAATCAATATATGTACCAAATGTATTACATTATATCATCATATTTTCCTAAAAAATCTGTTATAGCAGTACTGCATTCTATGGGGGATATTTTCAATTTTCGAACCGCGTTAGAGCGAAACGGGGCTGCAAGCGTACCGTGTTATACGGGTGAAACCTGTAAATTATGAACGAAAAGATACATCTGTTTACACAGTGATATTGACGGTATCGTTTTGAGACGTTACTTCGCGAGCTTTGATATTCGCCACCGTGGAACGAAGAAATGATTAAAAGTAGAATTAAAATGATCGAATAGGATCTTACCTTATAGTATAACACCATTATTCTTCACACCTTCTCCCGTCACATTAAATCGTAATCCACATACGTGTACGAAATATAGACAAAATTTCTTTGACCATTGCAAACTGGCCACACGTGCGTACGAGCGCGAAACATTTATACCGTTTCGCGTTCAACATAATATAAATAACAATATTATAAATATAAAATCACGATTTATGCAAATATGGGTTCGACAATTAATACTATACATTTCTTTTTAGTTTAACTTATATGTATATATATGTATAACATACTTTATAGCCTTGCACGAAAAATCTGATATTTTTAGATCAAATACCGAAGTCACTTTTTCACTTACTTTACCGAAATCTCACGAATAATTGCGCCTAAAAGTGATTTGTGTCTCATATGTAACCACGTGCAATTAACACATCGACCGTACACATTTTCACTGACTTCTTCGCACTTTCGCGGCAGAGAAATTCACTGACGTCGAATGGTCGAAATGGAAACTCGAATATGAAAGAAATACGCGCCGAAAACGTCGCGAAACATGGCGAACGTAGCTCGTGCGCTGATTGGTTTATTTGTTACCAACAGCAGCCGTGTGCCAATCAGTTTTGTGCATTCGCAGAATTGGCCGCAGGCAGATCGCGCAACACTGTTTTATATTTAAAATGGTTCAAAGTGACTGACTGTGAGATTATGATTGTCGTGAGCAAGGTTTTTATAAGAATCAAGTTAGAAATGTAAAATTGACAGTACTAGTGGTAATATTGTGACAGTTTTTCTTCGTTACCAGTGACTAATTCATTCGGATACTACCGACTTGCTGTACCATGGGGTTATTTTCTAAGAAATCCTTCGAAAGTAGACGAGCTATGAAATACATTCGAACATGGCCGACTCGAGACGCGGCAAGTTCGTTATTGGTGAGCAATTTTTTAATTCGATACAATTAGCATGTAAGAATATAGCTTCACCACAAACTTTGAATATAGTAAGATGTAAATAATTTGTATAAGAGTTTGAACAATTTGGTGGCCCGTTGTAAGCAAAAGACCGTCACTGATCTGTATTTTAATCCATCGAAGTTGTTACAATTCGTTGTTAATACACACAAGGAATATTGTTAGATCAAGGTAGCTCGCATTACAGCGATTACGTCGAATAATCACAGAGCTATGGTATCACGGAATCACCGTATTTCCTACGTAACGTATAGCTCGTAAGTTGGTTGGTAACCATCGTTACTTCATTCTACTGAAAAGCTGTAAGATAATTCATGCAATAAACGTTTACAAATCCCGTAATTCCAATGCCAAATACTTGGTTAACCCAAAGCGGATCGAAGCAAGCCTCATAAAACTGGCGAGAGGTTTCTCTTTTTGTTCAGTTCTATGGTCTCTGTAAATTTTGTCCATATATTGAACAGATGCAAAATAGTCGTGATGACATTGAAATGCTCAGTAGGACTACCGTAACAAAATAAATGGCTCACAAAGTAGAATATTCTAATAACGGAGAATTAAAGCTATTTAAAATGTTAAATTACAAGAACTCCCTACACTAGACTGAATAACGAAAATATTGCACAGCATCAATTGAAATACAATGTTATTTAGGAAACCCCCAACTATATAAACAAATTTAATAAGCCAAAGCCAAAATCCAGAACACGCAACGAGCCCCAAATTTATGATCTACGTATTGAATAACCATCAACAATATACATCAAAACATTTTCGATTCCGCAATCATCGGAATCGAAAACCGCATTTCCATCATTCCAAATGAAAGTACCAAACCTAGTAATTTCACCTAGTTACCCCACGGGACTTGTACCAACCGAAAACGCTCGTTCTCCATTCTAACGCGAGATAGCTCTTCCCTAATGAAAACTCATTCAATGTCAAGGTGAGCAACGAATCTAAAACGAGAACTTTGGCATTTATTAACCGGTGGAATGATCGCGCCCGATTGTTCGCGAAATTGACGCCACTTTCCAAGGGAAATGACGAAATAAATGTTGTCCCTAATCGTTCACCTTCGTCATCGTCCATTGATAGATTCTACGAACTCATCTCATCCCAGATTCTATAGGATCCTAATGCATGCATAGATCGCAATTTCCCATCGAAACTAAATTACGTGGACCTCTATCCCTCTCCTTCTTCAGTACCAATCGAAATCTTTAGATTGAACAGAGAGGAAACGCGAACACCCACGGAAGTGTCCTCTGGATCGATCCGCGTCCGTTCGTCCTTTTCTATCCCATGGTGTCCAACTTCGTCGTCCTCGAGCAATCTATATTTTGTCGCCCTCCTACGCGGTCCTCCCTTTTACCCCCGCGTTCGTACCTGGCTTTACCGGGCCAGCTCTTTCTGATCCTCCTGCTGCTACTTGTTCCTCTTCCCTGGGTCACCTCTTATCCTCCTCTTCATCTCGCTATAGAGGGTCTTATCAAACGTCCTTTTTCTGACGAATCAACGGATGATGTGGACAAATTATGGTTCCATTGTGCGGTTGGCTTTTAATTAGAGGATTGTATGGACTGGAAGCGTAGTAGGGAATATTAGTTGCTCGCTGCATTGAAGCAATGTGACGGTGTTTGATAATGGATAATTGCAAGGTAAAGGTGACCACGATGAAGTGATATTTCCGCTATAATAAAATTGTTAAGTATAATATTTAACACTTTTCCTGAAAATATGGAATTTTATCTCCTGCGCTTTATGTTGTTGTTAATGTTCGAATGTTAGTATCCTTAGTTTGTAATGCTCGTGATGCGTTATTGTTTTCGTTTTATTTACTATGAGAAGGTTTTGCAGAGGGTTTTCGAAGTTGATTGTGGGCGGTTTTCCTTGATTTAGTCGTCGTTCACAAATTTTCGTTCTCGATCTACCAGTGGAACTTAATTCAATATCCGCGAAACGTTACACTCCTATCGAATTTCTTGTTCCTCGGGTATTTTCGAATTCCGCGCTCACCTATTCATAACACCTGTCTACGTTTCTTTCGTCTGTACACGGCGAGGCGTTTCTTCGCGCGTCCCCTCTGCGAAGTTACCCTCTTCTCTGTCGGTGCTTCTTGCACCTGTTCGTTTTGCTTGCGTCTAAAGTGAAATTCCATTGCAAGAACACGTTCAACGCGGGTCGACGCGAGCTACGGATAAAAATTTCGATACAGAAGTATCTCCGCGACAACTTTGCGCTGCGAATTTGTGCTCCATATTATGGGCGCCTCTGGTTATTGGGAATAGGCTCCAAGCTCGAGGGGGGGAACAAAAATACGATGGAAGGAAGACTTCGTTTGGTGGAATAAAAAATACTATTATTTCCTATATACGTCTATGCTAATATTAAGCATTGATGTAAGGTGTATTACGTCATTCGTTATACAAACGATGTTACGAACCATTTCCAGCTTGTTTGGTAAGCCTCCTCCCTTGTATGTCATCAAATGCACGCATTCGATCTCCATATAATTGCTAACTGTGGGGGCGTGGAGCGATACTCAACTGTTGAAATTAACTGGAACTCCTCATTTGTGACTACTATTTCGAGGAACGCTTCCACCTTTCCATCTATTAACTGTGCTTCATTGTTTACCAAATAAAGAAGATTCAGTTAATTTTTCAGCAGCGGTTTGCTGCGAGCGATAATGGCAATTATACTTTGTTATTTCACCTGGAAATATATCTGTGTAAAAGCAGAAACATTTCGCACCGGTTGAAAATTCGAGCTCAGAGGTCTCAAACTTGGCGCTCAAAATGCATTTGTAGCAGCTTTATGGTAATTCTATTCCGAAGAGTTTGACGACTTTTAGTTTAGCGATGCACAGAGTTCGACGAAGTATAAACATTGATGGGTGGGCGAGAATATATTTCAAACGGGGTCGGACGCGACATCGGAGTTCGGTATTAAATGTTTAACAATCCGTTTACGATTCCGTAGTAACTTTCCTCAACGAAATTGCAGAAACTACGTCTCCTGTTGCTTGAAGGCGCCATCAGATCATCGATTGTATCAGTTGCGTTTTTTGTTATTATCAGTCAGGCAATTCAATCGCATTGTTTGTTGCATTATTAGTAACTTGTACATTATATCATTTATTGTACATCGCGACTTATAATTGATACGTAACGTAGTATATTTTAAATAGAAGATAGAACGGATGAGACATTCGAAAATTTGTTACCACTTTGATAAACTTCCATTTCCATGGGTAACGTAATGTACTAAACACTTCGACGAACGTATCGGTTTAAATACCACGAGTCTATAAATGCAGCGCGCGAATAGAGAATTGCTTCATTTAATTGAGAAAAAAGCCGGAATACGTTTGCATCGAGAATGGGACAAAATGAATATGAGGGTACTTCATTTTTACCAAACTGTGAGCACATAATTTCGTCAGGATTTTCTTGAACGGGGTATAAATATTTGTATCCGATTTATAACAGTCGTTATTTAATGCGTCCGTTAAAGAAAAAGTGATCTGCATCGGGTATTGCCCGTTACGCGTATAATACAACGAAATTTAAAGAGTCCACATATTCGTCAATCTTTACCCATGCGTGGCATCCTCGAATCGAATAGGAATAAGTTTTCAAAATCGTATTCAACAATTTCAAGTAGGTACATTCTCTCTGCCATTCCCCCTACGGGCCAATAAATTCCATGCCTTATATCCGAAACCCAATAAAATCAAGACTACAGCGTAAAAGCTTCATTTCAAAACAACCACAAATAAAATCTACGGTTCTCCGAACAGACGAACGGCGAGAATCTATTTTTATATTCCATCTCGCGGCCGTACAAACTCGTGGCCACATTTTCTACATAATACAAGCTTGTCGAATAAAACGCCAATGCGGCACTATTCATCGTGCACCCTCGAACGAAACGAGATTTATCTTGAAAATTAACGAAGCACGCATATACACCAGCCACAGATATCCGTATCTCCGAGCAGGCAATACAATGGACGCACAGACACCCTCTTTCGTTCACCCTTTCGGCCACCCTTTCATCGCCTATAAACCCGGTGTACGTCGAGCTCCGATGGGATCGATCCCAAAGGCCCCTGCTGAACTTGATCCCGTTTCCGTCCGGTAGGTCAAAGTTTAAAGCGAGGTCCAGTGAACGAAAGGCGGCGATCTCACGTTATCTTGCGAACGCAGGCCAACGTATTCCCCCTTACTATTGTCGAATCGAACTGACTGAGGCAAATGGTTTCGCGATAATGGCCCCCCTTCGAGGCCTCCTTCGAATGCAATCGTGGCGTCGGAAAGGCTGAGCGATATTTCGGGTTAATGGGCGAAGGAACAGGGAGGAAACAATCGGTGCATTATTCGTGTTACCGTATAACAAGGGGCCTGCCAAGGTGGAAACAGCTTCATGGAAAATGCATCAATACGGTTTCAGCGTGTGGTACGACGATGAACGTCGACGCGCCCCGGCGAAACGTAATTTCGCGAAACGTTTCCCAGGATTTCCTTAAGGATGCAATTGGTTTGTGGAAATGAACGGTTATGTTGGAGATATCGGGGTTTCGTTGTGGTGCAGATTTTCGATGATGACGAGTAATTAGCTGCGATTCGTGGGATGATATTAGTGAGTTGGATGGATCCTTTAGGAATGTTTAGTAGTTATATTGTTTAAAAAGGTTGAGTAAATGCGAGACTGGTCGCACGATTTTTCGTGATACTTTTCTGCCGTTTTATTGATAATAGTTTGAGAGATGTTGGAGATGTTTGGAGATTTTTCAGTTGGCGATGATTTTTGCATTGTTATGTTATTTACGTATATCCGAGAGATTCGAAACGTCGAATAATAGAATACCTTTGTTGGTATAGGACCTGTTCTAACGCGATTACACTTGTTATATATTTACGGAATAGAGCAATATAAAATCTTAGCAAATGAATTTACATTTGTATTGTGAACCGATGTGCAAGATATATAAATCCTGGATTGTCTTCAAATTTGGTAGATAGGAGTTACGCATTCGTCTTGAAGCTTCTGGAACAGTACTTACAGTCACACTTCCCAGTTCATCAACCATATTCTATTATATTGTCCTTTCTGTTGTTTCCACCGCGTTAATTCCATTCCATAGAAATCCGCAGTTCTCACGAGTTATATCAAGATATGGTTTCCTAATCCGTAGTACATCTTGATAATTCCTGAGGCGATGGTCGTATCAGGGACGGCAAACTTCACGTTCAAATCTGATTCGAACTATCTTCGTGAAGCTTCGAAGGGGCGAACAAAGTACGAGGCACGAAGGAATAAAAACTTGATTGGCAAACGCAGAGAAAAGTAAGAGGAAAAAATATAAGCAAGCCCTCGCAAAGTGAGGACGATGTGAATGAAAATAATGGATAGAAACATTGAATGACTACCTGAAGCAAGTAAGATTATAAAGTAATCGTAAAAAAGAAATAGCAACTCGAAAGAGAAACATTGCTATTACAAAAGAAATGAAACAATGACTACGAGAGAAAAACGAGAAGACAAATAACACGAAGAAATCTAATTCAATAATATAGTTTGGGAAACCCGTTGGGAAACCCGTTGAGAAACCCCCGAAAGGAAATTAATTTCATTAAAAAGCTCGAAATAATACAGTAAGAATATTGTAGAAGGAATCCATATTACAATAAAAGAACAATCACATTTCGAAACATCAATTACAGTTTTACAGATGTGTTTCATATTCCTGTATATTGTTTCAGGAATCATTGTCTTAACATCAAATTAATGAAGTTTAATTGAAACTATGCACCCTATGAATACTTTCTTCGCCCACTGCGCATATAACTATACGCAAACACCCACCCAAACAAACTCCAACGCCTTCCTTCGATCCTCGTCGGTGTCTCTGAAAAATATCCAATTTATAACCCTCTGAACGTCTACCGGGAACAGACAATCAGGTCCAAGTAAACTCCAACACTTACGTAACGAACAGAGCAGCGATACTTTGCCTCGTCTGCTTCTGGGACATCGTTGATACAACATTACACACGACACAAACAACCAGGCTCAAATCGATCGCGCTCCACGTCCGTCCAAAGCAACAAAGGTAAAACGGACCTATCGATCGTTTGCCCTCCAGCCTAAATAAAGGGATTGTTCGAACGAACCAAAAAAAGAGGACAGAAAGAAATGAAAATTCGATGGCTAATTGTTGTTTTACTTGGTGAAACGTGGCCCCAAACGACTCGGCACGTTCTACCTGTTCGCTAGGGCTTGCGACGGAGAATTTCGTTTCCCAATAGAGAATGCTGCCCAACCGGTGGATGATTGGGAACTGGAGCGAGACATTCGTTTCGCGCTTCAAGGATTTCTCGACAATTTCGAACGTTTATCCGACGAGAGCCTGTCGTTTGTGATCCTTTCGGCCGCGAAAGACGGTTCACGGGCGAACGAAGTATGGGCCGACAGAATATGCCGTGACTACGTGGGTCTTTAATTAGATCGTCTTGGGATGAATCATCGCCAGCTGTCGAGCTTTCCTTCGGATATAAGGGCGGAATGTCTGCTGATGATGGAATTCCCTCGAGGCGTTTTTCTTTTTTTTTTTTTGCGGCGGAATTTCTTAGATCGGCGTCAGCGACTTTAGAGAAGTTGGAGATAGGATCGCGGACGCTTTAAGGAAAATGTAAACATTGGAATTTTTTCCCCCTTTGCTTTCGTGAAATTCTGGAAACAGAAAGTTTTGGCACTGTTGGAGTCTCTGGAATTTGTTGAATCATTGGGAACAAACACGAAGAACGAACTGGGGAAAAAACATTGTACGCCCGTCGCGAACACGATCTCTCGAACAATTTCTGTAACGCGGTTATGCACGGCCGTCCGAAGTCACGTTTTTCAAAGCTCCACCGAATTCAATTAAACTTTCCAACAGCTGATTAAACCCTGAACGCTGCTTGCACGCGATAATCAATCACTTTCTAGTAGCTCGTAACGCGTAAGTTGCTAAATACTTCACTGCAGTATTAATTGAAATATATCAGTTCGTGAAAAGTTCGAGAAAATGGTCAGCTTGTCACGGTGAATTTAAACTACGGAACGCGGTTGCAACAAAATTAATATTAAACAACACTACACGGACGAAATGCAGAGGAGAGAAATAATTAAGCAATATCAAGCAACGGAAATGCTACTACGAATCATGTGCACGTGCATAATATAAAACCGATAATGGTATTAGAAAATAAAAAGAAGAACCAACACCAACGTCACAAATGTAATAAGAAAAAAACTATACCAATATTGCTCCAAGCAAATCAACCGCGCCATACCTATTCCCAGTACGTAAACACCCACCATATTCGATCCCACAAACACTATACACCCTCCAGCTCACCCCCGCACGTGGATGCAATCTTTAAACATAATCCCACGTCGAAACAAAGACCTGACGTCTTTCGTTCTTGTCCACCGTACCAATTTTTCTCCGCGAGACTCGATGTCGTCTAATTAAAAGTGGGCACGCCGCTTTACCGCGACAAGGTGCTCCGCAAAATGGCTAATGTTAATTGTCCACAAAGGCTAAGTCTCCGCGTGGTCGGTCCCATTCGTGTTAACCGACAGAAAGAGGCGACGTGATTCAATGAAAAGGTGTTTGTTGTGTCCCGTGTAACGCGGATAACGCGAAATGAATGCCCGTTCATCGAACAAACGACTTTAAGTTTCGCCGTGGCTGTTAATTAGGCCACGGTTACCACGCATTCATGGGCGCGTTCATGTGGATACGAGCACATCCTTGTCCAAAGAGATAGGGAAAGTTTTCCATCGATGACAAAGGATTGTTCTCGTTCAGCGTTCGATGCGTTACACTCGCAGTCAGCTAATTCGACGACAGTTTTTCTTGAGTCAGTTTCGCTCGGTTGTTCGATTCGTTCGCCCCGTCTGGCCGGATGAAATTAATTCTAATTATTATCGGTTTTTGAACGGCGGAAATTAGGGGGGTTTCAATTGCGTGTTTCTAGGTCGATGAAACGGATCCTTCCGTCTGTATTTATTATGTGCGCTTCATTGATTTTTTAAAACCTGCTGTTTTAATTCGAATAAACTACGAATTATTATTTTTTTCGTTATTTCGTGTTCGTTTCAATCCTGGAGCTGGGAAGTTTAATAGATAGGGCGGGTTTGCGAATGAAAAAGGGGAAAAGGTGCGAAATACGGAAATTTAGATTGAAATTTTATTTCAAATTGTTTCCCTCTGGCTTATTTGATTCAAAAACAGATTAAAACGTAAATACGCTAATGCGTATGATCAACTGCGAATGCACGAAGAATATTGCCTATTTTGAAGGATTCAAATTATGGAAATGTAAGCTAGGAATGCTTTAATTTAATTCCCGAATATCTTTCGGTGCTTTTAATCCAAAATTGGAAACCATTTGAATTAATGACCGTGCTTAATGCTTAATATCTTATATGGAAGTTTACATAGGATAATGTACGTGTAGGCTAACAAAGGCACTGTTCAAACTCCTCTTAATTAAGCACATTTATTGAACCTTTAATCGCATAGATACACATCGTCCCGTCGTCCAGCGCGTGACGATTATCATATACATATATTCTTTTTATACATTACATATGCATGTGTATATAATATATTTATAGATTTATACGCACATAACAGAAACACGCGAATACGCGAGGAGGGAGGAAACTGTCGCTGTTCAAACGTTTCAATATTAACTGATAAATAGACAGAACTCCAATATACGTACTCAAAAAATGTCACCAATACGCCAAGAACAGGTACGTGAGAAAATCGTCGCGAACGCCCAATGGCGGAAAAGGAGAGAAATAAAGCCGAAGAAAATGCTGGAATTATTCACAAAATTTCGTTGCGAAAGTAGTGTCGCGAATGTGCCGTGGAATTGCTGCAAGGTGACGCCGAAATCTTCCATGTCTCGGGTGCTCGGGCGATAAGTGCGAATTTCTTTTCCGGCGAGCGACGCGTTTCCTCCGGTCCTCGGCCGGATGCGCGACATCGTCGGCGTCTATCGCGCGGAAATAATAAACATACAGAAGGTACAGTGCTCCACAAGGCGGAATCGCAGGGACGCGTCTAGAAAAATATAGATGTGGGAACAGTACACACGTTGCAAGACGATTCGAAAGTTCCTCCAATATTCCCGTTTCGCGTATCACCCTCGCGTAAAGACAGATGCGCGGGTAGTGTGATGGGATCGAGAATATCGATCGCCGATCCTCGACTTCCGCCGACGTATTTTCCACGTCCGCATATTTCTAACAGTTCGTACCCCTCCGATATTCGACACAGATACCCGCTACGATTCGACGTGTGCGCGTCGAGGGGAATCGAGGACGGGCTCGTTTCTGAATCCTTGGTACTCGAACGCCTACACGCACTATCGACTTTTCGTCCCTTTCTTCTTTAAATATTTTAACACTTCGATCGCACCCCTCGCCTCTCCGCTTGCGAACTAAATACTCGTTGGTGTTTCATTGTCTTTTCGTTCTTTCCTTCCCCTCTGTAACGCATTCGATAGTGCGTGGCGTATAGCGACTCAAGAACGCTCGTCGATGGTCACCGCTGCACTTCCGGTTTCCATCGCGATGTGACTGCAGCCTGGCTGTTCGATATGCATCGATTTTTTTCTTCCTTTTAATCCTATCTCTGCGAACTTGGTACACGTCGGATCTCCTTTTTTGGGGGGGGGGGGGTTCCTCTCCGCTTCCGTTTCAATTCATTTCTCGATTTGGAAATCGAATCTTCTCGTTCGAACGTTGAACGATTCTACCGGCGTCGTTTCGACGAATGGAAAGTGCGACGCGCCGTTACGTCGACGCGGATGGAGGAGGAAGTTGAATTCGTGTAGACAGTATTCGTTTAAGCCGTACATCGGAGCCTTACAACTTACGACTAATATCGAAAGGTTACATCGATACACACGTGTCGACTGATATTTTCGGTCGCCAATCATTAGCTTCTAAGGCTACGTATCTTAATTACGCGGGACGTAAACAACGTTCGGTGCATTAGAAAAATTCATCGTCGACTATACACAATATATCGATATTCACGTGTTCGTGGTTCGTATAAACGAATAAAGAAACATTCGGAGGGGGGAAAAAATGAATACAATGGAATGAAAACTTTGATTGATGCTGGGAGAATGGATGAACGAATTATTGTGTAACTCGCTGTCATGGGTGGGGTTTTCTGTCGGATGATGAATGGAAGGAAATTCAAAATTGCGTCAACCCTTTCGACCAGCTTAAGGACACGGTATTAAGCGTTGTAGCGTGACGTTGGAAAAATTTCGGATAAATATAATGCCTGCCTTGCCGAAATTTTCGGAAGAAGAAATCTGCTGATTTTGTGCAAGAGTTTAAGATAGGAATATTTTAAATAATCTTTGCCACACTCGTTGCTAAATAAAAGATTGCTTTAATTAAAATACTGTTTCATTCTCGAATTGTGGAGGATGTTGTTTATTATTTTATATTTTAAACATACATATAATTTAACCCTGCTTGTATTCGTATAGGATACAACTTTTGGGGAAGTATCTAGATTGTTAATTCTCTGCTCTACAGTACACACGTTGTTCCCATTCCCACTGTTGCTTAGCGAAAACTATTCGAAAGTGAACAATTATATACGACAATAGATATTTATCATGCTTGAATGGAGTTCTAAAAATATATCGAACTTCATATAAATTACATCCGTTTAAAAACAAATATAGAAAATGCAGTTTGATTTTATTATTATTACGATTATGATTGTTATCACTATTATTGTTACAACGCCTTCAAATTAGTTTAATTAAATAACAAAAATTAAGTACGTATGTTTTTATTTCCATACGTAATTGTTAGTCTAACTCTCTAGCGAAAGGATTGACCGAAAAATATAGAAAGTCGATGGAAAATCTATGGGGTAGTGTATTGGAGTTTTCAAACATTCAAGTGTGGTTCGAGGAAAAACGATATATACTTTTCTTTTGACACAGGTACAAGTGCGCCGCCATCGGTTTGCTCGACAGTGGAACAAATATACTTAAACGGTTCGCTCAAGTAAAATGGAAGTTAACAAAATTTCGTTTCGTGTAGAATTTCGTTATTCACAAAAATCAAAAATTCAGGAGATTCAACGGGCAAACGGTTTAAGCGTTCCACTGAAGAATACTCAATGTAGAAACAACGAGTTACTTTTCACTTCTAGCTACTCGATAATGGAAGAATTGTTACACTCAAGTGGCAAGTCTCTCTTTAAAAAATCGAAGGCAATAGGCTCCTCCGTGTATATTTCTTAAAATAATTTGTTTTACAAATCTTTTACTACGCTATTTTTGTTATACAAATTTAACGTTACAACATTTTCTGGTTCCCAGTAGGGGGATGTGGTACGCTACAATATAATTGGGTGAAGAGGAAAGTAAAGGAAAACCGTTAGAAAATATTCCCCGCTAGGGTCGAAATCTTGAAACTGAAACAATATTGTACCTCCTACCGGTCGCCAGAAAACATCAATAATATCGTTGCACGATTGGTGAAGAAAAGTTGCCTTAAAAAATGATCCATCGATGTTACTCCCCAAAGAATGAATCAAAGGAAATATTATTCATTGGCGTTACTCGAATATTCTGTCGATAAAAAAATATCGACCACTTAAGTGCATTCCATTTCGAGCAATGGTATAGTAGAAACAACTAGTTATTCTCTTACGTTCGGATCCCATCGTGGAATCGTGGATTTTAACTTCTCTCTTGATACGACATTAAATAGCACCGTCCAACCGATCCCCCTTTCTAATTCTGTCCCTTCCTCTTGGAATTTGTTTGTACATACTCCATTGTATTCTGCCTGAACGTAAAGTGAACGAAAAATTGGATACGGTAGCGAGGGAGTAATATGGTTTGTTCCCAGAAGCTCCCCAGAAAATAAGAGTGTCTTCGATCCTCTTCCTGAACTTTACTTGAGTTCTCTGGTTTCCTTCTTGCCAACGATTCGCCAAGCCTTGGTATTCCATCAATCGCATTCCTCAGATACCCGTTCGAATTCTTACGAGAATTACGAGAAGACGTTTAATTGATCTCAATTCGACGAATTTCCGTTTTTCCTTGTCGTTGTCGTACGGTCCTCGTTCATTCTTTGTAACTTAATGTATCGTTTCTCTTGAAAAAATGAATAGGGTCTGTAACAGTTCATAGGGGCAGAACGTATATAATTCACTTGGATCGTTTCTGAATTAAGGAGGAGACAATTCCAGATATCTATTTCGGCCGTCGTTTACGAAATTTCCAACTCCAGCGTACCCCGGTTGGACAATGATGAACGATAAATTCACGTTTAGATCGTGTTTCGTAATTTAATACGTGTTTGATGCAGCTTCATCCGTTTGTTCCGTGCGATATACTCGAAAAATGTAAATCGTTGGTCCAAACGACGATCCAGAAACAGGACACGTCGCCATTTTAGATCTCGTAGTTGCGGAACTTGTTCACCACCTCGCTGGACGCCTCTGAGTCCCAGCCAAGATCGCGACGAGCGCCGTAATAGATGTTCGCACCACCTAGGGAGGCTCTTCTGGGTGCATTTTCCGTCTGTGGCTTGGTCGTGTGACTTGGAGAACCGGCGACCCTCGCCCTGGCGTCCTCCAGCATACGATCCGCCGTTTTTGGTATGCTCCAGTGCATCGACTACAGTGTGTCCAGTTTCTTTTTGTTTATGCTTTTCCCTTGTCTTTCTTGTTTTTTTATATTTAATTTTTGGACAGGCTTGGAACGAGCGCACACGAGGGTCACTTGGTTCGGAGATACTCTTTCTCGTTTAATAATTGTTCGAGGAAATTATTCCTTCGAGTGTTAATAATGCAACTCGGTTTTATTGCTCCTCGTATTAATTGTATCAATACGCGTGCCTCGTGTGCGCACGATTTTCCAAGCGGATGTGTATCAGGCTTGAGTTACTTGGATTCGAAGGAGGCAAACGTGGAATGGTTTATATTGGGGATAGCTGACTAAAATATCGTACGTGGAACCGTGCGAAAAATTTCTGACCGGAATTTCGATACTCGGAGCTTTCCATTTATTCCATATGACTCTTGCGATAAATCTAATTCGTTTTCAATCAATCTATTAACTGCAATTTAGAATTAGAGGAAAGCACTCTCGTCGTTTGAACGAATATCTCGAAACATTATTCGTGCTGACACGTTTCACTTTTTCGATAACGCGGTTCCTCGTCCTTCATACGACCACCGTTTGTATCACCCCCGTGATGCAAAACGACTCCATCAAAAATGCAATTAAATACTCCAATTTGATGAAAGATTCGCGATATCACAAGATGCATCGACAATTCAACCAACCGACCCTGCATATCGAGCCGAAGTCGCAATCTACGATCGTTCTCCGTTCCCGAAAACAATGCCAGAAAATTTACCGCACGATTTTCCAACGTACAACAAAGCCATCGAAACGGCGTGTACTCCGCGAAATTCCTTACCTGATGCACGCTGTCCTTCATTCCGAGCCATTGCTTGTAGCTGATCGCAATACCGCTACGCCTCCATTTGTCGTAATTGCTCCTCTTCTCGACGTCACAGAGCACCTCTTTCGCGTGCTGCGGTAAGAAAAGAAATCGCGTTACGCACGCAGTAGAGATAACCGACAATCGCGCACAATTACGCATCGATAAACTGTAAACGAAGCAGGACGAGGTGAATCGACGTAAAAAGGTGCTATCGTGCGACTTCCCGTTGAGTCACACACTCTTAGAATCGACTGCGCCCGATATGTTTAAAATGAACCTTAAGCTGCTGAAATTTCCGTTCCGCTTCCTTGTCGCCTTCGTTCTTGTCCGGGTGGCACTGAAGGGCCAATACCTTGTACTCGGCCGTGATTTGTTCCACCTGAAATAAAACTGGATCACTTAAAAATGTTCCAAGAAAGTTTGTGCAATTTATATTAGGTATGCGTCGACTATCGGGGAATGTGTTCAGCGCGTGGATTAAATCGAACGATGCCATTCAGAAGGTTTGATACGTCCCACACCCCTCGCACTTCACGGTTTCGATTTTGTTACGGGGGACCTTTTAACATATTATACTTGATTCAGTAAATTTTCCGGTTCGCTACATGTTGCTGATGCTCAGTAGTCAGTGAAGAAATTTATTTGCACTTATTAGTAGAGGAGCGTT
Source organism: Nomada fucata (assembly GCA_948146005.1). NCBI lineage: Eukaryota > Metazoa > Arthropoda > Insecta > Hymenoptera > Apidae > Nomada > Nomada fucata. The sequence continues at coordinate 12,944,448 of OX411276.1, forward strand.
GCATTTAAATTTGTCTCGAAATTGGATCGCTAATTCTCTCATTTAATAAAGACTCGAATTGAACGTGAAGTTAGAAAAATAGCGCTACGTAAAATCTCTTAATTGCGGTGTCAAGCACATTCGTGCGACGTTTTCCCCTCGTTTCCATGAAATTTCTGTAAAGAATTATTTTCACGGGGAAAGAAATATTGAATGCAATGTTCCTTCCAACTCAATAAAATGATATTCCCCGCAAACACTTTGAAATATACGTATCACATAAAGGACACCTTACATTTTTTTTTCTATTTACTGAGACAACAGACCATATTTCGTTTGCATAACGAATTAATCGAAGCGTAAACCACCCGTGGCCATTGATCTCCGGCTAATGGAGACCATCTGATATTTGCCAAGCAATTTAACGAATACGCCTAATGGGAGTAGAGTTTCTTGATGAAACGCCTGACCGTCGGTAAACAGGCGAACACGATCACTCATTAACCTCCGGGTTTTATTTAAAGCGGCGCCGTTTATTTTTAGCGAATCGCAAGGAACGGGGTGGGAACAGCGTTGAACGCTGACTTAATTCCTTGGGAAGGTTCAGCGATGACTTTTATCCGATATCCATCACGGTGGACGTTGATGAAACGAAGGCTGATCGATTTTATGGATAGGTTGTATGGAAACCGGTTGTATACTCGGTTGACTTCTGTGGAAATTATTATACATACGACTTGCGTGACCTTTCGATGGCCTGTCTACGCGAAAGGATCATTTATAGACCCTCCTTTAGTTACATAATTTATTCACGCAATTATTAACGACGATGGTTCATTAATTTTCGTTCGGCGAAACATTCGCCAAGTCTTACTACCCCTAAAATTTGAAGCATTGGGGGAACGTCTGCGATGACGATTTTGTATGTACAATTTTCGTTTGTAATAGCGAATGCTTTTTGTGAAATAATACCGTGTAAATTATTTACGCATTATTTTGCGTAAAACTCTGCCTCGAAGATATAATACAAACTTTATTCGCCGTGCACAATTTTTCACAGGATTTAAAATTTGGTAATGCATTCGCGGTGTTTTTCAGTGATTCGAGGAAAAAACGTAAAAGATGTAACAAAGTCGTAATTATCGCAGGAAACTTAATTCAATTGTAGTGGTCTTGTCGATTATCCATTGAGTCAGTGGACGTCGAACTTTTGTCAAATAAACTGACAATCGCATCGCGGAACGATCGATATTAATCACGAAATTCGACCAAAACGCTAATTAAAGTTGTGTCCGACACTGATGCAATTAATGCGACACTGTGACGCGCTGTAGACACTGAAGCTAATTAACTCGACATAACTTCAGAAAGCATGTTAAATTCGTATGCATCCCATTAAACGTGTATGAATGCGAGCCTTTAAGCATGATGGACCGTTACAGAAATAACCGGGAAGATTGTTTAATTGCCTGGCTAGTTCCTCAAGTGTCCCTTGAATCCTACCCACTCATTGGAAATCTCGAAACAATAAAATAGTGTATTATTTTTAGTGAATTTAATTCGCGGTAATTCCAAAGGAGATAACAATTTGAAAAGTCGAATTCGAAGTAAATATCAGAGTGTAGAAACTCCAATTTGGATGTTTCTAAGAAGTAGATTAAGTGAAAATAAAATTTGTTAATCAAACGAATACTTAATCATCTTCGTCGTATAAGTAAAAAATAAATGATCGCAAAGAATTAAGCTTTGCAAGCTAATGATTCGAATTTTCGCTATAAGAAAGTCGACCCTTTTGATAGGAAACCCATGACTACCGACAATAAAAAATCACAGATCCCATATATGATAATACCACCCCCATACCCCCATACTTCTGAAGGGATTCTTAAAAGATTCCCAAACACTCAATATTTATTGTCCGTACTGGATCAAACCCCAGTTTATCTCACGGAATCATCCATTATTGATAACGAATCTAATTTCAATTTTACGTGTAATAATGCAGTAGTTAGAGAAATTTATCTCGTAAACGAATTGTTTGGTCAACAATCTATCATTCATTAAATTCACAGTTTCATAAATTATTAATCTGGTACTATATTTGTATACTTCTACTCTCAAGAAAGTATTGAAGTTCAATGTTTACTATCAACAGGAATGAAATCTAAAAGTAAAATCGTATCTGTATAAATAATATGAATTTCATTTAAGTATATCGCCACTGGATTAAGCTACAATTCTTCCACGATGTTCAACGCCAATCATTGCAACCCTTATTTCATCCCACGCTTCGCGCTATCTCGGCTGCTACAAAATATCAAAGTGTTCCTCAGCCTTCTACGTAGTCATATGCGCACGAATGACACTAAATTTCTCGCGAAGCATCGTCATTTCAACTTCCACAGGATAAACAAAAAATTGCGGCATCATCCGATAATTGCATATACCGGTGAGTCACGGGTTCGTTTACATATTTCAACAAACTTTATCTTTATACCATGTCAATTTAGTATGCCATTTACTCCTTCTGCTATATTTAATAAACACCTAGCATACTCGCCCCGCAAAATAAACGCGAATGCAATGTCTCAAAAAAATAAAGACATACATATCTTCACGCGACTAAATATCCAAATTACTATTTAACCATAAGTAAACGCCAATTCCGCGTACACTGCATTACATTTACATACTGAAAGTAACGAACATTGTTACAACGCGAAAAAGCGACATTTACAAATACAACTCACAGTGGCGGACTCGTCGCAGCCCAGAAGAGCATAATAATCCTCTTCCTTGCTGGGCTTATAGTTGATAGCGTCCTCGACGCTCATTTTCCCTCGTTGATCCCTCCGGTTTACCTACGTTACGACCCCCGAAACTACCAACGGCCCGATGCCTTTCCACCCCAGCGACTAGAAATCTCGAGGGGAACCGACGTGAAACCGCCCGGAAATATCAACTTCGACTGAACGTTCACCAACGCCGTGTGCAGCTTTATATACGGTCTCGTCGCGTGGATCGGCGTCGCGACGCCTTGCCCCGATGTCTCTGGTCGTTTCGAGCGATCCTTCGATCGACTTCCGGTCGTCACCTGTTGCCGTGTCGCGCGTCGGACGAACGAGTGAGCCGAACGAGACGGAACCGTCCCAGAGACCCGGAAAGACTCGATTCCCGGGAAATTCCGCGCGTGTGCGCAATCCTGGCGGCCGCCACCCCTTTGCCACCCCTTTGCCACCCTGTGCACCCTGTGTTGACGGTTCCGTCGATCGTGGACAGTCCCCACCCTGGAAGAAGATCCTGCGCACTTTGTACCGGATCCTCCCTGTAAAGTGGAAAGTGGTGTATACTGTTCTGGAATTTCGCGATTTCTCGTTTACCGGCTGGGGCTGGCTGGTGGATAGGCAGGTTTTTTTCTTGAACGGGGTTGCTTTGTATATTTCATTAGATTTAGAAAGGAATTTGCAGGGCAGGGGTGGTTGTGTATGCGAACGATATTTCCCGGTTGCACTTAGAACTTCGGTGAGATATTTACGGGCGAAGGTATGCAGGATATATTTTGTTGTGTGGAGTAAAGGTAGGAAGAAGGGCACTGATGATTGTGGTAACATTGAGGAGTGGTGTTTGTAACTGCGGATTTATTGGATGTGCGTTGTATAGTGAGAATTGTTTCTTTATGGTATGGTAGGTTGGAAGGGTTTTATCTCGACTTCGAATCTTGTTTCTTTTTGAAATGAATAGCTGGAAACGAGATTGTTTACGAATAGCGTGTATTGTGTATAATAGAAACGATTATAATATAGGATTAGTTAAATGATATATGTATTACTTATGACGGTAATTTAACTGTATTCTTTTTATTTTTATTTACATAGTGAATGTACGTCGGGGAACATTTGAATGGAACTTCACAAATTTTTAGTGCTCGATTAGTTTTGTTTGAGCAATGTATCTCAAGCATAAATGAATTGAAAGGAAGTGTGGTTGTAACAGGATTTTGATTTATGGAATTATGATTCATTTAAATGCTTGAGCAGCTTTGAGCAGGAAATATTAAGTAATCACTAACGAAGGTTTGTTCGAACAAGTTTTCAGTGTATCACTAGAATATGTATAAAATCGAATTCTCTCGGGACTTTGGATTCGTCTACAAGAAATATTCACACAATCTTCAGTAATTCGCGACAATTCCTTGACAAAGGTAAACGATTGAAATCACAGGGCAGTTCTTTTTCCTCTTCAGAACGTGTATGTTCAACGAAGGTATCGTAATGACTATGTGCTTCTAAGAAATATGCAACGCAACACTTTCCTGGTTGCAAGTAGATGCAACTATTTTCGCAGCAACAGGAAACACTTGCCTCTGTATTCTAAATACCCGTCGGCCAATCAAGAAATAGTGGATTAATTATCCCCCCTTAGGGAGTAACGCGACCAATATCGTGGTTAATTAATATTCCACGAACGAAATTCGATAATCCCCGTCACGTTGTCATCGCGATTCATTGCATCACATTCCACTGGACGAAATCGGAAATTCGATTACATGCATAGATTAATACTAATGAACCTATTATACTGACGCTGATAACGAGAACTGCACAAATAACTCACTCTTAGAAAGTGGTAACTTTTGACAAACACAGAAAGTTCAACTTAGAAAGTTCAACACATTTTTTCACTGTTTCTTTGGATACGCATGAAAAGATCGGCACAGCTTGATCAAACGAGAAGAGAAGAGTTTTTAGTAAATTTGGTAGATTTTTGAAACGATTATTGCAGCACGTTAAAACGTTCACGACGGGAATCGACGTGGATGTACACTCCGTCTTGATCGTCAGAGATTCCACAGACTTGTGGCTTTCACTTGCGGCTCCGTGACCTCGAACCTCGTCTAACGATATTACCGACCGAGTGATCCAGATCTCGATCACGATCACGTGTCATCTGGTTATCTGTCAAAGGCGATTATGCTTGCTGTAGCTGTGAAAGAATGGAGATAAAATGCGCTGAAAAAGAAATAACTTAAATCATATTGAATTGGTATATCAGAATTGTTTGAAAGCAATTGACGTAATTCTGACAAGGGTGAAGAGTCTGTGTTAGTGAAGAGTCTGTGTTAGTGAAGAGAAACAAAAAGAATGTATAGTAAAAGGAAAATAGTATAGTTCGGTATTTCTAATTTCTCTTTTACTTTTTCCAATTGTGCATTCATGTTCTCCTTTATGTTTTGTTTTGATATAGTTTATACGGTTAGCTATTTGTTTCTTTAAAATTTTCGTATCATCGAAAAATTATATTATTGATCAGTTTTGTATTGATAGAAAAGTTTCACCGGAAAATACTGATAATAAATAAATAAATAAATAGATCGTACTATTGAAAAACACTTGCTTAATTAATTAACGCTCCGTTAAAATACAGTTTTAAATATTTAATCAAGTTAACAGCATAGTGTCACTGGCACAGAAAATATGAAATTGCACTCAGTAAAAAGTTCTTTGTCTGCGTCTGAGAAGTCAGACAGATCCAACTCCCTTCCACGTTTCTATTTATTCATTTTTTTTTTTCAAGAATGCTTTGAGATGACAAAGTTATAACGCGAATTTCGCATGACATGAATCTCACAACAGGAATATTGGTATAATAAGTGCGGAAAACGGAGGAGACTCGACGAATTGGGCACACGGGTTTGAATTTCATAGATTAGAAAATAGTGGGTAGTCAGAGGATTGAAATATTTAAAAGCTGCATCGCTTTAAAAAACAGCAATTACTTATCCAACATTCACCTCCACTCTTACTCGAAATTTTTTAAAAATCCCTACCTGCAATTAATTTTTTGCTTCAAATAAATCCATATGCTTTTTCTATATTATCCATGCACAAGCATAGGAATTGAACGATCTAAATGTTATTTTCGCAATACAAAAGAAACAAAGCATTTATTATTCAATTAGAAACAATAATATTTCATTCTTATTTATTCAAGCGCATAAACAATTCTTATTTTCGTATGACAATGATAATAAAACACTTATTGCAGAGAACGGTGCGTGTCAGTTCCTGCACGAATATCTTGGCATACTTTTGTGCAAAGCGGGTTGCATGCTGCTGAGAGCCCCTCTCATGTGCCGACATATTTTTCGTTCTCACAATCAGCTTCCATCCAGGTTCCTACGAACTCTTCAGAATATTCACCTTTTGCCTCGCCATTGCTTTCAAACTCAGCCGGCACAAAATTAATTTTCCATATTCCGAACGTTTCACGTGAGAGCCAGTCTTTTATTACGCTATCTTCTCGTCGCATTCCATTCGAACATCTTAATTAATCATCATTAAATTTCATGAAAATTTAATAAACAAAATCTTTCCTTCGGTCGGCAAACTGATACGGCAAAAGACCTTTAAAAAAAAATTAATTTCGCATGTTGGATTGAATTAATTGTTTCATTCGCAATAACTATAAAGGGACATTTACAATTTCCCATTTTCCATATAAAATATTATATTATACAGAAATTGTTCCTTGTACCCTAACAATGAACACAATAGAAATAATTCACCAATTCATACCTCTATGGTTTACCCAAAACTCAAGCAATCGACACAATAATTGGAACAACAATTTACCATCAACGATACTGCCCCAAAACAAGTATAGGTGTAGGAGCAATAGAAAACACAACAGCAAAGGCTCCAAATCAACGCACGAATCCCATCAGAATCCTTATTTTTCTCCTCTTCGTAAAAAGGAACTTCGAACGACCAATCCCCAAGAGAAGATCTCGCACAAAAGGTGTCATCGTCTTAGCAAACATTTAGCCACATTCCGTTTAATTTGTGACGAAAACGTGAGGTATATACGCACTGGTAGAAACGAAGGAGACGAGGTCTGTTCGCGGATGGTTAATCCTCCCCGTGCTCGCACGCCATTAGAAATTCAAATCCTGCTGTTGGATTACAGAGAGTAATGGAAGAAGACGCAGTAGAAGAAAAGGACGCAGAAACGTGACTGAATGCGTCAACTCATCACGCATTCGTTTCGCTTCTGTCGAAGACGCCACTGATTATCGGTGTGCCCTGTGCTTACAGCTGTTAAGTCTATTGTCTTTGAGAAATGTTTTCAAACGCGTAATAAAACCTCGAAGGTTTCCTTCGGCTTGTACTTCGCGACCTACCATCATTTTTCCTACAGAACTTCGCCTTACGATTCCTTTTGTTTGATCGCCGACGAAATTGGAGCAGCGTCGGACAGGAGTTTTAATTGCATTTGGTGACGTAGGATTTCCTTTGAGCCGGTATTAAAAATAATCATTGAAGGAAATGTATACAGCGGGGAAATACTGCGAACTCGTCGAGAAAAGAAAAAAAAGATTTTCTTAATTGGAATTGTGCAACATTTGCATCGGATGTTTCTTGAACGAATTTATATCGTGTACAATAATTTCTTTCGATTGACTTAATTGGTCTGTATTTCTGGGAATAGTACTAAATATGGCAAGGCATGGCTGTGATAATAATTTGTGATTTTTGATTAAGTTAATAATTACATTTACGAATACAGGTTTGAAAGGTTCATTAGAGAGTCTCGAATGTAGATGATGCTGGGTTTACAGGGAGGTATAGGGCACCGGAAACCAAAAGGGCCAGCGACCGAACGCTGTGAAACACGTGTCAGCCAAATGTCAACCTTTCTTTCTTTCTTTTTTTTTCCTTTTCTCTATGCCTGCCAATCGGCACGAACTACGAATAGCGAGCACATTTTTCAACGTTCGAGTGTCTGGCACGTGTCAGCACGATCCACAGGCCACCGGAGCAAGTCAAAATCGTTTCTTCGAATTCGAAAGATCTGTTCGGCAGACATTTTCACCATTCGCGTGTTTTGCCCGGTAGGAAAGCTAGAAGAAAAGTTTCGAAGCCCTGAGGGCAATCAATCATTGCACCCACGGGTTACCTTACTCCAAGCGACAGTTTTATTACCATTCGTTGAAGTACGGTGCTCCCACGGACAACACGGTTTCGATCATACAGGGCTTCCTTTTTACCCATCCTTTTTTTTTAGACGCTTATTTCGAATTAATTTCCAATGTTCCTCGTCATAGCGAATAAGAGAGGACAAACGCGAATTTGTCCGCGTGAACATTTCCTCAGAAATTTCCCTTGCATACAAGTAGTAGCAAAGAATTCAAACACGTAACGAGGTATTAATGGAACTTGTAAAAAAATCAAACGACCAGAGTGTATCTGTGCGCAATAAATACGCGTATATGCACATACACTGGACAAATACGTATACATGTGTGTTTGTACTTCAGTTTTTATTAGGGATGCGGGGTAGGCCCCAGAACTAAAAGCACATTTCGCTGCAGGCGGTCAGTCGATGTCCCTAACCCCCGATGTTCGAGGGAGCGAATATATTCTGAAATTTTATTTTTAGGGACCATTTCGATGATATTGGAATGGCAAATTTGTCCGTCCCCTTTTATAGTAATCAGTCGTTCAATATATTTTTGCATATCACTATGGCGATTATAAATTTGCGTAATAATACATTTTTCACTTAATTTTCAATGACACGACAAATGTAATTCCACTTTTTCGGACATTTTCCTTGCTGAAGGCTGCTAAATTATTTTTAAACCCACGCTATGTTCTTTAATATATATACGCCAATAGAGGGGAACAACCTTCGAGGAATATTTGATAATAATAATAATCTAGATATAAATACAAACGCTTTCGAGCGTTTAAAAAATCTTCAATCCCTTCGGTCATTGCGCGGCATATTTTATAGTTCCCAGCAGCCTTGCACGAAATGCAAACAAAATTACTTATACTTGCCGACCATCGCATGATAGCAAACCAGCGATGATTAACCATGATAAACGTTTGTTCGTCCGCGAAACCTTGTTATACAGCGTGTTAAAGAACGGGCCTACAACTCTGCAGACTTGTATGCACTCAGTGAGAATGGTAACAATTCTTACTTCAATATTATATATACATACTGTGTGGTGCAATATTTTTTTATTCATGACCGTCTCCCGTCTATGTTCTTCCCCTCGATGCGAAACACCTGAATCATCGCAGAAATATTGTCCAATTTGGATCTCGACTGAATTCACGAATATGGTATTGAAAGACAATACCCATTGCCTATAAACGACAGCTGCACGAATATAGTTAATAACAAAATTTAATCCTTCACTGCTATAAAACGCTTCATTCATCTCTATCTTCCCGCATACATGACTTATGATCTTCGCACGCTACCTGTCAGGTAAATAGGTTCTTGGCCAATCAGGCATAGATCTCTTCATCGTGATAAACGTTCTCTCTTCGTCTATAAAAGAGTCTATGGTACTTACCGGCTAACAATGGATGAATCTTTTACATTGACTACGACAAAACTAGGATTGGACCAAAATCAATCCTATTGATTTTGGACCCATGTTAAGCTTGAACATTTTTATTCTCCCTTTATCAGACCCCATTTTTCAGCACCCTGTATATGATCCGTGCATTATCAAGGAGCCAGACTTAACGACGGATCGTTTCCCCGATTAAATGCGAGCGTGGCAAGGTGGCGAAGCCTTGGCCGAAAGGGTTACAGTCCTCTTGCTTCGAAAGGAAACGTGCCCCTCGGCGTGTACCAGCCACATCGCGGGAGGAAATACACGCTCCGCTCTGTTTCCGTACGCATATGCGTGACAGACACGCAAGCGTGCACGCGCGCGGCACTAACCTTACCCCAATGAAATTCTTTTTGCCGACGCGCAAGTCCTGTACCCTTCGTATCCAGATTTACTCCGATCCGTTCCCTCCTTCTGTTTTCTATCCTATTGTCGACCTTCAATTTACTCGAGAAATTTATTTATTTATTTTTTGGGCTGGTTCTTCCCCACCGTTTTATGTATTTTCGTAATGCTTATTGGCGACGTGTAACGAGATTATTTAATGATACAGAAGTGTAGTTCTCGGCGCGATCTCTGTGTCATTCCATTTCGTATATTCCTGCGTCCTTGCCGAATAATTTTTGCTAAAAATTCGCCGTCAATTTTGTGCGTCACCCTCGTTCACTATCTTCTACTATCAAGAAAGCTGTCAAAATAAAGTTCCGTTCAAACTAAACCGTGGTCCCGGAAAGGAGAATCGCAGTTCGCGTAAATCGTTTGGACAATAATCCCCCCGCCCGCCTCCAACACCTGACCATTTCAAATGTAGAGCTTCTTTCTCTCCACCAAAGGAAACAACAAAATTTTCCACCGCGCTCTCCCAACACCTCCGTCCGCCTCTTCTTCGCCGCGAAGTCGAATCGCTCTGGCAATTATATTTAGTCGGGCGTCGTAACGCGTCGTATATACCCTCGCCTTTCAAGGAATATACCCTCGGTTTCCCTTTTATACGCTCTTTACACTAACACACAGTCTTCTGTTCGCTCTCCTTGTTTATCTCGAAATAACGCTGCTTGGCGCACATGGGCGTTTCTTCTGGCCACTGCCAGATGCGTGGGTGGTGGCAGTGAAGAGAAGAGAAGGAGAGCACGAATGACGGTCACATGGCATAGTCGTGGACTCCTCTTCTGCTCTGACTTGTCAGTATTCCGTGAAGTGTTGTACAGTGACTGTGTACCGTCTTCCGCCAAGTGTACGTAACCCCGGCAAGGAGCACCCTTCCTCTGCGAGTCTTATCTTCGTTGTCGATTACTCCTGCGGCGTTCGTTCGCTTTGATCATCGTCGCAAGGCAAAACGCAGAGCGGTTGTTCCCTTATTTGCGAACGGTTGTGGTCGGTTGAAATTGGGACTAGTATGAACGTGGGTCCGTTTGGGGGTTGATTTGAGTGAAGGAAAGGGGTTGGAAGCTGTTGTTAGCGGTGTCGTTTCGCATTACGAAGTTTCCAAGTGACTTGTTCGAAGAGGGGGCTGCACTTCGTTGTATGCAAACGGGAGGGTCCTCGAGTTTGGGGCGAAGTGAAGTCTGGACGATACTAAGGTCGAGCCGAGTGGAGTTTAGATGCAGAGATAAGTTGTAGTATTTCGTGATATCTTTGGAATGGCCCGAGAAGGACGGACTTCGAATGACTGGAAAGGAATTTAATATCTCGAGGATTCACGTTAAGTCTTTATTCGAACGTTTCATGTCCGTTTAATGCCCAATCCATTCGCACGCGAATCAAATTCACGATTCATCGGTTTCGTTTTTAAGGAACGAGTCTAAACGACTGTTGAACCTTTCGTCGAATCGAAGTTTCTGTCCCCTGAAAATTGGACGGTGAACAGTGCAATTCTGGAACAGATTTTTGGTACAGTTTGAGTGAAACTTTGGAGGTCGACTGGTCCGAAGATAGGAATTCGAAGGTCTTCGCGAAGAATTCGGACGCCATCTTGGAAGCCATCAACCTGACCGAGAGAAAAATTGGAAACAAGCACGAAACCACTGCGAGATTCATCGAATTATAGACGGAAACATTGATTTAAATTTACGGAATCGTAAAGCCGAATAAATTTTCGGTTCAGGCGTTTTGAAAATTAAAAGATGATTACTTAAGACCACGAAGAGGGGGACATGAATACTCGAGGCACGCCACAAGTGTTTACATGAAGAATATTTGCAAGAAACTTTTTAAAGGGTTATCCTAATTGAACCTAGCCACTTTTCGCGAAGTGTCTCGAAGTGGATAGCGAAGAAAAAGCCGACAAGAGCCTCGTTTAATGTCGCCTCAACGCGCGCCGCTGAAGTGTACTTTGATGCGATGCTTCGTTGGGCCGGAATAAAAAGGAAGTTATCGAAACATTCGAAGAGTCTCGTTACTAACGAATAATGCTACCTTTCATGCACCGTTCTCTACCAATTCCACCTACAAAAAATCTTGTGGCCGCAAGTGTCTCTTCCACGAAGACTTTATTCATTATCTACGCATATACTGTACGTCTTCTGAAAACAGTGAAGTAAAATCTCTCGAGGGGCGAAGAAATTCTGTTAAATAATATAAATACAAGGAAGATGAATAGGATGGATGATAACAGAAGACAGAAAGTTTCGAGGGAGGAATGAAGAGAGCTTCGAGTGACATCGACTGAACATACCGAAGAGAAGTAAAGGTAAAATAATAATACATAATTTTCTACTGCTCACGCTTTACGTCATCAAAAGATTTCTATGAATATATTTTGTTGTTACGTCCGTTCGAATTGTTCCCGTCGTTGAAATTCCTCTGCTTTGACGCTACCTTAAGGCTAACGTATTAATGCGTTTTCCTTTGAGAACGATTCACTCCGAAGTAAAATAGTGTCTCGCTGCATCAGAGAAGAAATATCGTTCGTGGAACGCGGAGCACGTGGACGATCAGCTGATCGAACGAGCGCGCCACTTTCCACGAAAATAAAACTAGCTTCTGTCGTCCGGCAAGGATTCATCGATAGATTTTGGTCGCGACGTATTATTTGTTGCTTCGCGTGTAGAATATTCTTTGCTGCTGCTCGACGGAGGTGATTGATCAATTTCAATTCGACGTTTCTTTCGTACGCATCGGCCATTTCGAAGCGTCGAAAGTGAAACAGCTTTCGTGCAGACGCGCGTGCTCCAGCGTGGAATACTTTTAAGGCGTGCACGTCGAGAAATTTTGTACGAATATTCCATTAGGAATTAGGCGGCCGGCTCGCAGTGTATATTAATAGATCGAACCTGACAGCCGAACCTAACCAGACGCTCGAACGTTACACGTGATTTCGTTTCGCGCTTACGTGTATACGCGTGTATGCGCTTTGAAACAAAACTCGATGTGAATTGTGCTTCTGCAAATTTTGTTATCGTTCTTTCTTTCGTTTTTTCTCCCTTGAGAAAGTGAACATTCCAAAGAAAAAGGTGTGGAATATAGCAGCAATTTTTGATATCTCGATTTTAAACGATTCAATTCGGAATTTTAGTGATCTATTGAGCAATTGAAATTGTACAGCCCCGCGATATTGCTATCATTTGAGGAATTCGAGGATGAGGAATGTAGTGTTCTATGTACTTGTTTCTGGAAAATTTCTGGAAAATCGTCGATATCTCCCAAGATTGTGCAATGGGATCAATAAAGGATAAGAAACGAAGCTCGCGTAAATATGCGTCAGCGAGACTTTGTTTTTCGAGATATATCGAGGCTTAGGGAGTACATACGTACTTCTTTATTGCCGCATACCTCCGGAAATAAGACATTGAAGCTTACGTACAAATGTTCATAGACGTCATACCTTCTTCTTCCAAAAATAAAATCTATTTACCCTTTTGTTTTTCGAAAGCACAGAATACCTTTGGCTGGATAAATGTACGTAGCCGATCAGATTTATTCATTGAATTGCATTATTTATAAATGACCATTGATAATTGCACGCAAGTATCACATTGAGGCAGAGTATCGCGTTGAAAGAAAAAAAGAAATCGGAACGTGCTTGCACCGAAATTCAATCGAGCCTCTATCCGCGACAAACGACACAGGGGAGTAGATAATTCGGGGCTAATCGAGCATATGCACTCCGTTGGTCCGCGATGTCGGTGCCATAAACGCGCTGTGTTGCGTAAGTGGCAAACAATGCGCGTAAAAGTGCGTGTCGCATACGAATCGTTCGATTTTTCGCGACGTTCTGTAGGAATCGCGAGATTTGCTACGAGCCGAAACAACTGTAGCAGGAATTTAAACGAGAGGAGGTGCAATTCTGTTTGTTCAGATGGGATTTTATTTTATTTGGAAACCAGGCGATTCGAATTGATCCCGACGCGATAAATCGTATTTATACATTGCTGTGTGAAAAGAAACGAAATCCTTGCTACGACGTGCTGCGAGGTGATTGTAAGTTGGAATAATAATTCTAAACTATGTTTTTATTTCTATTACAGTTTTTTTGTTCAAAGAAGAGTTATCTCAGATCGCTGATCATTAATTTAGAAAATAATTCCACTTCTTTCTTTCAAGCATTGCGTGATACTTCCTAGTGGAGGATACTTTTTACATTCTCTATTATTGTACCGAAATTTATTATAATTGCAATTCACTTTCGTGCCCTTCTACTTTCCGCTTCGAACGTACAATTGAAATTAGAAATTTGCTGGATACGTTTCATTATAACAAAACAAGAGTACGCCTTCCGTTCAAGGAAACATTCTTCGTCCCAATAATCATTCGTAATCGTTAAGGAAATCATTTAACGGGCGTGCGAGGAAATTCAAAGTACAGTGACTGTTCCACGCTACGAACGGCGGCGTACATCGAAGTTTAACGATTACCATTTACGCTCTTCGAAGGCGGAAGAACAATTTCGCGAACTTAAGGTTCAACATGCAAAGCAGCCGAAACGCCGCCACTGTAACGCCGCGCTATTTTTGCTTCAAGGTGAAAAAGAAGTTCGTCGATCGCTGCCGCTTCAAGCTGAACTGCATTTAACTTGTACGTAGCTAGTTGAGTAGCACCTGCCTGCGATGAAAAAAGCAGCGTATCCGGCGATGCACGTGCCCCCATGGAGAACCGTGCACGCGTCAACTTGTTCCGCGAGGTCGTTCCTTTAAAATACGACCAGTCGTCAATTAGCATTGAGCGCGTAAATTAAGACGACCTGCAAATTGAGAAAGCGTGCCTTTTGCTCGATGTATTTTTTGTTTCTTTGCCTGAGCTTCTAGTGCCATTTCACTTTACTTCGAATTGAACGGGTGGATGGCACTGTGTTACCGACGCAATTGTTTAGGATAATTATAGGAATAATTATGAAACTTCCCACAGTTACAATATTAAGAGTGAGTCTCTTTATGCCGTAGGGATACAATTGCAGGGATCGTTGTTCAGCTGAGTTGTGCAAATAAAATTGAGCAATTTGTTCTTTCGTTTAATCAGATTGATTTGTATTGAAATAGGCATACACGGGTCGAATAATATTGGATAAAACAAAAGCATTCGGATATTCCGGGAACAAATGTGATTTTCTCTCGGACTGTTGGATTTCTGCGAGCCAAAACAAAAACTAGATTCTCGGTAATGCGGCCGAATTAAATTAAACGGTTCGCACAATTCTACTTCGCTAAATATTTACTCTTTCATCAGTTGCCTGTGTTCCAATTTATTTCGCTGAAAAGCAAGTGCTCCGATCGAGTTGAACTCGCTGTCTTTTCCGTGCAAAATGTTTCCACAGCATTTCGTCGATACTGTGGGAATAAATGCACGTTGACTCCGTATTAATTGAAAATACGAGAACAGCATATTTAGATAAAACCTACAATGCCATCGCGGTGTTTCGTCAGTCGTGAAAAAAGATTGACGAAGCACCGTCACGGAATGCCGAACACGTTCGAAAATTCTTGAAATGCCTCGAATCGTTTGGCAGTCACCCGCCCTGCGACTGCTGGTTCTCGTGGGAAATAACTATTGCTTTTCGTGGTGGATTTGCCGTGGGAATTAAGGGGCAGAACAAATTTCACGTGTACAAACTCTCATATGGGCTTGTACATACGAGCAATGAAATATTTTCTTAAAGGTTAAATCCGTTTTCTTTTTCTGTCGAGGCAAAATGTGTTTCATTGCGTTCGGAGCGCAGCGGATAACAGTCAGACATGAACAGGGTAGAAGGATAGTGCGACACGACGGACGTATGGATAGAGTGGTTTAACTAATAAAACGAATAACTAGTTGCACAGTTAACGAGAACAATACACAGATTATAGAG
The DNA here is from genome assembly GCA_948146005.1 of Nomada fucata. NCBI lineage: Eukaryota > Metazoa > Arthropoda > Insecta > Hymenoptera > Apidae > Nomada > Nomada fucata. Next base: position 12,960,122 of record OX411276.1, read on the forward strand.
GTTACCGGGAGAATTTATATTGAGAAAAATGGTCACGATCCGTGTAACACGGTGCTAACAAAGCACAGCGGAGATATAAGTGACAAGGGCCCAACGCTAGGGAAACTAACGACGCTATAGAAAAAGTTTATAATAGCAATAATGTAATATATTAAACGGGAATTAGTATAATCGGGAGAAGGAAATTGTTTCGAACGTAATAAATTTTGTGCGTAGAAATTGTATTCTTTTTTATGAAGAGGGTGGCTGATCTAAATAAATGGTCATACTCGAGGCGATTCAGTGACGTGAACAATTTGTTCTTCTCTTTATAATAATAAGATATTCACCGATATCGAAGAATTTCACGTAGCCAGATCAGAGATACGGAAAGCAGCGATCAATTCCTTCGCCCTGTTTTTAAAAACATACACAGCGTGCAGCAAATATAAATAATAACAGGATCGGCGAAAAGAAACCTCGTGCCAACCGTAAAAACATCGACACGAATAAAAAACTCGATAAGAATAAAATTAAGAAAATCGGAATTGTCCCTGCATGAAAAAAAATGCAAAATAGTAAAAAATGAAGCAGCATCGATACAACGAAACGTACCAGACTAATATACGACAAGTTTAAAGAGCGAAGAAGGCTAAATTAACAGCGCCAAATGTCCAACATAAATAAATAATAGTAACAAGAGGGAGCTTGATAATAATTATCAAGACAAGAAAAAGGGAACAACCTCGCATCAAATCGACGCTCGTTTCACAAAAAAGTTAATCCCCGTGGAACAATGGGCTACGTCGCGTTCCGCGGGAAATTTGAAAACGACGTGAAAGTTGCGTCGACGGGGTGGCACGGTAACGGTGCAACGAGTGCAAGACAATTCATGCACCGTGCCGCGGTGATTCGTCCCATCAGCTGATCCATTTGGACAGGGGAGTAAATCAGAGCGTGCTCGAGCTTTCATGGGAACGATAACCCGAGAGCAAGCGTGCCTGCTTTCTGCCTCTCTCGTCTGTTCTCCCTTCTGGCACGTTCTCCAATATCTTTCTCTGTTGCACTCGGGCTGGAAGCCGCACGAAAATAGTAACGATCTCCGGTTGCCGCAACAACGACGCGACGCGGTACGTACACGTAGCACAGGTCCACAGAATTCTCGTGGAAGTTCCTGGGAAATGAGTGTATCCGCGGATCCATTGGATTTGGGCTGTTGAAACGAGGACACCTCGAAGGACGTACATAAATTTTCACGAACTTGAGGACCACATGGTAATTGGAGTGCGGAGAGTTATTGCCGGGGAAGTTTGATAATTGTTTGCAGCTGAAGAATGGCGCATAGACATGTTTTAGGTGTACATATGGATATGTACTGTATGTAACATATAGGGATGGGGATATATTTGAAAGACGCTTTGTTTGGGAACGTGGTACGAGAAGATTTATTTATGTTTGGTATTGTTTGCGCAATTGTGCAATGTATAATACATGTATAACATCTTGCGGTTAATAATTATTGTGCAGGACATTACGTCGGATTTCATTTTTGGAATATTGTAATATATTAGGAAGTGGTAGCGTTGTGGTAGAATAGGCATCAGAATATTGAGTGAAATGATCAATTATCAGGGTATGCAATTATTATTTGCTCCTTCGACAGAAGATATTTTATGTCGACTCTTTGCAGGCCGTTTGAAATAATAATAATAATAATTTGGATGTTTAAGCAATAATTCAAGTTTAATATTATTATCGACGAAGTGAATTAAAGCGTTGATCGTAGCCAATTAAAGATTCAGACCATGTTCATAGGATCATTCTTGCACTTTTAATCTTGGAGGATTATCCCCGACCTTAATACTCGAGGAGTTAAAGCGGTTAATTATCTTATGCAGCATGCAATGCAGAAATCTGCACCACTTGTAACTTCTAATAATTGCCATTTTGTATACATCCTACGTATGCATAATGGGGTGTTAAGTCTAATACCAGCTTGTGTAATATGTTAAGAAAAGATCATATTAAAGGCAAGTACCGAGGAGCAAGGAAATTATACTAGTTCGAAGTATCTCAATTATTAAATGACTGTAACTGATTACAAATTACCAGTGACAAACACACTTAGATCAAAATACAAAGTCGTTCGAAAAATTGATCAGGGAAACAGAAGAATGAGGACAAAGGATGATAAATACCTTACACCTTACACCATTTACAGTATCCTCCGTTTCCATTTATTTTTCAACAAAATATTTCTGTCTAAAGATTCGCCCACAATTAATTATCGGATAAAAATGAACTATCAATTAATTAATTGGTTGAACTAAATATTTGAAGGGCATACATGGATAATAAGGAACAAAAATTTCGAGACACCATCTCGAATTTCAAGATCAGACGGATAAAACATGAATGGCGATCGTGGACCAATCCCTGTTTCTCTGTATTCCACCCCGTTCATACCACCATAAAACTGTCGCGGTTGTCGCGTGAAACTCGCCACCCCGTGACCACGCTAAATATAATATTCGTGCGTATTTTCAGCGATGAATGAAACTCACGACGGTAAGCAACTTCTGAATCAAAGCGACGAGGATCGTCCACCAAACGAGATAAAACATTACATTTCTCCCAATGTTAGAATTTCGTTTCCCACGAATTTTATCCCTCTTTTCGTTCGTCGTTCCCTTCGTCCTACCTTTCGATACCTCAGCGTGAACATTAAATAAAAGTGACCTAAACAACACAGAATCAGTTGGGTTTCCTCTCATTTCATATTTCTCCCAGGCTTTCCACTTTCCAAAACTTCAGAACGAATTTCCAACAAAGTTAAATCAAGCAACACAATACAAATCGATTACCCGGATCATGGTGAGAATATTAACAGGTGTATCGTTCCATTTGCCTTTCGTTCCTTTTTCCAAAAAACAGATACATACAAAATAATACTGCAAAAATAATTCCTCGAGGATGCAAATTTGCGTATCATTTACCTTTAAGATTTAAGATTGCGTTAAGCATAACAGGTTAGACAGTAAATGATAAATTAAAGGGCGATTATATTATGCGTACATAATTTCTCCGTCTCTTCTCTCAACTTCAATGACCTACATATATGCGAATGTTCTTTTTCCAGAACACGGGTGCAACGGCAGTTTCTCGTGCAAGAGGTCAGGATGGCAGTCGGTAAGCTTCAACAGTTCTTGGACCATTCCACGCTCACGTATCTCGGGGACGCTTTCGCATTCGAGTCAGGTGTTTCACGCATAATCACGTATCACGGGGCCCGGCTACCGCGTATTCCGCCCTCACGATGCGTTTTCCTTTTCTCCTTGCCCGTTTCGTGGCACGCCGTGTAACGCAAAGTTAATGTCCCCGTCGATGAATCCTCGATCGACCGTTCGAAATCGATCTACCTGGAAGCCGAGGATGTTATTTCTGTTATCCAACGAGAATGCCTGATTCGCTCTTTATTTATAGCCGGCACACTGTTTTCGAAAAACCCCACCATCGATTTTTATTCATCGTTCATTTGTCGTGCTGTTTGTTTCCAATATTATTTCATATCAATTTCGTAACACGGCTTGAGGAATATTTAGATGTCACGGTGAGTCGGAGATTGTCTTAATATTAAATAATATTAAATATTCGATGTCATCTTTCGCGTTGCAATATTTTTCTTTTCATACATTTACGTAACAACTTCGTTAACTGTTTCGCGTAGTTAGTTGTTGCACTCGATCGTTTCATTTTTACAAAGAGGCTCCTTCATTTTCGTTGGACATCGGAATAATTGCAAACCGAAACTCGACGCGCCGAACTCGAGAGAAACGTGCCGCCCCTTGAACAAGGGCCAGTGGAAACGAATTTTTCACGGGCTTGTTAAATTTTCGAACACGCTCGTAGAGGTCCGCGCAGATGAGGCTGGCAAAAGATTTCGATAAGCAAGCAGAGAAGCGAGACACGAATTCAGAGGCGAAAAAACGTGTTCGGAGACCGTTTCTGTATCGATTCTCGCACCCCGCTCACGTAATCGCTTTCGATCATGCAAATCTCGAATATATCCGACGACTTCCTACATCTAATCGTTCGTGTTTCAATGGTCTATTCTCCCTGTCGTGAAAGAATTTTTATAAATTGTCCGCCATTTTGTTTGCAAGTGCATAGAGGAGAAAGAGGAGAAACGTCGCGCGAGTCGAAAGAGGAGGGTGAAATTGTAAATGAGAGATGCGACGGGAAAAGGGAACACACTGCAAAAGTTCACTAATTGCGTTGAAGTTAGTAATTCGTTCGAAAAGATGCCAAAGTCTTATCGCGTTGAAACTTTTAACTGGGTTAATTGTAACACGCTGAAACTCTAAGAACATACAATAGCATTATACCATTAATCAGAAAACATTTCCACGGGGTTTCCAGGGGATAGAATTCGCTTAGCGCGCGCAGGGTCAAGTATGGCAATTAAAATACTTGAATGCTAGATGTTGGAAACTGGTAATACAAAGAACACAACTAGAACCGTAGAAATGGAATTAAGAAAAAAATTTAATAAATAAATAATTAAAATAGTCGTGTAAATAATATGGACATAGTCCAAAAATTCACCAATCAAGCAAATATTTCACTTAAAACGAGAGTAGTTTATATAAAAAAAACTTTCCTCAACAAAACGTTCGTCTCTCTACAAAAATTCTCATAATGCTTACGGTGCAATCCAAGCCTAATTCAGTGTTCGAACAAAAGTTTCCATGCTCGTCATAGCTATAATAAAATGAACCACTATATCAAGGTCAAGAAGTCGTTCTAAAAATATTTTCACAAGCGGTAAAACAGTTCGCCGTCACAGGAACTTCGTCTCATGAGTCCCTTTACCCCTTCGTTTCCTTCTTCTCTCATTTATTTTTTGGCCTTTTTTTTATATCGTACCAAAAGATCAATTCATCTTCGAAGAGTAACACCGTGATCGTGAACGACGCTGGAGGACTTCCGGTGCCGCGTATGACTGCCTGGTTCTTCGCTTCTGGTTTATGGGGTGGGGGACAATACCACGTCCGGTCCATCCCCCCACTTACAAGTACCATTCCATTCGTTCATGGCGTTCTATAGTCATGGTGTATCTCTCTGTGACCGAGCAGTCTCAGGTGGACCTTGTGTTCGTTTAGTTACCAATTTCTTTTCATTATTTCTTCTGTCTCCAGTAGCCATCGACGTTCAATCAAAGAAGTACTGTTTTGTGATTGATGCTCATGCACCGTCGGTTTTACTATTTACTATCGAGTTTTCGTGATCGTTCGTAGTGACAGGAATTGTTCTCCATTTGTCGAGTGGCCTCCGCGAACCGGATGTGCGCCTAATAGTTGCAGAATATTTCACCCCTATGACTGATAGGAAGTTAAGCTTCCACGATAACGAAGAATTCTGCTTGCATTGGAGAAAGGGAACATTTGAAACACTCTGCGTCAGCAAGGATTACTATAAATCGGACTTAGCAATCGCAAAATAATTCTGATTAAGGGAAAATTGCCAGAGAATCGAATTTCTGTAATACAATTCGCATAGTACGGATCTTTCATCGATTAAAACAGTACTGCTAAAATCGCCGATAAAAAGAATCATCTGACTAACCCCCAAGGATGATTCGTTCGTTAAAGAATCTCGATTAAACAAACGAAAACAATAATCCATCTTCCCAAAATAATATATCACCAAACTGTGAATAATAGTGACGCTTAAAAATACCAACGAGCATCATCCATCTTCTCAACAACCGCGAGAAATAAATAGCAAAATAATTTTCCCTCGGACCGGCGTGCATATTGTCAATTACACCCGGGGGGATGACACCAAAAGGGAATTAGAATCGCCAATAAAGAAAGCGTCCTCGTACGAGCTTCCGGTTAGCCGAGCAGACTCTATGAGTTTCTGGCCGCATGTTCACAGACAATCCGTCGTATTTCTCGCTGTCGAGCGGGACAGCGTCGACGTCGACCACGAACGTGACCCTTTCGCCACCGTCCAAGGGGCCCACGGGGTTGACAGCCCTGTTCCGTCGGCGCCCCAATAAAATGGGCACATCGTCGTCGGCCAGCGTGCTCTCCACGTCCACCACCAGCACCCTGATGCAACAGGAGAGCAACAGGAGCAGCGCCTCCGGCGCTTCGACGCCCTCGACGCCCACGGAGGAACGCGTGCCAATGTTGCCGAGGAACGGCGCCGCTCACTGCGGAAACAATGCTCACGGGGGCAGCTTTGTTAACCAGAGGAGAAGTTTCAGAAATCTGTTCCGGTCCGTCAGCGCCAACGCGGACAACGAGAGGACGCAACAGATCTTGAAAGGGGATCCTAGACCGTCCGATGTTGCGCCGCCGTCGCCGTATTTGCCTCACAGGTCGGTTGTGATAAATATGAATTTCGATTGGCCGCAGGTAACAGTCTGTTGGATTTCTGTGGATATTCCTGTGTATTCGTGGTTTGTTTGCTTATGTCGGTAATGATGAAAGTGGCGTAAATTGTATAAATAGTTTTGGTTTCGAGGTACATATTTGGAGTTTTTAATATTAAGATGAATCAAACTCCGTTTAATGATACAAACAGCGGTTTAATTTAACGGTTCAATTTCTGTCTCATCGTTTTGTGAAAATGGGATCGCGTTAATGTAATCGATGGAACACAGGATATTTTGCATTTTTGACTTTTAGACCGTTTTTCTTATCATCGATGCATTTGCGATTTTCAAGGTGCGTTAGTTTTCTTGAACGAAGAGAGTGACGCATTATTTTCTACTTTTAATAGGTCACATTCGCACTCTGAAAACGATCGCAGACGACCCGGTCGAAGCAGAGCGGTGCTGAAGTCTGCTAGCGAGCTTCTGTCCAATGACATGGTGTACTGTGGATTAGCCAGGAACAGTCACGAACATGACGATGATGACGACGACGATGATGACGATCGGGATTCGAGCGAAGTTTTCGTTGGTGTCGACGATGCCAGGTCAGTAACAGAAGCAGAAAACTAATATTGATAGGAGAACTGATGACAATAAATTGAAATAACTCAATCCATAAATGAATCTATTTTTAATTGAATTACATTGATTGAAATTGCTTCCACGAATTTTATATATTTTCTAAAGTTGTACCTTGAACCGATTCGAGATGAACAAGCATTAATAGACTCGAATTTAGTGCAATTTATTTGATAAAATATTCTATCGATTTCAACGATTTCCCACGTGTTTCGTACTCATTGTAAAATAATCCAACGATAACCACGAATTACTACGAACTGATAACAAGAACCACAACAGTGGTAATAATAAAAAGTACACTACATAATGTATATTCTAAAGACGCAGACATATGCAAAGATAAAAACGAAACGAATTAAATTTAATTGCATACTGTATAGATATCAATGATCGACGAACACATATTATTAGTCTTATCAGCAATACCTAATTATCGATTCATTGACTCAATCTTCTTACTTCAGGTACTACAATGTGTCATCCACATTGCCAGCACCAGGCTCAGCAGCAGCAGGTCGACGAAGGCACTCGATTGGCACCTTCCTAGGTAAAGATCGAGGATCGTCGACCAAAGACGCCTGCAGAAGACAACCACAGTCATCCGCGGCGCTGGTGGAGCCTGACACAATGGCACCGCCGATCCCAGTAGACACTGTGGACGGTGTCCACGTGGAAAACCAGAAGGGGAGGTCGTGCAGCAAGTCTAGACGGAGGCGTCATCGCAGTTCCTCCAGGAAGGGTGAGTGACTGAAGAAATGGTCTCCAATAAATTTCAATTAGGGGACAGTAACAGCGACCAAGTGGAAAATCAATTGTGAAAAGGGATCTTTCAAAGAGGCTAGATTTCTTAAGCCCTCAATATGCTTCATGTATTAGTTAACAATATCACATGTTACTCATCATTTGACAAATCGTACCTATCTTAATACTTTTTTTCCAGCGGTTTCATTGTTTGGATGCAGATGGACGGTTTTCGTTGAATTTATTAAACGCGATTGAATTTTCGATAATTGGTAGGTAAACATTGAACGATGGCGTGCATGAGAAAGTTGGTTGTGGATTGGATAGCACTCGGAAAATAGGACGCGAAAAGAGGATCTAAGTTTGTTGTTACCTGAGGATCCTCGGAACCCTATTTTCTGTTTCTGTTTTATGTCATTGTTTAAGATCTTAGTTAGATATTGCGTAGCAATCAAAACAGAGATGATGAATCCTATTAATACCAATTTGCTGTTATTTTATTCTCTCTAAATTCTGCTCTCGAACTCTCACGTTCCTGGAAATATATTTTTGTCTGACCGCACATTTTTATTCAAAAAGTGCAGGCAATTGCAACGAAAAATCGACAATCGCTTAAGTTTCTGGATTCATTACGCTTGAAAGTCCAAAGGCAAATAGATTCTTCTCTTCCAATCTAAACCGGCGCGCGTTAAAGAAATTTGCCGGCTGTTGAATTAAATTATTCAACGACCTTCGAGAACATCGTGTAATATTTGCCTGAAAGGTTGGCCACTCTTCTAGCCGTTGGCATTTCGATTCGAGACGAAACCGTTTTAATGCATAGATGAATGAGTCAAACGAGACTTAATTGATCGATTAAGAGAGCTTATGATCGAGCATTAAGATGAAAGAAAGTCGGTTTTATTGATTCTCTTGAAGTGATATTCGACAAATCTATCCTTTCTTTCCTCCTTGTCGATCAATCGTGCTGCGGCGATTACGGTGACCACTCGAACAGCGAATGCTCGTTCCCACGGGCCAGATTTCGCTTTGCAAGGGCCCGCATGACCGTTCGAATCACGTACAAAAACCTCGTTACGAATTCGAAGCATCCCGATCGAGTGGACGATCCGCGGGACTCGGCCCCACTAGTCCCTGGACTCTTGATCAATCGATTTTCGTGATCGGATTTTGTCTCCAGCCAGTGTGAGGCGGTAGTTTTTTAATTATCGAAGGGTGGTGGCCTCGATAAGAGACAGTTATCGGGATTATTAGAATTATTCCGATTATTTTCATCGTAGTAGAATAATGACACTTTCGATTAGTAATGACAAACAGTTTGTCACGTAAATGTTTTGCATTGTATAAACGAGGTTCGTTAATGATACGTGGTTACAGGCAGGTATGGAAAAGAATAGTGATAACCATTCGTAGAAGTTGGACATAGGTAAAATGTTGTAACAATTCTTACGTTTTAATAAGAGGTGCGGAATACGGCACCAGACTGGCACACCTGCAGAGAATTTTAATCAGCAGTAGAAATGAAGGAAATTCCTAGAACTTTTCTTAAGAACGACGGGGTTATGTACCAAGACAAACGGAACAGTTTCACTCACCTCGAACGAGTAGCTCGTTTAACGGTGCAGTCAATATTGACCAGTTAAATCCTGAAGCATGCCGCTTGAAAATATTTCCAGAATATTCGAATTAAACATTCGTAAGATATAATTGAGCGATTTGAAAATTTTATGATAATCCATTATATCATTCAACGTCTTTGAACAAATATTTTAGACGTTTTAATCATCCGATTGCCCCTCAATTATACAGATATTTACTGTATTGTCCAGTCAATTATGCAACTCACAGTATAGCCGATAAAATTTAAAAAGAAATGCAGTTCCCTGTGAACTCCTCTTGAAATTTCAATTACATAGGAATCGCGATCTTGGAGGATATCCGGTGATCTTTGATCGGCTCGCGGAGATAATTTTCGAATTTGAAAGTGTATAGACGACACGAGGCCCCCGGAAACCCCATACTCTTACAATTAGTATTCGCAGAACGAATCACGTTTTCCAACCTGTGGACGATAGAGACGCCCAAAACGTGACAGATGGATTGTTAAATTTACGACCATACGTGACCCATCGATCGCAAGGATTCCACGTGATCCAACTACGTCTCCTGGAATTTATGTCGTCCACGCGACTCACGTGTCCCTTTTGTTTCTGCTTAATTAGCTACCGTGGCGTCCGGTGAGAACGACAACACGAATTAGAAGTACGTAGATGGAAGTTCGACAGTGTTGGGAGGGATTGCTTCATTCAACATAAACTAAGTGATACGTAGGTTATGCAAAAGAATAAAGTTCATGTTGTGACACAGGGTACATCAAAAGATCGTGCCATTGTATAATTATAGGGAAATGGTAAATTCTGTACATTGTGATCAATTTAATTTGGTAGTAATACTTTCATTTCGGTATAAGAAACAAGCAAAGAACTTTGTAGATTACGTAGATAAATGTTCGTCTACAATGCAGTAATTTGAAATTTATAAAAAGGGAAAAAATTATTGTAAGTACATCATGAGGCCCTGCGTATATGCAGAGATATTTAAATTACATAAATATATAAGAGAGACGTCGTAAATCTTGCGCTATAGAATTTAACAAATATGGAAGCAATAATACTGATTTCTTACAACAGAATACAAATAATAACCATATTTTTTTTAAAAACGCATTGTAACAATACATCGAGTTGTCGCATTACTTGAGCTCCACTGAAATTTAAATAGAAACCTTCAGACAACGTTTCGAGATGGATCTCGCATTGGTCTCGCGACCCTTCTTCGCTTCTGCTTTCAATTAAAGCCGGAAATGAAGCGTGGATATCCGCGCAGCCCTGCTTCGACAATCTTCGACTCCACCAGCGTCGTTTGCGTCGTAAAGAAATGCAGTTTCCACACTCGAAAATATAGAAAATAAATAAACCCCCAGACTTGATTACCCACATCTTGAAATTTTCCAAAAATACGCCAGCATTATAATTACATACTGTATTAAATATTCGCAAACGCGGCGGTCCAAATTCTGCATTAAAAATTGTACAAAAAAAAAAAAAAACGGCCTATCTTTCACAGATTTACCAAATTTTCCGTGCAACGGTTAAACATCCGAGATTCATTAAACTGTACGACACGCAGAAAAAAGGAGTGTCAGGGGGGCAATGTTTCCCTTTAACATCGACAGTGACGAGGCTGTCGTTCCCCATTCGTACCGGAAGTTTTCGTTCACTTGTTGACACTGTCACGTCGTCCCATCCATACGACCCGTCGAAAGGATACACTCCACTTTACTGTCTTTCCTTCAATGACTACCGGGCCACGTAGCACGTCAGGATAAACTTGTGCACACTCACAACGAAAGAACCGGTGCATCCGGCTCTGCAGAACCGCACCATGTTGCATCCGGACGAAACGTTGTCGTGACACGATGTCATACGGTGTCGTTAAAACAAACTGTGTTGGAAATGGGCGCTGATTCGTATGCCATCTTCGCGACGCTACCTGTCGCGCTTCCGTTTCGACACCAGGTCTTTGGAAGTGATAAATTGCTCGAGGACGGGATTTATGTTTGGCCCAATAAACGCCAGTTCTTTATTACCCTTTCGACGCCTGCGATGCTTGTAAACTTGACTACTGATAATTCTTGTTATCCCGATTTTCTTAAATCGTTCGTTACAATCATCTTTTAACAGCGGCAGAACTTTTAACGTTTAATAGCAACAATTTTTATAGCTTGATTATTCGAAATCAGTTTCGCGTCGATTTCTTTTTGACACCCGTAATGCTTGCGATATTTAATACCAATCATATTCACGCGCAGATCTTTTCGTTATCGTGTAACGTATGCTTAATTCACGATTTCCATGCAGCAACACATTTCGTACAACGCATTTACATACTTACACTTTGCTCGAATGCCTCCGCAATTCTCAGTCTATCGAAGCGCAACGCGAATCTCCGTACTCTAAATCGAAAAATAAACTCAGAGAGCCACAAATCTATCGAAATATTCAACAAGTTCGCGAGGAACAGTTATCGCCAAACTTTCGAATCCTAAATTTCGCTGCGGAATTGATTACAAGTGCAACTAATCGTTCATAGCCGCGGGGGGAAACATTGTTCTCCGTTGCAGGGATGCAGAATAATAATTAATGATTCTGTTTCGCGTGGCATGTTAAGCAGACAATAGAGCAGGTCGCGATAGATCTGTCTATAAGATGCCGGTCAATAACCGTGAAATTAAGCATTCCAGTAGCACATGCCTCCTTCCATCCGCGTATATATTTACCGGTTATACTTCCTGGTGTCGGTCGGGCACGATTTCCGGTCCCATCCTTGCTTGAACTTCGTTTCCTGAACGCGACGACTCTATTTCCTTTCCCCTCGATTGACTTGTTCGATATTCATTCGAAGTTCGCCGCTCGTCGATTTTTCGCACCAGCGAAATACACCCTTTTGTTGTTCAAAATTGCTGATCCTCTTAAAAAAAAAAAAAACAAGCATATTTGGTTTTTGAACATTTTTAATATACAATGGAACAAATTTATCTTCTAATCGGCACAGGTAAACCATCGAATCGTAACCTGATAATGGACTATACTTTTCTTTAATTTACTTGATCTCTTAATAGAATTGAATTTCCTTTTGCTGTTCCTGTATTAATCGACTTCGCAGGAAATACATTTTGCGGTTTCATTCAGTTAAATATAATTTCCGCGTGGATTTAATTGTTCTTGCGTTGGAACAGTTCGCCGAATAAAAAATTTGCGACAGCCGCGTGCGACGCGAGTGGAGCAGCGATTTATATAATAATTACGCGGAACGAAGTGATAATAATAATGAGTCCATTAGGTAATATAAAGGTGGTTTCAAGAACAAGAGGTATCTCGCGATATTAAACGTTCCAGACGACTTCTGAATTAATTTCAATGAAATTAATCAAAATTTAATCGTTTTCGCCCCCTATTAACCACATTGACCATTATATCTACGAGCTGAAAATTGATGGTTCGCTCCTTTGGGGCGGATGCCCCTTCCGCTTTTTGCTCCGTTTGCTGAAAAGAAAAAAGAGGGAGATAAAACTCTTCCTTTCGTGTGCAATTATTCTTAATTATCCCTCGGTCGTCCTTCGACTTCGTTAATTGCGCTAATTGGCCCGGTTGACGTAATAGACAATGATCCAGAGGGATGCACTCACAAATTGGGTTCGTTTCAGCGGTTCGTCCTTTTTCATGGATTATTTCGATCCTATTTATCTTTTCTTGCGGTATATTTATCGATATATAGTTAAACATCCGGGAGGAGATGATACGGAATCTCTTATTGAGTGATTCTGGGCAGGCATAGGATGGAGCGGTTATTTCTAGAAACTTTCACACACTGTACGTCACTTTCTTGGATGATTTGTTGTAGAATTTTATGGCACACAATTGCTAGCTTCATCTTATTCATTTATTTACTAGCCATATGCATTGGAAATCGTAATTTAAAATTAAATAATTGTGCACGCCGTATTATATACACAGTATGGAAATTGTTTGAATGTTTCGGATTTTATTGAAACAATTTGCGCAATTATTTTGTGACGTACACTTTATTTAAATACAGGCAGTGCCCAAAAGCTTGTTATCTACAGTAATTAAAATTTGTCCAATAGGAAGAATCGAATGTTTAACTCTCCGTTTCGATTGAATGAAATCGAAACGAGTGCAGGAAATGCTGTGCGTTATAAAAACGAATTTTCACAACAGTGGAAGGCAGACAGTGGGTTTTCAATTATTTGAACGCCGTTTATCGCATTCATTTTTCCACTAGTGACGACAATTTAGAAATAGAGAAATAATCCCGCCGAAGGTAGAAATTTCATCGAATGGTCCATCGGGGGCTCGGTGGCCCAGAAAATACGTTCAATTTCGCGGATTTCACCGTTCATCCATCATCCCCTTTTATCCGAACAATTGAATCGAGATCTTTTCAAGGGTGTTTCTAGGCCTTCAATAAAATCCGCCAGGGAATAATTGCACGGAATAATTACACGGAAATGAGAAATCCTTATTTCTTGACCCAGCCACGATTCCAAGCCATTTCGTAAAGAGCTTCTATTAAAGGGGAGAAATAATTAAAAATAGGTCCGCAGATGATTTCCTGGAACTCGTCTCGCCAGCTACGTTCCATACAAAATTATTATCGTCGACCGGCTGTATTAAATTATAAAATTCCCATTGTGTCTTGATCGAGGCACGCGAACCCTTTTAAACGAGGGTTAATTGTCACGGGAAAAAAGAAAGAGACGGTCGATCGCTCGAAAACGGTTTCGAGGCCCGATTTTTATTTACCGACTGGAAAGGGTTTCAAGATTGGAGTTGAAACGATCATCAAGTACCTAAACGAACTCTGATTGGTCAATACGCGATGTCCGGCAACTGCGATTTATTCGGTGAACCGGAAGTCCACTGTCACTGCTCTGTCGATAACTCTCGTACGAATGTCACATCCGTGCGTAAATCATAACGTTTCAAGCAACGCTTGGCTATAGTGGGGAATCGTGTGGGCGATTAATTTTTCTGGGCCCTTATCGACGACAAAATTGTAGGGCCGTGAAAGAATTGTAAAATTGGCCGACGCTTGCATGGAAAATTGGGTGCGAACAATTAATCGGAGAATCGGGGCAAAACTGAATTTTTTAAAGGAGTAAATTATATTTGAATTTTATCGTAAGAGATTTATTCAAATCTTGCGCGATTGAACCGAAATTCTTTGCAAATATGTGATTGAAAATTTATTCAATCGCGACGACAACAGGTTACATTCTATCAATATTACACGAAAGAAATTATTGTGCCATTATTTATTGAAATTCTATAAATTGCACTCCCGCTTCCATTTGCGTTACATTCTGAAGCAATCAAAAACAATTCTACATTTTATTTCCGTAGTGGCATTCTTCATAAAAAATCATATAGAGTAAAGTTGGAAGAATTAATCATCCAAAAGTGTGCATAGTACACGTACCATAAAGCTATGTGCCAATAATAAATACGTTTTTTGAAAGAATAATGTGTTACAAAAAAATTGCCAATCAATGATATTCCACAGAATGGAGAAATTCTAAAAATATTTCCTCGTTCAGACACGCTGTATCGGCGCATATAAATTATGCAACGGAAGCTGCGAAACGCATTTCCGTGCCGTGCAGAGCGATTTAGCGACAATTGTCGGTAAATACCCGTAAAATGTCCCTTGCCACCACAGCCAGTCGCCCCCTATGCACGGACGTAAAGTCGCGCCTATTTCTGTTTTTACAGCCGCCCCCTTATTATTTTTATCTGGCTGACGACCGCTTATTTTCGTGTTCATATGCATTTTCCACGGTGCGTCGACACTCCTCTGCACTGAACCTTCGATTTTTCTTTATTTGTACGTCATCCGTGAAACAGTGTTCACCGCACTGTCGTGAATTTTGTGGCGAACTCGGCGTCCCTGCGTTGTTCCCTTTTGCCCCCTCGGGATAACTTGGCAGTGAAAAAATTATTGTCTTGTAATTCTCGCCGATCTGCCTTCAATTTTATTAACGAATATTAATACTAAGCCGTTGGACGATGGGTTCATCGATATTTGAATTAATTTACAATGGTTAATATTAAACATTGTCGTTATCATCTTTCGTGATAAATTTATTTAACGATCTTATGGAAGTTTTTGTTGTAGTAATTTTGGCAATTGTTGACTGCTATTGTGTCGTTTTAAATGATCATTTTGCTGTATTTTTCTTTTTTCGTCTCCATTTTCAGTTGTAATGCCTGTTCAAAAGTTTTGCAAGTGCTTTGTTGTTGAATGTTGGATCCGGTGATTCAGTGAGTTTCCAATGAATTTATTAAGCTTTAGAGTTACCTACGCCCCCGGGACACTTGTATTGAGGCGGGGAAAGATCTCACCTTTAGATACCATAAATCCGTACCACACTATTTGCTCCTTCAGGCCCAATAGAAGATACGGATTTTTTCACGATAGGAAAAGCCTATTTATTTTGAGGGACGTTCTTGTATCTCGTAACGTATCTCATTTTCTTGCACACACCTACGCCGTGGTCCGTAGTTCTTGAGAAAAAAAAACACGTACAAAAATTCCATACATATTGCATTAGTCCAACGGTTGAATATTCGTTTGTTTCTAATAAGAATTTCTTACATTTAATACATTTCTTAGACATATTCAAGATATTGTAAAATGGAACAAAAAAAGATTGAAAAATTATACTCGGGTAAGATAAAAAATTAACATCGTTGAACTGTTATCCAGACAAATCTCACCCGACAAAAAAGGACACTCCAAGTATTTAAAATTTTGTTACACATTTATAATATTTTAAATTGCTCAAAAAGAATTGCAGAAGATGTGCTTGCACAAGATACAAAGTCAGCATTGTTAAACTATACTCTGTCACTTAAAAACTGTCTACTTGTAAGAAATATCTGGGAAAGTTTCATCGGGTTTGACCAGACTGTGCCCCGTGTACGAAGAAGATTTGCATGTTTAACGAGTCAGCCTAATCGAATGATCACGGTCGTTGCTTTGTTTCCGCAAAGGGACGACCGCCTACGACGATCATGACTGGGAAAGTTTCGAGCGAAGGATCAGTCTTGAGCTTCGAGGGTAACCAGACACACCTCCCAGTCTCTGTTAGCGTCGTTAATTCACACTGATATTCTCTAGCTTCTAGTAACGAAGCTTATTTGTCTCCCAGAATAGGGAGAAAGGCGGTGAATTTGTTTGATCGAGATCAAATAAACTTTTGAAAACAAAATTTTGAAGCGTACTAGTATTAATAGAATAAATGGAATATTTTACTTAACGATTTCTTGCTCGTATTGAGTTACATCGATAATTGTATCTCAATAACTTCTACCTGGAGTTTAGTTATGAAGGCAAAAATCAATTTTCAATTATAGCAAATCTTGTTTGGAAAAGAACATAATTTAAGAGCGAGCATCACGAAAAGTTGAAAAATTTTAGATTTATGCATACAGTAAATAGTTTAAATGTTGTGATATTGGAGACTTCCTGTGAATAATAAAAGTGAGGAAAACTTGAAGGAAAACTGTCTGCTGAATACACATAGTATGTACATTCAATGGAAACGCCTTTAAGATGTAAAACATCTCCGCAAGGCTGCCCCCTGGTTGCCTGTCTCCGGGCGCAGTTCTAACCGCGTAACTTGATACCCTTGTCCACAAAACCGCCTGTTTAACAGAGCCATTTTCTGCGTGAACATGTAAGAATTTCTTCCGCATTTCTAAGTGCGCGATGTGAATCTTTCTGTCAAAACATTTCTCTCCTAAGAATACGGAAATTGTTTGTAGAAATAACAAAAAAAGCAAAACGAACTGTTTCACATAATTTATAGCATAGAAATGAATCGCAAACGAAATCATTTTAACGCAGAAAAATATACACTAGTTACCACTACTTTTCAGGTTCTACGAATCACTATAAAATTAGCATAAAAGAAAACCTCCATAAAATTTACGACGCCATTGCCTACATCACTTGTTTAAAAAAAATACGATCGTAAACATTTCGCGACTATGTGAAATTTACGATCGTTCCAAAAATTACAATATTACCCTTGCATTTTAATGCAACGAGGAGTATTTTGATTTTCTGAATGTAAACGAGTTGTTACGTTTCACGATTCCACGTGCGGAGGTCAAAATATCACGAGGAGAAGCTCCAGTGAAGGATTGGCCTCTTTATTATCTCCCTAGAAATTTATGGTCGCCACAGATAAATTATCTCTGAGTGTCCCCGTGTACTGTGCACGAGATAGTTGTAACAAATAAGGGCCACGATGATCTTTAACTTAATTTCAAGCCGGCCAGATAATCCTAATTTACATATCCCCTGCTGCTTGGTTTACCGTCAATTTCATCTCGTTTCATCGAACGCACGGTGTCATTAAGGTCCACGAAATTCCTGATATTAGTTCTGAACTGGGAATGTTTAAAAGGAGAGACAAAATTTTTTTATAGTGATGAAAGAAGATTAATATCTAGATAAATATGAAAGAAGATGATCTGACAAGTATGTACTTAGAACTTGACTTTTCCAAAATAATAAAACTCATAAACGCGTTATATAAATACTCCAATTTTTGAACACCTCTAACATATTTAACATATGGAATAATTTAATACGATTTATAATGTATTGAAATATTTTGACCTATTTAATATCACTCGCCACCTAGTCGAATTTCATATTTTCCCACAAGCCAACCCTTTTCAAAACACACGTTCTATAATTAAACCTATAACCTTGCGTACGATTTATCTTCGGCTGACGACCAATTAGCTGACGCTGTACGGGGCTCGTATTTTTGCACGACCATTATCGTCGCTCAAAAGTCGCCATTAAAAAGAAATGCAGAGAGAAAGGAAAAGGGGAGAAAAAGGAAACGTGCAAACCAGCAACCTTACAGTATCGCAACAGATACGAAATTCGCGTGCTCACACTTTGCCCCCCGCTCTGTCTTTGTTTCTCTTCCCTCGATAATTAATCGCTCACAGCAAAATGCTCCATTAATTGCGCGTTCCGCGTAAACGCGACGAGACAAGACGCGAACGGAACGCTGCGCAACGTGAAAATTTATCTGCCATTATTTCTGTACCGTCCGTGATTTCCGAGAAATCGTGAAAACTCGCTTTATTATCGCCTTCCGTCATAGTCGTCGCCGTTGGCCACCCTCGTTAGAGGGAACGACGCGACGTTGCAATCGCGGTAATCGCGTGAACGTCCAACGATCCCGTTTCGTTTGCCAGCAATTTGCGATCATGAGAAAATCGCTATGCCGCGAGCTTAGACAGATTATATTACAGCTGGACGCAACCATTGCTGGATGAGTGATTGAAAAATAGTTTTACTTGAATTAATAGGATCCTGACTGTTTCAACAATTTAGTTGAAACTGTACTAGGAAGGATAATGTGTGGATTTTTTTTTAGCAGCGGCTAAATTTAACAGAAAATTTAAGGGTGCGAAATATTCAGTCCAGTGTCAGATGAGTCGTGAGTTTCGTAAAATCATTAACGACAAGGAAAGATTGCAAAGGATAAGTCTAAATGAAATGGAGTTGAGTGAATTTAGTTTGACGAGTGATTTCAGTGGACAAATGCCTGGGGTGAAAACGGAGTTTCATTACCTGATCTTGTATATTAAAGTCAAAATATTGGTTGTAATTACGGATACAATGAAAATAGGGGCGAATGAACGTTGCTCGATGTCGGCAGCCTTGTAATTAGTCATATTTAGCATCGTGGAGAGATATAAATCGTGAGTTCGCAGAACAAACTGACGAAGATCTGGTTAAAGTGGGGGGGGGGGGGGGATCTCTGGCAACATATCGCTACAATCGGCAAGACACATTTTGCATTCCGTTAATATACGATTCTTTATGGAAGATTCAGTAATGCCAAAATTTATATATAGAAATTTTGTCCCTTTAACGAGATTTTACGTTAATGTACTTCCACGTTAACGTAATTCGACGTTAAAGTGCATCAGTTACCACATCGTACTTTGCTAACATACATAGATCCGCACTAAGGGAGACCCATGGTACAAGAATTTTACGCTAATTGTAAGAGTGTTTGACGTTAAGGGAGTTTTCTACTAAAGGAGTTTGACAATGAGAGAGTTGCACAGCAAAGTAGGTCCATAATAATGTAATTCTATGCTAATGTAGTTTTACACTAACGTAGTTCTGCTCTAAACGAGTTCTGCTGTATCCGAGTTCTGCTCTATCTATATCTATCTGAATTTTGTTCTATCCGCGTTCTTTTCTATCCGCGTTCTTTTCTAACCGAGTTCTGCTCTAACCGAGTTTTGCTCTATCCAAGTTCTGAACTATCCAAGTTCTGTACTATTCGAGTACTGCGCTAACCGAATTCTCCTCCACCCGAGTCCTGCTGTAACATAATTCTACGCAACCGAGTTCCACGCTGATGTATTCCATCACAAATTAAGTGTTACACTAACATACTATGACCTACGCTAACTTTAATTGTCACGCAACGCAATTCCACATTGACGTAGGCCCACACTGATATAAACCCACGTAAACGCTACATTGCGCTAACAAGAAATAGCAATTCCAACCTAGTATCATTATTATTATATTTAAACTATAATCTATTAACAACAACCCCGGGGTCAACGGACCAATGTACTTCTAAAAATTTATCAAACATCACCTACCGCTCCGATCTTCGCACAACTTGTTACGCAAAAGAAGACATCGAATGTACTCATATATACACCAAGACCTTAAGACGATTATTCTCAGCTCGGTCACTCGGCCGTTCCTCGCGCTCTCTCCTCATCCGCTCCCTAATTGGAGAGGTCCAATTTCTGTGTTAAAGGGTTACGCGAGGGTCGAGATGCGGCCATAAACGGATTACTATCGAGTTACGACTATCAAATAAAATATTCGTCCGGCGACCATCGTTGATGAACGTACGTTAAACGCTCGTCGTTCAGAGCAAGGAGGGCACTTATCTAAGTTCAAGGTAACAAGTAGCCGTTTGTCCTACATGTTTCTTGCCTATAGCGAGGAAAAAAAGACATCTCATCTGCTCCAAGAAGGCTAACCCTTTCGACAGACTAATTTCTTCTTGTAAAAGAGAAGTTTGATAACCCTATGACCAGATTAGATTGCGGATAAATTTTTTTTCCCGGCCCAAAGATTCATTTCTGGTAATGTGGATTTAATGGACAATCATTGAGATCATCGTATATTAAACGATCATTGGTGGTGATAAGCAAATTGTATTGCAATGGGACAACTCGTTGCACCTTCCGTTGTAAATAATACCTGGAAGCAGTTATTTTCCCGTTCCTTGTTATTCCATGAGCACGCTCTATCTCTTCGCTCGTTTTCTATGGGAGGAAACGCTCTTCAGCGGAAGCGATATACTGTAATTGGTGTCCTTTAAAAACCTGTCGGAATCTTTGTCAGACGAAACCCCTTACGATCGTTTTATTCTTTCGCCCGTCGTGTGTGTTTGTTTTAAAACAAATGTTCTGCTTTTAACTGCCTCTTCTTCCTGCTGGAGATTCACCCTAACAATATTTATGTAAAATGTACACCGTTAAAAATTTATTGCTTTTCGCTGTATCTTCCACGATAAATAGTGTTTGGATCTTGTTCTTACAAGGCTGGCAGAAAAATGCTATAAATGCACTTCTTTTTATGTTTTTAGAATTTGCAACTATAGTGCTCGATATAGTATTATCTTCCTGGGTGACATTTTTTATATATAAAAACAATTATAGGAATAATGGAACAAAATCCGATTGCATTTCGTTTTAATTTTCTTCTGGCACTTGATGAATTTTCAATGGACAGTGATATACGTTGGTAATGTTAATATTGCATTTGTTGCGAAAAAGAGTACGGTTCTATGTCTCGGAAGTCACGATACAGCGGCAACGGAAGTAGTAGTGTGTAAAAGGGTGCCGCCAAACGCAACTCACTGGAATTTCGATTTCACCGTGAATGGAGGCCCTGTTCAAGGTTTTTCGTTGAGAAAATCGCCGGCAATCGTGGTTCCCCGTGAATTCACCACATGTGGACATTCCTTGTGCTTCAGTGTCAAGTGCTTCGAGGAGAACTTAATTTGCGAGCAAAAAAAAAGGAACCGAAAAAACTGCAAAAGAAGCGAAAAAGATAGCAGTATTTAATATACATTGTTAAAAGTGACATGATTCAGTGGCAAACAAATTTTTCATAGTATCTACAATTATTTTAAAAATCTACGATCCTTTATGTAGCAAAAGATCTCTATAAATAATTTTCCAACTATTCTCCTTAATACGTATACTACGAAGACTATTTCGGGTTTAGATTTTCCAATTTTCTGATATGAAAAATGATGAACTAAATCATTTCGAAAGGATGTTTACCTCCCGATTGCTACGAGCCGTCGTTAGTTGCACTACATATTTACATAGGATGTGCGAGTATCCACGCCTCTTTTTATCTCATACGATAGCAACGCGTACCTAAAACGCATCTGCGTTTCACAGACGCTAATAAACACTGCACATGCTTCATTTCAAGAACAGACATCCTGCAAACTGCGATTCCTCCTTAATCAACTCAATTAATGTTTAATTAAACTATTCTAGCCGACAAGATGCGACGGCCGTAGACCGTCATTTTTAAAACGCAACTTCGATCGCTATCTGTCTACCAGCAACTCGCCCCATATCATTTTAATTAATTAGGCAATAAAGATCCCCCTAAGATGTATCGTAAATAAAAGCGTTGCAATTCAGGTAACGAAATTGAATATTTTCACTTATCTTTATCATCGTGCACTGTATTATCATGCACAGAAGGCTATCCCCCACAGAAGGCTATCATTCAACTCCCCCTGCACATAAAGTGCAAATTATGGTGCAGCTAAAAGCCATTCGTGCTTTTCAATTCCCATGAAATCGTGGAGTCATTAAAATTCAGCGTCGCGTGCCGCGCTTCTCACGCGACCACGTGGATCCCCGAAATTATTTGAACGCAGCGTCTGCGCAGATCACGGCGCATCAAGTGGCGCATGCGTACGACCCACGGAGTTCTCAGAATGCATCTCCCGAAACAACCCTAGATAGATGTTCAGTGACGAGGCGCGCCGCGCTCCAGCCGGACGTTGCTTTCTTTGTTATTCTTTTTCGTGCCATCCTCCGACATCTTTATTCAAATTACTATTCTCTCCTTTACGAACACATTGGTATCTTTTTAGCAAGTGCTAAGCGAACTCTTACGGTGATACACGAAATCTGTGGTAACATTTTTGTACGATGTGTAAAATGTTCAGTACGATATGATCGTGTCAAATACAGTCGACTTCTAGGATTTATAGTTATCGTGACAGGATAATTGGAAAAAAAAATGAAGATCAAGGAGGAGAACCACTATGCGAAACGAAGTGTCGAATATTTCGGTAATATTACTAATTATTAATGTGAAGAGAAAAAAATGTTTATGTAAGACCCCCAGAGGCCGAGGGCATTGAAGTCACACTTTTTAAATCTTATAGGGGACTCAATCAGAGGTGTAAAAACCTTGTAACAAAATGTGGACTTAAAATCATTTTTACAGCACTATGTTAGAAACTGAACAACTTGGATACGAAATAAGTGTTACCACTGAAAGGGGTGAAATATTTGGTACGGCCTTAATATTAATACCCTCTGACTCTGAGGTCCAGACATATGCATGTACAGTGTTTAATTGTTACCGAACATTCCCTAATTTCGTTTAAGGAAAATTCTTTACAAAACACAATCGACACGATGCATTGTTTACAAATGTGCTCCAGTGTTCCATATATCGTTTCAGGCGCGCGATTAAAACCGCGCAGAATCCGTACGAATAACAATAGAACGATTAAAAATTGTAATGAACCACAGTGACGTTGTTGCGCGTCAATGCAAGATTTATGAACAGCCCCAAGTATTGTCAATCGAAAACACGCCAGTCGACGCGTCCCCTACATAAATAGAAGATACCTTTCTTATCTTTTATTTCACCCCTGAAACTTTTTGGTCGCTTTTAGTCACGCGGTGTCGCGGATTGAAAAAGAAAAACGGACAAACAAGAAACGACATGTATCGGGCGGGGATGAAATCTAAAAATTCATGGAGATTATTTATAAAACCGTCCATCGAGAATTCCTGTCAGAGATATTTCTGTGCATTCGAAAACGTATTGTCGCCCTGATGCACTCGATGCGCAGGATATGCAGTATGCTAATAGTATGCGGGGCCCGTGTGCCGTGTCGAATACAAATGGCGTCCAGGTGCCACCATCTTTGCATCGTTCCACCCTTTTCTTCCTTTCTTGATTTCTTGTCCCATCTATACCACTGGACGTGCTTCAACGGGTCTCTGATAAATATTCGTTTGTAAATATTATAATCTTATCCGATAGATATTGTTGTCGATCGCAAGGACTATGAATATGTGCTTGCGTGAAATGAGTATAATCGATTTACAGTTTTACGGCATTTTATTTTTTCTATTTTGGTGGCTTTTATTTTTTGTTATACCTTGATTATTAGTTATTCACTGTTCGCGGTCTAACATGTGATCTGTATCTATATTTATGGATGTTTAGTAGGTCTTTTACTATGTAACGAGTTGTTGGAAATCAATCAGTTTTTAATTATTACTTCGGTTATTACTCTGATCAATATCTTGGTAAATTGCATATAATTCTTGTCAAGGAATTGTTCAATACCCTTCTCTCATTGGATTATATGTAGCCATCAAAATCTTTCTTAGATCTTGTTCTTTTCTTGTATTCAAGTATATGTATAATCAAGTTTTCCCTAATTCTTAACGTATATTGCATCTTTCAAAACGGACCCCGAGTTTCTAGCACGTAGTCAGAGTAAAGCAGTCATCGAACTATTACCACTTTCAAAAAAAAATAAACCCAACCCTCTACCGACGAAAAAAAAAAAGAAGGAAAATCTACAGAACCCACCATCCTTCAGCAACCGATCGAATTCAAAACAAACGAAGACGCAGCCGCGCAGGTTTAATATTCCAGCCCCGTCCAACTTAATTATGGGCATCGTCCAATTTCTGAGTCCGTACGTGAAAACAATGACGCGAACATTCGCCGGTGGTAGTGGGGGTGGTTGAAATTCGACGTTGGTTGTTCCATGTATCGAATCGATCCACGAACCGATCGAACCGTTCAGTCGTCGACGATAAATCAAAGGTGTCGTGCCATTCGTCTGATACCTCGTGTGCGATATTATTATTATTATTATTGCCATTCGAAGACTCGATAACAGGGAGGCTTAACTTTTCATGACGGCGATGAAA
The DNA here is from genome assembly GCA_948146005.1 of Nomada fucata. NCBI lineage: Eukaryota > Metazoa > Arthropoda > Insecta > Hymenoptera > Apidae > Nomada > Nomada fucata. The sequence goes on from OX411276.1 coordinate 12,984,809, forward strand.
GAAGCTTGAAGGTAGCGGCGAAACGGCGACAGATATTTCGTGGACGATTCGTTGAGAATAAGTTCGACGATGAAACGATACGCGTGAGAAAAGGTATCGCTAGGACGAAATGGCCGAAAAGTTTGTCCCGCAGAAAAATATGGCGAACACGTGCGAAACGCCCCGGTCGCGACGACGAAACCGGCCGACCTTCTTGGATTTGTCCAACATCACGCGTGAGTGTCTCGTTTTGCTCGTAATTTATGTACTCGCGTGTCTTCGAACTTGCTGCCGTCCTTTTTGCATTCGAAGGCAAACCGTGCTCCGGACGAGATTTTCCCCGGTCTTTACAGCAGCCCCCCTTCGATTTTTTTCTGTTTTTTTTTTTGTTTGCTGTGAGAATTTTTATGTTTCGAGTGAGCGATATAGCGCGTACATATTTTCAAATAACTGTTCCTTCGTGTTCGTTTCCATTTCGTCTTTTTTCTTCATCATTGCCCTCCTTTCTTTATATTGCCAGGAGTGTCGTTGGACGTATTTTATGTTGGAAGATAAAAAATCTCGTAGGTGGATTGTTCGCAGTTTGAAACTTCGAGAGGGCGACATATTTTTCCCGTCTCGAGTGGGATAAGATATGGATGAAGGGTGTCGTAGAGTGATGTGAAAATTAAGTGTGGGTGGACGGGATAATTCGAAACTCTCGAGGAAGGAGAATAGTAGGACCGTTTGTACAAAAGTGCATTAAACGGTGCGCGAAGATACTAACGATGTTCTCTTTCACCTCAATGTGCTCGGATGTTGCAAGCAGTTTCGCAATTGTAACAAAGTTCACCTCCTAATTTGTTTTCAAGAAATCCTGTTTCTTCATTCGTGAAGCAAGAGACCCCCCTGAAGAAGTAAATGTTAAAATGTAAGGCTTAGAGACTTATTAAAAAGAACTCTTTCTGTCCCATCAAATTAAAATGAGGATAAAATAGTAAGATTGCTAATACAACAGTGTCCGCACTTTTGTTTAAAGAATTTACAAGTGTTCTTCCTATAGGTTGAATAACAGAAAGTAAACCATTTCGACGTCTATTCGAAGACCCGATCCATAGTATTATATTTCCTGAAAGCATCCGTTATATCGCTTCCTGTTGTGCAAGTTGAAATCGTATTACCAAGAGCACGCATAACGGCCCGCGACTTTAATCGTTCGCGACTATTAATTCGGTAGAAGACCGGATACACCGAAAACGGAAGCCACGCGCGTCACGTAGCTAACGCAAGAGTCGCCAACATGGCGGTCATGTTATCCAACTAGGGGGAAGAATATTTTTCGATCGTTGATCGACGTCAGTGCTTTTCAACTGCCAATTAATCTGCTTTCAGCAACCATGCAAATTCTGACCAAAAAAGAAAGTCATTATATTAAAACGACATCAAAGTCTTATTAATAACGAATTATACATTAAAAAGAGTTACAGAGATTACGAAAAATAGCAAGGAAATTTTACTTCTTATATTACTTGCAATGAAAAATCGAGATTCTGAATAATCCGATAAACGATAATTAATAATTTGGGGAACGAGTATTAATTTCAAGGAACAGAGAGATAGCAGTTTCTCAATTTTCCTAGGAAGGCACAATATAAAAAATCTTCACGGTTCGTAGAATAGTCGGACACTTCGTTTCCTTCAACGTTCCACGTATTTTAACGAAACAATAAATCTCTATAATTGGTGTACAACGCGATGAAAGATACAAAAAAGTCTGACGTTAGATTTATCCATTCGCGATAGAAACCACGTGTTACGAACACGGAAACGAGCCCTTCGCGGCCGGTTATGGTGTTCTTCTATTCTTAACAACGCGTTTATTTATCCCTGGTTTTCGTGGAAAACAGTGCACGTTCGCAAGAACGAGGGAGAAAATGAAAGTTTATCCCGTGCCCAGTTATTTTCAGTCTCTGTACCCTGCGGTGATCTTGAGTCTTTCCATTCTCGCGTAATATCACCATCGACTAAATTCCGATGGACTTTCAACCGTTGTGTAATTATGTGTACCATAAATGTGTCAGCATCTGAATCTTTTAATAACTACTATTTAATTTACTCGTTTCATAGCTGAAAGACAATTTCTTTGTCCGCCTTTTTGTTTTCAAATTGTAGTACCATTTGCATTTTCATGAAAATAATTTCGCGTCCATTTGAGTGTCAACAACGTGTAGGACAATCGTGAACTTACTTTACGTGATCCTGAACTCATTACTATTTGGATTAAAAGAACTCTTTGAATAATTCTTCAAGTAAGTGTATCCCGTTTAAAATCGTCTTTCCTTCAAAGTAAATTAAAATTTTCGCCGCGTTTGATCGGAAATTCGCGGAAGAATAAATTTTTTCGTTTGGTGAAACGTCTTAAAAGAGAATCGATAACAGATAGAGTATTGTAACTAAATAAAGAGAGGAAAAAACAGGGAGCAAATGTGGTACTGTTTCCGGTTATTTTCGGCCGAGGGGATCGTGAACTCCGGTGGGTTTCCAGTTGGCTTCTGTCAGATATCGATATCGACCGACACAAAAGCTTCGTTGTACGAGAAACGATCGCGGTTATGGAAAACGAACGATCCCATTAATTATACCATTGTACGCTCGATAAACTCACAAGTTACTTTTCCTTCTGGCTGCATCGAGACGTTCAGATAAGCGTTCGTCTAGGTCTCGCCAATTTAAAATTCCTCCACGTGTTTCAAGATTTTGAAAATTCTTCGCTCGAATTATACGTTTCCTCCTCCTTCTCCAATTTCTCCGTTGCTGCTTAGTTTTATTAGTTCGGACGATTTTTACGTGTTCGTCTTTTTAATAGAAGAAGAATGTGTGATTGGTATTGTCGGATGGTAAATTAGAATTAAAATTAACACAGTCGAATAATTATTCGAGATGAATATTTGGAGGAAGTTTTACGAAATTTTGCGACAGTGTCAATGTTTTCTTTAAAAAAACGGACTGTTCACTGTTAGAAAGGGGTTGTAAAATCATAGTAATAATTGCAACTTGGATTTTACCATTGAACAATGTTGACCTTTATTATTATCGCGTTGCACTAATGGTTTCAACTACGTTATCACGTAATTATGTGCATCTTCAGACGACTCGCGTGTCGTCGTTCATACACTTTACTCATCTTCGTGATGTCGGTTTCTCGAATAACGCGGAACAAACGCATTAGGAGGGCATTACTTTATTAGCATCGCGTGTCTCGTGTTGCATTAAGCGAAATTGAACACGACCTGGGGGAGCGAGAAAACTAAAGCAAGGTGTGCCCTCGCTTTAACGCGTTAATGGCTTTCAGAAATTAGAAACCACGATAATTAAAACACTGTTGCATAGACCAATGATCGATCTATATGCACTATCAGACCATTCTACTATGTATATCGCCCTCAAAACCTTTTTGAAATGAATTTACCATCATTTCTATAATTCTTTTATAATTAGAATGATCGACCTGTATGCAGCATTACACCGCTCGCTTGTCTCTCCCTTAAAACCTTGTTGACATAAATTTGCTGTAATTTTTACAAAATCGAAAAGAGTGAGAAGGGACAGAATTTAAGCAAAGAAATTTTATTCTTTATTGACAAAGAAATATTTTTGTTTCAGGCTCTCGTTCGGCGACTGGTCTGTCAAAAATCGACTCTCACCCTGAAGACGATGTTCTATTCGTCTCCAGCAAGGACAGCGAAATTTCTAGCCTGTGGGTTAATTATCTCACGGCTTGTTTCGAACAGATCAGCAGGCAGCAGGGTCGGCCGCCTTTCAAGTAATTCAATATATCTATGCCATTGTATCTACATCCGAATTGAAACACTTGAGCCTATCAATGTTTAACTTTGAACCAATTTTATCCACCAAAATGAAATGCTCCAATTCTTCAAATTTTCGCAGTAGCAGTATCATTTTTCTTTCGTGAAACATTAAAAGAAGCTTCTTAAAGTCGAGCGTCACATTAAAACAATCCATGACAAATTTGTAATTCACCTCTGTGTTTTAATAAAACGACAGAGTTCGCCACGTGACGGTAGAAGAATCAATACCACCGGGCAGCGAAGACAGGATACGATCGGCCCGCTTGCAAATCGTCGTCGTGTGCCCAATGCTGTTAGAACGGATTCAAAATCGACCTGGACACGCGACGAATCTATCCAGACACCTGATCACCGACAAAGTACTCGCGATGATGCTGGGCGTCCACGACACTCATATAAACGACACTCACAGGAGCATCCTGATCTCGTACAACCAATGGAGGAAGTTCTTCGTGAAGGACCAGGACGAAACTTTCGTTGGCGAACTGTTGGGTGCCGCGGTCGGCATCCTCGGCACCACTCCGCCACCGGCACTGAGGAGCGACAAAACCGCGTTCTCGGTTCACCCGAAAAAGGTGAAATTGGTGAGTGAAAGTTCAAACTTGACTGAATCGTCTAACTCTTAGAATTGTAAGTCAACTGGAATCGGGATAGGTAATAACTGCGGGGAGTACATATTTTCAATGCTGGCCTAAACGTTCCATGAATTATCGGCGAAATAGAAGGGTAGATGTTGTAACTAGGATACTGCCTTGTGCCAAGATTACAGGGCAGTTTTGACAATACAAATCATTCCCAAAGATGGTGGAGCGAGCTTTGAATGACAGTAACCGTAGTTTTGATTACGTCCCATCCTTATCGAAGACCTGTGCGCACACAGATTATCAACCGAAATGAAATCCAGTTAAACGAAAATTATAATTATAATTATAATAATATTAAATTATTCCTTCGCATAACAATAGAACCAAATCGAAACTAAAGTTCGACTGATATACAAAAAAATGTTTCTCCTCAGGGTCACAATAGAATAATCGCCTTGCTGAACGACCCTCTACGCCCTGAAGACAACGTGTCGGTGATCGTAGATCGCTGCGGGGAGGCGATCGACATCGCCCACGTGAAACGAAGAAACCCTTACGCCCTTCAATTCTCGATTCCCGACAGATGTCTCGAGGTATCCATGTTGGTCGGCGTACGAATATCCAGAAACGGTTGTCCGCTCGGTGTGAGGCAAGTGAAGTGCGAGAGCAGGCTCAGGGAACTCGACCAGATCCTTAGGGCTCACGATAATCCTCTAGAATTCATGTGCCAGGTACAAATGATTAATAATGAATGGATAAATGAATGTTGCGTATACAGTCGGACCTCGATCATTCGATGCTCAAGGGAGGAGCTAAAGTGTCATCACCAGACGTTTCTCTTATCACTGTTGTTACAGTCTGGCAAAATTTTCATTTTTGCGGTGTTTACATTATTTCAAAAAACACTCCTGAACGAGAGGAAATTCAGAAGTTATTTATCCCTTATCATCTGACTTAGGCCCGGTGCCTCGAGTTCTAAAGACAGCTATGAGAAAACTTTTTAGCGCAGAGACATCGAATTGCAGAGGTCGATCCTCTCTGGAATGGGGCGACAGAGGAAACTTAGCGCAGCTAAACGTGACAAATAAATCGAGTTATGGAAGGTTTATGTTTCGAGTGGGTATTGCAATGGATCGAAAGGGATTGAACATAACTTTAGTCTAATAGAGGTTCGACTGTGTTTATGATAATATCGGTATGGACGACACTCATTGGAGATATATTGTCTGCAGACTTTCGGTTTCAATCCGGGTGATCGCGAGCAATTGGACAACTGGATGGTCCACGCGTTTCAACGAAACGTTCCACCGCATTTCAACCTTCTGTCCACGCCCAGTGGTGCGGTGTCCACGCAGAAGGTTCACTCGAGTGAGTATTAAATCTGCCCTGTGGATGATGTAGATCGTATGTACATTGATATTTCGTTACCGCGTGTTTGTTGGGCTGCTGGATCGACAGGAATTCGACTGGTCGGTAAGATATTCAGAACAGGCAAATTTTATAATGAATCAACCTTCCAACGATCTTGTTATTAGTAACTTGTAAAGTAATCGTAAAAAGATCCCTTAAATTATTGAAAACAATCGCCGAAAGTTAATTAGTCTGTTTAAATGACTAAGTTGAACTTTTCTATAAAATTGTAAATTCTAAAATAGATTGATGTTTTTACGAAATTTGAATTTCAAATACAACATCATTATAATGTAATTCGAGCATATATACTCTGTATCAAAACAGCAAGATAATCAATTTGCAACGTTTCACCAAATGCCATGAAAAGAAAGGAAACTAATACAGAAATAACGAAACGTTTTCCCGTCTAGGTCCCGAAGAAAATCCGACACTACTACACTTTGCCGCTCGTTTTGGCTTAGAGAGATTAGCCTGGCAATTATTGGAGTGTCCAGGCGGCGAGATAGCCTGCGACCTGAGGAACGTGTCGGAATTAACTCCTGCAGATCTTGCAGAGCAGGCGGGACACGCCAGACTGGCGCATCAACTTCGTGGCTATATGGTACAAAAACATCGCCTTTAAAGCGACGTCACAATTAGTCCAATGGAACCGGTACTTCCGCGACATTTCCCCGTGTTTTCTGTATTCCCGTGTCTAACGAAATCATTCGGGTTCCGCGTAGGAACACGTTAACAATTAGATCTAATTTAGAATTCTAACTTGTACGCGACTTGAAATGAAGAATTTACGAATGTACATTAAAATGTTGTCGATTAAAAAGGTATGGCACAATACACAACAATTTAGTTGACTTGATTTTGTAAGATTTCTGTTCGTCGATTCGCGGTGCTGTTGATACGTCGTTTCGGTGAATTAACTGGATCTTTGCTTTTGAATTGCATGTTTCGGGCTTGTCCTCAAATCCTCCTCGTCCACGGCGCCGCAGCAAATGAACGAGTTCACTAACATGTACAGCTATCTGAAGGTGATCAGCGAGACGACCGCAGATCAAGGGGCATGTGAGTACGATCAGGAACTTGCCTTACGTTATCTATTCATTTCCAAATGGTAAATGGTGCTAACGGGTCGAATGTTTCAACATCTCAATCTATAAAACGCGAAACCCCTTGCGGGCGATTCATCCGATTTCTTAATTCTGCTGGAAACACACGAATTCGTTGAACATCGTAATTCATGCGTGTACAATTCACTTTTGAACGGGCCGAGAAACGTTCGACGTAGCCACAAAGTGTTGAGTAACTCGACAAAATAATCGTATGACGGAACTTGTACGATTTCTAGGCGCGGACCCATCAAGGATTAACACGACAAGCGATACCAACAACGACAAGGAGGATTATTGTCGGCCACGGCCTTTGAGCGAAGCTTATTCGGTACCACCAGCCGCAAGACCAATAACGTCCTTAATCTTGCCAGGCTTGTTACCAGTAACCCTTGGCCCAGCCATCATTAACCCCATTGAGGCGAATTACTCCATCGTACCAGCACCTACTCCGGTCGTCATCAGTCCATCCACACCGTCACCTTCGACGACCAATCCGAATGGACTTGGACTACCCCTTCAAGGCTACATGAAAATGCACTCAACTGGTAGGTTCCACATATTTGGATGTAGGGTTCACGTAGAGTACGTAGAGCATAGAAGAATTTATACTTATGAAGTGATAGTAACATTATGTGGTGTAATATACAATTATAATACTACATTATTATTATTATTATTATTATTATTATTGATTAGTCCGTTATAGTATTATAAAATATGCAATATAATTACACTTGGCTGGTACTGTGCAATAATATTGTGATACTGTGTAGGATAATATTTATATGGATTATCTACCCTGTACGGGAAACGCATTGTTGAATTTAAATCATATTAACTATTCATTTGCCTCAACAAGTTTCCTTAAATTTTAATGTTTAAGGCCCCAAAACACCCACGTCGAACGTAACGTGCCAACAGCATCCATCTCGAGCAGCAACTCCAACGCAAAATCGGCCAGATCCCCACCACGCGCTTGCTCGGGAAGAAAACAGTCAATCCGCGTGTTCTTACGGCAGATCGACGTCCAATTCTAGTAGCACAAAATCAAGGGAACCGTCAGGCCCGCAGGACGAGCTACTGGAAATAATCAACGATTTCAAGAACAATGTGTTCACGATAACGGAAGTGGAGAGACTGGTGGAGAACTGGAGGAATCGAAACGACGTTCAGCAGAGCTTTAAAGACAAACAAAGACAACTGACCGCGATGAGGGACGAGTACGAAAGAATACAGAAGAAACTGAAGGACGAAATGAGAGCACCAACACCTTTTGATAGAATTAGGAAATTCTTCTCTAAAGGAAAGAAAGGTTCGTTCAAAGTGGTTGTATACTTGCGTTTATTAATATATTTCGTGCATAATCTCTTCGAGGAAAAAAAAAATATTAAATCATGCCGATTGTATGATTTTACAGATACGAAAGACTCGTCGAACGGAAGTGACGATTCCTCTTCGATCAGCAAGACAGAGAACGTTCACGGTGGGCTAGCTGATCGCAGACCAGTCAGTAGTTTGAGCCTCCGTAGTATTTCAAGTGAGTATATCAGACAGGAAAAGGATAATGTTAAACATAATTTTTCAATGTCGACTACTTCTTAAAAGTGGCCTACCAAAGAAATACTTCTGTCCTTTATGAACGAAAAATTGTATTTTTCCCACGCGAGACGGGAATTAATTTTCGCACTTACGTCTGATCTCATGCAATAAATGTTCGATTGTTCCTCTAGGTTCGTCTTCGTCTGGCAGAATGAGCACTGCCAGCGGATGCAGTGGTACCAGCCTAGGCGACAGTGGAACACATTCTGACACTGACGATCGTCGAGTTAGTAAAACCTATTACACAATTACAATCGACCCAGAAACAATAATGAATAACCTTCCATATAAATTTCGTTATTTTATAATAAATAGGAATACTTCATACGCAATTAGAATTTTTTTTGTAAATTTAAAAATTCCCATTATTACTTGTACGATGTTACCGTTAATTGCTCGATTGGAATTATTAAATGGAGAATTGTTTCAGCTCCAAAATGCCAGAGAGGATAAGCCAGGTGTAATGTCATACGAAATACCCCCCGCCCCAAAGCCATTTACCGGAAGATACTCACCGGCGCTCAGGTATTCCCCTTCACCTCGTTCTTCAACCGGAAACGACCTTGACCTAAGACCATCACAACCACCATCCAGAGCCGAGGACACTGAGTATTATATCGCCTTTCCACCTTCGGGATTACCCGTCCACTGTGAGTAATCGCCTGACGCGATTCACCTTATTCTTCATTAGAGTCTCTCACATTTCGCACGGTTTTAGTTCAGCAATTTATGAGAGCTACATAGAATTTTATACATTCTAAATTTAGCAGTTTTAAATGAATGAACAGTTTTTAAATGACAAACTTTGTTCCGTAATAAATTCAACACCTGTCGAACACAAATTGAATGATTACAAAAATCGTTTTAAATGAAATTGTTTTTAATCAGGATTAAATGTAGAAATTCCAATTTTCGATAGCTTTCAAGACAGACGCCTCGCCGAGGGAACCGAAGACCCCAAGCTCGCCCTGCGATCATCCAAAATACCTGGAGATAATTCAGAACACGTTCTCGATGACCACAGACTCGTCAGATGTCGAGCCCTCAAGGCACCTTGGTAACAGTTACGCGAACATCGAGCCATCCGCGGCGAATCCGGCGCCAGTGCCACCAGCTGGCATGTGCATTCCCACGAATTACGTGAACGTGACACCTGGAAACTCGTTCCAGGAAACTGTTCAAGGTCACCAGAATGAACCGATGCATTCGACTGATTCGAGTCATATCTCTGAATCCTCGAAGAACTCGTCAAAGGCCGAGACGCCCAATGTGACAAGTGAAGACAAGGTTACCGATGAGACTGAGGGTCAAGGTCACATGGCCCAGAGAAAAAACCACGAAGAATATGTGGAAACAGATCTGGTGAACGGTGCAGAAGGCATAGATGTACCGGATACCTGTAAACTTCCGGAATATATGAACGTCGATATTCCTCAGGATCTAAAGATCGGTGCTACGAAGAAAGCACCTGCCCCTCCTGTTCCACCAAGAGGTAAAATTAATCCCGCTCTCTGTTTCTAAAGAGTTCTGTTGTTTTATTATATTGGAAGATGATAACTGTACCGAATTGGTTGTTATTTAATAATTAAACGAGGCAGACAATTTTTTTTCTTCTAGAAATATTTTTAGTCGTGCGTATGGGGTTGTCCAAGTGAATATTATTTTGATGAAACCTACGAACTTCAATACTCGGATGATAAGGTTTAGACCTGCCCGTTTGAATTGAAATATTTGAATAATATACTCATACGAAATGCTCAGTTGATTTTATTACAAACGATCTCCTTCATGTCTATTGTATATCATTAAAAAATATACGAATATGTAATTAGTAATGTTTTTCATTGTACGCAGTGTGTAAGGAAGTCAAAGAAATATCTAAAACCAACAAATTGTCGAACTCACGTTTAAATAACATTTTGTACCTCGCTAAAGTTTTTCCACCTATTTCCGTTGCACCTTGTATATTTATCTTTACTGTCTTATCGAAACAGTACACGCTACACGTCACTTCCCCCTAATCTAACTATAGATTCAACTTTCATTAGAAAACGGATAAAAACTTATTTTAGCTCATGAATTCATTGTTAGACGTAGTCACAGTATTTCCAGCTAATTTCTCAACTTCTATAAAACAATATTTTACCCTTTTCATAATTCTAGCGAACTACGTCAAATATCTGTGTATATCGGACACAATGACTCAGAGCTCACTCGAACACTCCCCGTACTCGGGAAAGGTATCAGAGATACGACCTTAAGCAGCTGCAATTACATTCAGTGACTCGAAAGGTCCAGTGAAATCTGCTGGACAAATTCCTCGCCAAATTATTCATTCATTCATCGTTCCTTTTTATCAAACGGAAACACGAAGGCTGATTTCTTAATCAGACTTTCATCGTCGTTACTATACGTGAACAACTTAAATAGACTCACTCTTCTCTTACCTATTAAAACACATATTATTCGTGAAACTATCCTTTCTTCAATTTTCTGTTGCAGTCGTTACCAAGAAGTAGAGGGGAATAAGAATGGTCACGAATGAGAGTACTATTGCTCTCTCCTTATGGCAGTCACGATGGCTTCAACGTTCAAAGATTGTTCCCTCGATGGCTGTTTCTCATTGATGAAGTATTTTCGAGCGGGACGTCAGACACTTGACTCGTTACGTGTTCTTCGTAATCATTAGTATTAGTAAATATATTAAAATGTAAATTGTTCGTTTCGCGATAATCCTCATGCAAAAAGAAGCCTGTAAGATCCATTGGAGACACGGTAAAATGTGTGTGTCCATTGTGTACATTGCGTCTATTATTCCTTTATCTGAATATACGAGAAGAATATACGCGACTTAATCCGTAGAACATTTTTCTCATTTCTAGAAGATTTGTTTCGTAGTAAGATTATTATTCATTGTTGTCGTAAAAGTGCCTTGGAAGCGTTCAAATTAAAATCGATGGATTAATTAGTTCTTAACTCGTTGTTCTCTTTGGACGGAATATTATCGTTTCTTAAGGAACGGCACGAAAGTGTTTAGACAGTAGAAACATTATTATCGTTTTCGTTTCATTACAGTTATATGTACCAGCGAACAGTTCAAGGAAGTTTATAGATCTCCGATATTTCAAAGCGATGCGTTTCTGATGTTCAAAGACTTTACGGTTCTCGAGTGCGAGTTTCTCGAAGATATTTCGCTCGTCCAAAAGTCCGAATGTAAATTGAAAAAATTATAAACAGAACAGCGAAATTAGGGAACGCAGAATGAATTATTAAGCATTCGTGGCGTTTCAATTGTGCCGTCAAATTGTATATTAATTAATAATTAATTATGTAACGCACGGATCTCGATCCAAGAACGAATACAATGCTAGCGAGCGCCAAATCAAAGTTTCATCGTTTGGCAGAGAGCCAAAAATAAAATCTGTACATACTGTCGTCTACTCTACACACTATAATTAATTATTACAGTACACTGTCTATGTATATCGTCCTCTGTTAAAATTAAGTTAGACCAATTTATACGATCATTATTGAGAAGAAGTTTTGTGACGTCGAGAGACGGTGTAACGAAGCGAAGCGTTTACTATCTATCATTTCGTCTTCGATCGTACAATTCGCACGTCGAATAATAATAATAATAAATCATTAAGCAGCGTATAAAAGTTACTCGATCTCAGCGTATAGGCGACGAGTTTCTTCTCTTCCTTACTTTAAATACGAACAACGAAGGAGTACCAAGGATGCATTTATCGTTTTAATTGTAATATTGTAACACGTTTGCCTAGTAATTTTGCAAAATCGTTTTTTCTACCGATCCTACACCGGGTCCATTTTATATTTATGTTCGTATCAATAAAGTTGAAAATAACTGGAACCACCCAGGTAACATTTATTAATTGCGCCTTCATATCGAATCGATAAATTGTTAACTAATAATACCGCACTCTAATGAAATACTAAACTAATACTCAACCTGGTACATATTTTTTAATGTACTACACCGCTTCCATAGGAAACCGGTTGGCCTTGAAAATCCTGTGTTAAAAGAGAGTTATACAATGGACGACGTTAGTTTATGCTAATTTTAGGAACGGCGACAGAAAAATATGTGAAAACACTTAAACATTTTCATTGACAATCTCGTTAGACGGAAACATCACACCTCCTGGCATAACTTCGACATCATTCATGCCGCTTTACTCCTTTTAATTGAATTATGTTCTGATGCCGATAAGAAAGTTCATAAAATTTTTTTGCGACGTCGGACAGCAATTCTTTGATAAACATTTAGACGAAAACGATAGATCCTTTGCGTTTAAAAAATTATGAAAATGACGGCCCATCTATTTAGTCTATTTAAATAATGTTGAAACACTGACAACATGTGACGTTATACACCTTTTTGTACACGCAAATGTATTTCTGAATAAAACATGCGATTCGGAGTATTCATCGCCAGTATCGAACGATCTGTCGTGCCATCCACATCACGGACCGGGAATCCCAGACGTTTTGATATTCTCGAATACTTTGCAATTCGTATCGAACGAGACGTATCGTCCCTTGAACCACGTGGGACCTCTATTTCTGCAAAGAAAGGTACTTCCGTTCGCCAAGGATTTACGAACTTCGCTATCCGGGACAAATGAATGTAACTAAATTGGTTCGAAATTACTGACAAAATCTGAACAAATATTTCGAAAATTCTCTTTACAGCAAGCGCATTGTTCTGCACCTTAACGAAACGTTTAAACTATAATGATTAATATAATATTTATATCAGCTAAAAATATTTTGTGTTTCATAAAAGTCGGTAATTATTATCGTACATTGCATGATAATTGTTTGAATATCACATTAATTCAAATTGTTATCATTTAATTATTAAAAGACCTGCATTTTTTCAACAATGATTTATGAGAAAGAACAGGAAAAAGGTTTGCAATTCTGTTGCCAATAGTGACACGTCTTACGAGCGTTCAGGAAGTCGTGTTCAGATTGTAAAAAGAGGGCTATGCATTTATTCCTACACTGGTACGAAGGAAGCCCTATCTTTCTTCCGCTCGATTCAGATTTCGCGTTGATTAAATTTTCTCCGCTAATTACTGTTGCGGTGCTGTCCGATGTTGGGACCAACGATCTGAGATCTCAAGGTGGGGATCGATCCTATATAGGAGAGAAATTGCTCTACCCTTGGCAAAACAAGTGAAGCCGCGAACACCTTTCCTTCTATCGTTGGTTCCCCACATGTAAGATCATTCGCTGAAATTCTATTTTAAGAAAACGGTGACAGAAATTGTGGATGGAATGTTTGTAAATTAATATAATTTAGAATTTGAATGTGAATATCTCATATTATAGTAAGCGCAATAATGATTAACGAGTAGTTATTGACAAAAGATAAATGTGATTGATGTAGTATGCTTTAGAATTTAACAGTGAATATCTTATAATATAGTCGGGGCAATAATTATTGTGCAGTCGTTGAACAAAAGAAAAATCTGACTGGTGTAGTGTACTTTAGAATTTAACAGTGAATATCTTATAATATAGTAAACGCAATAATTATTGAACAGCGATTGAAAAAAGAAACTAATGTGTCTGGTATGGTACACTTCAGAATTTAACACTGAACATCTTGAAACATAGTAGACATAATAATTATTAAGTAATTATTGCACAAAATATATATGGGACCGATGTGATTAATTATACTGGTGATCGTGAAAGTAGTTTAAATGAAAAATAAAAGGAAAGTGATTTCATAATTTATTTTGTATTTTTCAACTTGAAGTATTAAATTAAATTGACAGCTGTGCCCTTAAATAGAATTCAGTGCAGTCTATTTTTGTTATCAACTTTGTATTTAAAGTTCAAAAAACTTCCCGAAAAGAAAAAATTACCGGTGCGATCGTGGTGATCGTTGATTGTGAAATATTTCGTGCGATAGTGTAATTAAACGTACAAAATTCCGTAGAAAATAATGGCGAACGATTTTATTTGTTTTCAGCGACGATCGGAAGATGAAGTTATTACCGCTAGTTTTCGCGTTAACATTAGTTTTCGGTACCACTTTTGCTCAAACCAGGTGATTTATTTTTCTATTGGATTAATTAATTGAGTCTGCAAAAGAATACTCTGTATGAGCAGAATAATTTCTAGGTATGAACCATTTGCTGCGAAACCAGATTCCTGTCCGCCCGCCTTGCCAGTACAAATCTGTACACGGTCCTGCTTCTCTGACTCGCATTGCATAGGAATTGGCAAATGTTGTCCCACCAACTGTGGAGGCTACGTTTGCTCGAAACCAGTCACCATGAGGCAAACTGACTCAAGAGGTACAGCGAAGTGTATATAATTATTAATAGCGTAAGAACCGCGAGGAAAAAGAACAATCATCAGAATTTGAGTTACGGAAGCCGGACAGCCCCTTCACTCGATTACAATTAGTGCATTGGTTGGCTATTTTAATGTTCATATTCCTTTGGTGTCGATACGGGGCCTCTAGTCTCACAATAATACTTAAGTAGTTTTATTTTAATTTTAATGGGGATCGCATGAGAGACTGACACTAGATTTACCATAGGTGGTACCTGCTTCCACTCGATTTGTCGTAGTGACCATAACGGTCACTGGTGTTCGAATCGATACAAATAAAATATTTTATGAGACCGTCAATATCGTTAATGTAATAATTATTATTCTAGACCAATACAATTTTCATTTTCACTAAGAAGATTGATTGATCTGTTTACATTTAGGGAAACCAGGCACTTGTCCAGCGGTACCAAAAGGAAGATGGGTCTGTTCGCCAACATGCAGCGTTGACAGCGATTGCAGAGGAACAATGAAATGCTGCAGAAATCGTTGCGGAGCATTGGCCTGTCAGAAACCGGATATTGAAGTGATTGAATCTATGGACTTTCCAATTGTTCCATCACCTGTGGTTTCCTATAATATACCTAGGAGTCCTTACAACATTCCAAACTTTCCAAACTTTTATCCCAATTACGTTTTTAATTAAAATAATATTTAGATTGATCGAATTAATGATTAAAATTGTTACCGAACATTTAGAACAATTGAACAAGTGTACATGTTTATTGAGTCTATCGGTGACTGTTGTATAAAGTGAACTTTTGTGCCATACTTTGAATTGTAAGAATAATTGTTGTAATTAAAAATTCGGAATATCGCTCATAATTGTATATTTTTATCATTGCAAATCGAAATGGAGACGCGTCTTGTTTGTGGCATCCAAGCATGGAACTCTCGTCGAAAATAATGTTCAATGAAAAGTAATAATTTGGTTTTCATTATATTTATGTACCTTTAGGAATAAGTGGATTAAAAAATATCTACCAAGTGATACATAGACAATTTTTTTTTACAAAGATGATAAAAAAGAATTAATATTTTTATTGATCACTACGAGAACAAACGGTGCTTTGTAATTAATTTTAATATTTTTAATATTACTTTTTGCTTGGAAGTAACTGAATCACTAAGCAGCCTTGCGTAAAGAATTACCTCACTAACCTGTTGACCTAAATTTGCATGAAACCTTGAAGAACTCCACAGCACAATTGAAGGGTCCGAGTGGAAAAGGTCATTAACAGAATCAACTAAGTGGAAAATTTTTGCCAAAATTTTGTTGAACGGATCACTGCAAAACTTTATACAGATAAATCATTTAAAAGAAATACACTTTTTTATTTTTTATATTCACGTATAAAAATATTTAAATTGTCCCATCAAAAATATTGAAAAGCAATATGCTGTTTCAATATTGAGGATTTATTCACACTCTCTTTCTGCATCTTGCAATATTATCCAAATGACAAACACATTCGCAATCTCATTTATTTTGTATCTCAAACTGCTTCTGAGTCACGCACGTATATACATACATACAATATATGCAACCAGATTTCCATCAGTTGCTTAAACCCATTCTTGGGCAATCTTTTCATAAAGACAATTAATGTCAACCAAGAACTACGTTCAAACTTAAAGACTGTATGAATCATAAGACTGCTTGTACTGCTTAACTGCGTGCTGGTAGTTTATTGAAAAATCCAAGTGCAGCATTCGTTGAACACTTGAATCATAACGTGAAAACACATCGATAATGGTCACGGACGTGTTCATAAAACGAAACGTGGTCGGGAAATGCAAAGAAATCGTTGAATCAGCTGGTCACTAGGTTCCCTGTATAATACGTCTCGTGGCAAGTTCCTTTCGCTCGAAAGGAAGGTAGAGGTGGAAGAGAGGAGGATGCCAATACGAAGATTTACAGGTAGGCAGAAGGAGAGGAAACGCGTCAGAGAAAGACTTTAAGAGACTTGTATCTTATCATGCTCCGATTAGACGTGGCTCATCTTCCAACCGTGAAAATCTGGTGACCTCAAAGAAGGAAAACTATTGTGAAGAAAATTAATATCAAGAAATGGGTATACATAGTGCGTGTTTCAATAAATAGTAATATCTTTTTTCGTACTCTGTATAGGGTGTACCGAATGGAGAAAAATTTAAGAAAATAAATAGAATAAAGTATAGGGACGGATAAAGTATTATAGATTGTGTGCTACATTGAGACACCCTGTATAGAATATTATAAAGCAATAATTATTACGAATTCTGTTATTAATGAATTTATTTTATACCGTAGAAGAAGGAACGATACTGATACTGGCAATGTGCTTCTTAATTACCACTACGGTAGCACAGCTGTCTTGTAAGTTAATTAATCGTATGAACGTGTGATTGTTTGTAAACAAAATTCCGGTATATTTATTTTTTCCTATTGAATAAATCATTTAGATCGAAGGTAAGGATGTTTCAAGCAATTCTTTCTCATTCTTCGTTTGTGCCAATAAATTTCCATATGCAAAATCTGTTGGATTGTATTTAAAATTTGGAGTGTTATGAAATGTGTCATTTTGATAAAGTTACATTCACGCAGACCATTAAAAAAACATACACAGTCAAGGACACAGCCTTTCACAATGCATACAATCATTATCAGTACATATACATACACATAGCTAGATGAGTTGTACTATTTTCTAATATGTGTTAGATAATGAGTATGTATCAATTTCCGCTTCGTAATCTTGATATAAATTATAGATCTTACTATTCGGTAAATACTGAAATTTTTTAACATAAATGTATGCTTCTTAATTGTCATGCGTTTTACAAAAGAAAATTTTGATATTAAATTCTTATATAGTTTATTTATATTTTAGACAGAGAAGGACATTGCCCGTTAAGAAACAGTATATCCAGATGTACCCCAAAATGCGTTTCGGATTTTCAATGTTCTTTTAATGAAAAATGTTGTCCAAATAAATGTGGAAGTGAGTCATGTGTGACATCCAGTGCTGTCAGTACTGGCAATGGATATAAAGGATCGTCGAATGGTACAGAAATACACATATACAATTATTAATAAAGATCGATTATTATAAACAGTAAATTATATTCGATGTATTTTTGTGCAGGCGCCGTTTATTGTGCTGGTATAAAATGTGGCCCATATGAAAAGTGTCAACTGGACCGTCGAACAAAGAGAGAAAAATGTATGCGTACATAAACAAGTTTCCTAATTAAAACTATTATTTCACGGTAAAATAAATAGCTCATTATATTGAAGCTAATATATTTTGTATGCCTTTCAAATAATACATCTTAATAAAATCTTCTATAAAAACAAAACCCAAAGGTATCTATTAATAATTGGAAAAATCCAGAAATTTGCAGTGCCACTTTAAAAAAATATGCGATGCATATTTTTTAACCAAATTGGTCTTAAATTACAGCTTAAAATCACAATTTTAAACCAAAGCTAAGCTAAATAACTTTCGCCGTTCAAATAGTTATTAACATTATAGGAATTCAAATTCAAATCAGAAAAAGCTCGAACTGCGATTAATCTCGATAGCAACCTGTTGCATTGCAATCGAGAATTGGCAGAGAAATTATAATCGATACTCCTCGGTAACCTCTTTATTTGTTGTACGGGGAGTGTAATCAATAGGGGGAACTGTACATAAGTTATTAACAGTTCTAAAACAATTACAAAGTGACATTAGTGTAATGATTTCGTTCTGAATGTGTCTGAACAAAATGGCATATGATCAGTCCTGATTCATTGTTGTAAGATCACGTCAACTTATTTTAATTACCGGGATAGAAGTTAGGTTAGGCTTATGCCGAAATTACGATGGCGGTAGAGTTTTTAGTAAATCGTTTAAAAGCACTCGTTGTACTCCTTCTTGGAGTATTTAGGCGAGCAATGTGCTGCCTACGACGTCGACGAAGATCATCCTGTGATTCTATTCCACTATCCGCGGTCGGCGTAGTGCCGAACACTCTAAACAACTCGACAGCCCAACCAGTGAGTTGACAATTATTATCCTCATTATTTCCAGCTTGCTGTGCTGCAATGATTTTTAAAGATTATGTGAATCCTGTTGAACCATTGACTCCGATAATAGTAATCACTGAAGATGCTTGCTCAAGGAATTAGAGCAGTGGGAGCAATGGGAGGAAAATCCAGTCGTGGTCGTTCCGGACAGACCAGCGAACACGATACAAGCTAAGATCGAACAGTACAGGCAGCAGGCGTCCAAGCATCCAGAGCTTGCGGAAGAGCTACAACCAAACTTTTTCGAGGTACATTTAATGCCGTGTCATTCAATCAATACCAAAGATTTTATCTATACTCAATTGTTTGCATTTAATACAGGACATGACACCAAAGATCACTGTGCAAACAAAGCTTTTAGTTAAAGATAAAGCAACAGAGAATACATCGTGGAATCCATCGAAGTTTGCTGTGGTAAACGATCTAATACCAACTGTAAGTTTATATACCTTCTATGGGCTTTTATAATTGGTGTAATAGACCAGATTTTTATAGAATTTGTATTCGTATAGAATGAGCTAGGAGAATGGGAAGACAATGCTGTTGGCTGGGAAGAAGAAACGACAAAGGAATTTGGTGATCCTACAAAAACATTGAGGGAACAAAAACGGAGGGAAAGGGAACAGCGATTATTTGAACAGCAACAGAAGAAAATGGAACGCAATGCAAGGCCACAACCATTGGGAGCAAAATTAAGCTCTTGATGTGGAGAAATGTATTTCCAAAAATTTCTATCAAGAAATATGATTTTTTCTATCTAACGATATCCGTGCACAAAACCGATCTTTTTACGATGACGCAGGTTGTCGATTAGATTTGAGAGAAATTGAAGGAAACAAATTCCTCTTTTTAACACGTCTGCTAAATAATTTAAATACTGCATCGAATGCAATTTCATTTGTTATTTTAATTTGTATTGAAAAATCCTGGGGTGCTATTCAATATTATAAAAAGATATTGAACTGTCAGCATAAATCAAAAGGACTGACTTATTTGTACAAGGTTGTGCAGCAACCTAGCGTAGATACTTTCGTCTAAGGTAAATGATAGCGCTGTTATCTTTACTGTTAAAATTTCTTTATATTATTATTATGTTTACAAACGTTTGGAAACATTCCATGTAAATAAGTGTGTAATGCGCGTAGAATCTGTTTCTTTTGTGCACAGATCAGGCCGTTCCGATTTCACGAAACTTGATTAAAAATCATATTGATTTCGAAAACTCTAGTATCTGTGTGCCTTTACTTGGTACTTAACATCTACAGAGTTTTTTTAGTCTTCGCAAATATCAATTTCATTGTACATTTTCTTGCTTGGACCTGGAAGTGCGTCCATTAAGTTTGTATCGATACGAAAATAAATTATGCCACTAAATATTACGTAACAAAAAAATTGTATAAAAACCTATATTAAACAAAATCGATCGAACACCATAATGAATCGCACGATTCATTAGTGCTCGATATATGTTATTAAAGTGCCGTATACACGGATACGTAACAGGAAATTGCGATTACAGAGGCCCCAAGGAAACGATAAACGAACATTTCTTTGACATGCGTAAGTCTTCATACACTATGTGCCGATAAAATGTATATGGGCAAACTAAATTTTCCTTATTTACAACTAGATAAGGCTGAAGTGAAAAAGATAAGGACGTTCGAAAACCGCAAGATAAAATAATACCATTCTTTTGCACGGTTTCTATATCCATTTCACTTCTAAATTTATCGACTGCTGTGAATCCTACATGCAAATCGTTTATAAATCATACGTATATCAAACCCAACGAATTCAAATTATTTATTATGCAAGTACGAAATAATTATGCCGGCTAAATATAATTCATTTCAAATTAATTTATTAAGTAAATAGGTCACAAACAATTGTGCAATAACTTTAAAAGAACGCTGCTCGATTAAAACATTATCCGACGCGACATACATAATGAATTCAATTCGCTGATATTCGTAATACATGTACAAACAGGAAGCCCCAAGGGAATGCATCATCTTAACTCGCCGCAATAATGAATGAAAGCTACATATATAGAATAATATTTATCGTGGCATCGATAAAGAGTCAACAAGCGTTTGCTTCTCCTTTTCAAATTACATCACGGCGCCTTCTTTTATTCACTTGGTGTACGTGAATCATCGTATATTTACAATACACAAGCGAGAACAATGCAACGAGTTGCATCGTGTACACTGTACACGATGACGTGCGCTTGAATCTGCGCTACGGTCAAGTACAGCCAACTTCAGACTATTCATGTTATACGTATAAGAAGAAGATGGAAAAGCTCGTTTGACTATGGGGGGGACGTTTTTACGGAAACTAAACAGTAATCCGTTTCAAGGATTATCGAGCTATCTAACGAATTTCATTTAGTTTTTATTCGATATCGCATGTCGGTGATCGAGTTCGCGATCGTGGAATCGATAACAGGCTGACCGATGCTTGTCTCTTTCATCCTTAACCGCATATGCAAATTCGAAATGTCAACATCAGGAGGTGAGCTGTCCGCCGAATCTATATCTACATATATAACGTAGGATTTTCGACAACTGCCCCCACTTGTTTTTGTACGTCTATTTTCTTCATATTCGCATTCAACGATGAACGTTCAACCGACCCTCGTCATGTTCGACTGTGCTTCTCCGAAAAAAACTGTTCCAAGTGTAATAATACGTACTACATATACATATAGAATACGAATATTGGATTCTTCATACTATATACGAATAACAGTGCTTGTATAAATACAAAAAGAAAATAACAGTGGCTTCGCTGTGGTCGTTTAAATTCATTGTAATTTTTCTTTCAAAATTTTCGTTCGCGTACTCGTAGTACGTATGTATTACTTTTCAGTAACAATTAGTAGAATGTACCGTTTCGTACATAGCCCAAGCGAAAAACATATAGTTTCTTTAACCGATCATATGGCACAGAACAATTAAGTACGTTGCTCATGGCAATACAGATAAAGCGATCGATTTTTTTTTAACGCTTCGAAATCGTGACAGTCGATATCGAGGCGCAATAGTTATTCACGAGAAAAAATTGTGTCGGTGGACGGAAATTTTTGTGTATATACACGAAGACGCGCTAAGTCGCGATACGATTTGATCGTACAATATTTACACGGGATACGAGGTTACCGAATTTCACTTTCAGACGGTGGGATTCACTCTTATCTAAACACTATGCGCTGCGCGATAAGAGTATATTCTTTAGTGGAACTTGCTTCTTATGAGTCACTTGCGATGTCTAGCACCCTTGGGATAATGTAAAAAGGATCCAGCATATGTGATCCATAGTTGTCTATTTTTATTGTAAAGTGCAAGGGAACGTGGTAACAATGAGTTCGATCGCCTTGGAAGAGTTTGAGTTGATGAAGGACTCCAAATATAGAGTGTAAGTAAAAATGTTTGTAGTGTGTTTGTTTATATTTTATTTTGCTACACAGAACCGCAATGATAAAAGAGATTTGAATTTGTAATTTAGGAATATATTATGAAATTATAGGGCATTTATTTAATATTGTGTTTTGTGCAGCTATGTATCCGCCGTTGACAAAGCTCTGAAGAGCTTCGAGTACACCAGTGAGTGGGCAGATCTAATCTCTGCTCTTGGAAAATTAAACAAGGTGTTATTAAGTCATATGAAGTTTCCAGTTATTCCTAGGAGAATTAAGATATCCAAAAGATTAGCGCAATGTATGCATCCCGCTTTGCCATCCGGTGTTCATTTAAAAGCTCTAGAAACTTACGACATTATTTTCAAATGTATGGGCACTAACAGACTGAGCCACGAGCTGTTTATATACAGTGCTGGTAAGATTAAATGACTTGACAATTCAAAGCTATATTATTGGTAGAATTAAGTATGTATAAAAAGAAAATCAATAATTATAATTTTTCTAGGTTTATTTCCATTATTGGGTCATGCTGCTATGAACGTAAGACCATCTTTGTTGACGGTATATGAAACTCATTTTGTACCACTTGGAGAGAGATTAAGGCCTGGTTTGAGTGGATTTTTGAGTGGCGTTTTACTTGGTTTAGAAGACGGTTCTGATCACTTTGATAGGTATTACTAATAGAACATAGAAATGTTTAAAGAAAACAAGAGCATTGTAATTTGTTTCATGTTGTATAATCTATTTTCTAGAACCAATTCCTTGCTTGAAAAGGTCTGCGAAGGAGTAGGTCCAGAACACTTCTACGCATGTTTGTGGGATTGTTTAGCTTCGAATTCTGGAATCCGATTGCCTGCTATATCCTTTGTGTTAGCACATTTCAACAAGAAACTGCCAATCGAGGGACAGAAGTATATTATGGGTACAGATACTAATATCATGGTAAATACTGTTACTACATAAAAAAAAATAAAATGTGTTTTCCAATTTACTAATTGATTACTAAATCAATGCAACAGGTAACTGCACTTTCTGCTGGGGTACAAGACAGTTCTGTGCTAGTACAAAGAAGCGCTTTGGATTTGCTGTTAGTCGGTTTTCCTGTACATAATAGTCAATTAACACATGAACATATGGTATCACTAGTCACGGCTGCTCTTGTTACCATACTGAGGAGAGACATGAGTTTGAATAGGTAAAACAAAAATATCTACAGGAACTTGAACTTCTTCAACTAAATATTTTTTAAAATTATATTTATATTATAGGCGGTTGTTTGCCTGGCTTTTGGGTACCGAAGTAAGCACATCTATTTTGAAAAGAAAAGCAAATTCTACAGTCGGAGAAAGCGCGGAAAGTACGCCCACTTATTTTGATATGTACGCAAAAGAAATGTTGATAGAAGCAATAAAGTTGTTGTTAAAAACTGTGTGCGAGGAGAGTCCACAAGATCTGAAGCCATATAGAATATTGGTTTCCCTATTAGAGAAAGCAGATATTGGTCCAGTAATTTTGGACGATATTTTATTTGAAGTTTTTAGGTGAGCCAATATTAAATTGACATACGTTAATATCATATAGTGTTATTAAATCTTTTATTAAACTTATCGCAGGACATTTTATAATGCTTGCGGGCAATCGAACCGCGTACCAAAAACAAATGAAGTAGTAAAATCAGCGAACTTGTTATTTTCAACATTGGAACCATCCTACGTGTGGATACATTGCGGGCATTTGTTCGACACTGCCTGTCAAGCTAGGGCAAAAAGTATAGGCGAAGCGGAAGACGATGTCGTGAGACCTGTAAATAGCGGAATTCCAAATTTCATGGAAGTCTGTATATTAACAGAATTTTTGCTCGAGACAGTGTCGTTGGATGCATTTATAGATACACCATCCGAGCATTTGCCTGGCTTGTTTCACGAAATTGTCAGTAAACTTTTATACCACATCGATATTTTATCTCCTATGGAGATTTCGAGAAGCCTTCAACTGTGCGCGAAAATTTTATCCAAAGTTCAACCGACGGTTGCGTCAACTCACGCGGACAAGAACGATTTGGAAATGAAATTAGATACAACCACGAGTGGAAACAGCAACGCGTTGCTTAACGACACTTCCTTAACAGCGATTCCTTTGGAAAAGAGTCAATCAGATAGCAAATTGAATAAACCAGACACGTCTAACGGTTCGTTTTCCGAGAAGAGTCCTAGTCCCAGAAGGAGAGCAAACTCTGGAGGTGCGACGAAAAGATCAGAGAAAAAGTCGAAAAAGAAGTCCAGCAAAAGCACTTCGAAATTAAGCGAGTCTACGCAAGAACAGGGAACAAGTATTTCTGTAGTGGTGAGCCAAGAATCCAAAGGCTTACCAAGAAACAAAAGTATGGATGATATAAAGTCAGGATACATACAATCGAATACCACCGGATCCCCATCCAAGGATCAATTGACTACGTTAAAACAATCAAATAAAAATAGCCCCATGGGGTCCACAGGATCCTTGGGCAGAGGACCATCTCCAGCGTTCCAAGCACAGCATTCGATGTTGGAAAAATGTTTAAGACAGTACGAGACCTTTTACGCGAAACTAGTCAGCAATAGGGTGCTGACGAAAGAGAGAACGGTGCAGGAAATGTTCGATAGTCTGATAATACCGAGTCCAAGGGAGAGTTTCGACGAGAGAATGCGATATTTAGAACTTTTGTTAAACTCCAGATTAAACATGGAGGACTCTGGCTTCTTCAGCCAAGACGTTTCTGTGACAGAAGATTTCAAACGTTTGGACATTCTTAATCTATACGTAGATTCTGCGTCTCAAGAAGAATGGGAGGAAGCCATAAGAATTGCCTCCAGTTTATTCGTTGAATTATCCACATTTCCCAAGTATTTTCTACCCGGCGATGGATTGCTGATAGAAGAAGAACCAAAAGGAACAACTGTTCTTCCTGATTGGTTAAAGGTTTTGGTAGTTTGTACTTGTTGGTTGGGGAAACAACCAGCCCTGCAATTAACTAGCATTGCTACGTTATTAGATTTAGTTGCTTTGTTAAAGGCACATAGTGACATTGAGACGCACCCCAAAAGCGGGGAGGGCGTCACAGCTGTAATTATGGTACCACTGTTGAAACTGTGGCACATAACTTATTTAATGCAATACACTAACGTGTTCCAGGTACCCTCAACTTATTTATTTATTTTGCAAAATCTTTCCAGACAATTTGTAACATAAGAATCTAAAATGTATTCTTTAAAGGTTTTAGCGCATTCCTTGTGGCATCATCTTGGCGAATTACCGGCTCATAAATATCGAATGCGATGCGTTGAACTGTTACACGAATTGCACCATGCTTTGCACAATTCTTGTGACGCCGTGGAAGATGTTATAGGAGCTGCGCTTACGTCAGAAAACATAGAGAAAAGAATTGAGGCTTTTAATAGGTTCGCGACGTTGTGGCATCTTGGAAGAGAAATTGAAACGAATCCTAGATTGCGGGGCTGTATGAAATCTTTCGATCAGTACGTCATAGAATTTGTTGGTTTCAAATTAAACAATATTTTTTTCTTTCCAATATATGAATGAATGTAAATTATTTTACAGGTCGTTACTCAAAATATTAGATAATCTAAAACTCCCAGACAATTCGCCTCTTAAGCTACACGCTCAATCGTGGTTGCTGCATTCTTTAATGCGAGGCGATATTTCGCGAATAGTGGATCCTTTGTTAATAATCCTACTGGATCAATCTACCTGTCGAATGAGTGTTCTTCACGTCAGTATACAGCATAGCAATACTGTTTTGACAAAAAATGACCCCATTGAAGAGAAGTCTGAAGTACAGGATGATACAGAGGGGGCGGCAAAAATTTACGCAATTAGCTCTGTAGATGGAAACGTTATATATCATGTTAGTGATAGTGTGGACGAAGACAAGAAATGGCGAAAGGGAAAGAAGAAAAAAAAGACAATAAATCCAGTAAAAGTGAAAAGAATATTCGCTGTGACAACGTTAGCTGCTGGCGACAATTGTAATCAGTATGTAACCGAGAAAAATCAATTTATGAAAGAACTGGAAGTTCCACCAAGTATATCTGGTAACAGGAAAATCTCCGTTTTCGTGAATCCTTTGTCGCTCAACTGCAACGAGAATTCAAATGACTCCTTGACAGAGGACGATTTAATTCCCAACGTAAAAAAAACCAACTTAACAACAGAGTTATTAAAGAACGCGACTAGATTCAAAAAAATCGATTTCGACAAAGGTTCGACTGCTAGTTTAGACGAGAGTCTATGCGATTCAGCGAATTCTAGTTTAAAAGCCAAAGAAAAGAATGGCTTCAAGAAGTTGAACGGAGAAGTTGGTTCTTCGTTAGATTCAATTACTAACAGCTTCGATTCCAGCAGTCCTGAAATAACGAGTAAGCCAACGAAACAGAAAAAAGAGCCTATTATAATGCCAGGCAGCTCGAGGGAAGTCGCTGGGACAATAATCAAAGGAAAATATCACAGCACAAATGAATTTGCTACAAATTACGATGTCCACGATGTTGGAAGCTTTGAAGCAAGCGTAGAAGTACCTAGTTGGACGATGGATGATGAAGAAGCTGACTTAGATGTCAGCACGGCTGCAGAAGAATACTTTGGCAATTCTAGCGGAAGCAGTGTAGTTGAAGAAATTTTGAACGAAGTGCTTGATCGAGTGATACAAATATGCGAAGTCTCTGAACCATCTAAAAGTGTAAGTAATTCATATTTTGATTTACATCGGATGCAGCCAATAAAGTTGTATTAAATTCGTATTAATTAAACAATGTCTGTACAGATCGACGATGTCACGTGTCAGAATGGAAAAACAGGTCGTAATTTTGGAACTGGTGTTCACAATCTTCATTCGCATATGCTACTTTACTGTGGAGTTTACGATTCGACTCGAACTCTTTACGCACTGCGTACACTTCGCAATGAACTGTTGACCAACACTAGAATGTTTCTCTGTTGCGCTGCAACAACTAGTGTAACGAATACGACGAAAAATACTGCGCTGTTGAATTTATTAGCGAGGCACCGTAAGAGTGTATTTGGAAGGAATTTCCATGGGGACATCGCGAATACAGAATTTATAGCGGCTTATAGAAGTAGCATGTACTTAGAAGTTCTAATTAGCGTGTGCCTTTATTTTGCGAGGAGTTATTATCCGAATTTGGGACAGATGAGACTAACGAATGAAGAAATATCAGGAAATCGACAGGTAAAAGCGCGAAATATGTTTCATATTTTAAATTTATTACACGTTTGTAAAATTCTTTTGTTTTGTTTAACAGGTGCAACTTGCGAGCGCAGAACTATTAACGCTTATATTCTCCGAACTAATTCCTATCGTTCGCGATTCAGGGAAAGGTTTCAGTTGTTATATAGTCGATCTGCTTACCAAGTGTAAAGTACAAAAGGTTGCGTTACATTGTCTTGTATCTAGCGTGATGAATATGAAAAATGCGCATAAAGAAAACGAAGAGGTATTTACGTTTACGGAAGAGATCATTCTGTTCAACGATCCGGTAATGGAGAATGATATGAATAAGTGCAAATACAGAGCAAGCGATCATACGGAGGCTTTCCAAATACAATTATTAAGGTAAATATGTGAACGTGAAATTACGTGAATCAGGATCATTAAAAAGACTAACGTTATGTTAATCAATGTTCTTTATTTTTTAAGATTATTATTAACTTTAATCATGTTGGAACATCAATGTGGTAATCAGAAAGGCGAAGACATTTGTCCGCCAACCCCGTCAATGCCGAGTACTCCAACACGAACGATTCCTAATATCATGGGAAGTAGCTTGAAATATACAGTCGGTGCACCAATTCCACAACAACCAATGTTCCTTGCCAGCATATTAAGTGCATTACAATTGGTAAATCTAAATTTATTTCAACTATACTTTTTTCCTACAAATTGATATCTCTTTCACATCCAAAATGAAATGATCGTTTTAAAGGATCACATGAGACACTTGCATCAGCACTGGACAACACTTGTTACGTCGAGTCTTCCGTTCATGGGATCTTCGTTGACATGTGTAGTCACATCTGTCATTCACCAACTATGTTGCAACATCGAACATTTAGCATCATATTACATCAACGAAGAAACAGCAACGGCGACAAAGTTGCAGGACATAAGTACAGTGGAGTGTTGTCTTCCTGCAGATTATACAGTGACACACTTAGAGGCTTTAACATTCCTGCTTCATTACTGTTTATTGGACACGTCACAGCAAATAGGGTTTTCGTTTAATCAGCCTTTGAGTGGCACGATTCAAACTGGTATCCCAGGTGCAAACCCCGGCCAGATATTTAATAATCTCATTCACGTGTTTATGCCCAGCCCTCTTTCTCCGGTAAGCTGACGTATTCATATATTTCTTTCGAATGTTTTAATACAAAATAAATATGCTTATTTATCGATCTGTTTCGTAGGATCTTTCTACGGCAAAAGACAAAAGTGCTGCCACTGAATTGCAA
Organism: Nomada fucata; assembly: GCA_948146005.1. Lineage (NCBI taxonomy): Eukaryota > Metazoa > Arthropoda > Insecta > Hymenoptera > Apidae > Nomada > Nomada fucata. The sequence continues at coordinate 13,013,719 of OX411276.1, forward strand.
CAACATGCTAGAAGAACCGCTTTAAGTCATTTACCAAGAATAATTGCATCACTCTCCACTCTTTGGCAAGCAGTATTAGCAACGAAGGACAAGTGTGTATTATTTCTTTTTTGGCGATCAAAGAAAAAAGGTTTATATGATGTCACCGAATTTTTTCGTATAAATATTTAGCGATCAAGCCAGCTGTGTGGTAGGCAGTCCGAGAATAGTGAAGCATCAGCTTCTAGAGCTCTTATCTCCGATATCTTTCCATCACGGTGTAAACTTCTTGGCCGCCATTGCTGTTGCTTGGCATGAGAGGCGACAGCCATCTAGCAATTCAAAAAAAGTAATTATCTACATACTACCCTCTTAGCAATGGAATTTATTATATATGTAGCATTTTAATGTTTCTTTTTTCTTTTATCTAGGTGCTTCCAGAAGCTTGTCCCAATCAGCAAGTTATGGTACACTTAGTAAGCGCGATTCGTGTTATACCTATCGATACTTTGGTTCAAACCGTGCACCAGGTGGTAAAGAATCCGCCACCAATTCACGGTGTAAAACAAGACTTTTCGTTAGAAGTTTCTGTTTTAGAGTTGCTCTACGTTTACATGCAATGTAACACGTCGCAATCTCTTATCGAGTCCTGGGCATCTTTGCTTGGCATGCTCAAAGATGGTCTATCTTTAACAGCGCCTGCCCAGTTTCTTTTGCTGGCAATTTTAAACGAATACGTGCAAAAGTGTCCACCTATGCAGGAGAAAAAAGACATAAGAGACTTACAGGATGTGTCCGCAAAGGTACCTTTCTGCCATTGTCTGTTACTTTTCCCAATTCCTACACTCTATAACGTTGCCCTGTTTACAAATGTTCCAGCTAGTAGAATCGTGTTCACAAATAGCCGGAGCGTGTCTAGAACAAACGACCTGGTTAAGAAGAAACTTGGCAGTAAGGGAAGATGCATTCGAGGTTGTCGAGGGATCCTCGGAAGGTAAAGAAGGCAAAAACGGTGCTGGTGCGTAATGTGCTTTTATTTTAGAAATATTTTCTTTGCAATTTTCTGTGTGACTCTTTCTCCTTTTTAGTATTTATCTATTTATACCGTTTATTTTTGTCTCGATATTAGAGCAATGTGCCTCAATGTTCTAACGCTGACTAGACCAAGGAATTAATAAGACACGTTTTTTACAGTAACACCTGGCACTCCACCTAATTCAGCATATAGTATCCAAGCTCAGGCAGTACTAGCTGAAATATTAGCTCCATTGTTGGACGTTAGTTACGGTTCCCAAGAAAAAGAACGCGTAGTGACATTGTTAACCAATCTCATGTACAATGTTACACCGTACCTTAAAAATCACTCGTAAGGCTCCTATTTAACAACTAATATTTAAAATTCGACATATAAGCAATTTTCTTATAGAGTTGTACTGCACTAATTGCTAATCTTTTAGGACAAAGAATATTGCCTCGTTCACGGCTTGTTCACAATTACTGAGTTCCTTATCAGGCTATCAATACACGAGAAAAGCATGGCGCAAAGACGTGTTGGATCTTTTGCTAGATTCCGCCTTCTTCCAAATGACAGCAGCATGTTTACCGTACTGGAGGACTATAATCGATAATCTTATGACTCACGACAATACTACATTTCGAGATTTAATGAGTAGTTGTCCTTTTAACATGAATAACATGTAACAAATACTGAATTTACTTCATTGACCAATTTCTTTTCTTACAGATCGCGTTTCGATGGCTCAAAGTAGTAGTATCAGTATATTTTCTTCGAAGGAGCAAGAATACGAGCAGAAAGCTCAATTGTTAAAACGATTGGCATACGTGATACTTTGCAGTGAAATGGATCAGTATCATAAATATATGCCCGAAATTCAAGGTAAAGAAATTGTTGTATTTTTTTTGTACATTCTTCAGTGTTGTATTGTTTTTTTCTTGTTCTTTATTTGTTTCTTTTTAGAACGACTGGCGGATAGTTTACGACTACCACAAGTAATTCCATCTATCCAAGCACAAGTCTTTCTTTGTTTCCGTGTTCTACTTTTAAGAATGTCTCCCCAACATGCTACTTCCTTATGGCCGGTAATAGTCAGTGAACTTGTTCAAGTCTTTCTATACATTGAACAAGAACTGAACACAGATACCGAAGAATTCAGGTAGGGTAACATTTATTGCTTTTACTGTTGACATTTTTCGGCTTCTGGGATTTTGGTGCTTCTAATGCATGATATTTTGATGGAATCAATTTGAGAATTATTAAAAGGAAGGAAGTGTCTATAAAAATATCATTTTTCCAGACGTTTACTTTAATAAAACAGTTGTTAGTTGTCATCAAAACCATACATAAATATATATATATATTTTATAAGATAATTCTTAATCAAGCGCATTTAACCGCTGTGCTCTAATTAAACTTTTGCATTTATTCCTTACTAACATTAATAATACCTCTAATATCATATTGTTTTTGGCTCTGTTTCGGTATCCGTGATTTGGTGGAATTTATGATGCATCCGTATATTGATTGGTGTTGGGACATCAGTCGTCATGGCAGGTAATTTTGAATGCTTTTTGCATATTAATATTTGGAAACGAGACCAGGGATTACCATTATTTTCATGTGTCCAAACTATAAATCACCGATACATGTGCGATCAAAATTCGTAGATATCATATTCTAAATGGTAGTAATCTAATATCATGAATTTTTATAATTAGAGTAATAATGTTGAATTTCTTCATGAAACTCTGTAGTATTGGGAGATAGTAGTTGCGGTATTCAATTATCCATGGGATTTGTGTTTGTTTTGTCCGTTTGCTTTCCATTGCAATACGCTAGAATTATTTTTTTCCAAATACAAAAAGAATAAGAAGAAAAAACGAATCATAATATGCGTTCACTTAAATAGTGCTTTTTTCAATGAGCTATATTTTTTATTTGTATATAGTTCACATATAAAGCTACTCTCAGCTTTGGATTCATCTTGGGCTGTGAATGCTAATAATGGTCTCCAGGCGCACGGTCATCCTCACTGGTTGCAATTACAATTAGCAGCCGCTAAATTGTTGGATTTGGCATTACTCTTGCCCGCGCACAGGCTTCCCCAATTCCAAATGTAAGTGAAAATGTTAAAAAATATTCAGAAAACAATACAAATTAATAATATTTTTGTATAGGTATAGGTGGGCATTTGTTGGGGATTCCGCAGCTGGATCTATGGAGAACAACAATCTATCTTCTGATTTTGTACCGCACATAACACGAATAGCGAAATTGATGGACACCAAGGTACGTTTTAAAATAAACAATTTATTATAATCAAGTCAATATAAATTGAGTATCTGTTACGTTATGCAAAGCGTCATGAATATCGAAAAGTACGGCAAAAAAGAGTGGTGCACTTTTTGCGTGGATTAACTCGTATACGTTAAGTGGTATAAAAATTGTCTTCCTTTGGAGAGCACTGTTCGGGCAACACACATTGCTGCCTTTTCTCGTCGAACACATATTCCTCTTTACATTCGCATCCACTTTTGCACGGCGTGTAGCAGTCTACTACATCTGGATCGGAACAAGTGAATTGGCATAGACAATGGGTCCAAACGGATCTTTCATCGCATTGTTGAAAATTTTTGGTGATCATATAATCAAGTTCTTCATAATCATATCCTGGAATTCGATGTTTCGTATATCTGTACACCTTCTCCGGTTTGTACCAGTCTGTATGAGTGACTGGTGATCTCTTTTTAGGAGAATCCTGGTTATTTTCGAAGGAATTACGAAAATCATTTTTATTAGAATAAACATCGTTTTGTATGTTTTGATCTTCGAAATTACTCAATATATAAAAATCGTCTTGTACCATGTCCAAGTGATTCCTATCGAAATTGTCAATGTAACTGACTGGCATGTCGTCGTAAAATTCTAAATCCTTGTAATCGGAATCATCCGTATATTCTACAAAAAGGCAACACAACGAAAGTAGTACATTTGTGGATAAATATTAGAAAGAAGACAATTTGTTTTCCAGTGTAATATACTACACGAATAGTACGAATAACTATAGCTAGTTTAATATATTGATTATATCGTTTAACTTCTGTTAATTACTGCCAATTAGTCTACATTAAGACTATTAAAAGCGGAGAAGTTATAACACACGGATCACCACAACTTTTCTCCCGTTTGTTCGTGATTCATAGAAAAAAAGTGTTGAAATATTTAATATTCTTAGTCCATATATTTGTTGCTGTTTTACACATCAATATATAATGTAAATTAAAAACAGAGAATCAAAATAGTAAATCGTGTTAATAGTTTTTAATTTATTTGATTTATTTTAAATGTTAAAAAGCACTTACGTGATTGCGTATAACACTTACGAGCACCTATTACTACTACAAGATAAAAGATGAAACAAGCAATTGTTCTTAGTCCAGTCACTGCCATGGCCACTATCAAACTGATTGACAGTAAACTGTGTACAGTCGTTTACTACAAATGTGCTCAATTAACACTGCGTAGAGCTTCACTCATACATTGATTCCAGTTATGAAATATTAAATTCATTTTTAAATTATATTCAACACAAAAAGAAGTATATTAATATATCTTAATTCTCGATATATAATAGTTTATATCTCTTCAGCTATATTTGCATTGAAAAGAAGATTGTTCCATGTAATCACTTATTGTTCTATTTTTACTTCTAAACAATTTCTTATTTTCTTTACTGTATCATTGAATTTCAGACATCAGAGTTTACTAAATAGTCTGCATGCACTACTTTGGACTGCTTTCATCAGTCCTGATGAAATACTTATTTTGGTAGCATGCAAATTATATATGTACAGTTTATTTTTGTAACCATGCCAATAACCCTCCATTTCAACAGTTCACAGCTAGGATTACATTTGACCTTATAGTACAATCTACTATAATTACCAACCCAAGAATTTTATAGAAAATATCTATTTATTGACTTCTTATTCAACACAAGATCCTTTTGAAGCCTTAGAAAATGGGGGAAGAGGCAGCAAAGAGATCTCTCAATAAAAATAAATCCAAATACGTATATTCCTTTGAATTTATAAATAACACAACCGATTGCTCAACAATATTGTCGTTCTCATTGTGCAAAAATTGATAAAAAACTTAAATATTATCACATGTATGTTTTGTTGCAGTACAAGCAAGAACTAAACTCGGCGAGGGCAACACCCGGTGAACTTCTCTTAACGTCGAACAACATCCGGTCATTGCAAGATCTACATTATTTTTTTACTTCACTTAGTCGCCGATCAAGCGACACACAGGCACCATTGAATATTACACAACTGGAGACGGTAATCGAGCAAGATTTTCTTGAAAAGATGCCAGCTGCAAGGTAGTAGGAGTACACACAGAACAATATGGCAAGTCAACTCGTAAGGAAGAAAAATGGGAGAAGCGGCTAAGCATCTGTATTCTTTGATATATTTTTAATGCACTAGCGTGAATGATTCACTCGCGTATGGTGAACTGAGGGAAGAAAGACCGATTCCACCGATGTGTGCGATCAGAAACTCTTTAAATTCACTTCTATACAGTTTTAACATTGAACTTGTGCATCGCAAATTAAGCAACGTAGTACATGTAATATATAATAATATACGAATGAATATTTGATTTTTATTAGCTAAGCTTCTAACTTGTCTCCTCATTCGGTTGTGAATAGTTATCAAATGATACGATACGCTAGGCTGGAGCCTAGCTGAATTATATATCTGTAGAAAAATATGTACAGTGTAACATAACATTTTATTGAAACATTATTTTTCAACTCTCTCAAAGAAAAGTTGTTTGTTCTTTGTTTATCATAGAATTTCTGGAGAGATGACGGAGTTATAATATTATTAAATGTAATTTTTTAATCCTTCTATTTATGTATGCCAATCTACGAATATGCGTTCATATGGCATGCCAATGAAAATTGTTTTCAATGAATTATACATATATTTAAAAATTCGAACTGCGATGCGGCTCTATGTCGATGAAACCTATGTTTCTCATCATTTATAATTTGAGCGTTTCAGCGGACGCTAGGAACAATAGGGAAAGATGATTTTTATAATGCAGATATCGGAAAAACATTAAGTACTATATTTGAAAACGTTAATTAATCACTATGTCAGAAATTTAATGTATATGAACAAATGGAATCAGGGAATGCGTTTATATATGAATCGTGTGTGCGAATGTTATATAATCTCCTTATTTTTTTAACGTAATATTAATCTGTGAAATATTAAAATATTTCACAATTCAACAAAATTGTTACTTTTTTTTTGTTATTTATAATAATGAAAGTCCATTTACTATTTGGTCAGAATATATTTTATTTACAATGATCTGGTAGTATAATTTTCGCACACATGATTCAGTGAATCATGTGTAATTAAAAGGTATTCAAGAAAAAATAATAATAATAAAACTGGCTGAGAAATTATTTTTCTATGTGTAAACACAATAATATTTCGAAGACATGTAAGTTTTTAAACAATCTATAAAACGCAGACTTATTTATGAAATATTTATCTGTTAAAGTTGCCATTTTTGAGTTAATTATATGTATATATTTACGATTTAATTGAAATCGTATTAATCACCGCCTTACGCTATTTTACTTCTACTAGATGCGAAACCAATCTATTGAATAAACGTACGCAAAACTATTATATACTATAATTGCTCGAACAATGAAAGAGTAAAATAATGATCAACAATGTATCTACATACAAACAAGTACTACAGAGTTTTATAATTAATGCTTGTTGTTCTGTGCGACACTTGTTACTTCCTTCTGAAAAAAGCTTCTTGTTTATTATTCAGTTAGTTAATATGCATTTGTTATTTATACAAAATATAACTGAAAATATAATTTTTCGATATAATGTTGCATTATAATTTTAATGTCTAATAAGGAGAGACGCTTCAAAGCTTTAATTTCCGGGACAGTTACAACTATTAGTATTACTGTCTGTAATGTAAGTGATCAATACATTCATTACAAATTACAAGTATGTTTCGTAAAAATTTCAAACATTTCTCCCAACTGCATCCCTCATTTCTTCAAATGAGATGAAGTTGCATCATATTACATCCTGCACATAATTTTAAGCAGCGATTTTAGTGAAATAACTTGTTAACTTATTCTGTAATGGATTATTTTTGCAAAAAAGAACATGCTTCTTGACTTTTTTCCAATTTTCCAATAGTTTTGTTTTCAATAAGCCGAAAATTCCGGACACAGTTGATGCAACCATACAAGACCTATGAAATGTTAGATTATAAAATATATTGACAAACAAACAAAAATGATATTCGTATATATTTATGTTGAAATATGTAAATTTATACAATAAATTAATGTTCAATGGTATATTGTACAATGTATCTATACTATACAAATTAATCTCTCCGAACTCAAAACTGAATTTCACCAGCGTTAGGAAATTTAAATTAACCGCGTTTCCCCTTACCTGCCCTACGATTCTTGCCTAGCGATCAATGATCCTTGCCACGCCATTAATATCGAACACATTCATCAAATCAACAATTTACTATTTACATCCCGTTGCATCCTTTCGAATATCAATAATGTGAAGAGCTACACTATTTCATCTAAGGATTAAATGAAAAGAATCAACAGAGAATCACCAAATCGTACACGTAACGATAATGCATGGAATCCTGAAGGATGGCTGCTCAAGCTGCAGTAGGAGCAGCTATCAAAACATAGTGACTACGTGAGGTTCTCGAAAAAGAGGAAAAATGCGACAGAATCGGAGATAGTTCGAAGGTGCATATGATAGACAACGGTATTAAGCAATATCCATGTACATAAGCGGTTACGTACGGGAACCGGTTCTCCTGAATCGTTACACTTGAAAGGCTAGTTCCGAACGAACGAAACGGTGCAAGGTGAAAGTAGAATGATAAAAGAAGCATTCGCCGAACGCAGAAAGAAAATTACCCGTTGAAATAAACGAGTGGCATGGTGTAACGTGGCCAAGAAGAAGATGCTCGCGTCGTTGGGACATAATATCGTGTGCAGACACCAATGTTCATTAACGAGCTGTTCACTAACCTAATTTTTAACGTTGACCGTATTTTTCGATTAACTATATGCCGTGAATGTAACTACGAAAAATAAAACACTGCATTGTCTGCAATCTCATCGCCGTGTTAAATCGTTTCATAGAAAACAATCGAGGGACGTCGTGCGAATAAATTGTTTACAATGGCTGTGCCTAACAAGTGGGAGAATGCCTGCAGATTGTGCTCAGAAGAGAAGAATGAAATGCTGTCTATCTTTGGTAAAGAAGGGGTGCAGCGTAAAGTGGCGCAAAAGTTACGTGCCTGCTTGCCAGTCCTGTTGTATAAGACCGATCCACTGCCCAAGCAGATATGTCAGTTCTGCGCTGCACGTTTGGATGATGTTTACGAGTTCAGGGAGTACTGTTTGCACGTTTACAAGAGCATGCACGTAAAGCTATTAGCTTATAAGAACATTGAGCCTGTTCAGATTTATTTAGAAGCAATGAAGAACTCGCCGGATCCTTGTCAAGTATACGATTTGTTGAAATAGATTGTATCAGATCGTTTGTTATATGTTTTCTATATAAAAGACATTATAACTTTTTAGGCCCAACTATGGAGGGAGAAGGCTAGAGCACCGCCACCTTTAGTACCTTTGCCAATGTCACTGCCAGTTGAGAGTCCATTGACACCGATAGATATTAGTCAAGAACAGCAGAATAGTTTTAACGAATCATTACCTGAATTACCATGCGAAGTAGAGATTAAAGAAATGGCTATGGAGCCCCTATTAGGAACAGGTGTTAATGTATACGAACATTTAAATAGAAATAGCATAGAAAACGAGCTATTTAATACGCCAAATATGGTTTTGAAACGTAACCCGAGTCCACTAAAGGGGGAAAGCAATGAATCGAGAGAAGAAGTCCAAGCAAGGAAGGAAGAAAAGAGGACAAGTATTTTAGAGCAAGTATTGACAGGTAATTTGACTGTGAACGACAGGAAAGATTTGAACACTAAAGAAAAGCTTTCTTCTAAATGGTGGTGTGCTCCATGCAATAGTTATTACAAGTAAGTTGTAGCTTATTAATTATGCTATAATGTATAATCTGTGATAACTTTGTAATCTGTGATAACATAATTTCAGGACAAAGGAGGGCTTAATGAAACATATGCAGTTACACTGTCCAAGAAAGTACAACTGCAGAAAATGTTCTGCATGCTTTGAACTAGTAGAAGACTTAGCTAAACACGAAGCTACGAACCACCTGAAAGTAACACTAGACTTTGATACAAGTGTTATAGATTGTGACCAATGTGATAGACAATTTGTGAGCTGGGAAATGCTGAAGAAACACAGATTTAGTGATCATTTGACTGAAACAAGTGAAATTGGGACCAATACATGGTGCTCCTTATGCAATAGGTTATAATACATTTTCTACTCTGTATCATTACATTAACAAATTGTTTGATCCAATTTCTCATACATATTAAATCATTTCTCACTTCCTCGTAGATTTTTCTCAAACATAGAAAGTTATCACAGCCACACTCAATTACACGAAAGCAGTAATTACATAAATACGCCCCAACTGGCAGAACAACAATCTGTTACAATTCTCAGAAATGATGAGCCCTTAAAAGAAGTGAAACGGGAACAGGTTTCAGAAGGTTCTAAATCACTAACATGTCCAACTTGCGGAAAGGTGACTAATTTTCACAATTATAATTTTATTTGTAATTACGATTTGTGTAAAAATAAAAATAGTTACATTTTTTTATTTATATTTTGTAACTTTTATATTCGTTTGTTACGTTACAGATCTGTACTCAACAAAGTGCGTTATCGAATCATATGCGCACTCACGAACCAAAAAGACATAAGTGTGATATATGTGGACGATCTTTTGGACTTTTTATACGATTAGCAGCACATAGAATGAGCGAACATAGTGATCAACCTGCAATGTCACCTGTAATGGCCAGCGTTGAACAAGAAGAAGCGTTAAATGCAGAGAGGGAAGCTAGAGAAGCGAGAGAAGCTAGAAGTCGGACAGCAAGAAGCAGAACATATTCAGAGGTATAATTGTATCACTTCGTTTGAATGCTACTTAAAAATGAGATCTTTGGAATTTAAAGATAACATTTTTATTAATGTAATTTGCAGATGATAGAAAGAGAAGATATTCCAAATCACGAAGAACCACCTATGAAAAGAAGTGTTCCTTTAACTACCAATGCATTTAAAAATGTGGCAAGATGTGGTATATGTCTACAGTGGTTCAGTGATCACACTACGATGTTAACGCATTTACAAACACATTCAGACAACTATACATGTAAAAATTTTACCTGCCATATATGTAAAAAATCATTCAAAGAAAAATGGCAATTGTTTAGGCACGAGGTATTTTTTTTAACATTTCTTGCAATAATATTACATTTTATTAGAAAACTTTTTAAATACTGCTCTCGTTTGATAATAGATGTCTCATAAACGAAACGAGTCCGCATCAGTGTACATATGCACAGTATGTAATAAATCGTTCACAGACAAAAATGCTTTTAAATCGCATCAGAAAACACACGTGGTCGACAAAACATATCACTGTCCGAAGTGTAATAAAATATTTTTCAAAGAGGTATCACTATTAATGCATCAATGCACGCCGGGAGCTGTGCTTGGTAAAAAAGGCGTCTCATCTAAATCCTCGCAAAAGCCGGCATCTTTAAGTAACAGCAAAAGGTATAAATGTTCCAAATGTGACGCGTCTTTCAATAGTTTTCAATCGAAGAATTCTCATATGCGAGTGCACATGGAAAGTTCGCATACGACGGTGAGTACCTCGAGCAGGGAAAATTGTGCAAGCGTGTCAAATCACTTGGGCCATTACCTTTGATTTTATTCACACAGGTGCGACAAGATGATTTCGACGCGAAGTCGGAGGACGAGGCTATGCCAAAATTAATTCCTGAAACGTCATTAGGATATCCAATTCCTCCTATTGAGCCGAAGGTAGAAATAAATGAAGAAAGTGCACCAGCTCCAGTTAAAAGAACCTTAATCAGAACAACGGGAGGGTAAACGAATTTACTTTAACAAATATTACCCAGTGAATCCAGTGAAGGATTTATAATAAAATTTTAATATGTGTTATTATTTTGTTTTTTTAGATATCGTTGCGGAGTGTGTCAATCTCCGTTTGTTTTGCGCGAGTTAGCTGTAGCACACTTAAGATCCGCACACCCTTTGATGCCGTATCAATGTCCTTATTGTAAGAAACGATTTACGACACAGTATACATTCACACATCATATTAAAACGGATCATCCTGACGAGCACGAGAATTGAATTGCACAAATTACAATTAGCTTTAACATGCCAAACGGTTGACTTGTAACATAAACAATGCCTTTTAACATGGGGTAACACACTTTCTTTAGTAAAGTATACATGTATATGTATACAATAACAGTTATCGGTTTTATGCTGAAACTGCATCATTTGATAATCCGGCACACTAGTTCCTGAACAAATAATTGGCCTTGAAATAAAGTTTTGTAGTTCTATTTCGTGAAAAAAAGCGAACAAAAAGATATACATATATGATATATTCATACATAAATATAAATTGTGTTGAACAGCAGATAGTTTTTAATAAAAAAATAAGTATCATTTATTATAGGAGACTGGAATAGAACTAGTACTTATACTGAATCGTGCCTGTTTGATTACTGTGTCATAATGCTACATGAACTTTTTAGTCAAGTTGGTTTACAGATACCGAAGAGACGTAATATCGTATTCTATATGCCGTTAGGGATAGTTTAATGGAACCACGTGAATAAGTTATCGGTTATTATTCGTTGATGTCGACGAACATTCCTCCTTTTTTCTTTTTCTTATGCAGTATGAAGAATTTGTTAAGAGAATTCATTAATTGTTTTTTATATCTACTTTGACTTCTTGGTCAATCACAAAGTAACTGCTGAAGACAAACGTATCGTTACTGTAAATAATCACCATTGTTTTATTTTATATATATATATATATACATATATATATATAATATTTACAATAAAATCACTACCAAGAAAAAGCTTTGTACGCTTATTAAATAAACTTTTATTATAGAACACAGTTCTCTGTTGTAAAGCTAAATAATATATATCTTTGATATTAAAATAAATATATGTATATCATACACAGTATGTTTGTTTCCCAAATTCCTTATTAAGTTTAAAAATGCATTGTTTACCAAACTATCTTTATCTCTTGGTAAAGTTGTGAGTGACACGAAAATGATATGGTATTCCCGGATCTCCAGGAATTCGGACCAAAGAAATACATTGGCTGATTTGTCTATTCATAGACGAGATACAGTAGGAGTGATGTGAAATGTGAATACTGGCTCACAAATCCAACATTGATTTGAGCGTCCTCTGCTCCAGAAAAGTGTTCCGTTGAAGAACTATTATGTATTAAAGTAGAATTGAGGATAGGAGTCTTCCATAGCTTTTTCATTTTGATTATGAAACACCAATTTTTCGTCAGGTTTAAAAAAAAGGTTGATTCGTGTTTTTATTTATAAAATAAAGTTAATACTTTATTCACTTTTACTCTCGATTCACTTTTACTTCCTTCCATCCCTTCTTGCTCCACTGCACCCCATTCTGTAGGTGACTACCCAATTCATTATTTAAATTGTTTTCTTAATATTTCTGCCCCTTTTATTTGGTACATCATAGTAGGCCTGGCTAAAAGTCGGTCAGATAATGTAGAAGGCCAATAGGTATAAAGGTAACGACTGGTAACTTAGATCCTCGGATATAGTTCACTACGGTTCACTACCAACCAGCAAACATTAAGTGAGCATTACTGCCTACTGTAGTTATTTATGTGGAGATAATCTTAGGTTCTTATTGCAATTACTTTTGAATTCTCGTTTCAATTTTTGTATCTGTTTGTAGCTGTAAATATTATATATTATTTAATATCGTACTTCTTATGTAGATTCTCCTGCTTTCTGATGCTCTAGAGATAATTTTTATGATATACAACAAGAAGCCTTCTTTTTTATAAATGAAATACTCATGTATATGTTAGCGTCAGCGTATTTTTAAAGAAAGGAATATGGCTGGATTGGTGGAATAGTATTCATTCAGGGTATAATTTATATTAGGGTCTTAGTTTATGGGCGTTCGGTGAGGTTGTTGTGAGAATGTGCAATCTGGGCGACAGACGATGGCTGGTGGCTCGTCGCCACTCAGCTATCGGATGTCCTAGGATTGACTAATTTATGGCAGGTCTGGAGTTTGTATGAATGAGTCCAAACATCCTGTTGGCAGGCGATGGCTGTTGACTACATTGGGTCTTTCGGTTATCGAGTGTCGAAGGGTGTACTGTTTAAAAAGGAGAGAGAATGGTCGGAATGGACAAGCGGCCCGACGCCGTATTGTTAATGAATAAGGACTCTGTTCCTCTAGGATCTGGCCACGGAGTGGGGAAGGCAATGCCTTCTGGTAAGAGGACTGTGATGAACCCCATGGCACTTACCCCAGAACCTTGGAGCTTTACAGTCGCCTTTTTACTCGGTTGATTGAGAATATAAAATAAAATCTAACATATATATTTAAATTAACAAATTAATTCAAGCATATCTGTAAAGGCACAGACGAGATATAGGAATAGACAAGACATCTTACGGATTTTCGCGGCCCAACGTGACTGACATACAAATTCAAAAAAAACCACGCTGATTCGAGCATTCTATGCACAAGGACAGTGATCACTTGAAGAACTATTATTTACCGATGTAGTGTTAGGGGCAGGGTTCATTCGATTGTACGAATATATGTAAATGCTTTGGGGTGGATCAGGAAAACTATTTCTGGGGCAACGTTTCGGTAGAAAAATTGAGCTACGGTGCCTGCTCGCGCGATGCACTTTGGTTCCGCTCGAGTTGAGTCGAAATCAAATCGCGATGCATCGAGGCGATGAAATTGACAGTGAAATGCGTGTCACGTCAAGCGTCCGACCTGTGCTGTGTCCTGCTTTCATTGCGCGGTAAAGAACAAAAGAATTCTTTACCGGGGATCGTTGGACCAGCTAAAAGTTGGTCAGAAATAGTAAAACTCCAGTAGGTACAACCCTGGGATCGTAGGTTCAGCTAACACTTAGAACCCGTAGAAGTCCAGTCGGCACAACCCTACAGTCGTAGGTCCGGGCTAAAAGTTGATCAGATACAATAGAAGTCCAGCAGGTATGACCCTGGGATAGTAGTTTAACGGGAATAGCAAATACCACCGAGCGCAGCCGACGCGGCGGCGCGTTGCGGAGTGGGGTCGGCCATCACGTGGCGCGCGGCCCTTCAGTCACGATTGAAGCGTTGCAGCGTAGGGTTATCTATGCAGTTGAAGGCTAGCGACATACATCACTCTATAACACAGTAGCACTTCGGGCTTTACTATCGTGTACGCTTGATTGTTAGCATTTATTAATTAATACGCGTTTAATTAACAATCGTTCTACTATAGCAGTACATATAACAGTACATTAAACTTTAATGATTAAAATCTGTCTTGAGTCTCCTTTGCTGGACGAATGACCGATTACAGCTTATAGCTGTAATTTGTGTCTACTGATCATTGATGTAGCTGGTCTGCAAGTCGATCTAATGACATTTGTTTATAATTTCTTTAAACAAATTCAATTATCTCGGCTTCTACTGAGGCGATTTTAATCAACGACGTCTCAAATTGTAGCCGTTGATTCGAGGAACAATCTCTTTGTAGTTTAGAATTCCTCCTGCCTGTAGTAATTGTCAGACAAACACTTGAATTGTTTATAATAATTGAACCGCTTATGGAATACGCTTGAAACTACGCGGGTATTTGCCATATTTTGCAGTTCCTGCTATGGTATCGCCATTTATACAGAATCCTTAACACTACTCGCGATTTTATTTACCCTAAGTGTTGATATGGCCGAGGCCCGAGTAGTTTCATTGATATTTATATAGATGGCTATAGTAATGAGTTTAGATAAAGCAGAAATGTAGATAGTTTCGAACACTTGGATATAGATGGCAGAACAAAAGCCCACTTTGCGTGTAGGTAAGACAGGGATACGAGTGCGACGTAAATTCAAGCACTTCTTTATAAATAGTGGTATAAATCGTTTCGTACTCTCATTTACATGTTAATAAAGTGTTAGCAAACGCAGTGTTACACTCTATACATTAATATTAATATGTAATATGGTAACATTGTAAGTTCCACTGTTCGTTTTATTCTGCAACAATCAAGCTCTTTAGCAAAGATGAATACAATTGTGAATATTTTTCCCTTTATAGACATTTTCCACCATGTAATACATACATACTAATAGTAGTCCACTTACCATGTCCTGTATCTTAGACATCTCTCTCTGTTTCTCTACATTCTCGTACCAGATGTCCTACAGTTCCAAATTTGTTTTGGATCAGGTAAAACCTTTTACCTGAGATTTAACTTATCTCCCAATATTTGTTCAGTTTCTCATTGCTTCCACATTCTGTACACAACATTGCTGACTATCCCTTCGCCCTGGCTTATCGAGGCACTCTTATAGTGTTGCTGTTCTAATATATTTAAATCATTCATTATGTTTTGCTTGTTTTGAATCTATGTCTTGCTCCCACTCTTGCATTTCATAATCTCTTCTCTGAAAGTGCTCCGTTTCTTTCTTTAATTGCATTCTCATCAAAGTTACTCTTGTCAGACTAATTCTACTCCTCAAATAAACCTATCTTTCTCTTATAATTCTAGTTTGCCCCTCCTTCCTTTGTTTTTCCTCTAAACATCCCTTCATACTAATATATTTTTTGTGTGTGTAGGTTTACGCAGCCAAAGAATAAGGAGCATTGACCGGCACTTCTCATTGTGCATAAAAGCATGAAAGAATAAAGAACAACCCTTGCCACATACTTTAGTTATAGTAAACTGTTTTATAAGAATAGTTTGTAACTATTAGCTCATACGATTAATTTAGAACAATTGTGTAATTAACTGTTATGTATATCTAGTATACATTTTATTTTATATTCTCTTTATTCAGTAGATCTTGTATAAACTTTAATATTACTGTTACTACAAGTCCTACTAAATGTGTTAAATATAAAATTCAAAATACAATAAATACTTTGGGCTTTACATATGTACAAGTTACACAATTGTTGTAATTTAAAATACGCTTCAGCAAATAAAGTACGTAAATTTTGATATAAGTTTTATCTGTAAGATATATTGTAAATTAACTTGAAAGAATAGTTCATAAGTATTAGTTTGTAAATTTGGAGTACCGCATTTTTGTAACTTGTATCTCCATTAATTAATTTGAATAAATCTTGAATGAAATGAATTCTACGCCCCTCTTTATTTTAACACCTTAACTATCCTTGAAAAGACCTAATTCTAATTCCTTAAACAAGTACTACCGTGCAGGAACTTTAAATGCAAAGTTCACAAGTGGAGAACTTGTAAAAATAGACCTCAACATTGCTAAACATATACATAAAGCGCCTCACCAAAATTCAACCAGGATGCAAAGAAATGCCTAGCGAAAATGAAATAGGGTTGCAAAGAAATGCCTAGCGAAAATGAAACAGGGTTGCAAAGAAATGCCTAGCGAAAATGAAATAGGGTTGCAAACAACGCTTCGCGAAAAAGCAACAAAGTTGCAAACAACGCCTCGTGAAAACGCAACAAAGTTGCAAAGTTCTCGAGAAAACGCAACAAAGCTGCAAAATTCTCGAAACAAATTTGCAACAATGTTGCGCTAAAAATTTTTGGAACAAAGTTGAAAATTGATCTCTGCGAAAATGCAACAAAGTTGCAGAAGTCTTGAAAAATTTTGCAACTTTGTTGCGATTTCGCGAGGCGCTGTTTGCAACATTGTTGCAAAATTTTTCAAGACTTTTGCAAATTTGTTGCGATTTCGCAGAGATCAATTTGCAACCTTGTTGCAAAATTTTTAGCGCAACATTGTTGCAAATTTGTTTCGAGAATTTTGCAACTTTGTTGCGTTTTCTCGAGAACTTTGCAACTTTGTTGCGTTTTCACGAGGCGTTGTTTGCAACTTTGTTGCTTTTTCGCGAAGCGTTATTTGCAACTTTGTTGTTTTTTCGTAGGGTTTAGTTAGCAACTTTTGAGCGTTTACTTGGGGCTCAATTTGCAACTTTATTGCGTTTTGTTGGGACTCAATTTGAGACTTGTTTGCGATTTTTTGGGGCTCAATTTGCAACTCGTTTGAGTTTTCTAAGGGCTTTAGGAATAGGAATTGGACGCTAATTATAAAGGAATTATTACGTCTTTATATTTAGTCCTCGTCTTCCTGCTACGGGCTTTAATAACAAATAGGACCACTTTTACAAGTTCTCCGCTTGTGAACTTTACACTGAAAGTTCCTGTACGGTAGTACTTGTTTAAGGAGTTCGGTCTTTTCAAGGATTGTTATCGTGTTAAAATAAAAAGAGAAGTAGAATTTCTTTCATTGAAGATTTATTCAAATTAATTAATGAAGATACAAGTTACAAAAATGTTGCAAATTTAAACTTATAATCTAATACTTATGTCCTATTCTTTTATATCTGTTTACAACACATCTTATAAATAAAACGTACATTGCAAATTTACATAGCTTGTATGTAGATCTATAAAAATAAATTACAGCAATTGTGTAACTTAATTAACTAATATGTAAATTGTTTATTGCATCTTTCATTTTATATTTAGCACATTCAGTAGAACTTGTAATAGTAATGTAAGTAATATTACAGTTTATACAAGATCTACCGAATAATCTGAATAAAAAATAAAATATATATTCCATATACATAACAGTTAATTACACAATTGTTCTAAATTAATCTTATGCGCTAATAGTTACAAACTATTTCTATAAATCCATCTACTGTAACTAAAGTATGTGCCAAGAGAAATTCTTTCTTCTTTCTTCCTTTTGTGCACGATGAGAAGGCCGGCCAATGCTCGTTACTCTTTGCCTGTGAATCCTGCACGCACAAAAAACATATTAGTAACTATGTAGCAGGAAAGAAAAAAATTGTTAAGGGATCTTGGCAAGGCAAGGAAAGAAGGGTCGGCCAAACCAGCTCAATAAGAGAAATAGTATTATTTAAAAGGGAATGGAACAAGTCTGGTAAGAGCGAATTTGACAAGAGCAGAAATATAGGAATTAATGAAGAGACTTAAAAGCAGAGACTATGAAATGCGAAGGCAGGAATGAGACAGAGAATTGGAAGACCCAAGATATAATGAAAGAATTAAGTATAATAAAACGGTGACAGTACTAAAGTACCTGAGTAAAAACGGAACAGCACATAATCATCAATGTAGGTAATGTAGGTAGGATGCGAAAGCATTAAATGATGAAGAAATATTCGGGCAAGGAAAGCTATAAAAGATATGGCTCCAATAGGTGTTAACTAGATTCCACAAGCGGTTCATTTGTTATAAGCAATTTAAATCTTTGTTTGAATATTACGCGGTAACTATAGACAGGAGCTATTCTAAACTAGAAAGAGATTGTTCCTTGAATCAAGAGCTTCAATTTGAGACGTCGTTGATTAAAATCGGCCCAATAGAACGCGAGATAATTGAATTTGTTTAAAGAAATTATAAACAAATGTCAAGAGATCGACTTGCAGACCAGCTACATCAATGATCAGTAGAAGCAAATTAAAGGTAGAAGTCCAAGCTACAGTCTTCCATAGGTGTCAAGAATATTCCATGAGCGGTACATTTGTTATAAACAATATAAATCTTTGTTTGAAAATTACTCGGAAAGTATACACGGGAGCCAGTCGAAACTAAAAAGAGATTGTTCCTTGAATCAAGGGCTACAATTTGAGACGTGGTTGATTAAAATCGCCTCAGTAGAAGCCGAGAGAATTCAATTTGTTTAAAGAAATTCATTTATAAACATTCAGGTTTAATTAATATCTTGTACGGAAAAAGGGAATTTATTGATATCTTTATACGCTAAATGACTAATATGGTTATGGAATAATTGTATTATTCGATAGTTCCAACATATTGACAAGGTAAGTAAATACCTTTACTTTATATACAATCAAAGTAGCAAAGAGAAGAAATATTACATTCTTACTAACAGCAATTATTATGCATTTTATTATAACTGTGCACTAATTGCAATTGACAAATAAACGAAGTCGAAGGGTATTCGTTTTCTCCACTACAAAATAATGCACGTATATTACTGGACGTTACTTTATATTCATTTAATAATTAGTAACTATTTAAATATTCGTTTCATACGTACTCAATGAAAGACTCTTTTAAAATGATATATAGCTATATATTTTATGCTAATTATGATCTCCCTTAAAATTGTGAAGCTATTTAGAAACGCGTTATACAAGAAGACCTATCCTCATATAATATAAAACAGTAAAGAAGTTACTACTCATGAATATATTTCCATTTACCCATGGTCACAGGGCTTGCAAGAAAAATCTACGTAATTACAACCAGTCAACCGTGTCGTTTCGGACCTTTCGTCCTGCGAAATGATTGAGTGACCCGAGGAACTTTAAAGCATGCCACTCACCAGTTGCAGACTCACGAGGGGTGCGAGCGTGCTCGTTGCTATCGAAAGCAAAGAAGCTGCTGAAACATTAAAAAAAACAGAAAACATTAAAATCTTTGTATTTTCAGTACTTTTCTAATGTGTTAAAGATCAATGATTGTTGCAATACAAGATTAAAGAAATACGGAGATATTTACTTGTAAAGTTGATAGATGAAAGCCCGAACTCGCTGAACAGGACACTGACTCTAATGGAACACTTATGATTGATAAACCAAGTGATTTTCATCTCGCGAGAATATTAATTCGCAGCAAACACTGACTCTAATTCCGCGCCTCCTTAATGTTATTTATGTTTAATTATTATTAAAAGCGGTCGTGCTCACAAAATAATAAAAAGAACTTTGACGGAGCAAGCACTGAGTCTACCAATAGCATTGCGCGCGGTCGTCAAAATTTTCTGAAAGAAAACCTGTACAAGTTACTAAATGAGGAGAGGACGTTTTTATTAGGGTATGGCAACAAGTACGTAACTATGCGTGTAATCCTGCACTAGGTCACAGAGATAATGAAAGTGTTTGTTAGAAACAATTAGTGAAGCTACAATAGGAATCGCGACCGAAATGAAGCGGAACATGAACGTATTTCAATTTTTCGTTTAGAATTAATGAAATTTACTGACTGTAGTTTCAATTTAGAATGGTATATTGTAAATTCCATTTGAAATGTTTTAATTATTTAGTGAACACGGATACAGGAATTGAGAAAAGTAACTATTGAAATTTATTTACAATAATGAATGTGTTCAATAACTATTAATTTGTTCTCATTTCACCTTATTACTACTACATGCCAAATGGAATCAAACTATGGATTATCATTTAATACGGACCACGTATTGTAAAATAGATATCAATTATACATCACCCACCACTTCAGATAACAAGAAATATACATCAACCTTAGAGATAATACGTTAAATGTTACCAGTCCTTGATCAAAGGTCGTCGGACTAATTGTATCTCGATTCTCTATTCCTGCAGCCTCAATATATTAATCTCTACCAACCAATCATCTTTACTTTATATAGTAAATATAGTTTACATAGTAAATATAGTTTATGTAGAGAATATAGTTTATATAGTAAATATACTTATATTTATATTCCTGCGACAAAAAGAAAAGCAACGTGATAAACCTGTGGTGAAATTATAATTGAATTCGAAGTCGGGATAAGAATAATAATAATAATAAAATAAACGCAACCTGAATACCTCATCGAATCCGAATAATCGCGCAATAAAATATAATTAACGCGATATTACAATAAACGACTAGTTACTCGCGTATCAAAGAACCGATGCTACCGGTAGAAGGCGCGTTCATCCTCAACCGGTTGACCGGTCAAGTGTCCAGCAAAAGAGACTTGAGAAAGACTTTAATGTACTGCCGCAATAGTAAAGCGATTGTTAAATAAACGTGTATTAATTAATAGAAGCTAATATTCATGTGTATGCGGCGGTGATATGCATCGTAGGGCGATGTACGTCGCCAACCTTCGACAACGTAAATGACGCTCCGCGCCGTGAACCATCTCCACTCCGCGACGCTACGTCGCGTCGGTAGCGCTCGGCTGTGTTCGCAATTTCCGAGAACCTTTGAATGCTCCGACCGCGGCAGTGCTTTGATTTCCAAGAAATTGCACTAATCTATATATCTTGTCTGTGGAAATTACTTCCCTAATCCCCCCCATTGCATCCACATATATTCATGCAATTGCATGACTCCTGTGCCCAACACTACTTCAGTAAATAATAGTGCTTCAACTGATCACTGTCCATGGGCAGAGGACGCTCGTATTTCATAGTCGGTATTGCAGTCACGTTGGTCCACGATAGTCCATAAGGTGATTTGTCTATTCCTATGTCTCGTCTGTGCTGTGGCATTATACCCCATTGCCAGGGTTAGATCACGACGACACCTGTAACGCGTAACATTTAAGTGAATCCGCTCCTCTGCGTTCTTTATCGCGAGACGAAATTATTCTTTTAAATATAATTAACGATAGTCCAGAATCTTTGATTATTTACAGATTATTCGAAACACTTTCTCGTTCTTTTCAAATTGATTTGCATCTCATCAGCGAGTCGTTACATGTGGTAAATACTATATAGCGCGAAAAATTAATGAAAATATTGAATATATACGAATATATATTGTACAATATATTTGATTGATAAATTCAGTAAAGTCCGTATTTTATCGTTTGCAGGGCAACCGATAACGACGCAAGTTTAGTGAAACGAGGCAACTCATAAAGTACAACAATTGTCTCAATTTATGCAGTATAAGGTAAACAAGTTCATTTATAATTACAAGTATAATAAAAAGTTCATTATGCAACGGAATTACTAATTCAGACATCCAACGATTTAATATTTCATTGCATTCGTTGTAAAGAAGGGGGTGCTAAAAAATTTGATATTAATGTTGAAACTTCATTACAATTATCGTGCAATGAAATTAACAAATTTTAAGAATCAAATCGATTAACGATGTTTCAAAATGTCCATCCAGTTTCCTTCTAGAATCAAAGGATGTATGTATTTGTATTCGATTAATGTTACAATGTCGTATATTTTTTATTTAATTAACGAGTGACGCGCGCACAGTTTCAGTTTCTTAGTACGTCAATCGGGCACGGTATTTTTTTCTGTATAAAAAGACAGATGATAACGGCATACAGATGTGATGACGTATATTGCGTGTCGCTATATGTATAGCACAGCAGTGTGCAAATATCTATAAAGCATGTACAGGTATCAATAGCTTCGGTACACGTGAGCGCGAAGCACGTGTATCCAGCGGTCAATAGCGCGCAGGGACGTCATGCGCGTTGAAAGCACAGGCCAGGTAGAATGTAAGTAGATGTAATATCCAATGGTTGTGTTGTCCATTTTCGTATCGTCCCCAACATTTCCGAAACGATAGAGAATAAGATTAGAATGTTAATGGCGACAGGAATTGAAATTAAATACCGTGGACGATATGTCGCAGACTGGATGTGCTCCAATAGTATGGTCTCGCCTATAGATATTTATCCTGAAATCAAAATATAAAACTTTGAATATACATTAAAAAGTAATAACCGTGCAGTCAGTTGCACGTAATTAATTGTGATTGCGTTGTAATGAATAATTATGAATTTATAACTAAGTAGCTGAAAAGATCGAGCAACTTGTTCGAAAATTCTACTAATTGTTAGGAATTTCTTGTCACAAACAGACGAAATGTCTTGTGCAAATGAAACAAAGCAAGATCGTTTTCGGCCATTCACTCACAGTCACTCACAATCACTCGGTATTTCAAAGCACATCGCAAAACTTTCATAAGATCGTTCATGCTAGAATATTATGGGAATACGTGTTTCGTATTGGGTCCAGACCGGTCTATAGGAACCGGTAGTAGAAAATAGTCGTTTGCAGAATTTTTTCGCATATCGATTCCTAACGTGTTACACGTGATATAAGCTCTTCCACATAACGAATTTCTACAGTAGAGTAGGTCCGACTACATATTGGGAGGCAATTCGCATGATTTTAAAGGGGGATGCATAATACGTATAACACAATGTTGAAGTTCAATGAGTACGCACTCCATAAAATATCGCCACAAGAAAAATTATAATCAAAAGAAAACAGGATTTAACGTCGCTTTAAGGGAATGATTTATTGGTTTAAAAGCGATGAAGCGTTCTGGATGAGTTTATTGCATACAAGAACAATTAGCTCTGCCAGTTGACGACAATGTACAATAACCATACGCAGAGCCGTTCCTGACGTGTGTGCAGAAGGTGCCCCTGCACCTGTGCAGCGAAACCTAGGGGCGGCTGCAGACTGTTTAGTAGTTTAGTATATGTAAAATTCTGCCTAACATTAAATCAATATGGGTGGCGATATTGTTTTTGCACCTGGGCAACCAATAAACCAGGAACAGCCCTGACCATACGCGTATTTGTTTCAGGTAACTGTCTGACGGACAACTGAATTAGATGCTGGTGGCTTGCCACTGCAAAAATAAATGGGTTTCACTTCCAGGGAACATAATTCTCCTCCGCAAAGAACTTTCGATCCATCTGTCCGTTTGTGTCTTAGCGCGATTTGCGTTCACGTGCAAATCACCGTATTGGAGGAACGTAAAATTCAGTCTCAACCGAGATAATAGGTAATGTTCCGAACTTTATTATCGTAATTTTGATGTATTGTGTCCTAACGTTGCGCCCCTTGCAGTATTTCTGAATGCTAAATAGGATTATATCTCGAAGGCTTAAGCTGTGTAAAAACAATTATTATTCAATTTTATATTACTCTTGATTTAATGCGGTGCAAATGGGGAACGTATAGGATAAGGCTAAATTGTAATATCATTCAAGCCGCGTGTACCTGGAAACGGGAGATGCATCGCGGAGTGCAATAATTATTTACTTCGTATATTTCTATGGTATTGAAAATTTTTCTCATACAAATACAATATAATGTGCACGGTGGAATAAAACGTGTAAGTTTATTTTAAAGTTAAAAAAAAAGTGAAACTTAATATTATATTACATTATATTATATTAATAATGTGCGCATAATTAACTGGAGCTCATGCATTCGAAATTAGTGAACGTTTTGAACGTGATATTAATTGTTCTGATTAACGAAAAATACAGAATGTGTATACATTTATGTATATGTAGATGTGCAACTAATATCTATTCAAGACCTACTGCATTGTGCATCAGCATGATTATCATTTACTATTGGGATCTTTATTTACATTGTCGACCGTTATTTGATATATTGTGTATTTGAAAGAATCAGATTTAATTAAAACAAAAAAAATATCGTGATTAGTTTTTACGTTGAACCAATTTGCTGGATGGTTTAAAACCGCGACAACTAGAGCCAGTCAAATGTTTCTCAAACGATGTTTAATTAGTTTGCAGTTTATATCAATTTCCTTTCTCTTCGTGATACACGTGAGTTGCAAAGGAACACACGTGAATGGTCTACTGGGAACCCACGACAGGCGTCGCAAATCCATGACCTCGTTTTGTCGATTACAGACGTTTCATTAAACGCGTGAGACGTTAAACATTTAAGGGTATACGCATCACGATGTTTATAATTGTAATTTATACAATTATACGCGAATTCATTGTTATATCCATATTTTCTTTGAATTAAAGTATCTGAATTGGCAATGTTTTTTTTCATTCTTTTTCTTTAAAATTTTTCAATATTATTTACCTGTGAGTGGTACGATTGCCTAATTTAAAAAATCACTACTACATTTCTGTGACTATACCGGATTGATTGATAATACATTTATATATTATTCGCTCTAATTACACACTGACTAATTAAAAACAGTGCAATGACCATACAATCTACAATAGTGTTTACACACAGAATATTTTCAACTTTAAGCTCCACTGACGTTTATATACTACCCCGTACCCATGAATTATTCAAATTCATTACCGCAAACATAATAGCCATAATTAATTAAACAAAATAAAACTTCTGGGAAACAACTTTACCCTCTTGGACAGTCCTCTGCACATTTATATTAAATTCATGTTTCCTTTTTTAAATTTTAACGATAGTGCCCTCGCCATATTAACAGAAAATCTAATTTAATCGAAAAAAGAGGGGATTGGGAATATGCGGAAAATAACGTTCTCCATTCGTCCCATGCACACAATCCACGTGATCGCCGAACGCAAGCACGTGAATAGCCTACTGACGGCTGAGGAACGTTTTACTTTATTCCATGACCGCTTTCTATGGGCAGCGATCCTTTTACCAGACCCAAAGTATGTACTATCCACTACCCTTTCCAAGCTGCAACGATGCACGTTTAGCTAGCACGTGCATGTCCTAGTCACCAGGTACACCGCGGTTCCAATTCGACCAATGTTACCGGTTGCACAATGATTAGAACAGCCTTTCCAATCGTCCTTTCGCTTTTTCTCGCCACCTTCTTCGGCGAAGGCCGTGTCCACGATCTCCCCGCAATCTTTTGAATGCAGGGTTCTTGCGTTCCAACCGACTTTGCGCCACGATTAATCGGGAGTACCTGAAGAGGTGTAGTCGCGTCGAGTCTGTTGAGTTGACTTGCTTGCTTTAACCGGGTAAATGTTCGAGATGGAAATGATTAATTAAGTGGAAGTAAGAGTTAAGAGGGTATTAATGAAGTGGAGGTTTGTGTTTGGATAGGATTGAACGATTTGCGTTTGGTATTTCCTGCTTTGTGGAGATTCGACTGGGATCTCAAAGTTCAATGACACTTTGAAAATTTTGGATATCGGTGTCGACATAATCAGCGGTGCAATTGTAATTTAGAAGTTTGATAATGGAATTAAGGAACAGAAGGGGACATCGTATATGTTGGTGGTGAAATTACAATGGTTTAATTAAAATTGTAGAAATTAATTTCTCGCGCGGACGTCAATTTAAACGGTACTTATAGTTTTGTAGAATTTTGTAAAATTTCGTTGGTCGAGAGGTGCCATTTTTTGAAGTTCGCGAGAGCTTTAAATCTGTTTCCTATTATTGATAATTGTAGACGTAGATTGCTTGATTCGATTTTACAGTTACGAAATTTATTGTCGCCTCAAATTTTGTCCGACAGAAATTTTTATAGTTTCTATTATACAATGTCTATTGGTAGATGCTGGCACTAATGAGCACTGCAAAGTCCGCTGTTTTGGTGGTCGACAATGATAAGTTTAAGACCATAATGAAGATATCGAATGCAGATCCGAACGAGCAGAGGAAGGATCGTTCGGAGGGTGACGATGAGTCTTCGAAGACCTTACAACTCTTACGAATCAAAGGGTCTCCACGGTTATTATCTGAAGGTTCGATTTACTTATGATTGTATAAAATAATGCCAGACGATTATTTTAATAATTATATTTCAATAATACGATATTGATAATACTTCGAAACTGTTGTTCCCAAATAGTTTATTATACAATTTAGAAAACACATGTACCTATAAAATGAAATCACTTTACAGGCATCCAGGCATTGGTTAATTATTGTCGATACCTGCAAGAATTATCATTATCCTATTCATTTCTAAGCGATGAATTACTATTAGCCCTGAGCTCCGACGAACAGGTGCAACTGGAGACCCTGCGATTGGAAGTGCATCCTGAAACAAAACCTCTTCCAAGAGTCAGCGATAAAGCTTGGTTTACCTTCTCCAGCCATTTGCCAAATATAAATCTTGTGTTGTGAGTGAACTCTATTTAAATATTAACTTTAAACTCCAGTACCTACTAATTTCATAACAGTAAATAATAATTCAATTTCCTAATCATATTTAGATGAACTAAAGTATCTTGTTGTACCTCGTAATGCTAGCCTTTTTGCTAATATAAAAATACGTTCATCTAAATTATATTAGATTAAGAATATTGAGTTGTATTTGTTTCTTTAATGTGGAAAAATTATCTCGAATGCTATATTCTTTCATTGGATAACAATAATATATTTCACTTTTAACAACAAATTAGATTGTCCTATATGACGAACGAAGGCGATCAAAGTCCACTGTTCGCGCCGTACGTTCCTCTAACACACTTATACTTTGGAGAAGCACCATCGGAAGCAACCGTGTCATGTATTGGCTATCAGTGTCCCCGGTTAGTTGAACTGGTTATTGCTGCTTATGGACCCGGTTCGCTAGATCAGGCACTACTCTCTGTCGCTCGAGGATGTCCACGTTTAAGCGCTGTTGGTTTGGGTGATTGTGAAATCACGTACGTGCTATATTAATATTGTATTTCTTTATTTTTTAGGAAATAACGGCTGCAGAATTGATAAAACATGAATTTTTAATAAACAACAGTAAAACGGAATTTGGAAGATTTTAATTATTTTTATGCAGCAATTACTTCTATGGAATAATTATTGAAAATATTAATAATAACCAAATTGTCTCGATAATATTTGTAGATAAAACATTAATTTTCACTCAAAGAATAGGTATACTAAATATTGATAATAATTTTTCTTTTGTCCTGTTTAGTTGCTCAGGGCTGTTGGAATTTGTTACACTTTGTGCAACACGTTTGCAAATACTGTACGTTTGGGAAACGTCGATGGTAGAGGATACCGAGCTTGATATCATGAAAGTATCGAAAAACGTCTCGTCACTCCTTGGTCGTACCTGGGTACCTGAATACATACCGCTATGTTGAGACTTGAAGAATAAGGGAAGCAATTTATTACGATGCAAATGCATTTAGTTGCTGGCAATAGTTTGCGCATGTATGAAACATGTGCGGAAGTGATAAAGCACACTTTATTGATATATATATACATATACATGTATATACATATACATATACATATACATATATATGTATATATCTCTCTTTTCTATTTTCTACGTGAAAAAAAGCTGTGTAAAAAAAAAATAACCATATAATTTCAAATCGTAGGCAGTATAATCTATACGCATGTCCTTAGCTTCCAATAATTTTTATGATCGCTCGTTGTAAAAAAAACAGCCTACAGAAGACCAAAATTGTAGGGTACAATTATTTTAGAAAGTTAATACTCATTTTGGTAGAACACGAAGAAATTGTAATACATCGTCTCGCTATATCTCTATTAATTTATGTCCACTCTGTGAATGAATGGTTCAGCGTATTTGATGGATCGGATGTGAATCACGCAAAAAGATGAATGAAAAAATGCCTCGCATTGTAAAAATTGTTCGTGTCTGTTAATACCAAAAATATAAACTTTATTAGATTATAATGATATCTCCTGCTTGTGGTGTATATAAGATAAAATAATACCACCACTTATTTACCAACCGTCGCTCATGATAGATATGTATAATATACAATAATTAATATAGTCTATAATATTGATGTAATACAACAGAGTATGTACATTATTTCTACATTGTAACACAATAAATGATTGGGTATACTTAGTAAATATGATATCTAATAACTTTAACACTTAATATCCTTAATATTTAGATCCTTCTTTTTTTTCATTTATGTGATTACATTTATATGTACGTATATATATTTTTTTACATCTAACGGATGTTATGCTATAGATGCGAGGTGTTCAGTCTTGTATCCCAGCCGATACATCCAATCTCTTGTGTCAGTAAGGCCGATTATGAATCGAATATTCGAACAATTTACGTATTCTTGCTACGTTCACGATAAATCATTGCTAATTGCAAACAAAGATCTGTATCGTTTTTTTTCCTTTTTATACAAATTTTAATACTAGAATACATAATTGTATAAATCGTGTCGAACAAATGTCATTATACTTTTTATGAGCATCGTAATAATTTACTTTTCCACTGGAGGAAGTGGGAATTTTGTTGTAAAATACAATAAAAGTTAAATTACACGACATATTAACAGCGCGGTATGTTTCCTATGTAATTAATTACAAAATGCAGTGAGTACTTATTAGCATTATTTAAGCAACTGATGAGCGATAAGTTTGCATAAAACTAATTTAACGCTTAAAGTAACAGAGCCCTTCGAACACGTTTATCGTACATATTAAAATCGCCGTACGTCTATTAATATCAATATAAATGTTTGAATAAGAAGTATTGCAAAAACCTTAGGAACGCGTAGAAAAATTATTCTAATATAAATGTATGGCTTTTTCTTCTTAGATACTTGTATCATAAATATATGAATTAAAATGGAACTTATTTTGAAAAAGAGAGGGCTCAGATATACGGTAATATATTTCCATGAAATTAAGAGTAAAATATAACATTTGTTATTTTTTTTATTATTACCGCTTCATTATCAATTGTTTTCTCGTTAATTGCAGTGACTTGAAATTTTACTAAACGAACAGTACAATTAAGTCCCATTTAATATAATATGTTGGTATTATTATTAGTATTATATGATAATAAATATAAGACACAAACGGAATTTGTTAAAATAAAATGCAAGTGTTAAAATGTAATTGTTTGTACTGTTCGTATCATTAACGTGCCTTATATATTTCATCGTTTTATAACATAT
Organism: Nomada fucata; assembly: GCA_948146005.1. Classification (NCBI taxonomy): domain Eukaryota; kingdom Metazoa; phylum Arthropoda; class Insecta; order Hymenoptera; family Apidae; genus Nomada; species Nomada fucata. The sequence continues at coordinate 13,043,493 of OX411276.1, forward strand.
TTTAGCACATGCATACGTATACGTATAAACAAATTTATGTAACAAATAATTCAATGCCGATTAATTTCATGTCGAGTAATAATTGAACAATCACACATTGAACGAAACTTAACTTATATATACAGAATAAACTTCTCAGCAATGATCTGTACAGTGCTACTGAATCCTGAACCATGGAAAACTATTTACAGTGATGATTTTCCTCAACAACAGGTTCCATTTATATGCTTGTAACGTCCTACGGGAAAATCTATTTGAACTGATTAGAAATTACATATCGTTCTATACAGATCACAGTATACTGATATTTCAGTTAAAATTTTAAACGAAGTGCTCAGCTGCATACAAAACATGTCTAAAATATCATTAATTATTTTTAGCACCAGATTAGGCATGTTTATCATCCTTTATATCATCTACGTTTGGCAAACTAATAATAATGCTATCGTTACGAAACATTTACGAATAACGGGCTTAACAAAATAGGTCGGCTATTACTCTATATTATTACAAAGGAGTAATCAAACAAATGGACGGGTTGGTTACTTACTCTACGCATAAATTTAAGTGTTTGGATACACACAAAATTGATGCATCTTTAAGAGACGTAACATTTTTGAGCACTGCGACTGCTACCTTTGTTCGTGGGGCCTTTTCATATCGACTATAGTACTCAAACATCTGTTTTCTTCGTAATCATCGTTACGTAATGCGATTGAGAAAAAAAAATTATTTAGGTCTTCATTACGAATTCTTTCACGGTCATCGTGACAATCTTAAGCCCCAAGAACAAAATCAATAATATAATTATTATGATTGCATTGGCGCATAATAGGTTCAACAATAACAAGATTTCTATTACGAAATCGTAATACGTATTGAGAATAATAATTTCCTTTGTTATGATGGATTTCAATATTATTTTTTGCACCTGTCTGTTAGTTTCTTGTTAAGATATGCTTACTGGCGCAAACCAGTCATATCGTTAAAACATTTCAAATACCCGAAATCATCCTGCAGCATAAAGGGTTTTTATTCAATTGATATTGTATGGGACTGTAGTTTTATCTTTACGTGTGTTACTGGCATTCGTACATACCTAAATAAAACAATCAATCCGGCATGTCAATAGATATTATAGGTACGACAGGTTTTGTTAGGTCGGTCTTTTTAACATGCTTTTCATTCTTATCCGAGACCATTGGTTCGGATGGTGGTTGATCTTGCTCACTTCTCGGTTGATACGAAATATTACCGTACTCTTGAAGCAATGGGCACAATCCCAGCAAAAAGTGACAAAAGTCTTTTCTAATTCCAAACCACCCTAAAGTAGAAAAAACAGTATTTAATCATCGATTGTAATATCGAAATGTATTAAATTTGAAGAATATTTAATTACATCTATTTCCGCCTTTCGCGTCAAAAGACATAAAAATTAGTGTTACATGAGATATTAAAAGTGGCATCGCTACTGTAGTATAATTCAGCGAAATATCACCATCCAATTTGTTTGCTAACAGTACCTAAAATCAATTGGAAAATGTAGCTATTAAATGACTTTGAATAAATTCGTTAGCAGCTACCTGTTTTGATTAACACAATAACGCTTACTTGAAATACTAAAATGGGAACTACAAGAAACGTATATGCCACAGCTGAGTTCAAAGACGTCCGCCTTTGTCTTGCATTAATTTGTGAATTTCTAAATAAAACTGCTGCAAATATTATTATATATAGAACCGCAACTAGAGATAAGGATAAAAGAGCCCATAGAGGAGCAAACACCACTTCCCAACTCCATGTTATAAAACCATCCAGCCTTAATGCCAAGAAAATGAATTGCAGTACATTAACTGCGCAAAATAATTCAAGTTCGAATGAACGATCGTGTCGTACGGCCCATATACACACCTAAGAACAAATAAAAACAGTTAGATTGTCTAAATACTAATTTCTATCCTTTCTGTGTACAATGACAAAATTACTTACGGCTATTGACACTATAGAGATGAAGATAAGTGGTATAAATACAAGTATCCAAAGATGCCTTTCAGATTCCAATTTATCACATACTAACAATTCAAACATTAACAAGATCAAATGTAATGCCAGAGTAATCAACATTGCTTTATAATGTACATAAGCATCTCCTTCTAGCCGTGCGTGTGGATGCCTCCACCAAACGTAACTTCCAACAGTGGCACCCAAAATTACCATACTCTTCCAAAACCATATCGGAGTGAATATAGTCCAATAATTCCATTCTATGAAACCATCCAAACGAAGCGCGAATAAAGTTGTAAATACCATCAAACAGGAGTGTACCAAAAATTTGCTAAAATGTAAATAAACAAAAAGATTAGTACTTATTTATATATTCCCTAATCATAAATTCTATTTTAATTTTTATTTTTTTCCATTGAATGACACTATTACATTGTTATACTACGTACTTATAATGCAGAACATAGAATTAAATATCATTTAATGAAATACTGTACATTTTCCGAATGTAAGGAAACATTATTTATTATAATATATATTATTACCTCAAGGCTTGTTAACTGAATTACACAACCCCAAAAAGTATATCTTCCAGAAAATTACGAAATACATGTTTCTAATTGAAAAATAGTTCGAAAAAATACTTATTTCAAGAATTTTCAACAATATGCGGCAAAGGTCAATAAACTTGTTGCAATGGCAAAATGTGCTATATAAAGCGACGATTTCATTAAAATAAGCATATCTGACCCAATTAAAAAATAGTAATACTAGTTCTAAATTAAAAATATCGATAGACGATTGAATTCATTGTCGGGAAAAGGTTTAACCATAAATTGTATAAGAAATTCAACGACAGAAATCTCCGTAGATATAAAATAAGGTTTATTGTCTTGTGCATTTTTGTATATCCGATTGAATACAATATTTTACTCTATCCTACGTAGACATTGAGAATTCGTAGATCAAAGGAAATTCTGTATAATTCGCGTGCAAGGTTCTCTTTTACCTTGGATTAAAGTCCTGAAACAGTGTTTGCAGATTCATGATTATTAGAACAGTATTGTAGGCCAACTATGTACTTGATATACGTCCTCGTGATCACCACCGCGTACAAATACATTCCACTATAAGAATCGCCTTCATTTACCGCAGAATTTATCGCGGAAGAAAACGAACGGTGGGCTTTGCATTTGCGTTCGAGAGGAAAAAAATAAATAAGACCCACCGTGTTACATGCGCGAATTCAAATTGCACTGAAATTAGCCGACGACCAACAGCTGTCGACATGCGATACGTCAAATGTAACTCAACACGAGCAGAAAACTTCGTACATGTACGATAAATGTAATAAACTCTTTCTGAAATTACAGTGTATTAAGCATTTCATTATGCTTGTTCAATATATAATAGTTAATAAAATGAATAACTGTTTCAAATCCATTGGCCATTCTTATTACATACAACATTATAATTAATTTATATAGAGTGGACAAGTAAATATTTTCACGCTGTTCCCGATGCATGTATTCTTATTTTTAGCATTTTTTAAATAAAGTTACTTTTGAAGTTCAATTATTACGTATGCTATGTGTTTCTAAAGATAACTTTAATAGAATTTACAATGTTCTAATATTTTCTATTAGTTGAACATTTGAGAGGAAGAAGTTCATTTATTACTAATCAGCATGTATATTAGGAATTAATACATTATGTAATTTATTCGATAATAAAATGATCTTATATGAAGTATAAGATTAAATTGTTCGTTTTAAATAATATATAATATAAGTTATCGCTTTTAAAGAATTCTTCAAAACGTAAATGTACAACAATGTCAACCAATGTAAGTAGTTCAAGTATGAACCGATAACCAGTAGGTTGCTCTGCAAGTTTCCGCTTGAGGGCTAACGTGTTTCTTTTCGTCTGTAACCTCAACCATGGCGGTGGGTAAAAATAAGGGACTTTCAAAAGGAGGTAAAAAGGGAGTGAAGAAGAAGATGTAAGTAAATTATAATATGTTCTTAATGTACTTTAGACTTTCCTTGTACAGAAAATATAATATTTTCTTGAATGTTACCAAAGATGCTGTGTATTTAAATAGATTCCTTGTAGCTGACATTCGTGTGTCTGCTCATATCGCACATTGAATTTATTAATATTATAGAAATATTTCTAAGTTCGTAGAAAGAGCAGCTTCAGGATAGTATATTCATTTTTTGAATATAATATAAATTATAATTTCGCGATTATAAGGTCGATCTTCGTTTGCACGTATTCGTCCCGTTAACCCGCCGAAAACAATGTTAATATTAAATGAATTATATATATATATATATATATATATATATATGTATATTTGAGATGTAAAATAAATTAGATAATATTAGTTTTTAGTAAAAATTATTCCGGCATTCGAGAAATTGTTCATAAATCTTTTTTTAGTATACCTAACCTATATGTTCGGCACAAACGTGATATTCTAACCTAAGTTTCCATTTATTACAGTGTGGACCCCTTTACTCGTAAGGATTGGTATGATGTTAAGGCACCGTCTATGTTTACCAACCGTCATGTCGGCAAAACATTGGTCAACAGAACCCAAGGAACAAGTAAGATACTTCAGAAATTATTTCCAAATTACTTGCAACTCCAGCTCCATAAAGGAATAATTTATACCTTGTATGGCGTTTTATGTTGCATAGAGAAAAGCAGATGCTTACCATAGTATTATTATATTTGTAACAATACTAAAATTTGTTCCTGCTACAAAGTTTTGTTTCCATATATTCAATTGTCTTTTAGAAAGCACCATGCACGTGATAAATTAATTTTCCGTTGTACTTTTTATAGAAATTGCCTCTGAGGGTTTGAAATACAGAGTATTTGAGGTCTCCTTGGCTGATTTGCAAAATGACGGAGATGCGGAGAGATCTTTCCGTAAATTTAGACTGATTGCCGAAGATGTTCAACATCGTAATGTCTTGACCAACTTCCATGGTATGGATTTAACCACAGACAAATTGAGGTCCATGGTCAAGAAGTGGCAAACTCTGATCGAAGCTAATGTTGATGTAAAAACTACTGATGGCTATCTTCTCAGAGTTTTCTGCATTGGTTTCACCAACAAAGACCAACTGAGCACCAGGAAAACATGTTACGCCCAACACGCACAGGTAGGCAATTTGAAAAAGTCGCGTTATATTTAGTCCTTAATACGTGCAACAATAAATGCTTGAAAGCGATTCTGAAACACTTTCATGTTTAAAGGTTGCACAAAATAATAAGCACATACTTACCACGCTATTTTTGAATGAAAAAATGGTGATATATGGTGTTGCAACATTTTTAAGCAAAATAACATAAACTTCTACTATGTTAAGATGTTTTTATATTTTTCTGTTCAGGTCAAGAAAATCAGACAAAAGATGGTAGACACGATTACGAATGATGTTACAAAAAGTGACTTAAAGGGTGTGGTTAGCAAACTTCTGCCTGATGCTACGGCTAAAGACATAGAAAAAGCTTCACAGGGAATTTATCCACTTCATGATGTCTACATTCGCAAGGTGTAAACCTGAAGAAGATTGTTATACTTATTTATTTTTTCCATTTCTTATTAATATCGGCATTTAATTAACGTATATTTATTTTGTATCGTAGGTTAAAGTATTAAAGAAACCACGTTTCGAACTAAGCAAACTGTTGGAGCTCCATGGTGATGGTGCTGGTAGCAAGAGCGAAGAGGCGGGTGAGAGTGGCTCAAAGGTTGACAGACCAGAGGGTTACGAACCACCTGTGCAAGAATCTGTTTAAGGGAGTAATTCTCTTTCAATATTTGATATAAATAAAATCCACGTTTCAGTGCGAGTATTGGTTTTTATTTTGCTTTTTTTTAACCCACGCATTTCTGTTTTACGAAAGGAAGGTACAAAATGTATGAACGAACATAGATTTTTATTGTAAGTTTATTATTGAAAAAATAGTTTTATAATACAACGTCTATTTCGGCAACAATTAACTCAAAGTGCGCCAGCACTGCTACTTAAGTACAAAAGAACGGGCTTTATTTGGTCGTAACAAAAAGTAGAAATACTAGAAATGGTAAAAACTAGGTAATAGGTGATTAATGCGATAAAGCTCGTGTAGCAAGTGACCAGCACCCTATCAGTAATGCTCTAAAACTTTCACTCCAGGATGCCAGGAAATAGACTAACAGTCCGAAAAAGAGTATCTTCGTGATTACATCAACCCAGTACATGCTGCAAAAGAGAAATATTGGTACTTCATATTATAGAGTCATTCGAATTCAGACTACGTTTCAGAAATGTTTTCATAGCTGGATCCTTACATTCTTAAATGTCTTCGAGCAGCTGGCAAAGTTTCTGGTTGTTCATTCAGAATATAAATTCTGGCTGCTCGTATACACGTTTCGAAATATGCATCAATGTCCATATCGTCTCCATGTAGCTGATATTTCTCAGACTCCGAAGAATTGAATTTTTCTCGTAAATCATGTACATAACTATTATCGAAGTCCCACTGGTTATTGGCATAGTACTCGAAAACTTCGAAACCTTTTTGTATCCGACGTTGAACACGGCACATACTTGTTCGGATAAGAATTTCATCATTATTATTACTTTTCCTTTTTTAACTGGGTTGTATTTTTTGTATACTTACATTGGTTTGTATCCCGCGAGGAAAATAAGTGAATCTAACAAGTAGGCTGGTATCATATGGAAAAATAGAATACATATATTGTGCATGAGTCTGGATTTTTTCATACTACCACCTGGATACCAGACCACACCATTTAATGGTACTTTCTCTGTTATTTTTCTACCCCTGGCAATAATTTCTGCCCATGATATCTGAAATAGTCTCGCAACGATTATTTATACGTTCGTAATTTTATCATTTTCATAGTTAAAATAGAATATTTTTACAAATAACAATTTACCTTGAACTCACTGCTGCTCGTCAGATTATACACCGTCTTTTCATAGTCCTTCATGTATACGTAATTCCACGAACAAGCAAGAATAGCATTCACAGCTATATCGACTGGAAGATAATCTGCGTAACCGTTCTCATTACAATACATTGTCCTTATGACACCTTTTCCAGCACCGATTAAAAGACCTGTTGGTCCATTTATATTGTCTGTCCAGCCAGGGACTGGTTCTTTCCAAATAGGTATAACTATACTTGGTCTGTAATGCAAAACAGTTTTCTATGATTAAATGCACTTTGAATTTTGGTGCAGTTGCATAGCGATTCGTACCTTAATATAATTGCTGGAATATGTGGCATTGCTTCTTCAACAAGACCTTCTGATAATGCTTTAGTAAAAGCGTAAGTATTGGGAAGGTCTCCTAAAATTTTATCTGTCATAGCTTCAACGACATCATCGTCCATCCATTCCACACATTTAATTATTTTATGTGGATCAGCTGGCGGTGGGTATGGTTTTTCTCGTAATACCTATGAAAAAAAATAAGCGGTAAAATATCTAACTTCTATACGTCGCAGGAGTTTACTGTACTTTTTCTTCAAGATGACAATATGCTGTACTGATGTGCGCAAATAATTTCAAATGCTTCATCTCTCTCGCTAGGTCTAACATTAGCTTTGTGCCACGCGTGTTCAGTAGAACTGCTTTCTTCAATAATTCGTCGAATCTGTAAAAATTTAACGTTTCAATTATTTGTTCTGTTATTTAAGAGTATCAATATCTAGTCTAATAATGTACTTCGCTCTATGCTACATTACCGTACTGTGGCCGCTGCGTGATACACGATGTTGATCTCTTCACAAAGTATTTCCTTGTCCTCTGGGGAAAGTCCCAATCCTGGTAGCGATACATCTCCGCTAATAACGCTCACCGATTTTTTAAGTGCTTCTGCTCCCCTTTGTTTTTTGACTTTCTCGAAAAGCTGAAATAAGTAGTTTCTGCTAGTTAAAATTGATTCATCGAGTCCTAGTTATTCTTAAATTATAAATTGAATCTTTAAATAATGTTCATTTAACGATAATCGTAAAAAATTCTTATCTTTCGTCACACGAATTTCAAGGTACATACAGGTAACACGAGTGGAATATTCCACTCAGTTCGTTTATTTCTATGTGATGCAATATTGCTCGTGACAAAACATGTAAATTTGCAAGCTTTTTTTTTACTCTCTTCCACGAAACCAGATAGTTTCTCTTTCTCGCCAATAATTCTAAATAACGTGACCTACGTAACACTGAACTAGTTAAGTGAAATAGCGAATGCCGTAATTTCAGTGTAAGGGGTCAAGTTGCCTTTCACAAAAAAGAAAAGAAAAAGTTCAGATGGAATAGTTGTGAAACCAGCGTTGCTTAATGAGTGTACAAAACCACCAGTGAAAATCTGGTTGCCATCAATAACTTTTCGCTTGCACTCTGTATAATTCGTTTTGATATTTCCAGAACTATCTGAGCCAAATTTATAGGCATGCATATATTTTCTAATCAAGACAAGAATTCCCTGGAAGAAAATTTGATCAGGAGATTTCTCAATAATAAATCGTTCAATTATATTTTTCGCCATAAAGTGAGTGTATATGAGCTAATCCTGCAGACTATGCTGCGTGTGTACCGATAAACACCATGTATATGTATACGTGTTCAAGCCTATGTTAGAATGAGGTCCAGGGGCCAGCGGCTCGACAGTTGTGACGTAACATGTCGACAGGCCAGGAATAAAAACTTTCACTATCCATAAGATTTGACAATAATAATGATAGTAATAACATTTGCCATCCGCTTCTCTATGTAAAAGGCCTTGACTTCGTTTCTAGAATCTTCACACCGTAAGAACGTAAAACCGTAATACCGCGACGACTGTTATTGTACATTCACCATAGAACCCTAGGATTTGATTTTAGATTAACAAATCCAAGGAAATTAGGTTGATTTGCTTGGCACCAAGAGCGTGTCGAAACGTACTATATCTCATGGACAATGACCATGACTGACGAATAAATTATCCTTCCTTTTGTAACATTATAAGAATCTACGTAGTTCGGAAACCTGGACTATTTCTTTTTATTATTGATTTCTTAATGAACGGGAAAAATCCTATTAGATCTCCCTTTTTAATTATTATATTTGTTACGATTGGAAAGAATTTTCCTTTTAATGATTATCCGACTTTCACGTGACAATTATTTTTCCTGGTATGCAAGTACCTGATTTATGTGCGCAACCATTTTTCGCTTAAATCATTGGCGAGGGGAGATATAAACATTTTTCCTTCATAAAAGTATATTGGCGAATAATAAAACTGTTAGAAACGGTGAGCAATGCAATATTGCATAACGTTTTAAGGTAAAGAGCCGAGGAACAATTAAAGCTCATAGTTTACACGTTGCACCAGTCATCTCAACTTTCTCGACGGTATGTGCGTAATTCGAATGTTTTCCCGTTGTGTTTGATTTTCGTCTGCGTAACATCCTTTCCCTGTTATGTCAAACAAAAATCTGCTTGCAAAGTTCGTTTTCTTATTTAAGTGAAATAAGTTCCGACTATATCTGACGGTAACGTGTCTCAGTTTTTCGAAGTCAAGGTATATTTTTACCACTGATTTTTTGTCACCTTCCTTCGGTGGCGAAAAAATGCTTCTATGAAGATACATATGCAAAGCTGACATATCACATAATTATACTTTCCCAGAATGCTCTTTATGAAATATATGTTGAAATATATCGTGCGATAAAATGTATATATTACAATAGGGCTTCTATTAAACTAGACCTGGTAACAACTGACTAAGAACATATTTTGTCTAGAAAATTGCCTTTTTATAAGGAGGAAAATGTATTTTGTTTACAACGTATGTGCTCTGACGTTATCTTTTGTTGATTAACACAAGTTCTAACACAAGTCTTGAGAAAGTTTCAATTCATTAAAATTGTACATGATCCCTATCAGTTTAAGCAAGATCCGACCGTATTATAATTTATGTGGAAAAACGAAGGCTTTTGCGTTTTCTATCCTCTGAAAGTCTTAAAGATTCTGATTAATTTTATAATAGGAAGCTGGGTCAAGAGAAATGTTCTTCTGCGTAAAATGATTCGCATAAGAAACTTGTTTACGCGTGGTCAAATGGCTCAGTTGTTTGCTCTTTGTACTTATGCAATAATAGGTGTTACATGTTTGTTCGATGTGGATTTTGAAATCCTACTCCTGTTGCAAATGAGAACAAATTTTGATTAGTTTCTTGATTAAACAAATTAATTTGCGATTAGTTCCACTAGAAAATGATCGCAAATGCATGCTTTTTGTTTTAATTAAATAAAGATGTGCTTTATTGTTACTTTCGTATGTTAAGCTAGTAACACGAGTTTCTTTAGAATTAGAAAAACAGTTTTCCTAATTTTCCGAATATTTACCGGAGAGTTAAACATTTCCTCTAAACGATGTTTCGGATCCTTTCCTTTTTTCGTTCGGACCAGCATGTAAATTTGTTTCGTGTCCGGTAAACATCTGAGAAATCTTTCGATAATCACTTTGCCCAGAAAACCAGTGCCTCCTGTTATCAGGATGTTTTGTCCCTTGAAGGTCTCCGCTATCCTGTCAGGTATTTCCTCGACTTTTGATTCTGTCATGATCGTTTATCTAAACTCCTGAAAACAAATCAATAATTCGTAAGTTTCTAATGTTATATATAATAAAAGTCAATAAATATTGAATGCGTGTTATAATAATTTTAAAAATTATTAATAGAAGCATAGAAGAAAGCTATCTTTTTGGATACTGATTAGCGATGTAAAAGGAACAGATGCGATATTAATTGAAGATTTTATAATAATTAATAATAATATGAAACGGTATGTAAAAGAAACAGATATTTCCAACGAAATGAAAATTACGATACGTATTGTAGAATTTACTACAGAAATTATTACGATTATTGAGCAGATACTAAATAGAATGTGAATTGCATTATAACATATACTTTGCTTTGCGATGACCAAGGTCGAGAATTAAATCATACGTAATCGAGATAATTATTCTTAAAACAGTAAATAGAATTGAATGCGTTGTTATAAAACTACATTGATTGTTAAGCATTAGACATTTTCAAGTACTACGATCCGTTTACTAGGGAATTTTCCAATCAAGAACTTCAAATATTGTACCGTATAGAATTAATCGTATTTGAGAATTTAAATCAGGGGCCAATACGCCGCCAAAATAAATCTCAGTTATATAGCCTATCGGGTGTCTACAATATTTGGCCAATAACAATCGATCGTTCCAAATATAATGTCACACAATTGGTTCCCGAAAATTCAGTCGGCCAATCTTAACGTCACAATGGTTGAACATTTCTATGAAACGAGAGACGAAGAAGTCGGGCAGTTTGAATTTAAGGGGTTAACTGGGACGTTGTTATACACAATTAGTCATGCTAATTTTACAAGTGCATATATTAAAGAAGTGGAGGAAAACAGGCGGTCGTTTCAACATTTTTCCTGTTGGTTCGTGATGTACGCAAGTTGTTGCAGTATCCGTTCAAAGAAATATTGCCAGGTATGTTCTGACGTGCCTTCGAGTGAATTGTGCACACATTAAGGTGATAAGTATAAAATATCTTTTTTGCGTTTCGATTTAATCGTGCATCGATAATATCTATTGGATTCCACCTTGCCTGCCACATAATATATATACAAATCTTGCTACGAATTTCTTAATACGACCATAAAAGTTTTTGATTGTTGTGCTCTGGATAGACTTCTTCTCTAGAGCATTATGTTCATAAGAATCTGCATTGTCATTTTTCCAAATCACGTAGTAACTTCCTTCGTTTAAACTGATATATTAACCCCAGTTTGCGTGTCATTTAAGACTGCACTAGAACGTATGATCGATATGTTATTATTTATTATGCGCCCGTACTTATGTTTTATTGTAGCTTGTTATGTTTTTGTTGCATATATTAAAAGAAAAAATAAAGTAGCGACTTCTGGCTAGAGATACCTTCGAGAGAAAAATCGTCCACTAGCAGTTTTAGCAGTCTATAGGCAGTAAACAGAGAATACAGTGTCGATATGCGAAGGTTAACTAGTGTGCGAGGACAAACAACGTGAAAACGATAGAGTTTACTTACGATTCGCGTTCAATCAAATTGCTCATCAAAGTAGGATTTATGCAAATATTTTGTATTTACATATTGTTGACGGAAATCGTGAACCGTCGTGTTCCATGCCGTTAACAATGTGTTGAGAAACGCGGACAATTAGTAGACCGGGTTCATTGTTGTTTAGACAGAATATAATTGAATAATGCTAATAGATGCAATAACCTTTATTTCTTAAATTTAATCCGTATATTAAAGAGACAGTTGCAGTTATGTAAATAGTATGTGGCAGCAGCTATTGTCGTACTTAGAGACGTAAGTCTCGTTGACAATCAAAGAAAAGGAAACGTTACATTGTTTATCTGTTTTGCTTGATGAATTTTCATAAGTTGTACGTTGTTCGCAATGGAGTTTCCAAATTTTGCATCTGATTTCTTTTATTTTGCAATGTGGAAAGGAACGTTCCTTATGCAATCAATAAGATAACACTTAACTCGAAAATACAAATCGAATGTATTCGTATTTTGCAGTCACAAATATTTAGTACACTTGGTACATAGTACTCACTTAGATATACATATAGTACTCATCCCTAGTTGCTCAGAATTAAGATTTTGGTATTCAAGATACGTTATTATGCATTAAACATTCAATACTTGGTATAATAATTAATTTATACTTAATATTCACCACTCCGTATTAATCATCGCGTACTCTATATTTCATAACTCAATTTCTTATTAAATACAATAATATTTAATTAAATACTTAATAGTATTCTGCCCGGACACATAAGAAATATTAAAGGACAAGAAAAATCCTTAATAGCTACTTTTATCTGCAATACAGATCCTATTAATTAAGAAAATCCAAGGGTCATCGGTAATTCACAAATCACGTAACGTGCGCGTTGAATCATACCGTTCTATATCATAAAATCTCGGTTACTATTACGTTCGGGTATTGCTTCACGTAGAAAGCTTGAAATTCTCTATGCTGGGTCGTCGGGATTACCGTTTGCAAAAATACCGGATAAACATAACGTGCAACGAATGCGAAACTCGTCATCCGACTAAATCACCACGAAACAAATTCGAGATTTATATTAAAAATATCAATTCGCACGATATGTTAAACACATGATAAAAACAATACAGAATATCATCCTTTCACACCAACAACCCGTCTACACAGTTAAAGGAATAACAATAAGAAAAAAGATCTTATTTATAATCCACTGAAATTCGAGGTGCGTCACGATTGTCCAGAAAACTCTTCAAGATTATACTGGTTTTCTCCCCCCGAAAAAAAAGGAAAGAAGAAAAAAACAATCAGCAAAAACGAAGAGACAGAAATTGCAACGTTGAACACTTACTTTGATATACGAAATAAACTTCGTCCCGGTTCTCCAATTAAATACAAAGATATGCGCGTGGCCACCGGCGAATAATTCGGTTTGCGAATGAAATGAAATTGAAGGAAAGCGCGGTCGGTATAGCACTAAGAGTGACCGGCTGGACTTCGATCGGTGTTACTCCGACGGTGAGTCCGGTACAGACTGAGAAACTATATTCCTGGCCCAATATTTTCCTGGACGATCGGCGTTGCTTGATACAGGCCCGTATTCGCTTTCGTCCGGTCCATGTTCCCCCACACGGGCCCAAGGGAACAATTCGAACTTGCTCCGTCTTGAATCACGTAATTATTTCTGCATGAAACTCTGACGTATACTTAATTTCGAAACGCAATTTCGTTGGAAATTGGTGCAAAGGTAGAAAGTGGGAAATATGGGGAGAGGCAAAATTTAGCGAAGAAGAACTAAAAATAATTTGTGGAAGATGAGTTTACCATTAGTGTTGCATTCAATTTTGTTCGTTTCTTTGTTTTAAACGAATTCTTAGAAATGCTTTTTAAAATGCATACATTTTTCATTTCATTTTCTGTATCGTGGTTAAGAATCGAAGTCTGTGTGAAAATCTGAATAGCAGGTACTGTGTTAGTATGATTGAATTTAATTCATTAAACTTACAATTACTACAATTATAACAGGTACACTGACGTGCATTGTACGCCACGTGTACTTCGCGCAATAATGATGCAACATTCTAGTTGCTATTATAAATAGAAAAGAAATAGAAACATCGAACATGCAAGCCCCGAAATTATTGCCATTTCTGAACGCGTACATACATGAACGTATACATTTGTCCCTGTCAAGTGATACAAAAATGAACAGGTGTCCATAACTTTAAGCACCAGACGATTTCTTTTTTTCTTTTGTGCAAGTAAATGTGAAACTTGCCTCAATTGCTATAACGTATAATGGGAATTTGTATAAATTCCTCGTACTCTTATGAAATGTTGAATCAATACCAAACACAGCGTGCACCAGTAAATATATATGTGTCACTTGAATTCCATAGAATCAAAAAACTGTTTCCAATCGCAAAGCAAAATTATTCCATAAATGAACAAAGTTGCGTAACTTTTCGAATCATAATTTAGGGCAAATTATTTTATCGAAAGGAAAGCGTAATGATGGTCCCCATTGCTTTTTCTACGGAGTAATCTTAGAGAGAGGAGTACGTGACGAATTGGTGCTTGGGCAACCGCAAAACTCGATCGTGCGTCCCCACGCGTAAAAAAAGTGCCGGAGTATTGCCAAAACTTATGAGCCCTTTATTCAGTTACATAAACTCGACGAACGACGACAATATCTACCTGTTGCTACCTTCAAAGTTGCGCAATGTAGTGATAGTGACCCAGCAGAATAATTTACGTATTTAAATAAAACAACCATGCGCAACGGAATGATCGAGATTTGTGGAGAAGCTTGTAAATTGTTTCGGTTCGTGGAGAATTTTGGAACATCTTGACAAAATCTTCTGACTGGTACATGTACATTTGTATGAAGTACTTGTTTCTTGACTGTATACCAGCTGCCCGATTAATGGACTCGTGAAATTATGTAAGCCTTTACAAAACTTAGATGGGCAAACGCAAGAATGTTGTGTATATGTAAATGAGTATGAAAGATACGACTGTTAGATTATTCTTTCACGAATTGGCGCTGGAACAAGTGGGTTATAGTCAAATTTCGTGTTGAAGTCTTTTAATGTTAGTTCTTTTTTTTCGTGCGCCCGAATATAATTGTAGTTAAGAATATTTCATGACTTCAGCTTTCTCCTCGTTAGGAATTTCTGATGTATCATCTTTAATATGATTTAATTTGAATGGTGATTTTCGCTACGCGAATAAGTGTGTTCGCCAAATAAGACAGCGAAACTACTATAATTTTGCTGAATCAGAAAGAAACACAATCCCCTCTGACGGTGGGGACATTTCGATATAACATGAGAATCAGGGTACCCGCGACAACGACATTCAGTACTGGCAAACTACTATCTATATAAATAATAGAGAAACGTTTTCATAACACGCCTTTTCTATTGATTGACGATTAATAGGTCTACGCATTTTAAATCGCAATATCTATGCACGGCTGTTTTTCTTTTTTTACGCGACGCGAAATTGTTTATTATTTAAATAAGATACGAGACATTAAGAATAATGTATGCGCCGTGTACGCATGCCGAGAAAAGTTAAGGCGCAAGTAAATTTCACGCGATTCGGTAATTATTCAGCATTGAATAACGAGAATAAATTAGTATTACCTAATGTGTGAGAAAGATACGACTTCATAGATTGGAAAGTGATAAAGATATTTCAAATATATGTAGGTATATATTATATAGTGGCGATATTCTATTTTTAGTAAAAGAGATGGATTATATTCA
This sequence comes from Nomada fucata, assembly GCA_948146005.1. NCBI lineage: Eukaryota > Metazoa > Arthropoda > Insecta > Hymenoptera > Apidae > Nomada > Nomada fucata. The sequence goes on from OX411276.1 coordinate 13,059,405, forward strand.
ACTTCTTTATTTCTTAACTCGTATCGGCAAGCATAAGCAAATGTTTAATTTTTAAATAAAATATAAATAAGAAATTTGTCATTCTATCTTCCCTTATTTATCGTTCGTGTTGCACAAGCTTTTCAATGATATTTTAGTTTTCGTAAATATTGAAATAATGTTCTAATGTTGTTAACGCGATAACAAGTTCATTTTATTATAATAGCAAGATATCTTTCTTCTGTTTATTTATATAATCGATTGAGATACAGATTTGAACGATCAGATACTAGAAAATGCGACATCTTTGCCAGTGCGAGATATTTGTTACGCTTTTCCTTTGCGAATTACGAAACGATTCGCCTAATAACAAATTGCCTACCACTTCCCCTAATGAAAGGGCAATTTCACTGGCCGCAGAATTGTTGTTCATGGCCATCAGAATATAAGATGGATCACTGGAGAATAATTTGATGGTAAAGTAATCAACACTTTTACCACAAAATATGTAGATGTGCCAATACTGACGCAATTCTATACCATTTAGGTACAACGAAATAAATTGTATAATATATATATATATATATATATATATATATATATATATATTTTGTCATATGGCTGCAAGTGGGTGATATATATATGTATATTTATACAGGGTGCTCCGTTGACGCGACGCATGATTTTTCACCCACTTGCAGCCATATGACAAAAAAAGTTTACAACAAATGTTGCAGGGTATAGAGTGTACAATAAATGTCATTAAACAAGATTTCGAAAACAGTTTATTTGCATAACGAAATCAAGGTCACCTTGGATAAAACAATTAGGAATACATATTTATTTTTTTACCATATCGTGGAGGACATCGTGGCGAATTCAAAACACATATTACTCAATTTACAGTGAAATATTTAGCTTTTCGTCGTATGTAACTTTAAGACAGTGTGAACATTATTTGACACCGAATTATTTTTATATATTACAATTTTCTTCGTATTATATTTTATTATTTTTTACATATTATTAGTTTATAACTAGAATTTTTATATTTTTGGATGCATTCATATGTGTGTGTATTTATAATTTTAAAGGTACCATTAATTTAATGACAAAGTACATCTAAGGTTCTTCTTTGCATCCCCTTCACAACACACAAGCCACTATAAGCAAAATACTGTAGAGATGACAAAAGTTGTAGAAAAATGAAATAGGTACTGCATAAATCATTGAGTATCTATGTTTCACATAAAAGCAGTGATATCTAACAGTTTTCTAAACGGAACGCGAACCAAGTTATTTCTCAACTTCATAATTACATGAGATACATCGACCGCGATTAAAAAAAAATAATAATAGGTGACACTAATGTTGATTATATCTTTACCTGATACATTATACATAAATACCAGACCACCTTCTTACGAAACCATAAACTATGACAGTCACTTTAGGAAAACTCGAACAATACATTATCTATGCCCCAACAAACGACCCCTTAATTAATATAGAAACGAGGAGAAAAAATAAAACTCAATAGCATATCACCGAAACCATCAGAGGTTTAACAAAACAGATGAAGCGAAAACGAATTGAAATACATATAGTGTATAATTATCAATTAAATTATTATCACAATTATTCAATTGAAATTGATTAAAATACGAAATATCGTGGACCCTTGTAAACGAGACAATCAAACACGAGGTGCAAAGTGGAAAGAAAGTACACACACTTTCACGTCACGTCACGCTTGCACGTATGTACAGAGCGGAGTAAAAGGAGCGTCCGTGCGCACCTGTGTGTAGGAAGGGTTAAACAGCGAGAGTCGAAGTGAGAAAGTGAGAGTGAAAATGAGAGTTCTAAGAAAGAGGAGAAGCCCGTCTGGTGGCGCGAGTAAGAAAGCAAACAGCCAAAGGATTTCGACATTCTCAGATACTTATTCCCTACCCGTTCCACGATTTTTCGTTCAGTCTTTATTTTCGCAACGAACCAGCCATTTTGATCTTCGTGTATTCAAATGCGTCGCAGCATTCGCATGAAATTCTTATCAATAAATTAGTATTATTGATATCGATCATTTAATTATCTACGTTTCATATTTGGAACTTGCATTGAATTGTAATCGTCGTTCGTCGCATTTCGTTCTTTCTCTTCCTTCGTATTTTAATTATTTTCATTTTATTTATTCTTCTCAGTCTCGTCGTTGGGTTTGTATATATTCGTTAAATACTAAATACATTGAACAATCTTGCACAACTTCATATCTTTGTTTAATACATTTCTTTCAGCGAGAAGGTCAATTGAATTTGTTGAAGGTTAACTTCATTTTAATTTTACTTATTCCGCTCCAATACTAAATCGCTCGGGCCTTGTGCAATTCCATACATCGATCGACATATATCGAGTAATTTTATTTTTTCTTGCACCACGCACCGAAGGTATAGCAGACTCAACTGCGTGGAATGTGGTTCATTTTATGCATTCAACGTTTGGAAAGTTGATGAGGACGAATTACCAATTTTTACTCTTCCTAGCAATGAGGTGGAAACTTCATTCTAATATTAGTACTTTCGTATACTTTTGAAATAAAAAAAAAACAGAACCGTAATATGTTTTCTAAAAACCAGCAGACGGTCTCTGTATTAATATTGGATAATCCTGTTGAAGCAATAGTCGGCAATTTTTAAATCAATAAAAAACTGAGGAAGCCCGTTCCAAGGAGGACACTCAATAAAGTAAATACACTTTTACGGTCTTCAAACGTTCCTAGTAACAAATTTGACATTATTCCCCGTCGGAAGCCAAATGTTTCGGAACTTTCAAACTGTCAGCACGTAATGTAATAATAAGTTGCCAAATGTGGTGTCATCAATTCCTGCATATTTACGGCTTTAACGCAACTTTGTATAAAACGTCATTAAATCATAAGGAATTAAATCGTGGAAATGTCCAGCAACGCGTGAAAAACAGCACGTAAAATCCGACGAAGAATTTTCATTGCGTTCACGAGACAAGTGTTAAGAGTTGACGCGGTCGAACAGCTAGTTAATATTTTCCCTCCGCGTGTGTAATTTATTCGAGCGTAAAAAAAAAAGTTCGCGTCGATATAGAACGCCTGTCCGAATTGTGCAAGAATAAAAAACACCTCATTAAGCGATAGCAGTCGATATTATTAATTATCGTCAAATTTCCTTCGCTACGTAATAGTATATTGCACGCGTGATTAGGATCTATGTTATCATTAGTTCAGTACTACGTCGGTTTCGTTATGTGTAAAGGACATTCTTCGTTATTTCAAATGTTACTTCAAATATTTGCGTAGCACAGAAGCCACGGCCAAATCAAATTTCACGGAAACGATTATGTGACAGCGTGCTCGCGAGAGAGCGAGGATTTCGAAATTTGGAAAATGTCAACGCGCAATGATAATCTGCTGATAGAGCCTTGTTGATTCGTGTCTATTTCCAGCCCTAATGCAATTTTGAACGAAACGTTATTGAATCGACCCTTTCGTTCTCGTACCTTAGGAAATTATAATATTCTTGGTACAAAGCAGTGCAGTTATTTTTTTTTTTTTTTCAATCAATATCGAAAAGCTGTACGTGTAAACATTGAATACTCCGCTTAATTACTTAAAGTATTATTTATGTAAATGATCGAAATAATGATAGATTGTATAGACTGTTATAAATATATAAGTATAGAAAAGGGTTAAGAAACAAAGGTTGTCGCCATAATGTACATAGTTCCATTATGATCAAATTAGATCAAATATTCTGAGAAGCATGCAAAGATTTGTAAAAATTCGTAAAGAAGAAACAACTTTACGCAAAAGGAAATATTGAATGCTTCATAAAGGATTTAAAAAATGATTTGTAATGATGTGCATCCTTTGAGTTTGATATATCTGTCCTACGTTCTTCGTAGATTGGAGTACAGTACGCTGGATAGAATAGGGATTCAGTAATACAATTTAATTTGAAAAATATACAGTTTATTTAGAGTTGAGTGTCTTACGGAATTATAAAATTACTAAATGGTATAATGTGTGCATTGTGCGGATTACATTAAATAATATGGGTATAATTCCTTCATCCGTTTTATTACCATCACATTTTATACAACCCAATTATACCAGAGAAATCTAACACTTCCCTAGCTGTTGAAGCAGTCTTAACATAGATACTAAACGATAGCTGGATTGCAAAAAGATTGTTCACAAGAAGTTCTTCAAGAACGTCATAATTGCCAAATGGAAAACTCTGCGATAGTAGTAAAATTGCGGCCAACGAATTAGATAACATTCATTATTGATTACACTAAGAATGTATTAGACTAGAAACAATTATAAACGTGATGTGGAATATATTCATTACAAAGTGCAGTTTCTTTTTCCGAAAAATAACAAGAATACATTGTACGTAAATTAATGCATAATGTAGAAATATTACCTCGTCGAGGTAAAGTCAACGTTCCTATAAAGTACATATGCCTAAATTTCGTTTACTTCGAACATGGTCGTGGTCATTCTACCGTATGAATTGAGCGACGTGAAAAGAACCCACAGAAAGAAAATCGTCAAACCTATTTTCAGTACCCAATCCGCTACGTATAAATACCTAAGTACTTTTCGTGCACGTGGCAAAGTAGAGAGATCGTCTTTTAAACAATACCGCCTAGCACCTAAGATGTATCGCATCATGTACTTGTCCCATGATATAACTTCTGTGTTCATAAAGAATTCTGCCCGGTCCGAAGAATTCAATTCAAGTTGTAACTTCTTCATGCGATCGTTTCTGAAAGATATACGATTGAATTAGTAAATTATTGCACCGATTTAGAATTGCCAAAAAGAGATTAAAATATTAATCTGACAGTTCTAGGCTTTATACTGGGCTTTTAAAACTTGTATAAACTCAATTCGAAAGACTTGAGTTGGTTCAGCAAGAAAAAAGCAAATTTTTCTGGGTTTTAGTAAATCTGTGGATCTGAGACTATCCGGGAATTGTTTCAGCTAAGATCGACCTGGAGTATATTTCTGGAATCCTGGATCCGGAATCCGGAATCCTGAAGATTCCGGGGTCCAATCACCCGATTTCCCAAGATTGCAACATGAATATTACGCACTCGAGGTCATCCTAATTAATCCTCTTTTATGTTATTTACTTTATTCCAATCCCGGGGTTGTAAAATTTATTCATATTATAATCGCTTGGAAAATAGCCTGCCTGGTATTTGAAATTATACTTTTTTTTTTTATATAAATACGTACTTGAAATCCCATTCCTTGGTGGTGTAATATTGTATCATATCTATGCCAGAGTTGACTTTATATTGAACTTTTACCAAAAACGGTTTATTCCCAGTTAGTTTAATTAGCACGTCTAAGAGATATGCTGGTAGAAAGTGGAAAATGACCACACGTAACCAGTGATAAAGCTTTGACGTAGTTATACTCCCACCGGGGTACCACAGAAGACCTGGAAATAGAATTTGTTGAATTTTAAATTACTAGTTACGATATTCCACTTTTCCTTTACTGATAACATTACTCGACTATTTCTAATCGAATATTTCTAAATAAATATTTCGATTTACCGACCTGTAAATGGATACATAATGGCATATTTCTTTCCAGTGTCTACAGCGTATCCCCAAGTAATAGGGTTTTCAGATCCGCTGGTTATGTTCATGTGTATCGGTTTTTCAGGCTTCTCTCTGCCAACTTTCCACGCCAGTGCAATAATTGCATTAATCGCCATGTCGCAAGGAATTACGTTCAATGAGTAATCATAATTGCACAGGACCGTTCGTATTACCCCTTTTCCAGCGCCTATCATTAAACCAGTTGGACCATTCATATTCTCCACCCAACCAGGATGTGGTTCCTCCCACGATGCCACCACTGAAATTTCAAAATCCTTCAAATTAGACGTACAAACGATTGTTAGACATAATTAATAATTGTAAACGACAGTTTCTACGAAATACTGCGGGCCAAAAATACTAAAAGGCTCGTTTCAGATTTGTTTAACGATGTAAAAGTTCTGTTTACCTATAGACGGTCTGGCTATGCCAACAGGTAGGCCGCATCTCTCTACCAAATCTTCGCTAAGTGCTTTACTGAAAGCATAGGTATTCGGTTGTCCGCCTAATATTTTCTCAGTCATCGCTTCTACAATTTCGTCTGACATATGAGTCACGATGTCTATAACTTTTTCGGGTTGCATTTTGCACGGATAGCTTCTTTCCTCGAGCACTGGTTCCGTGCATTGGCAGTACGCGGTCGACACGTGAATAAAGGATTTCAAATGTGGCAACTGTGAATAGAAGAATTTGATCGTTTAATTTAATTGTTTTATTCCAGCGACTGATTAAAAGAAAGAATAATTATTTTGCACATCGTATTTGACTCATTATTGATTATAAATATTTAATGAACTCTACAAGCGCACGTCTCGTCGTATAATAATCGCTGAATATTTACCTGCTTCGCAAACTTTAAAACATTCCAGGTACCGACGGTATTTATTTCCACCGCCTGTTTCAACGTCATGTCGAACTTGACGTTTGCTGCCATGTGGAAAACGACAGAAACATCTTGCAGTAACCTGTCTTTATCAGCGGCGGATAAAGAAAGATCATCGGTGGTGGTATCACCTGGTATCAATATGATTTTCTTCAACCGCTCTGGATATTTTTCTTTGATAAGCTTCAGTGGTTCTTGCTGAAATGAAAGACATAGATAAAATAAAATAATCAAGTATGTCTTCGTTGAATTATGATTTTGCCAAAAAGTATAACATATTACAAATTCTTCATTAATATTTGGAAACATTGGTACGTATTCAATGATTGCAAAACGACATTTCGTTTGGCCACCAAACGCATTAATAAGAGAAGGTAAAAGCGGTGATTAAGCTAGAACGGAATGAAGGTTTGATCACCTTGCAGAATAGGTATTTAGCGATTGCCTGAGTGCGTGCACTCGAGTTTTTCTTGCACCGTATGGCATATATGTTCTTGCGAGTGATTTTCTCCGGCATTTCGTGATCGAGCATAGTGAAATTATAGCCGCGTGCCGTAAGCATAATCGTCCCCTTCACTTTCGTCCGTGGATATTAAAAGTGCAACATATCGAATTACTAATATAAACAGATAATCTTGAGGCATTTTTGCGAAATTGTGAATAATATTCCTGGGGAAGTGCGTTTAATAATGTACAATCTAAATTCGTATTCCGAATTATCTGTGAGTGTAAAACAAAAACAAAATAATTGCCAAATGCTCCCTGATAAGTATTGTGAAATATTATCTTCCTAATTTCTGATATTATCTTTCAACAGAAATAATTTTTTAACGCGTTCCGTGCCAGACCGATTCCCGACAACTGTTTTTTATTTAAACTGTGCAGCAGTTATGACGATAATTTGTAAAAAAAAAAATGTGTTCCCTTTCTGTACTGCACGATAAACGTTATATCCTTTTCTCGATAATAATGATATTTGCCATCTAATTGATATTACAACGCATACATGTCATAAACAAAACCGTTGGTCTTGACAGCGTGGGGCGCATACGACCCACGTGGCACGGAAGGTATTAATATTGAATTTCGAATCGCTGCTTCCTTTATGCCCCACGATCTTTGGAACGTGAATGTTGCCTATTGCTTAAACGTACCAAGAAACGATTAACATTCTTACATTTAGTTTTTATCGTTAAAAGGGAACATCAAGCGTCGCGAATAATGCAAGTTTCAAAATCGCGGCTGGAGATCGTTCAATGGAATTCCTAGTAAGGAAACGAATGAGGGTTTCAATATAGCCCCGTTTGTCCATCGTGACACAGATTAATGTTCTCAATTCATTGGTTTTCCATTCACTGCAACCCATGTCTTACATAATTCAGCAACAATTGCAGCATCAGTAACATGATAAAATCAAATTTACAGTTTCGGTTTATGTGGAAACTCTGTTGCAGAATATAAAGTGTGTGTAAATTAATAAATTGACGTCGATAGTTATTCATCAATTTCGAATCATTCAAATAATTCTCAAACTTACAAATTTTTTTTTTTCGACTAACTTTCCCTAAAAGTTATTATTATACAGAAGTCGTCGTTTATAGAATCATTTGCTTAGATATCGTAGAATATCATTAACGTGATAACTATGAAATAATTAAGAGCCTATGATCATACAACAATTGCGTTCTAACGATGTATAGTTGATTCACGCTCGTCTAACACGTATAAGTTGTTAAATGCACCGGGTGCCGGTTAACATTAATCTCCTACCACAACAATAAGACTTGCGCGACCTTCTGAAAGAAGCTAATCCAGAGAAAGGGGAATCAACGACGACAAGGAATTTTCAAGGCTCGCCAGTCAAGGTGTACTAGAATCGATTATTCTCGTATTAAGTTAACCGATTATTTCGTGACACCGGCGCCTTTCCAATTATGAGATAAATTATCATAATGCAGCATCATCGAGGAGAGATTTCCTGTAATAAAAACTAGAGAGTGAATCGATCTTTACGACCAGCAAATGATATGAATCCGTGGCATTAATACCTGGTTCGGTGATCTTTCTAGCTAAATAAATCATAATCTTTGGATTAATCATTGAGAAATTTGTGAAAACCATCCGACGATGTATCGCAACCCGTTTCTCGGGGATTTTTTTATGACGTCATAATATGGCCACAAGGATGACCATTTTCCTGACTTGTGAAATTTATTTCAAAGGCCAAGAAGACCAGTCACCGGGTTTCTTCGAGATCGTTTCGTGTAATATCGCAGGAGGTTTACCTCTATTATGTGCTGCAGCCTCGTCTGCGGATCAGCCTCCTTCTTCTTCCTGATCAGCACGAAAATATTTCCAAGGTTGTGACAGCTGAGCAACAGCTTGTAAATTAAAACCTTCCCCATGAATCCTGTGCCGCCGGTGACGAAAACATTTCGGCCGTGAAACCATTCTGACACCGATGCTTCGTTTGATACCATTTCCGGTTAGTACTGTGCAACAAACAAATTCGCAATAAGACAAAGGCAAAGAATGAAAAAGAAGAAAGTGGTTGGACACGTTCTCTTAAAAAAAAAAAAATTGGTAGCCCGGTTACGATCTCACTTCGTTATATATTTACTCTTTCGTCTCGCGTTTATGCGGAAAGAATATTCCTTTTCAAGAACATTGTCAAATAACTGTATATTAATTTCACGATGTTTGACGATTAATTGTTGTACAGTCGTTGGCTAAAAGATAATAATATTTATTTGCAAAATGTTTGTACGTTTTTTCTTTGAAATTCAGGGCCGATGCAATTTATTTACACGGTAGGTCTCTTATGTTAGCCAAAATTCCGGGTATACCTTCCTTTATTACAGAGAATATTGCGAATAATGTTCACGATACAAATAATATTTAATTAACTTTTGACGTGGTCATCGAAAAGGAAACTTCCGAAATTTTTAAGTGGTTGGCAGGAATTTATGCGATACAGATATACACAATTCGAATACAATGCAGTATTAAAGATACGCGATTGTATTTTGTTACCTGAAATAGTATCAAGTCGTAAATTACAGTTTCATTTATTGGACTTTGTTCATAATTATATTGTATGAACATGATTAGTATTGTATCGAGTTTGCCACATGAAACATAAAAACAGTGAAATTAATAACGTCTGATCACTTCCTTTTCATTAAGAATGTTGATTTGTTTAATATTATACACATAATTCGGCAAGTATTTATATTAATTAGATTCAGTAGCTTTGTTTATGTTTAAATTTGTGCACGTCAGCAACAGTTGGCTCATCAAATTTTATTCACAGTTGCCGTAATCTTTCACGTGTATTTTTTAATAGTAAATTCAATAGTAATGTTAATATAATCTTTCCTATTGCAGCTATTTAAATTTATATAAATTTTCTTGCAAAGATTGACTTGATTTGAATAATCGCAACAATGTATCTATTACTGGTTATCAGCATTAAGAAATGTATATCAGACGGACAACAAAAAATGAAATACCAGAAATGCCGCTCAATTACTTCGATCCATGAATCAAAGTGAATACTCGTAAGTCGTGTACCATCATTACTCATGAAATGATTGAGTTACATGACAGAATAAAACATCTTCCCGCGTCATTAATAATTCATCAGTGTTGTCGCGTATTCGCAGCGTGTTGCAAATATTTTTTTGAAAATCTCGTCTTCTTTCATTCGTGCTTGGAATATTTTTACGAATAACAAAGGACATACTTAACATAGTTTCAGCATTATGCATTACACTGTTTTGTATTAGACAAACGTAAGTTTTCAAATTGACGATATCAAGCAGTAAATTTAGATTTTATTTTTTGTTTGTAAATATAAATTTGGAACGACAATTTTTTCTCGTAAAGGGTTGATTTAAAATATTGAAAAGCAAGCGGTGTAATACAGTAAAATATAATAAATTTCGCAGTAAATCCGTTTGTCACGATATAAATAAATATTCTTTCATGTTTTGTCCGCAGTCGAACGGAAAATCTTTTACGTTGCATCACGCAACCATTGCAACGTTTGCAATGTGTGAAATTAATTGCTGCTGCCGTTAAAATTAACTTTAAATTTGCGTACAATCAACGGCCCAATAATTATACGCGCGTTATTGTCGAAAAGTGCTCCAGTCAAGTGCAAAGTTCACGGGGAAAAAACAATCACGAGCCAAATTAATTTCAAATTCCATTACCGCAATCCAAACGTTCAGTTTTCTTTATACGATGAATTCTTGGAGTTAATTGTCCTGCTTCCTATTAATAATAAATGCCTATTACTTTTAACTTATTCGGAACAATTAGTATCACTACTATAATTAAACCGGGAGCCTACTGTAAACGCATAGACCGTCCACCTTCGGTTTACCAAATGAAAATGAGCTCTGCAAATGACTTGCTTCATTAATATATGACGGTACTACTTGCTAAATATTATCGTATTTATAATAATGATCGTTTCAACATATTAGTGGTGCATCATTGCCGTTTCTCTTTCTTAATTCAGTCTTAAAGGCAAGATAAGTAGAAAACGAATGTGTTGCATCTACATGATGACTGCATTGGTTTTACCTATTAACATAAATGGCCACTTTAATGACAACGGTGTTATCGGGTTTCAGGTATTTTGAAACTTTTCGTACGAGCCATGCCTCTATCTAATTGGATCTAATGCATTTGGTATGTTTTTAAGTAAGACCATGGAATTTTTGGAAATGATTCTGATTTTTTGCAAATTTATATGAAACTAGAGTAGAACCTTCCTTAAACGGATTAACGGGAAGATATGTTATTATTATACTTTCATGAATAAAGATTAAGGTCCCAAATATTCTCAATACACTGGTCACGTTATTTTTTTTCTTTTAGCATACTGAATTGGAAAAATTATATTTAATTTCCACTGAAATCGCGCGTTGTTATTAAAATCATAATATCATTATTTCAATACGCAGAGTAGAGAATGTCTCTTAGCGGAGATTTGTTTTATTTCCCATTACTTTAATCATGTTTCGTTACATCGACGTTCGATAGTTTTCCCTCCATGATGGTGTTTTAATGTTTTTCACTCAAGCTACTACAACATTTCTTGCATCCAACTGTGAAAAGGCAGTCTTTTAAAATTACTTCGCCATGCAGTTGCATCACTTGCTTAACAGAAATATCGTCAATAGTTAACAGGTTCTTGGAAGAGATGGTTTCTGAACAATTATATAACTAATATATGTCTGCATATGACAAAAATTTCATTTCTTTTAATTGTTTTTCATAAGAAATATTATATAGTACATGTATCAGAATTATTTGTAATTTTTACTGAATACGTAATCAATTTATACCAAACTGCGCTTACGCAAATACACCAAATAATAATACGTTCGAGTAATAAATAACAGGGGGTCGGATAAGAGCGATACTGTTATATTCCTATTTTAAAGTAATCACTTTTATACTAATTGCTTTAAATATACTAGTACAATTAATTTGTACAGTATTACTTTTAATATAAGTTTAGGATAACCGAATATTTATATATAAATATTAACCAAATCATAAAATGACTTTGCACACCCAATTGACATTGCTTAATATTAATCAATGCACGTTCGCTTCAAAGGAAGCAAAATTCATTTTCGTACCAAGAAGTTATGAGAAATAAACTAATCAGAATTCATAAAATGAAACATTTCCTCTTCTCGGAATTTCTGCGATCAAACAAAAATCTTATTTCACAAAACGATACAATTTCTCTTTTATACTAATTACCAAAACTCAACGACACGCCGGAAACAGCTCATTTAAATACGATCGTTTGTATTAAAAAGACAATAACACTTGAAATTATTTTGAACTTATCTCTATATCATTGCTGCTACACGCAAAAATTTGTGGCACACCTGTGGGTCCCTCGCGACACATCAGAGGAAAATCGTTGCACTAAAAACCATTCACCACACATATGATTAAATGTCCCAGTTACGAGGCACAACTACCTAATCCACAGAAAAAGAACTGACTCATTTCCACTCAGAAAGTCAATTAAACCCTCCAAGTCTCGTCATTCAAAACCCTTTAAATCTCCACCCCTCACCGCCCAATCTGAACCAGTACTTACCGCAATACACGATCGACGCAAAATGTTTCTTCCACTCGCAGCCGGGCAACACAGTTCACAACTTTTCTCGAGTGAACGCCAATTAAAAAAAAATAGTAAAGAAACACTTAATACCGCGAATTATAGTTCGTTTCGACAATGCAAGGTGCAAGGGATCCTCGATCACAAGAAACGAGGAGACAGGCACGAACAGCAGCGCGTGCACGCTTGCTTGGTCAACAGTCGTCTGACGGGAATTTATATTTCGTCCCACGAGCTGAACTATCGATAGGGAATTGCGTGTAAACCAGGAGATCAGTAACCCCTGTATCGAGACATAGCAAAGTTATCCTATCCGCGACTGGCTGCACACACTCGATCCAACTCTACTTTATCCAGGCGGCCGATATTTTTCTATTTATTACAGTGTGACTAGGCGCTGGAAGTCATTGTCTCCGGTGACGAATATTCAAGGTCGTTCCCTTGAAAGAGGTAGCCGCGGATCGTGCGTTCCATACCGATGCACCTGTTCAAAAGTTACGTTCGCAGGCCGGATTAATTGTATCTACTGGCACAAGTTCCGTATTGCACTGCGAGGTGCAGGCCGAATAACCAGCGATTATTCATTGATTCTGGTTACTTCGTAATTCTGCTTTAGTCGGTTATTTTTCTGCTGCTTTGCTCATGGGTATGGTCCTTTACGTCGTTTTGTCTGGATGATTCAGCATGCTCCACCGTGCTGAGAAAAATATTCACTTGGCGAACAGTAGGGGCGATGGCCTTAAAGGATACGTTTTGGCGATCTTTGGATGTTCCATGGCTAACGGTTGGGCATCTGTAAAATTATAATTGTTTCTGTTGTTGTTCTGAGTGGTTCGTTCTTAAAGAAAATTGTCGATTCTTCATAGATGAGGGTTTGAATGGCTGTTTTATTAATGTATATATTTATTGCAAGAAAGGAACGAAGATTGTTTATATAATTAAGATCCTACACCGGATAGTCTAGAAGTAAATAATAAATTAGATCCTTAAATTGGACTTTCTGTTTTACTTTAGAATTAAATAATTGCTTCGATTTAATTGTTGATGTTTATCCTTTCTTCTTTATGAAGATGAAGAAAATGAAATTCTCTTCATTTTAAAGAGCAAAACAAACAATTCATTTTAATTACGCAAATTGTTTCGTTGCAGAAGAAGGTATTGAAAAACTTTGCGTTTTCGGAACCGACTTTCAACAGCCTTTAAAGAAGTAGGGCATGTTCTTTTCTTCACTCCAATGTATATAAGGAGAAAATGACACTATATTCCAGCTTTTGTAATCGGAGTCTTGTTTCGGTTTTATACGTGAAAATTCGGGTCATTTAAATGCGCTAACAATTCATTTTTTGATCAGCGGGAAAAACTGATGGGCTTTAACATTTCAAAACTTTAGGAATATAAATATTCAGGAATCGAAACGAAATATTTCATCTATGAAAGATATAACAATATTCGTCTAAGAAGATGTAGTTAAATTTTGTTAACATATGTTAGTTGGAAGTTGGCCAAGTGTAATATCAATTCTTCTTCTTGAGTTAACAAAAAAAAAGCTATTGGAATCTACATAACAAACTTTCAAATTGCGATTATTTGGAATTTCGAAAATGTGAATGCATTCTTATTGTACGTAAGGATCATATAAAACCTCTTATTTTTTACTGGCATTTACCATGTAAATGTTTTGAGCTGTTTTGAGCTTTTTGCAACAACAAAAACTGAATAAAATTATCTTTCTTACTGTTATGCAATGGAAAAATGTTATTCGAATTTCTTTTCTATTTTCTGTACAAAGTGCTTCGACTTTTCATGAATGTAACTACTTCTAAAGAAATTAACCCGTTTCCAAACTTTCTACTGTCAGACAGAAACATTCTTCTTAATTAATGTGTTAACTACGCGCGTTATGATGAAGTAAACATGATTAAGACGAATGTGAAGAATTATCGTTAATACTTTTCACTATTTCTGCAATGACATTGCTTCTTTTCCTAATTGTATATATTACGTAGACTGAAAACCAGTAAGTTCCAATTAGATATCACAAGAATTAGCGGCTAAAGTAACGAACCACGAGTTACTGTAACTATTTGACATTTAATATCTTAAAATAAGAATATTAAAACGATTCTTTTCAACAAAGTTGCCAACATAATTAGTGGCATGCTCGATTCGTGGAATTTTTAATTGATTGGGTCACGTTGTATCATGCAAGATTATAATATCACTTAAGAAAACATTGAATGCTAGAAAAATTGGAAAAATGAACTTCAACAAACTTTATTTTACAGGAGTTTTATTATATAGAATAGCCCTACAGAGAAACATGTGTCTAAGAAGATTGAAAACGTTTTTATAAAAAATGAACAATGTTTTGATTCCTAAACCCTATAAAATGAATTAAATATGTATATAGTTATGTTATTAGAAAACAAATATTATCACGCTTGTTACATCTTACTATAACGTCGATTAAACAAATGGCACATTTTTCGCCTACTGAATTTCGAGAAAACATTTTTATGCTAATTGGGAAGAAAAGAAATATTTTGTTATATATATATATATATATATATTATAATCTTTTAATGCAAAGTGCAATATTATATTAAAGTATTAAAAAAATAACTATTCTATTAATACTATTCAACGACTTTACTTCCCAACACCGAATTGTGAGTAAAGTATGCAGTAAAACAAAATGCAATGTATTTCCTGATGAATTGCATTTATTCTATAGGAATGCAAACGTACCCGGAGAACCGTAATTCAATACGCGTAGCAAATTTGATATAATACAATTCATCAAGAAGATATAAAAATGTTTATGGAAATTGATTTTGGCGAATGTTTATAATTGATCAAAAAGTAGATACGTAATTGGGACAACCAAGCCAGTTTTGGTCCAAGTGCTTGCAAATATAAATTTTACAAGCCACCAAACAAGTCCTAACACTGTTCCTTGCAAAGCCAAATGTGCAATCATTAACCTGAAAAAATATTTTAATAAATTTGTTGTTTACTAATATATTTATATTTCGGTCTTGTAAGAAAAAGAGAGAGAAAGTAAGATATTCACATTTTGTCCTTGGAGCGTGCTTTGGCCAAAGTTTTCGGCGATTCGTTATTCAAATATGTCCTCACTCCCTGTATTAAATCGACGAAATAATCTTCCCACACCAACAGTTTCATGTCTAAATAGAAATTATTTTTATCTGCGTCTGATAGCGAGTCATGTAACTCAATCGTGCGAGGATTATGAAACTTCCATTCGGTAAAGATAAACGTTTTTAAACGGTCCAGCGAGTTATTAACATTCGTGTGCAGTCGTACCAAGCTGACAGTAGAAATTGTATTATTAATTTTACTCCATTGTAGCGCAACAATATTAAGATGTCAAGCATATGATGTTAATCATAAATTCTAACTTACATTGGCCGTCCTCCAGCTAACTTAGTAATTGTATCCAAAATATATGCCGGAATGAAATGCACAAAAATTGCTGACAGTCTGAACAAAAAGATCGAGGATACCAGCTTGAGATGGGGATACCAAACTGCACTCTTCAATGGGAATTGATGTAAATATTTATTCATGTTTGTTTCCACGTTAGCCCATTTGAAGGGGTTCCTTGTACTTGATGTGCAATGGTATACTTTCAGCTCAGTATTACTGTAACCAAAAATATAATTATCTCGTTTTGATGTAATCATATTCTCATGAGAACATGCGAATGATAATATAATTATTTGTTTAAATTCCTTCCATTGCACAGTTTAAAATATAAGTAACAAAGTCCACTATACCTATCTTGATTAACAGCATAGGCTGCAGTAATAAGATTGTTTACAACAATATCCACAGGAATGTAGTCATAAGTTAGGTTTTTAGCAACTGGCAATCTTCTTATTACACCCTTGCTGGCGCCCATTATAAATCCTTGGGGTCCATTCTTTGATATTGTCCACCCAGGTATTGGCTCTTTCCATGCTCCAGTTACTGTAAATGAAAAAAGTAATATTTAATAGAATGTATACCATTTTATTTGTTTCAAAATTTATGTTCCTTTATTTGTGAAGTTTTTCTGGGTTCAATATACATACTCATTGAAGGGCGTACGATAGCAGCGGGAATACGTCCATTTTGAACTTCGTGCTCAGCTAAATGTTTAGTGAATGTGTAAGAATTTGGATGGTCCTTCAATATATTTGGCGTTTCTGCCTCCAACGTAGCATCGTCCAATTTTTCCACCAGTCTGAGTAATTCATTCGCATCGAACGGAGCTGGGTAGACACGTTCCTCAACTTCATTCAGTACACAATTGGCGTACGCACTGGATACATGTACCAGAGTCTAAAGCAGGTAAAACTTTTTTATAATGCATTTCATTTAAATTAGCATAACTGGATGCACTGGAACTTAAGGATAATAAGCATTGTTGACTGCAAATAAAGTAGGTCACCTTGAGATCTCTTATTTCCTGGCAAAGTTTCACAACTCTGCGCGTACCCAAGAAATTAATATTAGCTGCAGATTTTAAATCCACTTCAAAGTCCAATGTTGCTGCAGAATGAAAAACTATTTGCACATCTTCAACGATAGTTAATCTATCTGCGGATGATAATCCTAGATTTTCTTGTCCCACGTCACCAGTCACAGGAATCAATTTTTTAAAAAGATCAGTTCGATTCTCATCCCTTATTCTATTAAATACCTAACACGACAGAAAAAAACACATTGTTAAAAAATTTCCTGGAACAAAAAATAATCTTTATCGTAATTAAAAAACTTCATAATGTTAAGTTGTAAAAGACGTTTGGAACAGGTTCATTAGTATAATTTATTTCGAACATAATAATTTTCTCCTTTCGAACGAAATGTAAAGAACGAACGATGCTAAATACTGTTAACGTGGCGAAATACAACGAAGCGTTGAAATTTTCAGGAATAAAGTAACAATATCCCACACAACAAAACCCGGCAAAATCTTGACTTGCTGACAAAATTAAGTTACAAAATTATCTTGCCAATTAATTATCGTAATTCATCATTTTTATAAATAATCATAGGACACTTAACCATACCGAATTCTTTTTCAATTCTTCCAATCTTTCTTCTATCTGCTTTCCTTTTTTCGGTCGTAACAGTAAATAGATATTTTTCAAATCAGGGACCGATCTCAAGAGCTTTTCAATTAAGCAGGCGCCGAGGAAGCCTGTTCCGCCGGTGATAAACACAGTTTTCCCGTTATAAAAATTTATTACATTCGATGCCATTGTAAAATCGTTTCTAAAAATGTATTCCAACTTGGAAGATTTTTAGAACGAAACGGCAAAAATGTTAAACTTTATATCTCTATATTTAAGATAGAAAAACTACACGCAATAGGTAAAACACTGCCGGCACTGTGTATCTGCCGCGTACGAACTGCTGCGCTGGTTCGTCGTAAACTGAGAGGCGGAAGGCTCGTCGCACGAGATTTTTGAAGATATATGCATTGCTGGCAGCATGACGGAGTAACGTGTTACCAAGTCAGACATTTTTTAATTAATTGGCTCTCAAATTAATAATATTAAACTACACGCTCAATATTAATTCATAATGTATGAGTTATTTTTCATGAAACATAAACTTAATTCTTCTGCTCGACTGTATTTATTAATTTTGTCACGTGTTATCATTGACGCGCCATGTTGAGACCTATACAATTATATACTACATACTGTATACTTACTTGGGCATACCTGAACATTCCATTGATGAATAGATTTCTTTCGTTTTTTTAATTAATTTTTCATTAATTTTTCTATTAAGATTGCCTAAACAGCTTTTAAGCTACATATTTGGTATTTGTTTAATGTAAATTGAAATGAGAGCTGTAGAAAAGGTGTTTTATATTCTGTGTCATTGATGGGAGGATATCATTAGAGAGAGATGACCCATAGATAATTCATAATTATTACAGTATGTGCAAAGTCCATTCAAATGATTTTGTTATAAGATCTACCTAATACTTAAGCAGATTATTTCCAGATTGTATAAGCGACGATGATTTCTCTTTATATTTATTTTCAAATAGTATACGTTCAAGTGATTCGACCATTATTTGGTCACTGCCTCCTTGGAAAAAATGGCCAATGTAAGCAAAATTGTTATGTAACATTTGACTCTCCGTTGACCAATCGATCTGACTAGAGATACATCTTTGGACACTGTTCATCTGTATAGTATAGTAGATGTAGAAAGTAATAATGAAAACGCAACAGGAAAGGGAGAGATACAACGCAAGTCCCTAAATACACTCTGTTATATTTATAATGAAAATAACGTATAAAACGTTCTTTAAAAAAAAATGTCTTACTTCCACCAAGAAATTTCTACCTTCCACATGCCACCAAAAAGTTGCGAAATTCTAATTTAAGATATTCACGATTCAGATACTGAGGAGTGTTGGTGAAGGTGAAGAAACTCGCGGCTCACGGTTCTCTAATTAGTAAGAAAATTAGTGTTTTGCAGAAGTAGAACACGTATTTTGCAATCTCCTATTATTTGTATAACTATAAAATCATTCCAAGTGCATCAAAGCAGAAGTTGCAGGCTCTTACCGTTATTTCAGACGACAAAACGCATTCAGTAGCGAACAAAAAATGAAAACCCAGCGGTAAATACATTCGTAGTATCGAATAGAAAATTCTAGACGATTTCTTATTTTCTTAACAGTGAGAGTACGAAAGCAAAATTTCGGTACCGAATTCAATTCTTCGACGAGTTAATTAATGGTTCTCTCGATATTAGCTACTTTATAAGTTCTTATTATTGTGCGTTCGATTGAAAATCTAATGTAATAAATTGAATATAAATATTAAATAAGTGATAACTGAATATAAAATGTATGTTTGTATCAAAGTTTTCACACAAAGCAATGATAATAGTACGTCTGATTTATTGTAAGTAAAATATCTAGAAATATGGGATAGAAATAATATACATGTGATTTATTGTAAGTAAAATATCTAGAAATATAGGATAGAAATAATATACATGTGATTTATTGTAAGTAAAATGTGTAGTAATATAGGATAGAAATAATATACATGTGATTCATTGCAAAGAAAATGTGTAGAAATATAGGATTGTATACGACCATCTCGTAATTGTTTGCTTTTCCCGCAAACGTAAAAAGATTGACGTTAGTCATTTGAATTTATAAAGTAAGTACATATGTAAATTGCAAAGCAACTAGTTGGACTAATACACGTCATTCATGACATAATAGTCCTACGTCTTGCATGTCAAATTCAAACATCTCGGATCTAGCTAGAAATTTACGCAGAGTACATATTCATTATATTTTATAGAAAAATAGTTTTAATTTTTTTCTCGATGTCCTAACTACGAGGGAATTAACAGTTTGCACAAATTATTTGTTTATTTTGTACGTTTTATACATTATTCTGCGAATTTTAGTATTTTTTAATTTCATAAAAATTGCAATAACAATTGAAGTTCTAAACACCGAAATTGAATTGAATGAATAATACGTAGCAAGACAGAATTTTAAAAAATATTGATTTAAATATCGAGAGTATAAATGAAGCCTGCAATAAAAAAGAAGTTTATTCAGAGGTAAGAATGAAATTTGCACATTTCAGCTTACATTGACGGCGTAAAACGTGTGCCTACGTCGTTCAAATTTTTGTCGACAGATGTCAGACCGAAGCGCATTGAAGACATAATTTTCAAAGAGAATGTTTTATCAGAAAGTTTTATAATGTTAATAATTTCTTTTGCGGTTCGAAATATTATGTTAATTTAAACTAACATTGTAAGAGTTTCAATCAAAATTTCGTTTAGGTAATAATATTATGGTTTACTTCTAGAGTAGCCCCATAAGAATGATGCACCGTACAGCGTTGCAGTCCGTTGGTCTCAATTCTGGCCCCTGGATCAAAAGTACTGTCCACACACAATATCTTTTTTTAATGATGACGTGTTAAAATATCGTATTTAATTATTTTAATTCAATTCCAGATTCTGTGGGTACTCGATAGTGTTAATTTCTGGGCAAACATTTTACGTATTTCGTGTGTAGTTATCGTTTTGTAAAGAAGTTGCACAATTTAGTCATACATACGTTTTACTAAAGGTACTAATTTCTATGTGAAAATGTTAATAAAAATTGTAAACCATTATTAATAAGACAGTGAAGAATTTACAAATGAATAGCCTTAAAACCAGGTGTTAAAATTATTCCTTCCGTAACATTGTCGAAATAGAAAGTAAATAGTAATTTCCTGATCACAAAAGGAAAAACCATTTATTATCATTAATACAATTTTAATAACGGGTTTAAAACATAGTCCTTGATACTAGCTATTATTAAAGATATTACATACTTTCTATTTCTGCAATAGATAACCAAAATTATTTGAGAGCCCCATATGACACACAAAAATTTATTCGTAGAATAACTCACGGATTCAAATTTATGTATCCGAAGTTGCAATTTATAACACTTATCACGTGTCTTTAGGTGTAAATGTGAATGCAGGGCTGCAAAATTGATCGCATCCCGTTGTTAGTAATATATGCCTATAACACCTGTTTGATCGATCACGTAATATTATTAAAACGTGCTATTATCTCAGATTATAAACGAAATATATTCTCCAGATCAAATAAAACCTATATAACCAGGCAAATAAGTATTCTTTTAAAGTAAATATAGCTTTCGGACGTAATGATACCTATAAAACATTTATCTTTGATTAGAGAAATTGTTACAAGTAAATGAATAATCAAATTCCAACTGGTCATTACAAAAACAATATTCAATCAAATATAGCAATAACATTCCAACTTAGCAGTAACATAGTAAGAAAGTTATAGTACACAGAGCAACCAAAAATTACCCGAAATAAATTTAAGATAAACGTTACTCTATTGTGAACAGAGTTGATAATCGAAAATTATATAACGTCACGTCTAATCATTAAAAATTAATTAATCAGAGGACGATGTTTATACATATAATTTATAATCCCAAGATTAATCTTTTTATCCTGAATAAAGAACATGATGTCAGAACAAATCATAAATATTAAATTGAACAAATGTTCTCTCTATATATCAACAAAAGTATGAATTAAATTGAAATACAATGGGTTGTG
This sequence comes from Nomada fucata, assembly GCA_948146005.1. Lineage (NCBI taxonomy): Eukaryota > Metazoa > Arthropoda > Insecta > Hymenoptera > Apidae > Nomada > Nomada fucata. The sequence continues at coordinate 13,081,237 of OX411276.1, forward strand.
TTTTAAGGGGTGAGAATTCGGTTGCAAACAGAAAGAAAAGAGCCGCACAATTTCCTAGTGACTTTTCATGGGAAACAATTGTCTTGCCTGGGGGGATTTGGCGGTCGCCCCAAGATGGCGGACTCGGTTGGCGTGCGACAAGCACGAGCTGAAAAGTGCCGAGAACGCGAGAAGTTCGCGATTCTGTGTTAAATCGGTTACGTGACTTTCACTCGTGGACAGCTCGAAGATTGCCGACACAGAAGACACCCTCGGATAACGCAGGTACGTGAGAAATCTGTGACACTAAACCGTTTTCATTTGGTACGGGGTGAAAAGCCGCGCCTACTATCGTGCATCTACGCGAAGTCGTGGGTGTGCATGATCTATCTCCGTTAGCCAGTTTCATGAAATACGCAACCAATACTACGTGTCGTTTGTAAGATATTTAATAATACGGGGCACAAACAAGAAGTCTTGCAATCGTGTTATAAATGTTCATAGTGGGGATATCGAGGTTGGCGTGCGAAAATCGAACGGTCGAGTGGCACGGTCGAGACACTTCGTTCCGATTATCCTATCATATATGTCCATCGGTTTTTCGTTTAATAACAGAAACCGCAGTGGTTCGTTTCACGATGGTATTTTACAATTCTACGTGATACAGATTCCATGATTTTCCCGCCGTGTCTGTGAAAGGTATTGCGATAAATTCGTTGCGTGTGAACACGATTTCATCCGGGTGTACTCTCGGCGGATCCATTCTCGAGTCGTTTCGAACTTTGATAGTGATGTCGTATGCATATATGCATATGTATGTGTGTGTAGAAGCCGCTTTTCGCCAGTGTCACACGGTTAGTATTACTTTTACTGTTCTCTCTCTCCCTTTCTTTTTTTCTCTTTTTTCTCTTTTCCTCTCTGCGTCTCTTTTTCCATCTCTCTCTCTCCCTCTCTCGCTGATTCTGCATCAAAGCCGATGATTACCGCTTCTCCTTTGAAGCATTGTCTCGTTCAGTGCTAGTATTCGTGTGTATCATGTGGGTGCGTAGCTTAGTGTATGGTTGTATGCGCGCGCGTTTCTTGGCGTGCGCAACGCGAAGCCGCATGCCGGTTCATCGTGTAAAATAGTCATGATACGTATCTTTGTGATTTCTCGCCTTGTTACCGTTCACATTTGATATATGGATTCGTAGACTAACAATAATCATTGCCTAGAATATGTACGTTCGTTATATTAATCGTTAGTATCTATTGAATTGTTAGCAACTCATTGAAGACAATTTTCAACAGTACGCAGTCCCGCGATATTAGAAAATTGATCGTTTGCTTGTATCGGAAGTATTGTATGAATTATGACAGAGTACGGTTCACGTGCAGATAACTAATCTATGATATAAGACTGGTTACCGTCTCTGTGCATTCGAGCTGGTGCGGTGTGTCGAGCAATTCAACTGACCTATATCGATGCGTCTCTTTAGTGTCATCTAGTGTCATATATCTATGTATACATTGTATACATCGTTATTACCTGTACGCGCAAGGGAAAATTATTCTCTAGATTATGCTTGACTGTAAACGATTGGCGGTAATACAATTTCCATTGATAGGGTGTAAACGCTAATCGTGCACCTTGATATACGTTATCGATGTAGTAACATACATTAGATATCGCGCAAAATCCAAACTATTCTAAGAAATTAAGAAAGTACACGTATTAAAACCTAATACATATCTTCATAGGAGTATTAACGCTAATTTTATAATACCAATCGTTTCCAATGATTGTTCAGCTATAATTACTTCCATTGAAACTTCAATGGAACTGTATACATTAACTTTAAGTATACCTAGAGCAAAAGAGTCGTAACGATGTAAGAACTCTTAAAGCTGTCGAAGCCATTATACATGAACCGGAAGTATCATAATAGGGTTGTAAAAAAAAGAAAGGAAGGATGAAGCCAAGGCGTTGGAGATTTTGATTTCTCGCCTGGAAGTATTATCCGGCGTCGGTAAATCTGTGGAACGTGATCAATACGCGACGCGTTGCTTCAGCGTTCGCCCGTTCCACGTAAAAGGGTTGTCGTTCTCGACGGCCTCACCTCAGGCTTGTGAACGTTCAGCCAACGGGAAACCTTTGGATTCTCCCTTTCGGTCGTTCGACGTCGCGCCACGGCGAGCATTACATAGTCTGGAAATAAATTGTAGACATTAACGTTAGGGGTCGATATAATAATACAATATACATAAGTGGAAGGTGGATGGTCTAATTACTCATTATTAACTCATTATTTCCTGGATATAATATATTCTTATTCTTTTTCATTGTAAAGTATATATTCTTTCCATTGTCCTTTACCGTTGAATTTTTCGTATCCTCAATTATTTGGTCTTCATGTCTTTATTAAGGATATTTTAAAAATTCACTGGTTTAATTACATTTTAGTTCGGTAAGTTCGAGTGCTGTACGATTTTGATTTGTGTACTGTCTCATTATATTTTTAAATATTTCTTCGTGTAATGTATAAATATATGGATTAATACTTTGAGTTCACAGTTTTTTCTTATTCCTTTAAATTACTTTAGTTCTTTTAAAATTCTGACTTAGCAAAATATTTGCACCTTGTTCACCGGTATTATATGTATATAAGGGTTACGTGAATTTTCGGAAAACTGTGATTTGTCCTCGAGCTTTTCCCCCTATCTTTCCCTATAATACTCGTTCGCTTCGTGTTCTTAAAATAGTATTCCTTCGTTACGTTACCTAAAAGTTCATTCTAAATTCCGTTCTCGCTCCTCTTAACAAAATTCGCGAACAAACACGCGCATACAGCTATAATCATCGTTTAGATGCTCTGACGTAGGTAGCCATTGATGGAATCCCAACTTCTAGGCGATACAGTTACAATTAACACGGCTGTCTTTTCCCCCGTACTTTTTATTGAAATTTCACATTTAAGTTATTCAAAAACGTAATTCGATAGAAATCTCTTCTTTCTGCAGGATTTTTTCGATTTTGAACGAATTAAATTACATATATATACAAATGAATAGTCTCTTAAAAGTTATTAGTATTTCCATTTTATTACCGTGTTGAGATATGGTTGATTAAATACTTGATTTCTCACATACAATTTTCCATATAATGATTCGGCCATTAATAAACCTCGCAATTAAATGAACACGTAGCCTCATTGATAGAATCGATACTGTTAAAGGAACAGGTAGATATGCGAACGATATCGGTTATCTGAACATTCTGTGCTTGAACAGAATTGAATTAAAACTATCATTGCGTGGATTGTTTCGTTTGCGTTTCACTCCAGATGAGACACTGATAAAACACTGATTAGAGTGTTTCTGGTGTTTAAGAAGTTCGAGAGTTTTTGGTATGCAATTAAGGAGAGATTATGCAATCTTCATCTTATAATGATCTTATGAATCTTGCTGACTGTTCAGATTAATCTCTCTATTGATTAAGTTAAAATGAAAATTACACGATATATTAATGGTTTACAAGCAAAGTTAAGTTATCCATTGCAAACATACAACTTCTTGTATTGGAACCACGATAACGCATTTTCTATCGTTCAAAGATCTGTATGTGAAAAGGCGGAAGTAAAAAAAATAATGCAACGAAGTAATTTTAGTTGAGTATTTTCGCGGATTATTTTTCCGAGAAAATCGAGGGTTCGATGGATTTAAAAAAACGGAGAAGAAACAATCCTCGCGCACCGACGAATTTTAAATGAGAAAAGAATCGGTCATGACGCACCAACGATCAAAATATTTTTCACTTTTCGTCTTGTTAAACACCTTTATATCTACTATTTGTCGTATTCTTTCTCAACGATATTGTCCTTGCATCAAGCACACATATTCACGAAGCAATAAAGTCAACCCGTTAATTAGGAATTTAGATCGGTCATGTGTTCTAAGAAAACACGTATATGCACGAGCAAATATTGTAGTCGGACACTCGGTTTTTGCACCATGACCCGTATCTACGTTTGTGGACATCGACACACGACAAGTGCGGTGCTTTTCCTTTCTAGCACGAAGTCGCGCATTCGAGAACGAATTTACTCACTTTCGAAACAACTTATTGTGAGTGCCCCACGTGTTACTCGTTAGTTCATTTTAAGATGGTCTCGGTATATATTTTTTGTTTTTACGAAAACATTCTTGTACCTTGGTGAAGGATAATAGGTATATGCACATTTAAAACCCATGAAACTGTTGAAGGCTACTACTTACTCATTTGTTTTAACGAAAATATATTAAAGTAATATTAGAAACTTTAGTAATATTAGAATTAGATCTTCGAATTAGAATGTCAGTGTACGTTGCCAAGAAATGGGTCTCGATTTTATAACAATGGCTTATATATACAGGGTGTTCGCACTATTACTAGCCAGCGTTTTTCTTGTAAATAGTACATATTAGAGGAAAATGGAGGTGAAAGAAGCAGTACTGGGTTTTTTATGCCACACAGTGGCGTATGTAATTTTTGTGTGTTTATAATATTTTGTTCGACATGAAGGTGAGTTACAGTTTTTTAAATGAAATGCTGTATATTTTTTTATATTACATGAAAGCGTATGTCTAGACGAATTCATCCGTATACTGCAGTGATCTTCAAGGTCATGCAAGGTCAGAAATAGAAGAAACCTTTTGAATATTTCATACCAATTTTCGTACTTCTCGAGCCGATATTGTCGGATTTTCTTCAAAATGTAAAAGGACTTCTAACTTCTTATCATCAGGAAGAAGACATTTCCGATTATGTCACTTAGTTTGCAAAGACCCTGCTTCCTTCAAACGCGTTGCAAGCAAAACGAACTGATTTTAATTTGGTTACACTGTGTCCGGACATTTTTCTAGGTATTTCAATTTACTTTGTCTTTTATTTCTATTGAATTGATATGAAATATTAAAAATGTTTCTTCCATTTCTGACCTTGCATGACCTTGAAGGCCACTGTACAGTGTGCGGATGAATTCGCCTAGACACACGCTTTCATGTGACATACAAAAATATACAACATTCCATTTAAAAAATTGAACGTCTCCTTCATATCTAGCAAAATAGTATAAACACACCAAAATTCCATATGCCGGGGACTGCCAAGCTTTTCTCCTCTAACGGCCACCGAGTCCCCATTACCAATTAAACGCGAAAATAGTATGACGTGATATGGCATCTAACATCCACGCATAGGTGTGTGGAGCGTCATTTGTCTGAATTAGTCTGTCATATGACGCGCCACCATTTCGCTGGAGGTGGAAGATATAAGTAGGAGAATGAGCCACGAGTATTATTATTATCATCGTGTATAAATTAATATTATAATACAAGCTACTCATGTTTGATAGTATGCGAACCGTATTTCTGAAACCCCTTTTGTAATATTTATTTAACCTGCCACTAAATACTCCCATATGAGGTCAGGTAAATTTAATAAGGTAATGAAAACTCATTAAAAGATATGAAATTTTCATTTATGCGAAATCCCTGTTATACCATTATAATAGAACTTTGCACCTTAATCGTATTAAAATAAAATAACGGAATTGAATATTGGATATTAAGAATTAACTATTATAATAATATTAAGAATTCAATTAAAAACGATCGAGAGGTATAGAGATTATCTTCATTCAAAACAAATCCAAATAGAATTTCGAATACTCGCACCCGCAAGAACTGACGTACATACACACATTTATATGGTTTAAACGCATGTGCATATACATCTGTATTACTTAAATTTAGTATCTACATGTACAGGAATGTATACATAAGTACATCAATATGATATAATTACACTACATCACATATATTATTTCCCTATACATATATCTATTTCGTATTTTCACCGACGTATTCCTTCCTATTCTGACGAGTTCTAACTATTTCCACGGCTCGCTGCCAGTTTTTCTTTCCCGAACGATAGGAGCAGGGAAAGCGCAAAAGTTTGTAAATTTACTTTTTGGGGGCTATTTTACGGCAAGTTCGAAAGCCTTTCGTCATCTGGTCGCCACGTAGCCCTAATCAGAAAACCCGATCATTAAAGTTCGCCAGGTAACGTTGGCCGTCGATATCCTCGGTTCATGAGACTAAACAGTTACCCGATTCATTGGACAACTACATACATCAAATTCAAATGGAGAAGAATGTATTTGTTTCTAGGCATAGAATATTATTAGTTGGAAATAAATGTGTCCAGACCAACAAAACAAAATGATCTTGGGGAAAATCTGTGTATAACCGAAACCGGGTTGTTCGCGGGATTACTGAATATCATAAACAACGTCATCTTTACGGGTAATTTCCGATGGATACATATTACACAAATAGACGTCACGCAGGCGTCATGCACTTATTCATTTTAATTGTAAAATTATCCTTAATGTATTCGAGTCTTATATAAAACCAATGTTTTGCAGTGGTTTCGTATTTCGAGTGGGTAAGTAGCAATCGGGCTACTCTTGCTTAATTAATTCGAGGTCGGCTGGACATTCGAAAAAAGGTGGAAAGAAAACATTTAACAAAATTATATAACGTGTACAGGGACCATTTTTAGATTTTCTTCCCGTCGGGAAATAAATCAATGACTCAAATTTCCAATTACGTGGTCCGATTTTGCAAAACGAAGTGCGTCGTACAATTTGGGTAATCTCACGACAAGGCAGTTTATTTCGATAATTATGTTATCTCTTTGGCCCACGGCCAAATTTATTCTGCATCCATGCCTTTTGTAACTAATTTTAAACGACTCGGTTGCGTTTGAGTACAATTATTGAGTTTTTGGATACTTTCGGTAATCGTCATATGTAAATGACAAACTGAGGGCATCGTTAAAATATCATTAATAAAAGAAGAAAAATAATCTTATCGTTAATGTAACGTTAAACGTAAAATGTAACATGAGAAATGCTCGGGGGAATTGTGAAAAATAATTTTTCTATTTCCAATGCTTTTTGTTGATTTGAAGAACGCGAGACATCAATGAAAAATGGTCGATGAATATGTCGAAAATATTAAAAGAGGGCGAAAATAGTTCGCTCATTGTGCTTATACCTCTTACAACCGCCCCTGTTTTCAATCACGCTCTAATAAACCAATATGTGCACGAGCTGCTTGAGAGAACTTTTCAGTGATCAATGAACCGCCTATGAAAACGCTCCCTGCTCCCTCTCTATATATAAAAATTTCATATATTTCTTTATATGAAATTTATGATATGTCTTGTTGGGTTGTAAATTTTGTATAAATAGTTTTCGCCATTCTATATTGCTACATAGTTTCATGGAGAAATATGTAATAGCTTCTTTAACCTTTACATTTTCTTCAACTTTGAGTCGCTTTAATCTTTATACCTTTTATTTTATAAAAGAATTATTTCTTCTGCTTCAACTTATCTTAACTTTAATGAAAACTTTATGCTATTATTTTTTATCCATATAGTTCCTTTAATTTTATTTGTTGCATTTATTTTACACTGTGAGGTCTAAATATATTTAACGGCCATACGGTCTGGTTATTTTGTTGCACATTCATATAAACGCGGTATTAATTGTATTCAAAATGGGAGCAAATGACGGCACTAAATAATTAATAACTAATTATCGTTGATAAGTGTTCGATTAAACATATTGTTTCCATCATATACAGTTGAATCAGTTTCTTGAATAAAACATAGGCGGCTCGAGAAAAAACCGGCAAACGACAGCTTTGTGTGTTTGTTGAAGGTGAAAAGTTGAACCTAAAAAAAAAATTACGTAATTAAAGTGAGCGCATTAAATGGAACTACGTATTTTCATCGTGTTTGATTCCTATACCAATCACGTCTGAGACTCACTGGAAAACGTAGCACCATCGAATTGATCCAACTTTGTAAATGGCAAATATAGTCCTCTTAGTATGAATTTTCGGAAATTGATCAAAAAGTGCAAGTGTATATACTGTTATCATTTATATGATATATTTAGATTTATAATAATCATAATAATCTTTTTGAAATGTGTGTTTTGAATACATCAAGCTTTAACAATGTTGATACTAAAAAACAATTTTTATCGTTGCTTTTTCTATTAAATTCTGCGCGTCTCCTGTAATATACGCAATTCTTCGAGGGTATACAAATTTTACTATGCCTAGATATAGTATTCTTTTAATTTTTTAAAGTACGGTTAATATAATACTGAAAAGACTTGATTTTGTTGCATTCGCACTTGCAAATATTGAAATCAAACAAATTAATATTTGTTCTTTTATTTTTTACATAGAACGGTGTAGCTCATCAGCAATTTTACTTACAAATTAATAGTACCGTAAGAGTTCACGGCAAAGGTGCTTGGAGCAGTTCGCCAAATCAAACGAATTATATGATTGAAATGATATGACGCATTGAAATGCTCTTGCACTTCATGCTTGACCATTGAGAGGAAGAAACACGTGTCATTCTGTTAAGTGCTTTGTAAACGCTTTTACGCAAAACGAATGTCGAAGAAGTTTTCGAAGTTCCTAAAATCGTTTAACTTGCAGCTTCTTGTAAATACATCATATTTCCACGAAATCAGTATTATTTAAAATATTCAATTCAATCGATTTTTTTGTACGTACGAGGGCAGACATGTTTTATTGATTGAACATTTCGAAGGTTTCGCAAGTGAAATTGTAATTGATGGTAGTGTTAGTGCTGGTTCATTTCTCTTTAACATATTGGACAGGTGTAATCTCGATTATTCGATTACTCGATCGTTGTGCCGTCTACAGTTGTATGGAGAATCATTGAAATATTTTATTGCTTGAATTTTTGGTTTCATTTGCTTGCAATCTCCATAAGTGGCAATTGTTTAATAATTGCCTGAATTGTGTGTAGAAAATTAATTACGACATAGTGGGCATACACATATGGAAGGAATTTAGGTTAAGAAAAGAAATATGTAAATAAAATTAATCAGATTGATACTAAATATAGATGAAAAATTATGATTCAAAGACAGGGTTGCAGTGTTTGATAAATATTGATTTGACATTGTATCCAGTACATAGAAATTATGTGTAAAACAATTGAGAAATTGCAGGCAAGTAGAAGTATAACGACAGGAACAAAAAAATCCATTGCGACACAGTAATTAGAGGTACTAGAAAACGAAGGGTATTATAAAGAAACAATAGAGAAAAAAGGAACTTCGTGTCTCACCTTTTTAATAATTAACGCCCGACATGAAGAAACGTAAAAAGAGTTTAGAACTAAATAAAAACGTCATGGAACTTGAGACCACCACATTGTTGGGACAACAAACTTATTATTAGATTTGCAAGTTATTAAAGAAATTAATCATCCCGTATTCGGTTGTAATAAAATTCATTATGATACGTCCATTAGCAATTCTGAAACATGAACGCAAGAAGACTGTTCCAAGTATTTCTACGAACTTTCCAACGTCGCAATGTTCATCAACTTTCCGCAAGTTATGGCCAGGGAAAAAAGGGATCAAGGTATCGAGCACAATGGCAGATACTATCAAATGATTACCACATTGCAGCCTGTCCTATAAGTATCATTCGTTGCACAATTTTATAAGAACGTAGACACAATCTGAATAACAAGTATCTTCACTTTATTTCGTCTCGAGTTCATCACACGCCGCATTCTTCGGGTCAATCATCAGAGGTGTACCTACGTATGTATGTGGTTTTTCAAAGGAAACGAAAAATTAACAGAGCTGTTAAAGTACTTATTACACTCTGTGCTTCAAGACAAAATAACAAAACGTAAAGCACTATATCAGGATTAAAAAAAAGAAAATGATTTTAATATTAATATTTTAGTATCCTTGTCGCTATTACAATTTTAGAAATTAAATGCGCTGTATATTTCTTAGAACTGTATATATTTATTAACGTTGAAATTGCATCCATTATAACACAACTTGCATAAAAATTAGAGAAGCACGAAGTTTATTATATGGCCAATGAAATTCTAGCTATATAATAGTACACCAAAATAAACGATCGTCACTCCGTCGTTGGATCAAATATTTAATATGTACATAACTTACCGTACCTCAGGAATTCTAGACAATTAATACAAGCTAAAACGCACAATGGAAGGTTACCTTCCTCACGCAAAAGATATATCGAAACTCGTGGAGCCCAGCCACGCGTGCATTATATTTATTGTCACCTGATCACGAAGCTTTTTCGAAATCACGCATGCTTGTCCATCTAGAAACCTAAATCAAACCCACGACGTAATGTATTGATGAATCTTTTTCAACGACTCCTTACTTACTATTTCTTAGACAAATTTCATTCGACTTCATGCTCGCCCCGTTAGAAGGGGATGGTATCAAAGTTAATAAAAAAATGGGAAAAAAGGTGAAGAAGTTATATCACATAGATATAACCAGCGTACATGCCGGGTTTGTAGATGTGTCAATAGATAGAAGGTAGACATGGTGGGAGAACTTGGTCCGACCTCTCACGCAGAGTCAGGTATAAGGAACTCTGGTTAGTCCCAGGTACGCTCAGTTCACCTTTCGTTAGTTGGCTCGTCTTTAAAGTGGCTGGCACACATATCATCCCCTTAGTAATCCTCGACACGCGTTACCGTTCGTGTCGACTACCCAGACCACGGGGAAATCGAGATACGTGCTCTCGATACTACGGTTATTAAGCTTTTTTGTCCTTTGGATTATACGTTTGATCGTGTCTTATTTGGATTTTCGATACCAACCTTGGTGAGTTTTGATATATATATATTTTTCTTCATAAATTCGTTCGTAAATTCGAATATAAAGTGTGGCTACTTGTGCATCGCCTGTTCTTGAATCGTCTTGATTAAATTCAGATTGGGATTTGTCAGTTTGGAAAAATTGTGTTATTTCGATTTGTAAACCTGTTAATTTTTAAACTATGGACACAATGACGGTGTTCTTGATTAATGTCAGTGGTATCGATGATTTATGTGCGAGCTATTTTCTTCGATTTCATTGGGAAGACATTTTAATCTTTGTATCGGTATAAAAGAAGTTCCGGTTTTTGGTATGGTGCATTTTACTCTGTTTTAACGATGGTCAGTGAGTGGTTCAGATAGTAGATCGGTAGTCCAGTGCATCCATCGACACGTGTCAGTTTGAAAACCCGAATCGTAAATTCAGATTAGATAAATACGATGCTGAATATTTTGTTGTTAAACATTCGTGTACTGTATTGTGTAAACACTCTTAAAATCTTTTCCTACGTTACCAATTGTTTCTTGCATACTTATTTCTTTTTTTTCTCTCTTTCTTTTTCACGGACAGGCCCAATAAGGAACCGATCGACGATTGCCACGGCATGGGTAAGCGAAAGCCACAAAGCAAATTTTATACGTTATTCCTATTTTAGAAAATTCCTTGAACTTAATGTTGTTCTACAGAACATAACATTATCACGTTCAGTCGCTAAGTACGAAATCGAACACATAGCACGATCATTAAGATTATCATATCCCTCTTGATTAAAAGCAACCGTGATAAACTTGACGAAGAATTCGATTTTAACACGTTTTTGTGCCACTTGATGTCCTAATCCAATCATGCGCAACCTATAAAAGAAACAAACGAAAAAAGATATAAGATTAAATAAGAATTTATTTGGAATAAAGTATCTCTTAACACCAGTGAAACAAAATTAAATTGTTCGCCAAAAGAAACTAATATATAAATCTTATAAATGATATAATTGTATGTATTATAAAATTAGTATAAGATAAAAAAAAGAATTACCGCAAACTCTAATTCCAACAAGTCTGATCGGTCAAACTAGTTTCCTCCTTCGTATTCGCTCGGAACAGTGATACGTCTCTTTCTTTCTCCTTTCGTCTCTTTCTCGTGAAACGTGACGGGATACGGTAGATCGGTGTCTAAAGCGGAACCGGCTCAACACACTTAGCGGAATAAGAAGAATCCGCACGAATTAGACCCGTAACCGGAGGTTCGAATCGTTTAATCACTGGTTAAAGAGGAAATTTCATCGCTGACGCGGGGATGCTGTGTCGCGTCTGGTCTCTGGACTCTCTCTCTCTGTCCCTCTTTCTCTTTCTCTGTTCCTCTCATTTTCTCTCTACGAGGGTCATTGGCCACGACATTGATACTGCCTCTTGATCAGAGGCGAATCGTAGCCGTGGCTGTCGCGGAAGAAACGCGAAACGAATCACGGTCAAATTAATTACGTCTACCCTAATCTAATCGAAAAGATTGGTCAGACTAATTGACTGTATAATACACCAAACGATGCAAATTATCGAGTCTATTATGAGAGTTTGTATCATATGGACAGTGATATGTGCGTGGGAATTAGTGTCGTCGTTGGTTTCTTTTTTTTTCTTTTTTTTCTTTTTTTTTTTTGTGATACTATGCGCGTCGTAAAATGAGGACAATAGATAATTCGAGGAGTAATTTATGGTCTAGTGAACGGAGCATTTACTGTATTTTATCTATTTTAAAAGTCTGCAGATTTCTGTTTTATTTACGTGGAAACTCGTCTGAAGATTTGCGTGTACGTAACTTATATTCTTTGTGAACATTTTTTAAATAATAATTTTTAATTGGGTGTCTGGTGTTTTAATAACTATCGAAGGGCAAGTGTAGATTTTTTATGTTCATGAATTATTCGTTGGTTTCGTGTTTGTACAATTTTATTGACGATAAGCGTAACAGGAATAATTGTCGAGATCAAAGTAGAATTGTAGATGGTGATGATAGAATTTTTTAGTAGTTTAGTCAGTAATACCACTATGAGTAAATGTATAATGTTAATGCTATGTAATGTATGGAGTACTTAAATGAGCTATTATAAATTAAATAAAGGACTTTTCGTACAGTATAATTTAGGCTGGCTCACTGCTGCTAAGCTTTTTGCATATACATAGCTACATAATTTGACTACCTGTGAGAAGATTTGACAAGAATTTAATCTATTCTAATAGCATGGTTGCTAATGAATTTATTATTACATTAGTCGTTACGAAAGCCAATCGGTGACTTTAGCCATTGACAATTCAATGCCCTTTCAAAATATCCCGTGATAAGCATAAACTTTATGATACCTATTTAAAAAGAACTTATTCATTGACTTTGTTTTGATCATTTTTGGCGCGCATATGATTACCATGTGAGTATTTGGTAACGAAGCGAAGCGTTTTCTACTCCCCACCGAAGTTTCTTTTCTTCTACAATTGGACATGACTTTCTTCAAACACTTTAAGTACCACAGTTGATGAAATAATGAATTTCATTTCTTCCATAAAATTAAGTAAAAAATAGGCTGTACTAACTTAAAGAAACATAATTGGAATATTACTTTATTGTGCGCTTCATAATATCATAAAAATCAATATTTCAGGTTTAAACAATTAATAAATCCATTATAGAAGCTTTTTATCTTAAGATTATTAAAATTCTGTCCTATTAATTGTAATGTTCAAGTTAATCTTTTACAATTCTATATCTCATTATAAAAAAGAGGGGAGAAATATAGTCGTACTATTTGAAAGAATAAAGTTGTTCATACAAAGCGCGGAATGATGATATAACGCAGCAAAGTTCTCCGTAAGACAGTTTTCACGGAAGTGCTGTTGTAAATGAACGAATGGAAGGAAAAATAAGGATACGGCGCGGATACAGTGATCAAGCAAAGTAAACGAATAGGGAATAAGTGTTAATGAACCTGACGAAGTGTAGCCGAGGGAACGTGCGAAATAAAAATCGGCAAGAAAAAAAGAATCTAGTAATTTGCTCAAACTGTTTCCCCAGGAACTGTTTTCAATTCACGATGCAAACGTAGTCTGTTTGCCGCACGTTATATGTTTCTCAGAAGATGTTTTACGCAGAAGACCATCAATACCTGGACAATATTGTTTTCATTGTACCAACATTGATCTGAAATTTTTATTTCGAGCCCCTAGATGTGACGACATGTGTACAATTTTATTTGAGAATAACGAACAAGCTCTACAACCATAATCTCTTTGATAATAGATGAATATTTTCTATGAAACTAACTTTCGATGTATTCCATTTTTCATTTCGCCATGAATTTCTCTTTGTGATTAATAGTGCAATATGTATCATTAAGGGTTCTATCTTTTTTAAGCCTTTGTTCGTAAAATGTTAGAAATTTCTTTTCTAAAAGGCTTCCATTCAGTGTGCCTATAATCGATCAGTTTCAAATATATAAATTATTTGTTTAATTATGTATTATAGTTAAGAAAGTTTTTCATATAGAGAATTCAAAGTGTTTCAGCGGTTTGTTTGTATAAAAAATTATTGGAAGATATTAATCGAATTTAATACTTCATGAATTGCTTACAATTGCTTCGATCTTTTATATGCCGGAAATACCAAATCAATTTCTCATTTCCGTCATAATTGTATTAATCGATCGCATTTGCACACAAAGCTTGAATATCTTCCGGGATTTAAACAGAATATACATTTTTCAATTGTTTAATGCAAAGATCGTGATCTACGCATACGTTATGCATTCCTTTTCTTCAATTCACAATTTGAATAGAGGTCACAGACATTTCGTGCATGCGTTGCATTGTGACGTAAGAAATTTGTACAACATTGGCGGCGTATTTTGCAATTTTGCAATTGTAATTCGTTAACCATAAACGCGCGCACGATTTTCACCCCGCTTTTGTTTTTGCTCAATGTAATCGTATAAATTATTCAATATGCGATAAGCTTGAAAACAAGTAAAGAACAAACTTGCCATTAATTATGTTCGTTTAAACGTTTGTAATTTGCAATTTTCGCAGATATTGGCCCGTACGATATTCTATTATAATTAATGGAGCATTGTTTTAAAAGGAAACAATCCTTTTCCCGTTAACAATCGCTGTTGTTTAAACGTGAACGATTATATTGGAAATTATGAATACATGAATGGAAAATTAAGAATGCATTGTTGTTAGTTCTGACTCATGGAAAGAAAAATGTTAATAGAGACCATAATAAATGTAGATCCGTAGAGGAACCTATGCATTCTAGATTCTGTAATAAACGTGAATGGTGTATATAAAATTCGAAAACGATTTGAAGAAAAATGTGTCTTAACACCTCGGCTCTCTTGCTGCGAATTAACATTCGATCGATATGCTTTAAAGTTTATTTCCGTGAAGTGTCTCTCGAGACTAACAAGATAGATCATGAAGACGAGTGCGCATATTAACAAGTAATGCTTGTTTGATCTGGATTAGCCTGGTGTGAATAAGTGTGTCACGAGGCCATCGACTTCCGAATTGTAATGCTGGATTGAACAGCTAGAAGAATGCGCCTTTGATATGATTCAAACGAAGCACACTACGGAATTTCAATGATCCCACTTCTGTACTGTTACATTCAACGTTAATCTTCAACGATTCTGTCCACCTGTCCTTGCTTAATTTCACGAGTACAATTCCGTGTATCGCGTGCAAAATCTCTTCGACGAATATACATAAATTATTTAAGGATATTATTTGCCAGTTTTTAAGAAGATTAAAAAATATTGGAGGACATTACGCGTGAGAAGTCTTTGAATGTTTTAGAATTCAGTTCATTGATTTAGTGCTGTCGTCTTAAAGCAAATTTACGTTACGCTGTTTCCTGTCGAAGTATAATATTATTTACTCGGTTAAAATATCAGTAGAAATGCATAATATGAACTGTTCATATATTTTCGGGATACGATTTCTGAGTATTATATAATAATTATTACCTGTACTAACGAGTGTCGTCCGAATGGTCGTAATTCGAAAGTATTTCTACATTATGTAACAGTTTTTTAGTAACGATCACAGGTGTAACCTATTCCAAATAGTTCGACCTATAATAAAATCTTTGATTATGCTAGAGAAACTCTAAAGATTCTGAATACTCTCTGCTCAAGATAAGTAATATCAAATATATTACATAATAATAATTTATAGATTGCTTCACTCATAGAATTATCAAATGCTTGTGAAAAAAATTACATGGACTATTATCTAATAAAATAAAAATATAATAATTCAATCTGTAATGAGAAACATTTTACTCTGTTGGAGAAAATTTATTTATTTGTTTATTGAATAATAAATTATTATTAGTTTATATATGATACTACTTGAAATAGTACAAACTATTCGATGCATAGATTATTCCAATTACATCACTATCATATATCCACACTACAAAGATAAAACTAATGAACATAGTACTTCATCGTGAACAAAAATTGAAACAATTTTCAAAATTACGTACAGATGTTTTTCGACCGCGGAAGTAACGCATCGAACGCGTATTGTTGATGCATCTAATCCGTTGAAATCTCAACGTATTCTACGTATCGTGATTTGAGATTAATCAAGTGTGTCACCGATATATTGTAGGCCACGAGAAACGAAAATAAAAAAAAAAGGAATTTCTCCTTGAAGTTAATTTCCCCGTTTGTCGAGTATATAATTAAAACGTCGCCACTAAAAACGACACCGATTTGTGTTTCGTGAACTTCCATCCGACACTCGAAATTTATACAACTTTTCCATATAGTTTAAAAATTTTTCGTGTCCAACGGCGATAGAGTGACTAACAGGTTCAATTTCACGGAGAAAGTTTGCAAACGTGCATATGAAAGTAAAAGTAAGTTCTTAACGATTGCAACTTCGTAAGTTTTTTTTACTTATTCTGTTTTTACCATTGATTTCGTTCTGCTTGGAAAAAAAGAAACAAAACAAAAGAGGCATAGACGTAAGATATTTATCTAAAAACACCTGAATACCTCAACGAATGCCCCTTATTTATTTATGTAGTTAAAGTAAGCCTAAAAATTGTCATTAATTTTCAATGCCTTGTTATCTTCGAAGACAAGAGAATTTAGTTTGTTCCCTCTTCTCATATTAACAAATATTACTCGTTCTATACAATTTTGTATATTATTCGTCACATTGGATAATGGACATGTACCTTACTAATGAAATTCATTCGTCAGATTCGCAAACGATGATGCAACAAACTGTATGTATAAACCTGCAATTCAACATTTTCTTCGTTGCATTCGTTGAATCAAACCTGCATTTGAACTCTGCTTACACGTGTTACACTTACGTGTATTTATTCATGCTTCTATCCTGAATTATTCTTAGATTTTTAGATTTATTAGAAATTACAAAACTCCTGATGAAATCTCGGTATTTAAAAAAGATTTTACTGTAACGTATTTTTCCTGGTCGATTTACTAAGGTACACATACCAGATTGGTATTCAGGAAGTGTTGGTTACAGTGTCAGGCATTTTGTATTGATCTTGAAGATCATACGAAAAGAGAGGAGAAATATATGTTAGAATCGTTTGCGAATAGTGTAGATAAGGAGAGGGATTACTTGAATTTCGAAATGTAAATTTTGCTTGTGTTGAGAGTTACAATGCGAATCCAGAGGGTTCGGCCAAATGGTATTTACGACACGATCAAATTAATGGTATTTTTTAGGAATATTTCTAATGTTTCAAAACATCTGGCTGCCAGCTCTCAGATTGCGCCGAATTATAGTAAATTTAAAACACAATTACAGCCGTGACATGGAACATTGAAGTCAGATGGACCTCTGTCACATCAAGCTAGAAGTATTCGAAGCTTAGAACTCAGGCGGTTATATACAGCGTTCCGACACGTGTCGTCTTAGTTACGCGCTGGTACGATCATACTATCCGACCAGACACCACCGGCACGGGGCGACAAAATATTCTTCAGGGTTATTGAATGCAGGCGGTTATATACAGCGTTCCGACACGTGTCGTCTGAGGCAATAGATGGACGGTATTCTGGAGAAGAATATTTGGATTCAAGTGCTTCAGACATGGTGGAGAGGTACTTGAACACTGGGACTACTCAAATATACATAGATATACCTTTTTTCTGTTCTCTTATTTGGTAAAAATGTTTAAAATATTTTTATACAGCGATTTAAAACAGCGAAACCGATATATTTTGTGTGGAAACTGTTTTGTGTGGTTTTGCAATATAGTTAGTTATTTAACTTTTTTTTTTGTTCACATGAACTGAGCATAAAGTTTTGTTGATTTGCACATAGCTGTGTGTTGAGAATCGCAAAGGATTTCGTTAGGTCAGGTTTATGACGCGGGCGAGACTAACGCTGAACATTGAATTCGTTCATAGGCAGTCTGAAGAATTCGAAGAACTTAGTAGCATCGTCCATTAATGGTTTAAATAGTGTCCAACATTCTCGTTTTTAATATTGGACGCAAACCGTCGTTTTCTTATTTCATTCCCTTCCCCTTCAACTAATAATAACGCAATGCAAGCTAGATCTTTTAATGATAAATGTGGAAACATTTTTAATCGGTGGCCTACCTTCTACACTCTACGCTATACCAAAGAAATCATGACTGTCGCTTGTCGTTGCCGACCGAGAATCTACCATCGGGGTAGAAACACTCCTTAGTTTAGATAGAAATGGACTGTGTCGGATGGTATAACCACTTCTTGGTCCTGACGGACGGGTCGGTGCTACGCCGGGTCGTCTCTGAAGCGATAGTATTAGTCGCCCTTAGCTCAGTACGCGTGTATTAGTGCATTAGAACTCAAACATACTCTAATAGAGCCAGTGAATTTTCATTCAACAAAACTCAATCAATCCCTCCACAAAATCCCGAAGCGCGTACACGTTCGATTACGATCCTTGATCGGACGTCACCTTACGCTCGAAAGAGCTTCTGTATATAATAATTCTATCTAGACGCCCATTGAATTCAATTGAACAGGATATTCGAAAGATTAATTGAAGGGGCAATAAATCGCTATTTTTTATTTAATATAAATAGATTCACTTCTGGCATAAATATTCTTCCATTATCGTTCTGAATACTGGCTTTTCTTTCGAACTATTTAACATTTAATTTGTCTTTTTTCATCATTTTTATTCGTCATTAATATTATTTCTTGTTGTGCCTTTTCTTCTTTCCTTTTGTATTATTATTTGTATTATTGATTGATAAGAATTATATACTAGCTGATTTTGTTATTCTCAATGGAATATACTTTCAATGGCATTTTTTGATAGTTTCGATGTCGAAGTATGTTGAAAGATTAATGTTTTGCACCGGTACAGTGCCGTGTCCCCGTTTGCCAAAGCGTTTATGTAAACTTTCACTTTTCTAAGCTATATTTTTCGATAATCACCGTCTAATTATCGTTTACGTTCGTGCATTCTTTTCGATTGCATACTGCCCACGGTTCAATCTAACATTACGTTCTCCTCTTGACCTAGTATTGTATATTGTATCATAAAGTCTACACCCATGAAGCAAAGTATAAAGAATCACGGCCGCGAACTAATTTCTACAATATTTGTAGGTTTACAATATAATTACACTGATAAAATCAACGGCATAGTTATTCCCTCAGTAACGAACACTTCTAGATCTTTGATAATTCTTTCCTTTATGCAAATCTCAATCATTCATCATTCCTATGGGCTCGGAAAGACATATTCCATATTTATAATTAAAAACGAGGGATTCATTTCCCTCACTTTTTCCCCAATAAACTTTATTCAATTTACACAAATTAAAAGCGAACAAAAGGAAGATAACTAAATACCGTGAGAATACCAAAGAATTCACAGCAATTTAATTATTAATACAAAAATTATATTTCGCTGCAGACGTTTCTGAAAAATGAATTGAAAATAATGAAAGAAAACGGACATAGCGTACTAAATCAATTTAAAAATAAGAATAGAGAGAGTGTCAGAAATAATATTGATCATAGTGAAAGATGTTACGTCAAAAGTTGGAAGAAGATTGGTGAAAAGGCCAGGGAGAGAAGTTTTCGCGAGGGAGGAAGAAGCGATTGGGTGAGATAGAGAGAAACAGAAAGGAAACGGAGATTCTGTCAGTCAGTCGGTCGCGGTCGTTGTTGGTCGCATAACGGGTTTTCATGTAACGGGGTCGAGCGACGTTCCTCTCTTTCTTCCTTGCTTCTTCGTCCGTGGAGGCCGAGAAACGGGCGGGTTCTCGTGACCGTTTCGAGGCCGGGACGCTGACCTAGAATCCCATCGAAACCGCTTCTCTCTGCGTTTCTAGTGTTTTCCAATGTGCGTTTAGCACGGATTTAGTTAAATTCATCCCCCACGTATGTATAGGTTTACGCTTATACCTCTAATCCGATAACACGTGATCGTTTTCGCTTTGAAATTAATATCAATTCATTATTGATACGATGAAATGCAATTCATATTGTCTCTAATTAATGCATTGTGGGAATTACGAGTATAGGGATATATTTGTATCTGTCTCGTGTAATATTCATATAAATATATCATTTTACCAATTGATTAATGATACGATCAGTTTTACGGAAGGTGTGGATGTTGGAGAATAATTATTGGTTTTATACGGAGGGAGAAGTTATTGATGAAGATATGGAATGTCGAATAGTTTTCGTTTAGAATAATACAGCGAAATATGGAAAAGAGAAATTATTTGATTTATTTATGAATTTGAAGAAGATGTTTGATCCGTCTGTTTGCAAATTACTGATACAAGCGTATGTTTGATATAGGTATGGAAATAGTGGAGGAAGTAATTGAATGTAATGCAGACAGGTGTAATGTCGAGCAACGAGGAATGGAATTTGTGTTAATTGAATTAATGAGTTTAATATTTTAGGTTCCTTTTACTTGATGTGTGTACAATATTTCTGGTATTTTCGTTTAATTTATTATGGAAGTTTCGAGTTTTTTTTTTAGAATATCCTAGACCTAAATACTGCGTGAAAAAATATTTTAGCTTTCTTGTTTAGTCATTGGATTAACCGTAATTCCATTCTTTTTCTTCTTGTGAATATATTGTCATTAATTAACATTTCACGTGCTTGATAATATAGTAAAGCATGTAACGGAAATGTAGGGGATAATTATCTAATGTTGTGAATCAAATAATGTAGATCAGTAGTTATTAATGTAATAAGTAATTATTTTTAACAGTCGAACATTTTCTTTATATTTTTTTCGCTATTATCATTTCAATTTATTTATCTATTATTACTTTAAAGTGAAAATAATAAAACTTATTTTTAAAAAACGCATCCATTTTGTACGAATTAATAATATCAATCTAATTTTATCTGATTACTTCCTGATATTTCCTCAGGGAAGAGCTAAATGTATTAAATATTCAGCAACTGGTAATTAAGAACTATGCAAACGTGTCAGGAAAATTAGAAAATTTCCCATTAAAATATTCTAAGAAAATAGCGGGTATTTATTATACAATTAATTAATATTAAATAAAGATTCGGTTAACGGTTCTTTATCTTGATATTTCCTGCTGTCATTTTTTTCCTCACAAGGTTCTTCCGGCAAAATCGTTTAAATATTCTGAACAGAATGTGGGCGATCAATGTCAGAGAGCCACGGTATCGTTTTATTTCGAGGATTTTAACCTCCGTCCACCTAACACAGAATGAAACCATTAACATACAGTGACAAATGTCTCGAGAAGAATACAAATTGTCTGAATGAATGGATGACCGGATCATTCTTTTTCAAACAGCAGGCCGTAATCCCATTTGCAATCATTTGCATTATTGAAAACACTGCATATATGGTTATATTATTGTGCAGTAGCGATGGAACTACTAGAATTAAAATGAATTTACTTAAACGACTAATTTTTTTCTTATCTAGTCTTTATCTTTTCGTTTTTTAAACAGAATCTTCTTTTGGACATCATGAATGTGAGACATTAAAATTGCTTTATTTTTTATTTGCAGTGTAAATAAAATATTATAAATTTGTAAATATTTTTTTCTATTGTCAATTTATTGTTTGACGGAAATATTTAGATACATTAATGAACAGCATGTATCGAAATAAATGAGTCATAATAATTATATTTCTACAGTCAGCAAGATAAAGATTGTTTGGGAACAAAATTCAGGCAAATTGCATTCCACTTTAATTATATCTTGTCATGATAATGTTCCGCGATGAAATTATGTTCCTGTATAATCCTGCCAGGTTACTTTAATCGAACAAGAAATAACTTCTTTTTAGGACAGTAACTACTGTGAAACCGTTAGATTTCGCTGAAAGTTGAACGTTTCAACTATCACTCCAAACCCTTGTCAATTTCTGATAACATTCTTTCACGATGACCAAGTTTCTACCAGGAAGCAATTGCTTTTATCATAGATCTATTTACAGATTTGATGGTGACAATATCAATATCACAGTTATGTTAAAAATTTCAAACTGAGAGATTATGAAAAAAAAAATTTTACCATTAAATATTGTAACATTTAATATGTCATTATTAAATACATCATATGTATTTACAAGCAAGACCCATAGCTTTTAGATTTCACTAATAAAATAATTGTCACAATTCAAACTATACCTAGACTTTCCACTATATTAATCGGAAGACCAAAAATAATTTCATTCTATGGTCATTAAAGATCGAAATTTTCGAAACGATTCCTCTTTCATTGCAATGTATTCAGTTATATTTCTTTCTTGTGTGAGAGTATGTCACCAAAAGCACATTGAATTGCTGCGTGGCATTTCTACATAAAATTCACATCCAGATGGGCTAACAATAAGTAGAATCTGATATTTTTAGGAAAGATAAATTGTCTAGATATTCGCTTCATCGTAAAACGGGTCCACCTGGTGTGCGAACCACGTGTACCAAATGCGTTATCAGTTTAGCCGTAACAGTTTAAAATGAAAGCGATGAGATTAAAATGTGTCGCACGTTTAATCCGTTTTTTTTTCCCATTTCTTTTTTTTTTCGCAAAAATATTACGAAATAATTTATATCTCGAGATGTTGCTTCATTTTTTTATGAAAATATGGCGACACAAAATCAGCGCTATCATTAAATAATAATCAGAATGAAGCAACGATTTTGAATTCACTCCTATTTAGAATTGAAATTTGTTTTTGTCAGACATCGTTAACCGGTTCCATTCGAAAGTCTGAAACGTTCTTGCCAACTTATACTTATATAATATCCTTACGATAATTTCATTCACTCTACCTTTAACCCGATACAATGTAAAGAAATTTCTATAAAATAGAATTTTCTCTCTCGGATACGTATAATTAGCCAATTTAGCAGTCGCAATATTGAAAAGAAATTTCTATAAATAAATACTAATAATATAATATATCAACATTAGACAAAAATATAATTACCAAATCTGTAGAATCTACCTTCGGTCGCTAATTCTTAGATAAACAGAAAAATACTTCAAATGCATTAACAATTCTAAGGTGATTCCATACAATTGGTTAAAATACGATCAACAAATTTATTCATTTACTCACGTTAGTTACATCTACGCGAACAAATATCCCAAAGGCAAAGTTATCGTTCCTTAATTGTAGTAATCATTCCTTTTCCCCCTAAACCTACGTCCGCTGAAAGCTATTTTTTCCACCCACGATTGATATAATGTTGACGGTAAAATAGGTTCGTTCGGTAATAGATTTTTATCAGAGGTATAGGTTCTAGTTCTGTCACTTGCACGATATTACATTAGTAGAAAAAGCTGGATCGAACACATGGGGCTCGCCATGCGTAAGGTGCTCAAGATAAGGTGCCAATCACGCGATAGCGTTTTCTACGTCCTTTTCGCGTAAAACGTGCCCGCGTACGCACTGCAAAGTCAAATGTATTATGTGGGAAACAGTAGGGTATAAAGAAGAAGTGCTGTGTATCATTCCTTTTCTGTGTAAAGTGCATTTCTTTCGTCAGGTTTTAACTTCGTGTGGGAGAATCAAGCATTTTTTCTTCATTTTGTTTTCTTTTCATTTCACTGGTATATTGCACATTAAGTTGCCTAGTTGCCTTTTCATACTTTTTCTTTCAATTTTGTATGTGATTCATTATTTATTTAATATTTGGATCACGATTCTTTTTTTATTATCATTAATTTTTTAGTGTGACATTATTGTAGCAATTAATTCTCATTAAATTAAAGATGTATCATGGTTGAACTTTTATGGCTCACTTTTAAAATTAAAGTCGAATGAGAATCGTGTTTATTTATGTGCCAGTGAAATGATGAAAAGCAGTGGACATTTGAAAAAAAATAATAGATAGCACCAAATTGGTGAAAAGAATGTTGAATTAATTAGCGGTGAAAATAACGTTAGAAATTGAAGTTTTCGGTGTGGTGAACGATTTGCTGATAAGGTTTTTGCCTCCACTGTATAAGGTATCTGTTCTCCACTGGTATAATGACCAAAACAATGTTCACCAATTATAGATAAAGCCTTTGTTTTTTAATAGTTCTGTGAAATACCTAAATGTAAGTAATACCCGTCAAGCAATAAATTTGAACGAATCACTTGCTTCTACTTAAAACTATTATTTCTATTAACTCCGCTGTTTCTATTAATTCTAGTTTACGTTAATTGAAAGACCCGCAATCTATAGTTGTTCGAATTTTCTAACAGAAAAAAGTAGATACGCCTTGTTTATCTGACATTACCGTTTCAAGGTATTAACTTTGACCCAATTTCTTATTTTCATTTATCGCAGCTGTACAGAGTACTAAATGCACGGTTTTGCTAAGCCACAGTGATCTCTGTGCTTTAGGGAAATTGGTTATCAGAACAAGCTAGTAGAAGACAGCCTTGTGGGTTTTGTTCTACTATGGTCAAAGGAACTGGGATATTAACTACACGAATGAGTTTTCGTTATCGTGAGGGTTACATCTATTGTTTCGACTAACTACCTCGTAAGACCTTCGAAGATAGATTTCTATAGCGAAAGTGGCATGAATGTACAAATATTGAGGATTTTTCAATACAATTCTTAGTATATCTAATATTTGTGTATTTAATATTTAGATACTGAAATCTTAGACTTCTTGGATGTTAAAGTACTTCGAGAATTAAGGTGACGTAGGTATAGAATATCGTGATTAACAAATATTGGAATATTAAAGTTCCAGAGAACTATGGCTGGGCAATATTAAAGTATTAAAATGCTGTATTGAAGGATTAGCACAGTAATCAATCATTGAAATACCAGTTCGAACATTGTAAGTCTCGACTATGGACTGTAAACACGTAAATATGTAGAAGTCGAAATTAACAAACTGAATCACAAATAAATAAAAAACACCACTGACATTTTTTATCCCGTACGATTCACTTCTCGACAATAAACTTTATGGGAATGAATATTACTAGCACATGATTAACACTTTATCGTGATTGTTAAACGATGAACATGCAAATACTATATATACTGCACACAAGTAGCGAAGAAACGGAAGTGGCGGTCGTGTAAATCGTTTCCTTCCGTCAGCGTGGAGATAAACGACGCGAGAAAGCTCTCTGCTGTCAATCGATTCTAACTTTCGTCCCTTTTCTCTTTTTTCACAGCTGAGTAAAAGCTGTGGTCGCAGGGAGGCACGAGATGAGTCCAGCAGAAATTAAATCCATTTGTAGCCAGCTTGGAAAATCCAGGAACGACGTGAACGTGTGCCAGTTTTCGTTGCACCTGTCTCAAACTCTGTTTCCCCATCTCTGAGAGAGTCGTGTTTTTCTTCCGCAACTTGTACAGTCGCAAACGAAAGAACATATATATAACATATATATATATATATAACAATAATTATAATAAAGTCGAAAAAAGAGTAGTACGTACATATTAAATATATATACACACGTAGAACGCTCACTGCAACAGTAAAAAAGATTGTATCAAGACCAAAGATAAAGCCGAAGAAAGAATTAAAGAGAGCTAAAGAAAGGAAGGAAGAATAATAAGAATAGAAGAAGTGCTCTTCATTGATTCAAAGAGGCTTCCAAGAAGAAGAGAAAGAAACGGTATAGGCTGGTCTGTAACATAAATAGAAAAAGAAAAAGAAAAGACAACACGATTGAAACATTGTCCAGCGTGGGGAGGAATTGATAATATTATACTACTTCGAACGAGGAAAGGAAAGAAAGTGGAAGAAAAGCGCGTGAAAATGAGTACGATAAGCGGCGCTCAGAGTGCGTCCGTGAAGGACTTCTACAGGGACAGGTCTATCTTCATCACGGGCGGCACGGGCTTCATGGGCAAAGTTCTCGTCGAGAAGTTGCTCAGATCTTGTCCAGGAATAAAGAACATTTACCTTCTGATGAGACCTAAGAGAGGTCAAGATGTCCAGCAGAGGCTGCGCGAATTATTGAATGGACCGGTGAGTTTCATCCTCGTCTTTCTGATTTATTTCTTGTCTATCTCCTCTTCTCCTTCTCGAGTTCTTTGAACATGTTAGGTGGAATGAAGGACTAAGATACTCACGGCTGTTGTTGTTGTTGTTGTTGTTGTTAAGAATTGCGTAAATTTGTTAGGAAGAAATTACATAAACGTACAGAAGATACTTTATTTTAATTTACCAAATTCGACTTATTCAACAAAAGAAATGTGATCCATTTATTTAGATTATTTAAAAAGACTCCATTACAATTTTATACACATTTTTGTTTAAATAAAATAAAGCTTAAGAGATAGTAAATTAAAAATACAAATTCGATATTTGATTCATCTACCTGCCGAAAGAAAGTTTAAATACAATAACTCGGGTTCTGATTGATGAAACGTATGTATTATTAATAAGTATAAATCATGGGTTTATTGAAATGTTAACAGCTGTTCGAGAAATTACGACGAGACGCTCCAAACGAGCTTACGAAGGTGATTCCATTAGCCGGAGATGTGACTGAGCAGGAATTGGGCATCTCAGAGGCAGATCAGAACACCCTAATACGAAATGTGTCGATCGTTTTCCATTCCGCCGCTACTGTGAAATTCGACGAAGCTTTAAAACTTTCAGTCACCATTAACATGGTCGGCACTAAACAGCTACTAAACTTGTGCCATCGAATGCTCAATTTAGAGGTAAACAAATATATATTCGTTGACTTCATCACGAAAGCAACCACATACAAGACCTGAAACTATAATAATAGTAATAAAATTTATAACATTCAGTAACCAGAATATATATTAATAGAAAAGTTGAACACGAAATTCAATTTCTAATCCGTGACCAAAGAAAACACTAAATCAAAAAGAGATCGCCATTAAAAATTTCTGCTTATTTATATTCATATGAAGGCTCTTCTTTTCCTATTCTTTTTTTATCGTTAACAAATAATTATTCTCAAATATACCTTGATAAATTAGTATTCAGAGGTTTGCATCACATTGCATATTGGGTAACGTAAACTTGCCCACGCAGTTTGCAGTAGTACTTTAATCTCTACGTTTCTATGTTAAAGGCTCTCGTCCACGTTTCAACGGCATATTGTAATTGCGACCGCAAGGACGTCGCCGAGGAGATCTATCCACTTTCGGCCGAACCAGAACACGTAATCTCTTTAACGAGGGCCATGGATGCCAAGATGGTTGATGATATAACACCAACTTTGATCGGGAACCGACCGAATACCTACACGTTTACCAAAGCCCTAACTGAAAGGCTGTTGCAATCAGAGTCCGGTTGTTTGCCGGTAACAATCGTGAGACCCTCCATCGTCCTATCCTCTCTCAGGGAACCGGTAGCTGGATGGGTGGACAATTGGAACGGTCCAACTGGAATTATTGCCGCAGCTGGCAAAGGTCTCTTCAGGTGCGTTCGATTGGACATTTCTTTTTTCCCCGAGAATTTCCCAACGACTGTTACATATACCTTCATGGTTCCACGAAATATATTTTACGTAACACGAAGCAACGCTTGGACGTAAGATAAATTATAAGGTTTAAGACACAGTTGGGACTATATTGATGGCCCCCTTAAAAAGTAAAATTTCCATTCCTAGGCTAATAGAATGTCCCGGGGATTTGATAAGATTAAACATTGCTTAGAAAACGATCTGTAACCGTGTGCTAAGTTAGGATAATCGCTGAGGAATAGAATATTCTTCTATCGTTAATGAATAACTGTAGTTGTTGCTATTTATATTAATTACTGTATCGGCGCGAATAGATTATTAAACGAATGCTTGTCGTTTGCAGATCAATGCTGTGTTACGATAGCAGGGTGGCAGATCTGGTGCCAGTCGACATAGTGATCAATTTGATGATCTGCGCGGCATGGAGGACTGCAACGAATCGCACGAAGACGATTCCCGTGTATAATTGTTGTACAGGTCGACAAAACCCGATCACCTGGAAACAGTTCGTTGATCTGACGTTCAAGTACAGTCGAATGCACCCGCCAAACGATGCGATTTGGTACCCAGGTGGCAGTTGCCACAGGTCCATTGTAGTAAACAAAATATGCATGCTCTTCCAGCACTTATTACCGGCGCACATTCTAGACTTCTTCCTTCGATTGAAAGGAAAACCGACTATGATGGTCGGTATACAATTGAAACTCCATAAAGCCGCGAAATGCTTGGAGTATTTCAGCACGCACCAATGGAACTTCATCGACGACAATGTTCGGCAATTAGGTGAACAACTAACACCGGAAGATCGACAGACATTTATGTTCGACGTCAGACAAATTGATTGGCCATCGTATTTAGAACACTACATATTGGGAATTCGACATTTCATCCTGAAGGAGAGTCCGGACACACTGCCAGCCGCCCGTTCACATATTAGAAAGTAATTATCTCGCCTGTTAAGTAATATCAGTGATTTTTAGAAGATCGAAATGTCATATGAGCAGCATCTTGATGTTTGTAATAACGTGGTTCTTATGCTACTTTTATTGGACGTACACAAATAACTGATTGACGAAAGTATTTGCAGCGATATGGATACAACATTTGTAACAATTCGGGCACTTCGAAGGAGAGAAACAGTACAACTTGTGACTTGAAAAAAAAAGAACTAATATAAAAACTAATATACTACGTGCCGAATTTCACAAATTCCGAAATGGAATTTTTTTATTTACTAATTAAATACTAAGAAAAAATAATAATAATATTCGAACACGCTTCTTATCTCGTGTCCTTTATATTAATTAATTTCTGTTTCTTGTTTTTCAGATTATACTGGCTTGACAGAGCTGTACAATTCGGCATACTAGCAGTAGTGTTGCGTTTTTTGTTGTTGCGTAGTTCCGTGACCCGAGCCGCGTGTTTTTCATTGCTGTCTATCGTGTTACGTATGTGCCGTATGATTGTTTGACGGCTCAGAATGCCGACTGAGGATCGTGACAAGCGTCAGAAGAAGCAACAACAGCTAATCGTAATGAAGCATAATTTAATGGTGCGGGTTGTCCTTCGACTTCATTGCTCGCCGTTCCCGACGATCAATCGCTATGTTCAATCATCCCATCGGTTGGCCTTTTCGATGTTTCTATTTGTTCATAACTAAATTAGCGTTTGCTAGTGGTATTCAATTCTGCAGGGGGTGTCGGATACGGAGCAGGTTTAAAAAAAAAGCATATAGAGTGAAAGAAAGGGAGAAAATGAAAGAAAAGACACATGTATTCGAAGCTTCCAAAGTTATGAAACGTGAAACAGAAGTCACTATTTGTTATATTCCAAAATTAACTGAAAGTGTAATCCTTTGGGTAAATACGTCGCCTTGTTCCAAGAATTAGCAGAGCAGGAAAAAAATGCAGGTGTTCATACATTGACGACCATACGTTTATTATGTTTTTGTGTGTTTTTTCGATGCCGCTGTAAGAAGAAAAAGCAAACAAAAAAGACAAAAAAAAGAAGAAATAATGGCATTTCATTCTTGAACATCGATTATTCGCATATCGTCGATTTGTAAGGACGCGATATTAGGATTATTCGATTGCATTAGTTGCTGAGATGAACAAAACCTACGGGTCTAGACTTCCTTAATATATTTTCCCCCGATTTGTTACTTTACACGGTGATTATCGTGTATCGCCCTGTTGAAAACGATACGACGCGCAAAACTCCGTGAACCGGGTAGCTTGAATGCGGATCGGTTATTATGTATTCGATATTCGCCATAATACCTTGTGATTCGACTTCATATTTCGTTAAATATTTGTTTCTTTTTTTTATCCTTTTACATAATTTATCTTGATGTGCGACAGACAAAAAGATAAGTGGACGTTTTACAGATTATTTAAGAGAAATTCTTTGTTATTCACATTTTTATATGTATAACGATAATCCGTACTGTGTTCAACATATCTTTTTGCCCATTGTTTTACAGTTTGAGTAACCGCTTGAAGCTTCCAATAATTTTCCGTGAATTCTTAATCAGCAACGTCTTACCGTGTATTCAACGGTGAAACGGGAACACGTTTCCTGTAATTCGTTTCATCAAGTATATACACTGTAGACGACAAGGAAATAAAGAGAACAGATTTTAAATTAATCGTAGAAATAATTCGGATCTACAGATTATAACACATTGCCAAACGATTTTTAACGCCTGCTAAATACCTTCCCTTTTCATAATTTTTACGATGTAGAGGCAGCCAATAAATTCAACCCATACAAAAGTCGTTTAATCCTTTCAGAACTGGGGGTTTTTTTCTAGACAGTCACCTGTTTCCTTCAGGAGTGTTTTTTCCACGATGTCACGTAATAAACTGTAATACGATAAATTGTAACGTATACTATGGAAACCCAGAGGATTAAACGTCGATCTAGCATCGAATCTTTTCGAGTCTCCGTAATAAGGTTCCTTTCAAATTCTACATGCAAGTTTTAAGTTAAACGCACACGTAACGCTCTTCTAAAATGTTTATATAAATAATTTCTATTAAATAAAATGAGTACAACACAGACTCGAGGGGATTGATTAGAAAAAAAGAGGTGGAAGAAAATGTTTAAATGCCGGCTAGAAGAGTTACAAATTCGTCGTGCCTTTGTGTCGTCGCTATCTGGTATTTTGTTCGTTTCTTTGTACCGCGACGTAAGATACAAGAGACGAATATTTAGTCACGTTTTTCCGACGAAGTGCATACACATACATACGTTCGATTCATTCTCATTCGGTTTCACCATCAACGAATCAAGTTAAATTATTTCTCGAAATGGGAATGTTCGGTCAAGAGTTTTGTAAGTAATCATTTCGTAGCGGTATAATTGTTTAATTTGAATTGAAAATCATTGTTAAAGGGGAAGACGATTTAATGAAGGAATGAGTTTGTTCGATATTATTTAAGTATACTCGTATTTATCGACTATACAATCCTGTTTTTTTTTTTGTTTGTTTTTGTAACTAAAACAAAACAAAAAGAAAAGAGTGATATTTGGGATGCGATTACATCCTTCGACTTTATTGATCTTAATGATGAGTTGTTTCGTCGTTAGAAATACATATATTATATTTATGGCATAAATATGTGAATATCTCACTTTTATTTGAAATAAATATAGTCAAAGAACGCGTATTTATTAATCGAATTTATTGACACATAAACAGCGAGCAATTTGCTTCGTTTTTGGTGAAATTGAAGGCAAAGGAAGATTTTGTTGGACGCTAATAAAATTGTAATGAAGAAGATTGTCACAACTACGCCTCTCAGACTGTCCTTTATTCTCATTCATGACTCGAGCGTGTTAAGGGCGCTTCCTTGGAATTAAGAATACCGATATGGAAATCAGTACCTTAAATCACATTGCATCCGAACAACCCTGAAATCTGCCACCGGTAGGCCGAATATGTTTTTTTTTAAATCTTCTTCAAGATATCATGTGCGTTTTAATTGAAAAAATACACAGATGAAAGCTTCTATTGGATAACCATCGTGTCATCATTCCATTAAATGATTAAACAAATTTTAAACAGCAAGTACGAGCAACTTAATAAACTGTCGTGATTGACACTATCGAAAATTGAAGTAGCCTGTAAATTCTTTGAACTAATGAAACGCCGGCCTTAAAATACGAGCATTTTTTCAAAGTTTAATACAACACGACGAGATATATAATAAGCGGCAAGATGTACTAAGCGTTTTTCCAAATGAAAATGGAAAACTGCCACCGGTAGGCAAGGCAAGAAACGACACACGTTTAAAACATTCGTTGTGAGAACGCGAGCACAAGATATTAGCAACATCAATGGGATATCTTGCGATGTATCATGGCATCCAGGATGAATGGTGTTAACGACGTTTTGAAATTTTGAAGGCATTGGCAACTTATTCTTATCTTATGGTCAACTTTTTCGCCCGCATTCAAATGAAATAACATAATGTAATACCACTAGGACCGGTTGGTCGGTCGAAACGGCGAAGTTAGAATTGAATATAGAGAGATGATAAATTTGTATATATACGAGGTTATCGATAATTAACGAGAGGAGACGATTTTATATATGTACACTGCGATTCGATGCATCCATGTTCATAACTCATTCGTGTACTGTAGAATTTCGCCGCGGGTCTCCGCCATTATATTTCTCTTTGTGTATATAATTGTTTTATTAGACTTATGTTTTATCTCTATATCTTGTGTAATATAATGTTGAGCATTTCGCAGATCCGCAGCTTTGTGACGGATAACCTTGTATGACCTTAAAATTGGTAATGGTTTCATATATATATATAAGGACACACATACGTGTGTGAAATAATTTCTAAAATTATTTGAAATGGTAAAAGATGACTTTATTTAATAATAATAATATATAATTAGTTTAAAAAAGACTGAGGAAATGTTTGCGGATTAGAAATTGGTTACAAACTTGAATTTAAATTCAATTTTCTATGCAGTCATATTTTTCTTTTATCAATAAAAACAGTTTTTACTTATTTTTCCTTTTTTATTACTTTAACAAAAACACAAGTGCGCCGCTACGTACCGCTACACTTTGATACCATTAGGAACATTGAAAGAAATTTTTTGCTTGTCAATTAACATGTACTGCATTCTTCAAACATAATTCCCAGTGAATTTGTACGTTTCATCAACTTAGTTTAACAAATTTTGATTTTACTGATAATTAACCGAGCGCTTGTTAGCCCTCTATAGTCCACGTATAATAATTACATTTTCAACCATAGATATTAAAAAGAACTGTTCTCGAAACGCGTATAAAAGTACTAAAGAAAAATGTTACTGCTAAAACTAAAATGCATCGATTAAAAATAATCAAAAGTATTTCTCCTTATGTTAGATACGTATTTAAATGTTGTTCGTATTCTATAAAATGGTCCGTAGAGGGTTCATCGGTGATAGAAATATTTATTTCAGAAACGTCAGATTCAGCACGAGGCTGATGACTGCGTCTAACAATTATATTTGTATGCATAAATGCGTTGCCTGTGCCTTTAAAACAATGATTAAATCGTGACCGCCGTTTTTGAAACGGACTACAATATGATTTTCTATGACCAGGAGGAACCGTTTTCCTCGCGTATAACTCTTTGATTGATCGTCTCATATTTTTTCTGTCCGAACGGGTTTCCTTTTGATATTTATTATTCCCGCGATATTTATTATTTATCGTTTTTAAAAACTCTGTCAAAAAAATAAGAGAAGAAAGTAAATGCGAGAATAAAGAAGAACCGAATAGAAAGTGTTTGGGTAAATGATAGTCGATTGAATATGGCGTTCAAGGAACGATTGAAAATGAAAAAAAAAAGTTAATAACAATAATTACTTAGCGCTAGGGATAAAGGTGACTACAGAAAAGAAAAAGAGAACGAAGGGGTAGCGCTACCGAAGGTCATCACCTGCTAGTCTCGTCTGTATCGTTATTCGGTTATACAATACATACAAGGAAACAATATTTAATATAATCGATTTAATTAATATTATACTGTACTACTATAAATTACATTAAAAACAATGAACCATTGCAAACGCATCTTTTAACATGCCCTTCGAAATGATCAATTAATAAAAGTCATTTAATTAAATGGAACGGATTCGTCAGTCTTCTATGTGTGATCCATCGAATTTTTTATGGCTTGGGTGCATGCCTAATTCTGTCTTTTATTTTCTCTTTTGAATACCTCCCTTCAGAAAAAAGCACCATGAAAGGCGTATATTCTTTTCCTTTTTTTATTTATAGCCTATTAATTTGCCGAGAACATAAGTGCCATTTATTTTCTTTCCTAAAATTCACTAATTGAAAAAGTTTTCAGCGCAAACAAAATTTATAAGTTGAATAAAAAATATCTAAATTAAAATTGAAGATAAAAATAAGATACGAA
Source organism: Nomada fucata (assembly GCA_948146005.1). NCBI lineage: Eukaryota > Metazoa > Arthropoda > Insecta > Hymenoptera > Apidae > Nomada > Nomada fucata. The sequence continues at coordinate 13,115,380 of OX411276.1, forward strand.
AAAGTAAAGTGGAATGGAGCGAAAGAATTTCTCTTTAACATGGCATCGGTTGGACATCACGAAGTAAACTAGGACAAGTTACCACGGTATCAGGTAGATGGTGTGATAAAACACAAAGTAGAATTAGACCATACGAAGTATGTAGAACATAACGGAACCCCGGTTGGACCGTTCAGGAGTAAAACGCTGCACAAAACAAGACAAGGTAATGTTTTCTAAAGTAGGATAATAAATAGTATATTTTTTATTCATCGAAGCGCAATAAAGGCTGAAGTATTATAAAGTAGTGTGACAGAAATGTAAACATCATTCAATACTTCGCATGTCTATTTGCATTTTATATATATATGTATTCCGCTAAATATACATAATAATAATTAAGCATTTCGATAATTATTAAATATTAATAATTTTACTACGGCTACAAAATAAAACCAGTATATATTTAAAATACAACATTTATTTCGATTAAAACAATGAATTCACATTCACACCCTCTGCTATACCAATTCCATTGCAAGTCATATATATGCATATGCATATACACACGCAATGACTACCTCCGGCTTAATGACACGGACGTTCCCAATTTGATCAATTCAGTAACTTTTATCATTAGTGATACAACTTTGCTGCCTGTAGCTTATCATATAGCTTATCCGAGCGATTTTTATTATATCATAATACAATCGACATTCCCGATACTGCTATATCTAATATGTGTATTCATTTTAGTCAAGCCATAGACGTTCGCGGCTGTCAGCTTATCCATAACCCCGCGATCTTCACATTTTGGGACTGTGACACGCTGCTATTTCTACGTAAATGGTAAATTTGTAAAATAATTATCAGGGACGCGTGTATAAAACAGGTGCTACGCTATTTATTGAATTCGCTACACCAGTGTCATATTCCTTATTCAGAGTACATGTATGGTTTATTGCGCATGACCTGATTACCAATGTCTCACCATTTTCTTTTCAATATTTGTTAGTTTCGACAAAAACAGTAATAACCTAGTTAGATTCGTGATTCGTTTGATGCATCTTTGAGGACTCGTCTGAAACGAGATTGGAATTCGCTATCAAGTTCCGCGAAGTAACGCTAGAGATCGTTGGTTTTACTATTTTCTTTCTTGCCTTCATAGTATTTTATTTATACATTCTATTATTGCATTCTGCGGAATCCAGCGGAGTTTGTGGATAATATTATTTGCTTGAAACATGTAAGGATTTACTATCCGATGATTTATGTTCATCTACAAAACCATTTTGATGAATTGCTCGGTAAATGAAGATTCATTGAGGCCGGGTCAAATCTTTGCCACGAGCAACGTGATTTGAAATTCGTTTACATTTACTTTTCCAGCGACTAATGTTTCACGAGCATGCTTAAAATTAAAAAATGTAAAAAATAAATAAATAATACTTGGATGCCGGAAATAAGCGTTTTTGTCGAAAATGATGAAAGAAAAAGTAATACCAAAGTGAGTTCAGTGGCACTGATTCTTGTATTTACTATTGTTACGATTTTCAAAATAAATTAACATTCTTCGCTTTATACACGAAATTAAATAAAACATCTTCCATTTTTGACTCTCACTGTACATTAATAATGCAACATTTTTTCTTTTCGGAATTAACTTTCAAATAAGTCGATTTACCTATACATTACTCTATTAGTGCTCCTTTACTTTCGCACGTTAGCCCGATCGAAAAATCGAAAAGAACCCTGAAGGAGCAAAATAAAAGATTGGTGCGTGGATAAACACGATTCACGCTGAAATTTCTAGCACGCACGATTTCCGAGGTTCTATAGACCTGTTGTTCATCTCTCCGTCCCGTGCTATTTTTGGCACGGACATAGGTACGGAGACGTTTGAACGATTTCACAGTAATAGAAGCCGGGCAGACAGATGCAATTGCGAAAATCGGTGCGTCCATATATCTGTCGAGATCGGCGACCTGTACGAAACAAAGATCGAAGAGACAAATTGTGTTTTCGATCTTCAAATAAAACTTTTCTTACGCCGCCAAATCATTTTTATGCGAAACGTGAACGTGGGCCAATATTTCATCCACGCGGTACAATTAAAATATTTAACTGTGCAGTAAATTTTGCTACGATTTGCAAAATATTCTCGAAATTTTTGAAAACCACAGGAACGAAATAAAATTGTATCATTATTTATTTAATTAATTAAAGATAATTATTGTTCATAAATAATTATAAAATTTGTTTTGCCCATATATATATATATATATATATATATATATATATATATATATATATATATATATATATATATATATATATATATATATATATATATATATATATATATATATATATATATATATATATATACCTATTTAAATAAAAAAATCTGCGTACCTGAAATAAATTTTGAGACACAATTTGTCATACCAATTATTATTAAATTTTAAAGTAGCTTAAGCCCAAAGATTATCTTTATCGAAGACTCTTTTTTAACAATAGTAATTTTTTTTAGCTGAATGCTACGAAATACGGCTCTTTAGGCATCTTCAACAACATTAGAAACACAACAAATAATAAGATGCTGCAACATAAGGAAGATGCAACCAACGAAAGAAATATTGGAAACAAAGAAGAACCATCGACATCGTCCAATGTAACCGCGGGTTCTTCTAACTACGATATAGATGATATCGCAGAAGTACGAAAATAAAGTAGAGTCCAACTTTGCCACAATCATTATAACTTCCCCCAATTATTTCTGCTTACGATTCAATTAAAACATTAATATTCACCATTATATGAATTACTGTTACAGGTGGTGGTATCAAATAAAGGGGGCCCAAAATTAATCCACCGCGGTTTTATGTATACTCTGCACAAAAAGCAATCATATAATATTCGATGGAGATGCGTTGGTAGAACAATGTTCTGTAAAGGCAGTCTTATCACGAGTACGACTTGCACAAATCCGATTGTACGTTTGGATCACAATCATAGGCCAGATTATACAGCTGCACAAGTTGCCAGAAAACGTTTCGTGGCTCTTGGCAAACCTTGCGTGTTAACAAGTAAGATTACTAACTTTCCCATTGATGTCGACTTAACTTATTGATAGTTTGAGAATACTTGACTGTAGCTTTGAGAAAATATGATCGGTTCCGAATTGGAACGATGCGGGATGCATGGTATCGTGCGTAGTAACCGATGAAACTTTTGTATCTCGTAGACATAGAACGGAATGCTGCGCGATTTATGAACGTGATGGAACCACAAGTGCGAAAAGAGAATGATATATCGAATGAGCAGCAGAAACCGGTATGTAGGAGACCGACTACACGGGCCATGGCCAAAAAAGGTAAGTATTTTGAAATATTCTGTTATATTTATAAGGGTTAGAATTTGTAACGAATAGCGAAAGTGGGCAGAATGCTTTCAAGTATATACCTATGTATTTTGTTATTAAGATATTTTTATTTGTTAGCGTGTAATATTTTTAATAAATTATTGTATATTGGTATTGTATGATAATAAAATTTATTGAGCGATACTCCAGAATATAGGAAGGTAATACAAACATTATGTGCAAATATAATTCGATATAAATGTAATCATTATACATGTTTATCTTATTAGTACATTTTAAAATCGATGTACAATTGCTTTACAAACGTAAAACAATTTAATTCGGTAATTATCATTATCGTGACGATAAAGCGGGAAAGAAAATTGAATACCGGATACAAAACGATCGGGCTCCAAATACAGTTGATTATTCTGTAAAATATAAAAAGTTACTCTTATCCGGAACAATAAAGAATACATTCCACAAGGAACTTACAATAGTATTAAATATTTAAATCAAATTTAAAGAGATAACACAAGTTAAATAATAAACTTGTGCGGATTCATCTTGCCGAGTTCATTTAAACGTGCAATCTTTGCGTATCGTTAAAACGATACCTTGCCCCGATTAGTAACAATTGGGCCCGCTCGCAGCCTAGAAAATTTAAAAATCGATCGTCACGCGGGTAATTGACGCGCTCGAACTCTGCAAATGCGCGAAACAATCTAAACAAGCGACACATATTTAATTGCGTTTTCGTCTCCTCCTTCCAAGATGGCGGGCATCTTGAAGATGCGCGCGAAAAAAAAGGGAGCCGTAGAAGCGACTCCCGATCGATGAGAATTCGCGCGGCGAGGTCCCCGAGTGAGTCGAACGTGATCAGGTCGGTTAGTAATTCCTTAGCGAAGAGACCCGGGAACGCGCACACGATAGCAACACGAAACACGGTACGGATAATATGCGTCGACGACCGGCGGCGCCGTCGCACATGCGCGCCCTGACGCGCCCCTGTTCGTCCACCGATTTCGATTTTAGTCACTCCCGGGTTCGGCTTCGGGGAAAATCGTTCCGCTCTCGTTGCGAGCCGCTTTGTCGAGACGTGTCGTGTAAAAAAAAATCTGTCGTCATATATACTAGGTAACGATTCTGTCGATCGTGTAAAGATAATCGCGTCCCTCCACGAATCACGCTTAATTTGCGTTCAGCGATCTTCCGTTCGTGACTGGAATATAATATATTCGTTCCATTAAACACGCGTGCCGCGAAGGAGAACGGAATTTTTGGCGATTCTTTTTCTTGTGTCCACCTCCTCCACCTCGCTGCTCGTCCGCAAACGAGGCGAATCCGATACCGGTTTTAATCGTGATACGCCTAAACGACGAAAGGAGAGATTAGAGACACACCGCGATAGAATAATTCAGTGTACGATCGTCGTGAAAATTGAATATATAGGGAGAATCGACAGTATATATAAGAAGAAAGAAATCGGGCGATTCGTGGTGTTAGTTAGAAATATCACTTGTGGGAATCGTGCGTGCGAGGGTCGATAAATTGTCGCGTGGTCGTCGGTACAACGGCTCTCTGACGCGACACAACACGAAATCGAACCGGTTCGTAGCCGCGAATCGAGGGACTGGATTCGTGAAGTGACATCGCGGGAAACGACAAAGAAAGGGGAACAAAGACAGAAGGAAGAGAAAAGAATAAACACACAGGTACGGTAAACGAACAGACGTAGCAGTGACGAGTGCCACTCGCTATCGTGCTCGGTCGCAACGGTTGCCATTTTATAGCCGGTCGCTCAAGTGAGATCTTCGGGGAGGTAAGAAGTAGAGGGGCGAATGACGAATAAGAATAAAGGAGGAAGTAAGAGAATGCGAGTGGGATAAAGTGAGATAGCTATAGAAATAGAACCGAAGTGAGAAAGATCGAGGGTACGCGAATAGAGACGGGAAATGTGGATCGTGGGTGGGGGAAGAGGGGTGATTTAGAATTATAGCTAAGGTGGGGAGAAAAGAAGGAAGAAAAGAACATTACAGATGGTGTAGAATCTTTCGTAGATGCTTTTAGATCTTTGCTGATTATACACGTGGATTTATAGAATTTACTTCTTTTAGACATTTTATTGATCGTTCAAGTCACACGAATAGTCTGCGTAATATACATGTGCTCTACTATCGCACGTTCTCATCGGATAAATCGTTAATACGTATTATCCGTGTGTCGTCTGCTGAAGGATGACACGGTGTGCTAAAAAGAGAGGGAGTAATGGAGAAGCATTGATAGGCGAGAAAGATAGTACGCGTGAGCTCGCGCGTATATATTTTATCTATTCACCGGACGATTATCGTTAGCGCTTTTTATAGAAACACCATGTCGAAAAACGGTTGTTATAGCCAAGAATCGTTCAATAATATATAGTACTGTTGACTAAAATATTTCTTTGATGTTTTGAATATATAACACCTTTTATTATTTATGAATATGATGCAGTTGTATGCACGTTCATTGATCTATTCAAATACAATATTCATACCAATCGATAGTACATATTTTATTATTAATTATTTCTTATGTGCATGTACCAAACTTACTTTAACTAGGACATAAAAATTAATGAATAAACGTACTATTTTGTAAATCCCTTCGCATTCTCTTGCAATATCGCTCTGAAAACGATGCTGACATCATTACCGATTGATCCGATAACAATCACATGATAACTTCTTCATTCAATTTGATATTCATGATGGGTTAAATGGTATGACATAATCGTTCATTATGTCTGTACGCACTAAATCTTTCTCCAATGGATCGTCCTTTCATTACACTATATACTACATGAACCAAGCAGCATAAAATCTTCTAATACCCTCCAGTCCATTACCTTCAATTAACTGTGCAAATCATAATTCCTCTTCTTTAAATTCCTCTTACCGGAAATAAGATGAACGTGACCAAAGCTTTATGCAGTCGTACGTCGTAGCGCGCGAGTACCTCTATACTTAAAACACATAATCAATCCGTCGAATCGCGACCTCGCGTAACGAACATCTCTTTTCTTGTGTTTGAGAATGTCGCGCTTTCGTTCCGCAGAAAAGTCGTGCCGCGAGAAGGGAAATACGGTCAGGGTGGAATCAGGATTGAAAGCGGCGCGGCAAGAACGAGCACGACGGCTACGACGGCGGGTCGGCTTGTACTGGTGGCCTGCAAGGACACCGTGAAGCTGACTGCCCGCCGTCTCCTACAGGAGCAACAACGTGACCGAAATCGAGACACGCCGGTCACCACGTCTTCTAACGAAGATATCGTGGAGGCCATCCGGCTCGAGGACGTTGCCATGAAGCAAGAACCGGAGGACGAGGAGGATTGTTACTTGGAAGCCGCAGAAATATCGTCTCCAACGTCACTGTCCTCCAGCAATCGTCATGCTAGTGCCTCACACCGTGTTCGTTCCCATGCACGTAGCCTCCGTGCCATGACAAACCCAAGCGCAGTATGGGCGCATTTTGACCTGTGCACCAATGATCCTCTGCGTGCCCAGTGCAGGATCTGTGGAGCAGTTGTGGTCAGAGGCGGAGCAAATCCAAGACAGTGTGGTACAACGAACCTTCATCGACACCTCAGGGTACATCACGGTGGCAGACTTATCGGCAGTCGCTATCAGGGTAATGATAGATATGGATGTTATTGCTGGTGCTTTTCAGCTAAAGAGGGTGCTATTGTGTTTGTTAGTGTAATTGTATGTATGAGATTAAGTAGAATAAAATTGCAATATAGATTGTACTTGTGGAAATAATATGGAGATCCGTGACTGATGGACTTTTTATTTTTTGAATACCAAATGGTTTCATTTTTTTCTCTCTATTTAATGAATGTGGGAGGAAGTGAATTACTTTTTTCATTTTCGTAAAAATCGTTTACTTTATAACTGAATTAACGTTCCATATCTTCTTTCTTTCACAGTACTACAAGCACCTACACAGACCAGTACAAGCGGAAAGACCATCAGAATAGCAGCGCAGTCCTTAGTAAGACCACACATTAGGAACATCGCACCAGCACCTATTTCCCAGCAGCAACAACAGCAACGACAACCAAAGACTCTTGTGTTAAAAACAATACCTTTGAAAGTAAAGCAAGTTGCACCCACGACTATTAAAATGCCACCTCGACAGACTAATCAAAGTGTGCCTCATAATATTGTACATCAACAGCCTACAGAGGTATTTATATCTTAAATAGTAAATAATAGATTATTCTGAATAATGCGTTCCTCTACTAAAGATTTATATATTCCATCCTTTGTGTGTTCAGGTTTGTTTGAGATGGAACAGTTATCACAGTAACATGCAAAACAGTTTCCCGTCTTTGTTGGATTCTGAACAGTTTGTCGATGTTACATTGGCCTGCGAGGGACGCTCATTAAAGTGTCATAAAATGATATTATCGTCCTGCAGCGACTATCTTGCGGATCTGTTACGAGAAAATCCGTGCCAGCATCCAATTATTTTAATGAAGGATCTTAAATTTTGGGAGGTTGAAGCGCTAGTCAAATTTATGTATCGTGGCGAGGTAAATGTTGCCCATGATAAACTACCTCAACTGCTAAATGCAGCAGAGGCGTTACAAGTGAAAGGTTTAGCTGGACCAAATCCTTCTTCACAGGTGAAACATTTTATTTTCACAGAGCAAATCAATGTTTAATGAATTCGGTAATTTAATGAAATGTATTTAATTTACAGAATCCAAAGCCGCCGCTACTTATTCCGCAATCAAAGGCAGTAGTATCTCAATCAGTTCCTCGAGCCACTTCAGAAACCAAAGAGAAAGCTTCAGCTTCCGGAGTTTCTACGCCTTCTAGTCCAAAACGTGCACAAAAACGGCAACACTCAGAACCCGCCGATCCAAAACCGTTTACAAAGATACGCTTACAACGGCCAGTTACGCCTACGTCACCGGTTGCTACAGTCAAGATGGAGCCTCTGGATATACCTCTCAGTCCCACGGAAATATTTCCAGAAAATAACGAAGACAGTTCGACCCCATCGAATTTCGAGAAACTAATGAGTTTACACGAAGAGGATGATCCAGGTGGTAACGAAACTACCGATGGCGAGAGAGAGATTCATTTCTGCGAGATACCTGAACCACCTGATATAAACGATAGCGAGGACCAAATGGAATTTGTACCTACGGATTTTTTGGAACAAGAACCAGACATAGTTGAAGAAATGGAAATCAAGGATAATAAAGAAGAATCTAAAGACGGGAGTTCTGTCGAACTTGAAGATGGTGAAGGAAGTGGAACCGAAAAGGAACAATCTTCAAAAGAAAAGAAACCAGTTTAGTAAGTTCAGTACTCGAACTACATAATGAAGGGGGAAATGAAAACGTTCTAGTTCGTTTTTTTAGAAGTATATGAAATTGCCCAGTATTGCCAGGAGAGTATAATTATAGAATTTTTATTCTAGAGTACGAATTTGTTCGTCGTGTAACGATTTCGACGATTCGTCTTTCTTTGAGTCAATACAAGAGAAAATAATACATATATATTACGTTTGTGATATTTTTCTGTTGTAATCTATTATTGCAATGAGTCGTTCTGTGTATTGTGTAATTTTCAATTTATTTGCCTTTGATTAATCGGAACTTAAAGTGTATATCGAAGTTCTATCGTTTATTGTCAGAGAAGTATAATAAATATTTCATTGGCATTGTAAATAGAACATAAGCTATTAAAAAGTAAAACTATTTTTACCAATTACTGACGGTAGCGGCTACGTATAAATTACGAGCATTTTCTCAAAGTTCAACTGTTCGAAACAGATATTTCTATACAAACTTCTATGCCGAAAAATACGATTTAAAGAAAAATTATTAGTTGTACACACTTATAAAAGTACCTATAATCAGTTTTACTGTGTGATGCGTAGAAATTTGATTTCATTACAAGACTTCTACGTCGTCAATTGTAATTTTTTTTTGTTTCAAACAAGTCTGTTCATCAGTTTGCAACTTACAAATCAAATCTGGTAATTAGCCAAAAATCAATAATTTTTTATTACATCACTTTTAGCTTAAATCGTTTTTTATTCATTCGGGGCACTACTTTCTTTTTTATTTTAATGAAAGATTAGCAGAATCCATGAAAAGATGTTACTTCTGAAAAGAAAAGTTGTACCTGTTGACTGTGATCTGTTGTCTGTTCGCAGTATGATTTAATGGCAAACATTTCAACAGATTAATATTTGCGAATTTTAATGAAAATTTAGCACATATTTTGTGTTATTTTATTAAATGAAATACGTTTTAATCATATCCTTTTAAATACGAATGCTTTGTAAGACATAAAATATCTGATTTAATCGATAAATGAATGAAAAATCAATGCATTTATACAATAGTAATGAAAATTGACTATTGTAAGATCGATGTAATTATTATAAGACCGATAAATTGACAAATCAGTATCAGTCTGTTTTCTACTGCATTGTGAACTCTCTGTTAGTTTCCTAGACATTACTATGTAAATGCTTTTTCAGAAAGGATCATTTGTTTTGTCAACTTTACATCTGTATGTAAGCGTTATATATAGTGTACCAGTCTACGTATGATACGTACTAAGTCGAAGGTAATGGCAAAATTATGTTTATTATAAAAATCCATGTATGGCTGGAAAATATATGTAAATTGTAACATGTGAAATTATGTCTTCTAAATAAATTGCTATAACAGTATATAGCAAAATAATTTATTATTCTTTTGCAAGCAATTTATTCGACTATTTCGTTCTTTCTAATTCCAGTTCCTAATAGTTAGTCTGTTCGTAATAAAAATTATAACAATTATGGGAACTAATGCATTAAAAATGTAAATCGTTATTAAATCAGTAAAATGGAAATATTAAATTATTTTGATTATGAGACACTGCTTCTTCGTCAGCTTCAAAAATTGGTTTATTTGCACTTTTACATATAAAATCAAATTAATACAGCTTGAAAAACATTTGTTCTTCTTATTATTATAATCAATTTTGGTTTAGAAGTTATAAACAATTAAAAAGTCGGCGAAAATACACTCCGGATGTTTTAATTATGTCGACTTCTAGGGGCGCTAATATTAATAAAACATATTAATAAATTCTTCAGTAAGATAATGTATGTTTCCCCTTGAGAATTACATTATTTCTCGAGAAACCCCCTTTTGTATAAATGAAATACCCATATATATATTTTAATTAATAAAACAATTAATATCTGTAAAGATATGCTTAAACCTACGCGGGTCGCTGCCATATCTGTAGTGCCTGCTTGGTATCGCCACCTATACAGAACTCCTTGAAGCTAATCGTGCCTCTTACTTACCGTAAGTGTAGATATGGCAGAGGCCCGAGTAGTTTCATTCATATCTCTATAGATGGTAATGCTAATGACTTTAGATAAAGCAGACACAAGAGTAGTTTCAAGCACTTCTTTATAGATGGCGAAACTAAAGCCACTTTAGGTGTAGATAAGACAGGGATGCGAGTCGCGCGTAATTTCAAACACTTGTTTATAGATAGCGGTACGATAAACTTAATAAATTTTGTTTATTTATGTTTCCATTTATAAAATTAAGTTATTAATGCTCGACAATCGTTTCGTACTTTCATTGACATATCAATAAAGTGTTAGTAATCACAGTGCTACAATATACATTAAAATTAATATGTATAATATTGAAAGTTCCATTGTTCATTTTATTTTACAACAATCAAGCTCTTTAGGAAAAGGTAAAACATTTGTGAATATTTTTTTCGTTAAATAAATTTTCCAGCATGTAATAAATGCAGACCAATAGTAGTCTTATTGTTTATTTCGGTCTCGTAGCAATGAAAGTTGGGTTAGTGTACATATAACCTATCTTTGAAATACTATCGTAACTCTTGCACTCTCAATTTCTGTTTCGCTCTTCCTCTTTCATACCTTCTCTACCTTACACATCACACTATTTTATATCTCTTTATGGCACATCTATTATACATCATATTGTACATTATTCCCATTCCTCCCTGTTTCATTTCAAATTCCTAAGTTATTTTTATTTCCTATTATCTCTATTTCTGTACATTCTGTTAACAGGTGTTCCAACATTCCAAATTTTGATCTATACGTTTTACATTCTTTATATTTTTCCTTCTTCCAATATTTGTCCATTCGTTATTGCTTTTGCATCCTACTTGCATTATTAATTGATGATTGTGTCCTCTTCCGTTCTTATTTAGGTTTTTAGTAGGGTTGTTGTACTAATATATTTAAATCTTTCATTATATCTTGCTTCTACTATTTTGATGTCTCATTCTTGCTGTTGCATTTCATAGTCCCTTCTTTTAATGTTATCCCTCAATCCATTTACTTCTGCTCTCATCAAATTCACTTTTGCGAGACTTGTTTCATTCTTTTTCAAATATATCTCTCCTTCTCTTATGCTTCTAGTTTAGCCCTATCTTCTTTCTTTTTCCTCTAAATATCCTTCAGCAATCTTTTTCTCTCCTGTTACATACTTACATATTTTGTGTGTGCAGGTTTCGCCCACAAAGACATTGCAAGCATTGACCGGCACTTCTCTTACCACAAACTTTAGTTATCGTAAATTACTTTATAAAAATAGTTTGTGGCTATTATTATTAACTATATATAGTAAGTTTAATTTAGAGCAATTATGTAATTAACTGTTATGTATATCTATTATATACTTTATTTTATATGCAGTTTATTCGGTAGGTCTTATATGTTACTTCAAGTTCTACTGAATGTACTAAATATAAAATGAAAGATATAATAAATAATTGACAAATGCACAAGTTACATACAACTACTGTAATTTAAAATAAGCTTTGCATATGATCATATGTCGACATACGTAAATTTTAGTATAAGTTTTATCTGTGAGATATACATATAATAAATTAACTTCGAAGGGCAGTTTATAAGTATTAGCTTGTAAATTTGAACTACAACATTTCTGTATTTTGTATCTTCCTTAATTAATTTAAATAAATCTTGAGGGATCAGAATTCTAATGCTCTTTTTATTTTCACACCTTAACAATCCTTGAAAAGACCTAATTCCAATTCCTTAAACAAGTACTACCGTGCAGGAACTTTAAATGCGAAGTTGACAAGCGGAGAACTTGTAAAAATAGACCTGAACATTATTAAATATAGTGTCAATTATCCCGGAATTAATACAACGTCTTGAAGGGAGCCCCCGAAATATAAGTGCTCGGGAATTTCCTGAAATGTGACGTCACTTCGAAGTCTTCACGAGTAAGAATACCTGCTCCCACCTTATATTCTCCTAATACGCATCCACGATTTGCAGCCGAAATTTTTGACAGAAACTCTGAAAATTTCTGCCGAAAATCGTCGGTTTGTATTAGGAGAATATGATAGGCGTAGAGGTATCCGAGTTCAGTAATTCTTAGAAGAATTTCAAAAATTCCAAGAATTTCCGAGCGTTTAAATTCTCTTTTTCTGGCAAAAATATCTGCTGAAAATCGTGGATTTGTATCAGGAGAATATGATGTGCGAGGAGGTATCCGACATCGGTAATTCTTGGAAATGACGTCATGTTCCACGAATTTCCGAGCCCTTAAATTTCTGTGTTTTTAGCAAAAATATCTGCTGAAAATCGTGGGTTTGTATCAGGCGAATATGATGTGAAAGGAGGTATTCGAACCTTAGCAATTCTAAGAAATGACGTCAGATTCCAGGAATTTCTGAGCGCTCAATTTTCTGGATAGATGCCAGCCAATTTTGCAAGAAAGGAAGACTTTGAAAATTATGTTATTTCCAAGAATTTATTGCTGCCAAATTTATTAACCTATAGGGCCATTTTTACAAGTTTCTCGCTTTAGAACTTTGCATTTAATGTTCGTCCGCAATATTTCTTGTATAAGGAATTGGTATTAGGTTCTTTCAAGGATTGATAAGGTATGAAAATAAAATGAGCAGTGGAATTCTTTTCATTGAAAATTTATTTAAACCAATCAATGCAGATACAAGTTACAAAAATGTAGTAATTCTAATTTGCAAGCTAATCTTTATGAACTATTCTTTTATATCTATTTACAATACATCCTACAACTAAATCTTGTATCAACTGTAAACTAACATTTATGGAATATCAAAACTAATATAAACATAAATAATCTAATACTTGTTAACTATACTTTAAACTTATACTAATATTTATGTACTTTATACACGCAAGCTTGTAAATTCAAATTACAGCACTTGTGCATATGTAAATTATTTATTACTGATTTAATACTGATTGAACTGAATATAAAATAAGATAAGTAATAGGTATGCATAACAATTAATTAGACAATTGTCCTAGATTAAACTAACTATTTTTATAAACCATTTTACTATAACTAAAGTATGTGGAAACGGTTATTCTTTCTGCTTTCTTGCTTTCATGCAAGCTAGGAAGTGCCGGTCAGTGCTCCTAACTCTATACTCTATGTCACTGAACCTGCATACACAAAAAATATATTAGTAAATATGTCGGACAGGAGAGAGAAATATTATTAGGGGATATTTATAGCATTATTTGAAAAAGAATGGAATGAATCTGGCAAAAGTGAATTTGATAAGAGCTGAAGTATGAGAAGTAACAGAGAACCTAAAGGAAGCCTTAAAGGAAGAGTCTATGAAAATTTACAACAGAAATAAGGCAGAAAAATGCAAGAAGCAAGATATAATGAGAGGTTTAGTTATATTAGAATAGGAATAGTACTACAGTACTAAAGTAAAGGGGAACAGGCAAGGGTCAGCAATTAATAGCGGAAAAATGACTTAAGAATTTGAAATGAAACATGAAGGAAAGGGGAATGTGTATAATAGATGTCGTGATAAAGAAATCAGAAATTGGGTAATACATAAGGTAAGAAAGGTATGAAAAGGAACAGTGAAACAGAAGATGAAAGTGCAAGAGTTAAAGTAGTATTGTAAAGTTAGGTTATATGTACACCAGTTCAATTTCCATTGCTGTGACACCGAATTGATGAATAAAATATTCATAGATGTATTTACCTTTCCTAACGGGATTGATTACTGTACAAGGAACCTTTGTTTTTACTTTAATGTAGAGTTTAATAATGAGTTAGCTAACACTTAATTGATCTGGAATTGACAACGCGGAATGATATTCAAGTAGTATTAACTTAATTGTACAAATAAAAAGGTAAATGAACCAATCTTATTCAAATCAAGTTAATGGTACCGCCATCTATAAAGATGTATCTGAAAGCGTTAACATCGTTTTTTATAATCTGTTGATAACATTGTGGGTTACACAGAAATGGTATGGGGTTCTTGGATCCCCAGGAATTCGGAACGAAAGAATCATTGGCTGATTGGTCTATTCATATATCTCATCCGTGGTAATTGTATCGATATCAGTACCACGATATAAATCGAGCTCCTGAGTTCGCATTAATATGATACAACCTACAATAAAAGCGTAAGAAAAAATAACTTTCTTACATGTTATAATAAAACAAATAACAGTATATTATTTCTCACAGGAATACATCTTACCAAGTTCTTTCATCATTGAAATTATAACATAAGGGATTGCTGATTTGATCCCAAAGTGGTTCACGAACCGTGATGGCGCTACGTTATCTCCACCCCTCCCCTTGCCGAACTGTCAAATAGACGAACGTTGTTTGTATACGAAATTTTTATCAGTTTTCAGCTTCAATTACGATCCAGGGACTTTGAACCAGTGAATAAGATCAGGTTCGTACTCGTACCTATTTTCATGATCTAATGAATGAATATTACTTCACGGAATTACTCTGTCGTTGCAAAAGGACGGAAATGTTACGAACTCTATGTGACCGGCGCTGCATCCACCTTTCTGTCAATTTCTTTCCGTTCCTTTTCCATTTTTCCTGATGATCCCCTTTGTTTATCCTCTACTTGTCAGCGCGGTTGAATCAACGATATTTCCTGCCTAATATAAAATTCTGACTTCAATAAAGCTTTTCCGTTAAATGAAATTTTGTTTCAGCCTATGCGTTATTCACTTTTCCTTATTTCTCTTAACCTAACTGAAAATAGCTTTGCCAAATGAAGTTTGTGAGATAAAAGCTCGACGCACGTTCATTTCGTCGTCGATTTTCAATTCGAGACGCAATTGGTTTACTGCGTAACGAGTTGTGTTCAATTACTTTTCATGCGTATCTACTTCAACTTGGTAATACGTAAATTGATATTTTGATACGTTGTTGCGATTAATTTTAATACAGATTTTTTTTAATAATAAATGTTGTTACGTTTCTACATTTTTGAACTGTTTTTTTATTAAAGAAAAATTTGCCTGATAGATTCGTAATATGCATTCTTCAGTGGATGTTTTTTGTGAGCATCACATTGCATCACACTATTATTACCATTTGTTGGTTGGCCAATCGTGCAATTGTTTTTGTGTAATTGTTGAATGAAAATTTCACTGTCACATAGCAATACGTATTTACTGTTAACCTTTATGGAGATTTATTATTATCTTTTTATGAATTAAGCATTTATAAAATATTACACCGATATGAAACAGAGTTGATAAACAATGAATTGATAGTATGAAAGTTGTTTCAATTACGTGTTACTTTTAGATAAATACAAAGACAATATATTTCTGTAGATAGATCAGAGTGTTTTTGTTTTAGGATGAATCGTACGATGGATCAGAAGAAAGACTTGGTAAAAAAGTCTTTGTTTAGTTTCGTGAGAAAAGAAGTACCCACTGCCCAGTTAAGGTAAAAACAATGTGTGGCAAAATGAAATTATCAATGATTTGAAAATTATTACAGACTGTTATTATGGCTATTATTACTATTATTATTATTATTATATAGTTTAATAGACGATATTGTCTTGAGCTATGTGGTAAGCATGGTAGAGGACAGTGCACTTGACGAAGACCTGGATGTCGAGGGACTGTGCGAAATGGTATCTGCTTGTCTTCCTGAATTTTCTACCATTGAAAGAGATGCAGTTTCCAAATGGTTGATAGATATGGAAAGTAATCTGCAACAAGAAAGTAAAGGGAACCAGAATTGCCAACCTCAAGATCCACTGAGCCATATAAGTTTAACAGCTTTGTTACCTCCTGGTACACAGAGGATGAGAGTTCATCACCTCTCTGAGACTAGCGATGCTGGGAGTGATTCTAGCGGAGAATATTTTTCAGAAGTAAACTTTTCTCCATTATACATTGTACAATTATATTTCTATGACAATGAACTCATTTGTTTAATGAAATATTCATGTATTCTTATTCCTAGGAATCATCTTGGCATCAAGTGGCACTTTTGCAGGAAATGTTTCCAACCGCAAGTCCAGCAGAAGCTAGACACTGTTTGGCAGTTGCTGGTGGTGATATAGCGAAAGCAGCCCAACTCGCCCTTCATCGACAAGAAGCAGGCCAGAGTATTGTCAGCAATCTTACATTTCTGACAGTAAGTATATATACAATATGTATTTTCGACGATATAACGTTTAATTAAAATATATTACCATAAAATGTAATGTTCGAAACTCGTATCATCAATCTGGAACACTATTAACGTATTGCACTACACGTGCATGCAGCTTCATAGTAGTAAAGTCGTTAAAGTTAAACAATAATGAGTTAAACGATATAAAATAGCGTAATTGTCTTGTGTAGCCAAACGGGCGTAACAAGGCCAGAGTGAACGACGAGGAACTGAAATCACGTATTATCGCACGGTATAGTTACGTTGATCGAGATGACGATTCGCGCGAGCATCGCCCAGTTGCACCGAAAACGGAACCAAAAAAATTGGTGCGATATTTGGATAACAAAATTGTGAGCGTAAAGGGCGAACGTTTTACTGAAGTAAGAAGAGGTGGCGAAGAAGAGGATGGCAACGAAGGTAGTAGAAAAAGGGGTCATTGCCGACCGTAACCAGTCCCTTTGCCTCCACCCCCCGATCCACCCCCTTGGAGGCATCTAATTTCGAATTAAAGCTTTCACTTAGAGTCTCTTATCTTGCTTATAGAGGAGTACGGACAGGGTGTGTTGAACTTCAACATACAAGCAGCACTATCTTATTTTGTTCCTTTTATTTCAGTTGGATTCGTTTCATCCACAGTCACTTTTTGAAGTATCTTTTTTTTCTTCTTTTTATACGTGATATTATTCTTATTGTGATTGAACACAAGAGATTTGTTTGTAGCATTTTAAACCTCATGCATATACATTAGGGAGCACCGTTCACGATATTGAATAACGTATTTTTCTGTTGACGGTGCACCGGAAATGTTATTATTATCATTATTATTATTTTATTACATCACAGTATAAGTACCTGTTAACGTATAATATTTAATTTACGTTAAAAACTTTTTATTATTTTTCATTGAGCGTATATTATTTTGAAAAACAATTTATTATTTCTTTATTCGAGATGGCAGAAAAGTTATTATGATCATTGGAAAGTAATTTGTGTAAATAATTTTTATATTAATATTCGCCAACGTTTCCAAAACATTTTGCTGCATTTTCTAATACGTAATCATTGTGGTTACTGCAATGCGGTGTAGTACCAAGTTTTAATTGTATTAATTATACCAGTGAACTTGTGTTTTTAGCTTAAACACCGATTCACTTGATGTAAATGGGATGATTTTATTTTAACGTTTACCTATACGCGTATATTCCCCTTCTTCACTTTCGAGACAATTATCTAGTAAACGTGCTGTGTGTTTCAATATACTTTTCAGTAAATGTCGAACAATTACTGCAATTAATGCTATTATTTTAAAGTCTCTGACAAGTGCAGGATGTATTTCATGGAAGATTAGAACTGTATATTTTATAAGTTTAACAATAAGAACAACTCAGTTAATTGCTTTGAAATGTTACATGAGCTGAGTGAAAAAGTATATTACTCTCATTCTCACTTGACTTGCTGTGTATGTAATGCAATTACATTTAAGAACGATACAACAATAAGTGATATGATATCCTTCCCAAGAAAATTGTTTTCTTGCGAATGCACTAAAAATAAAAATAATATATAACAAAAAAATTTTAGAAACCTTTTTGTTTGCACATTTATTTATAAAAAAAACAATTGAAGAATTGCAAATAAATCACTATTCTAAGCATGCATGGTAATAATAATAATAATTGTCTACAATGTAAGCGGAATTCATGAAAACTTCAATATAATATTGACTGTAAAAAAAAAGGAAATGTCGTTTCTGTAACGAAAGTGAACTGCGTGCATACCGAATCCTTTGGCATTGCAAAGCAAAAAAAATATATATTTCCGAGTTGTAGATTTTGGGTAATAAATTATAGTATAAATATTAGGTAGGAAAAAAACTATATATAGTATATATATAAAAATATTATATATACATGTACTAGATATATAAGCGGGATAAAAAGTTGCTTTCCGCGCCATATAATTTACCAGTATTACTACTGTTTTTGCTATTATTGCAAACTTTATAATGTAGGCGGATATAACCAATGAAATATTAGAATATTTAAATAATTGAATGATGTGCGCTCACCATATATGTATATACATATACGAAATATATATATGTATAATGTAAGGTGCTGCGTGTTCCGACAATGAATTCACAGAAACACCAAATTTTGATGATTATATATCGCAACTGCTAATTATTACCGATATAAGAAGTGTAACTACTTGGAAATATTTTAATCGGGCCCATAGTTACATTATTTAGTCACTATATTCGAAAAATCTGTTTATGATCTTTCTCTTAACTTTTTGTGAATTTTAATTAGAAAAAATAAAGTGAAGCATATATAAATACTTTGACTTGCAGTTGGGCCGATCCTCGCCATAGGTGATTATAACATGTAATATTACAGACAAGTTATATTATTTCAAATAAATGTAATTATCGAATGATGAACATATTGTGTTCATTGTAAACTAAATCTACTCTATCGTCGATTAATTTCAGGTAGAACGATGTTGCCCTAAGATTTCCGAAAGTATGTGTAATAATAGAATAAGACACCGGTATATTAGAGATATTATAGAAAAAAGAGAAAATTGAAAAAAAAAACAAAAGTAGTAGGATAAGTAATAGTTATGAAGTGGGGCACATTAATTTCTTGTGATTTTTATGTATAATCCTTTAATATGTAATCTATGTGTATTTTTAATGAGCATTATTAACTACACGTGCGATTGTTATGCGATTTGCTATAATGAATGTGAAAATTAAGATCACATGAAACTGAAGGTTTATCGATACATTTATAGACATTTCTTTTATATATACACATGTACTGATTATTATTTGAAACAACAATACTGTCGTTTATTTTTTTATTTATATTGGGACTGGTGTACGTTACTTTCGAAGGATTTATTAAAATTTTTTATTTTCGACGAAACTATATTTTCCATTGTTGTACGGTTAAAAATATTGAGCAAAGTAGTACAATAAATTCGAAAATATATTAACAGAATGTTTCCTGTCTTGTTGATTCGTGCATAGATATTAAATAACAATGGAAAGTATATTATTCATTGGATAAATAATATCCGAGACTTCCTTTTCTTTCGCATTAATGTATAATTTTACCGAAATTGTATTATTTGTAAGGGGTCAAATTGCACTGGGTAGCATTCAAATATAATACCAAATATGAAATTTGTAATTAGAGTATTATATCCCGTGGTGATATTAATGAATTCCTGGGCCTTATAAAGTTATTCGACAAAAAGAAACAAAAAACTAAATTAATAGTCTTGTTTCGTCAGATTCCTTCAGAATCTATTTTCTATGACTAATATAATATAAGAATCAGAACACATTTTTACTTCAGGAAATATTTGCACGGTTACTTTCATGAATTTGTGAAACAATTACACTATTATACATTTTTCAAATTATTATGTTTACTAATCATCGATACGATAAATCATAGAATATAATCATTTCTATGCATTATGCAATTGTAAATTAATATACTAACTGTATTAATTACAGCACTTTCAAAATTATGGTAATAAAAAAACTGAGAACGTCTTTAATTAATAAATTGAAAAATATATTAATTCTAGAAAGGAAAATATTTCTTTCTTGCTATAAGTTTTCCATCATCACGTTTTGAGTGATACGAAATTGCATTTTATTCAATATGGTATTTGTATGTGAGAATGAACGAATTTTTATTTATTTGAACCCATTAAAGAATTACTGTTTAATGATACCATAGGTAGAAAATCCCATAAGCGTAGGGATATTAGGCTTAGAATTATGTTTTAAGTATTTTAGAATAAACGTCGTCTTGTATATGCGATATTTTCTCTAATTTCTGCGCAAAGGGGGTGGAACACTTCCGAAATTTATAATCTACTATATCCACTATCATATTTAATATTTGTGCATATTTTACGCGTCTTAAAAAATTGCGAACACTCGTATTGTGCATGAAAAAGTTTGTATGGTTTGTGTAACTTCGATAATTAATTTTCTAAAACGATCGAGCAAGACATTTGTCATTCATTATATGTATGTATGATTGTAGTATAATACATACTAACAATTGTTCGCTAAAATTGGAGTTATTGTTGAAAAGAATTATCCCAAATCATTTCTCTTTTATCCTTTCCTCATACTATGAATTTTTAAATTCTATATATATATATATATATATTCACCGAAAGAAATAATAACTTCAGGATAATTAACAATGAACAGGCAAGCATGTTAGATTTTCATATGATACGGCATATGATATTTTATTCGTAAGACGAATTACAATGCCATTTTAAAATCGAAGCAAATAAATAAAATCGTTCACGTAATATTGCATTACAATTATCCGTGTAATATTAAATCAAGGTACGTACGTGGCTCATGTGCAATACATACATGGTGGCGAGGGTAACGTTTCGACAATAATTAAATGTATAAAAAAAAATAGTCTCGCTTTTCTTTAACTTCAACACTGATACACCTAAATATAAAAAACTATCAACTTGTAACCATTTTGAAATATCGCAGTCAATCGGCCCATGCATTCGTTTAATATCAATAAATATATTTTCCTTCTATTGTTGTTCATTGTTTCTTTGCTTACATTTTATAAAATCTATCGATTACAGGTGAGGGGGGCGAGTGAAACGTATGTAGATCGATCGTCGGGAATGAAAAAAGAGCGAGGCTGTTGGGTTACTGTTCGCTTGAAATCGAACAATGAGATACCGTTAATGTTTTTTTAGAAGAATGAACGATGATCGGGTTATATTATGGTCAAAACTTCATGCTCTTTGAAATGACAATTTAAAACAAGTTTCCTTTGCATTCTGTATTTATTTCTTCTTTTTTCTTGGCTTGTCTTGCGGCGCCGGTAGATTTTCTTGTTTCCGTTTTGACGCAGGTTTTGCACCGATGCTACCACCTTTTTTCCTCCTTTCCTGCCTCTCTCGCTCCTCCAATTCCTGGTTTTCTCGTTCGATGAGAGTGATTAATGTATTGCATCGTCGTTGCAGTTCCAAGGCTGTGCGAGACTTCACGAACCAGTCGAATCGAAACTGCGGCGCCGATCTGACTGTAGCTCGAAGTTCCTCGTACACGTTCTCTTTGTCAAAACCAAGTTTATGTAGCATACATACTAGAAATCGGTCCTCCTCTTCAGTGTAATTTTTACCCTTATTCGTTCCATACGCTATCCTCAATTGATGGAAAGGTGCACGATATCTCGCCATTTTAGCGTCCAAAGCTTTCTTAATGCCAGCTCTTCTTTGTATCTTCGCTTCTCCGCGTTCAATTTGAGCCATTACTCTATCTATATCTTGCAACTCGTGGCAACGTTCCCAAAATACAGCAGAATATTCCATCACTTCCTCCGGAGTTTTTCCTTCTACTTCCTTAGCGATATTCTCAATATCATCTCGGCCATATTTTTCGTTTGCCTTTATGAATTGATTGAAGTCCCTCTTAGTCCAATTCGTGAAACCCTGTGTGAGCAATTTTTCTTTTTCTACGACCTCTTCGTCGCTCAATGGTTGGGCTTCGTCTATTTTACGCTGCTCCTCCTTTTGGATTCTTGCCGCGTCTGAACCAAGTTCAGGATTTTTCGGAACTTTGTACCCTACTGTTTGGCGGAAGTAATATATCTCTTGGTCGAGTAACTCGAATAATCGAGGTGGGAAAAATTGGAAGTCCTGTACGATCGGTTGCTTGGGCGGCCTGGGTGCCTTTGGTGCTTTCGGTTCTGATACCCTGAGAGCTTCTCTGAAATAAGCGTCCACCGCG
The DNA here is from genome assembly GCA_948146005.1 of Nomada fucata. Taxonomy (NCBI): domain Eukaryota; kingdom Metazoa; phylum Arthropoda; class Insecta; order Hymenoptera; family Apidae; genus Nomada; species Nomada fucata. The sequence goes on from OX411276.1 coordinate 13,138,065, forward strand.
TAATTGGCTTTACGCTCACGCTTAGGTGGTTCTATCCAGTTTCCTATGCCGAGAATCTTTTGTTTCTCGCGGTAATCTTCACCTTCGAACTGATAGACGGAATCCGTGGGTGCGTCAACGGTGAAGTTGCGCAATGACGATTCACCTAAGTTTTCCAACTTCTGTTTCATCTCCTCGGTTTTCGCTTCACCTTTCTGTAAAATAGTGTCTATATCCTCGTCTGTGATGGCGCTATCCTTTGATGCAAACACTTCGTTCGCACCGTGCCTGATCATGTTCAACATTTCGTCTTTATTTAGCGCTGTTTGCTTCGCATCTACTAGTCGTCCCTGTTGTATAACTAACTTATCTAAACGCAATTTAACTTCTGCCCGTTCAACAATCTTCTCTTCTACAGTGTTCTCTGTGATGAACCTGAACACGCGGACCTGCTTTTGTTGACCTATACGATGCGCCCTGTCCATCGCTTGCAGATCCATTTGTGGATTCCAGTCAGAATCGTAAATAATAACTACGTCGGCTGTTGCTAAATTAATACCTAAACCACCAGCACGGGTCGACAACATGAAGATGAACTTCTCGCTACCTGGTGCATTGTATTCGTTGATCTGACGTTGCCTATCTTCGTGCGCCGTGTTACCGTCTAAACGACAATATTGGAAACATCTCCAGTGGCAGTAATCTTCTAGAATATCTAGCATTCTGGTCATTTGACTGAATATGAGAACTCGTGAATCTTGTTGCTGCAATTTAGGCAGCAGTTTATCTAAGATTACCATTTTTCCGCAATTATAGACAAGATGCTCGTCGGTGGTATAGGGAGGTCCGGGTTCTGCGCCGTCGAACAAGTAGGGATGATTGCAACACTTGCGTAGCTGCATCAAAATGTTTTGGAGCCTCATTTTTTCAATTTTTCCAGCGCCATTCACAATGTCTATATCTTTCATAAGTACTTTCGTATACCATTCTCTTTGCATTTTACTGAGTCCAATGTACACCTTAATTTCCTTTTTCGGCTTAAGCCCTTTCTCTACTTCGGACTTCAAACGTCTCAAAAGGAATGGGCGAAGGACGGCGTGCAATCTTTCGACTAACGAATTATCACCTAAGAAGCTATTAGTATTGAACCATGAGTCAAAATCATCTGAACTGTTAAATACATCTGGTAATAGAAAATTGAGCAATGACCACAGCTCGTGGAGATTGTTTTGCAAAGGTGTTCCCGTTAATAGAAGACGATTGGCTGTTTTAAATTCTCTCAATATTTCTGACAACTTTGATTTCTCGTTCTTTATTCTATGCGCCTCGTCGATTACCATGTAACGCCAGTTAAATTTCTTGAACACTGCCTTTTCTTTTATAACCATCTCATACGAAGTAACGGATACGTCCCACTCTCCAGGGATTATAACTTCTCTAATGAATGTGCTTCTGGTTTCTGCGTCCCCTATGAGACATACCGCTTTTAACGTTGGGCACCATTTTTTGAACTCGTTCATCCAATTGGCCAGCGTGGACTTCGGAACGACGACTATGTGGGGGCCAGGAATGTTTCTGAAGTGTTTCATGTATCCCAGCAACGATATAGTTTGTAAAGTCTTACCAAGACCCATCTCGTCAGCCAAGATACCATTGATACCGTGCTCGTAAAGCGATATCATCCAATTTAAACCACGTATCTGATAATCTCTCAACTCACCCGATTTTATGTACAGCGGCGATGATTCGAATCGCGTTGTAAATGCAACATTAGCATTACTCTCGGCCAATAATTCTTCGTCCTCTTCTTTTTCAGTCTTACGGTGTCTATGATCACCGGAATCGGGTTTCACTATAATCTCTGGCGGCGGCTGCTTCCTGGGCCTGCCAGCTTTGATTTTCAATGGACTTCCAGCTTTATCTTTCTGATTGTTAGTCATAAAATGAGAGAATATTTCCGTTTGTTCTAGTAAATAATCGAACCGTTTGCTTCGATCGGTCTCAAGTTTTGTTTCGAAGTCTCCGCCACGGGACGACGTGGTCTCCGCTGAAGATCCGTTCGAATTGTCTCCCGTATCCCCTGTGCCTGCATTTTCGTCTGTTTTTGACATTTCGCTGGTTTCTTTTTTACTCTGCCTTGTACGTGTACGGACAGAGCTTCGGTTAATCTGTCGGTGTATACGAACTCGTGTTCAATTTAATTACGATTATTCGTGTTTTACACCCGGTTCTCGCCCTGACGTTCACAAATTCACAACACCACTCGTCGCCATGTTGGATAGCGTTATCCCTCCAAAAGCGCGTTACTGGCGCTATCTATAAGCATGTGTTGATTGCGTGGCGGTAAATCGGAGATATTTAAATTCATTTTAAGAAATCATTGTTATGCTAGGGACGAGATGATTGTTGGAGATTAATGTCATATGTATATACTTGTCCTTTGACAGGAGTATTAATTGAAATTTCAACGGTTGTTATAATGTAATATTTGATATAACATGAATGTATAATGTTAGTGATAATATTTAAAATACAAATACAGCAAATAGTTAATCAAGCTTTAACTTTGTAATAAAGATTGTAAAGTTGAGAGTGCACAACCACAGACGTAGCGCGGAATGTAAGCTTGTGCCCGCCGGACATGCGTCATTATCGGTTAAGAATATAAGAGCATAAGCGCATAAGATATCAGCGCTATTGGCGCTGTAGCAATTATGTTTAAATATGGGAAATGTCAAATATACAAATATAAATTATTAAATGATAACTTTGTAACTTTTGATAAAGAATGGGCAAATTTAGTATTACGATCTACATTGAAAATAATACGTGTAATAATATATTAAGTTTAATGTTTATGTTATTCTTCTACAATCAATTAAATACATGTATACATAATGAATATATTTCTCGTGTGCACAGATTTCCTGGACAAAGAGAAACTGGCCGATATTTTTCAACCTGCATAGGAGCAAGAAAGAAGATAGAATAATATTATTTATTTATTTATTATAATCCTAGCCTTTCGGCTTAGGATGACTTCCAGTTTTGTACATTTTCTTACATCTACCCTAAGCCTATTTTCTTAAATTCCACCCTCTCCCATTCGTATTGCCTTCCTTCTTTGGTATCGTTCGATTCTTCCGCCTCCTTCCTCCTTCCTCTTTCTCGTTCAAACTTCTTCATTCCCTCTATCCCCTCACCCGTTTCACTTAGCAACTCCTCAACTCCCATTTGTCCCCTTGTTGCTTCGCACTTTCTTAGCACGCGTATCAACTTTCCTCTTCCTCTTTGCCGATCCTGCACAGTCTGTCTTCCTTCTCTCTCCAGTATTGTTTCCCCTTGGTTTCATTTCCCCATCTAAATCTCGCTATTAGACATCTTTCTCTTCTTTTCATTAAGAAAGAATAATATAAATAATATATAATAATAAAATAGTTTTTAAATATTTCGCTTATAAGTGTACAAAATAATTATGTAATTTGTACTTGATATGAACTGGTTCGAATAAATATGCAATAAACAAGTCTAACTTCTTTTTAAGTTCAGTATCAATTATTTTCGGCTTGAACAACGAAGAAGAGAATAAAAACCGATTCGATTACAAACCAAGTAATTTTTAACTCTCAAACAGAAACTAAAAAGATAAAGAAACGCTATTCTTACCAGGAATTGATCTCTCTCATCGATATTGTTTCCTAGACAACGGAACCCTTCGAAATAGCAACAAAGAACACTTGACGTGGTCTACTACTATACTCAAGTAAATCTTGGTTTCATTTCCCACTACGTTAATACTTGTTCCTGAAATCTTCGATTCCTCACTTTTGCCGGGGGTATACAAATATTTTGTGAAGTTTGAAAAATATGTCCATTGCAGAAAGATCTGTTTCTGAACAAGAAATAATCGTGCCGCCAAGTTTGCCACTAATATTAAAGGAATTCTGTAAAGCAGCGATACGAACGCAACCGTACGATCTACTTAAATGGTCCAGTTCGTATTTTCGAGCGTTGGCCGATGGTGAGGAACCACCAACGAAATTGCGATTAGAGTATCCACCACCGAGTACAACTTCCGGTTTAACCCTTGGTTTCCTAAGGATTCTGCTTCGACAACTCGGAGGTATTGATAACTATTTTCATTTTATTTTCCTGCGTATATCGACTTAGTCTTGTTTTGTACATATCTACCAAATATATTCATTTATATATCGATCGCTTCCTTTTATTACGGAGGAATATTAATTTTCTTTGTTTTCTATCTTATATTTAACATTTTTTCAGTTTTTGAATATGATTGACAGCGACTAAATTTATATTTTTGATGTAAAGAATAAGTAAATAAATAGGCAAATGAAATGCTTAGGTTCTTATTTATTACATTTACTAAATTGTGTATTAAAAAAATGTGTTTAAACATGATAATTCTCAAGCAGATTACAATAAATCGTTATCTGTGGAAACGATTCTACGAAGATGGGACTGTTTGTGCCTGGATCGTCGGGATCTGAATTTAATTCTAATGATCGGGAAATTTCGTCGAAAATGCCAAGTGAAAAAATTCTTGGCAATCGCTGTGGGACTTTTAGGCTCCAGTCTTTTCGAAACGATGGTCATGATTTGTGAATTATTCACCCATGAACCAGAAGGTGGATCTGCTATGGTTTCAGTCACATTTTTCATGGAAATATACGGGTACATTTAAATGTTACAAAATCATTTAAATATAGTAAGCAGTGAAATTTTACGCAGAACAATTCTAAAAAAAATGTATATATGAAAAATTGACAACAATTTACCATTGTATATCGTATATTTTAATTTAAATTTTTATTAATTATTATTATTATTAACTAATAATTGAATTTTTATATTGCAGATATCTGGCGGGTCTACGTTGCGACGGAAGTGAAAGGGATCCAACTGATGGTGATGCAAGAGAATTTATGATATTAGATTCCGAAACTATGGTGAACCAAGAATCCAACGAAGAAAGATCCTCTGTAGATCGTGTTTGTTCAGTGGCAAGCCAAGACACAGAAGCTGATGTGAATTTGGACTTGGAATTGGTATCGAAAGAAGACGTCGATTCTTCCAGAAGTAAAATTATTTGAAACCGTATTTCTTTGCACGAATTGTTAACTTTATACAATACAGAAAAATATTACATTCATAGCTGATACAACGTCACGATTAAGCGACAGCTTTTCGGACCAGAAAAAAATGATCAATGACAAAATAAATGAAGATTCCTCGAGCGAGGGTACTTTAAAAACCGATGCGAATCAGATTTCTGCGGCTGATTCAGAGTCTAGTAAAAAATCTGACATTAATGGCGAGAAGATGTTAAGCAAGGGTGACAATGTGTCTGTAAAGAGTATAACCAGCAGTATTTCTTTAGAAGAAGCTTCGAATAAAAAGCAACGGGTTCGAAGCGGGGACGATATGGTCTCGAGCGGAGGAACAAGAAAGAAGAAGACTTTAGATAAAAGATTACTCAAGTACTATCCGAATGTCCCTGGTGAGACAACAAATAATGATTAATTGTGTTACAAGACGGGTGAAAAAATTCTTACAGATTCGTTGAGTTTATGACCATTCATAATATTATTAATTATAACATAATATATATTATATTATAATACAAAATTATAATATATTATATTACCATTATATTGTAATTAATAAATTCAACAACTTGAATGATTAAAATCGCGGATAATCCAGTTAGTCGAGGTTTCATTCTACTTCGAATTCTCTAATTTTTGATTATCTTACTTACTACTCGTAATTAAACGTTTTCTAATCAAATTATTTATGATTTAATTAATTTGTTAATTATTTTATAACTTGATATTAGGAATTGGACCACGTCTCTCGGCTGAAGAAGTAGCCAGCGTGGCGATATGGTTGAGCGAATGCGCAAGAGTACAAGAAGGCATGGTTGGACCACGAAATCTTCGACACTTAAATTGCCCTCCATTAGACAGACAACAAATATCAGAATCATGACGAAAAGAAACGTGAATTTTTGTCAAACTCATACATTCACAATAGATTTTCAATTTTGTAATATGCAGCAATCATATACGAAAATGAGCATACAAAATAGTCTATTTGGTAAAAGTGTTCGGAGAGTAGTGTTACTTTTGATAAATTGGAAACAGATTTATCTACTCCATATATACATATAAAAATGGATAATATACATATATCACTTTGTTATGTTTTAATGCTAAAATATTTATGTGTTCAGAAACTGTAGTGAAAAGAAGTAAGTCCATAGTTACGAATACAAAGATGTAGGAAAAAGATATAAAGGAATTATTATAATATTATTAAATTATATTAACAGTACTTTACTTATTTTATATTAATACCCAATGAAATTAATTATATAATTATTTTGATTTCAATTCTAATTCCACTATACCGCTCTATAGTTCCCAATTCATATTTTTTCATAGATAATTTTCTATTATTCATAGAAGATTGCAATAATGCAATTCTTTTCTTTCATGAGTATCTGTTAATTCAAGGATTTTTCTTAAAGCCACGCATTAATATAACTAGAGTAACATGAAATAACGCACAGCTTTATTTTCTAAAAGTAAAATAAATACAGAGTTCAATATTAAACCGATATATTCAGTTCACTGACATTTCCCATTGACTATATTTTTAGTATTTTAATAGTAAGTACAAATTTGGTATATCGTAAGTCGTAAGTATTTAATGACATCTTAAAGTAAGAGAGACATACACACCTCGAAATTGCTGTACATTTCTTAAAATCGTATAATAACTTTATAGATATTAGTTTAATAGTCAGTCATTTTGCTTATTTAGAATTTAAAATTAGTACATTCTTTACTATACGCTTACCTTATAAACAAAACTTATTGAATCTACGCTTCTGCTTTGTCGAAAGAGAGAAACCGAAAAAAAAACATTTAGTACATCGTCTATATCACAGGAACGTTACACTTAATTTTAAGACCCGACGCTAGATATCTATTTGCTCATATTTCAGTATACAATATTGTAGAGTATCGATCCACGCCAAGGATTCGTAGATTTTTCAAAATAAATTTTATAAAATGATTTTACTGATATATACTTTGCCCCTTTAAATATTACTTCTAATTTGTGGATGGATTTGTATATGTAAAACATGTAACAAACAATATGAATCATTTGTTAAAATAGTCGACTTCTTGAAAGAAATTTTCTGTATAAAGTCTTATATACATAATTCTATTATTAATAAAAGTTTTAGGAAACACCATTATACTTTGTCATGGAAGATATCAATATGCTCTGCAATTTAAAATATCCTATTTTCACACTTACGTGTCCAATTTATACGAGCAACGTAGGTAGTGCTCGCATTCTGAACAATCGTCGCATCTGATGGTGAAACAAGTGATAGAAAGTTGTAACAAATAATAACAATATAAGACATAACAATAAATTCCTAGCCTTTGCTCTATTAGCTCTCCATTCGAAAAGTTCGTTTCGATGAGTAAAAAGATTTCGATATTGCACAGGTAATTCAAAAGTACTGCGCAATGGATAGAGAGAACGATAAAAATCGTTCAACAATGCTCGAACTACTTCGTTCTCAGATTGACGAAGTGGATCCATGTCGTCGTTTAAACAAATAAATTTTCTACAATTTATTAAACATATATAGTTTATAGTTTAGTCCTTTTAGCTTGTTAATCATATTTACTAAGGTACTTACTTTGGATCTCTGCGTATTTCGTCCAAAAGTTGTACCGTTAGAGAAATATTGCTTGTTAACATTTCGAATATTTCATTTTTTCCAGCCTTAGTTATTTCGTGTGGATAGAGCTTCTCTTCGCCAAATTTGGCTTCAATTTTCCTTGAAATTGATTCGCACTTCGTTATCAATTCCTTAGATACAATTGGCTACAGAAAAATAAAATTAATCATTTCTTTTCTTATGTTCCTTTACATTATGAAGTAAGAGAAATCACTTACAAGAGACGAATCTAAATATCTCTCCCCCAGTGGTGCAATTAATACATCAGACATTCGTATATGATTTGAGCAATTCATTATCGCATTTTCAAATTCCACGACTAGACTATAATCCAAGGGTAATGGATAGAGTCTGGACAAAAGTGTCCTGATTTCTCTATCCGACCATGTTCTGAGAAGAATGTAAGTATTCTTAATGATATATGTACTATTTTTTATTGCTATTATCTTATAAAATACTATACCCCGATTTATCCGTGTCGAATGTATCGAATATTTCTTCAATTGGCACATTTCGTTTCTCGCTCGTCAAAAAATAAAAATATGAAAAAGCAAATTGCATATCCTCTGAATTTCTAACTTTATGACTAGACGTTATCTTAAATTCGTGCATAAATTTCTTCTGCATATTTTCGGCAATCCATTTGTCTATTAAATGAGGCATATGAGCTGGCACCCTCCTGCGTTCAAATCCATATGCCACGTTATATATTCTGTTCACATAAAGTAAAGATTCAGCATATGTATCGAGTTGCCTTCTTCTAAGTTTCCACTGATCGGTATGAGGTTTGTTATTACTTTTTGCAGTGCCATTAATTTGTGGCAAGCTCATATCATCCCCGTTTATATAACGTTTCAATTGCATACGTCTTTCGCTGATACTCGAATTTTGAAGCCTGATTTTGCTTATCATTTTGGATAATATCGATTTCTGTGTCGATATTGCTTCGTAATTTTCATTCGCTGGATCATTCAAATATTTTGTAATAGGACTTATATACTTATTTTTCAAATTATACAATCTATTTAAAGCGGGCTTCGAGTTCGCGGAGTCATTTAGTAACATTTGTTGGGCAAATGAATTTGTGTTATTCCTTGTATTATTTATACCTTTGTTTCTTAAAATATTTAGGAATTTTAATCCATAATTTGTATCTTCCTCTGATTCTTGGAAAAACTTATGCGGATAATCTTCTTCATCAAGTCCTTCGCTGTCTGTAGGAACTGGTGTACTATCGCAATCTCCTCCTGTAAAATTAAAGTATTATTTTTTAGTTCAAATATAAATGCATTGGATATTAAGTTATGGATATAAAATATGGATTAAAAAGAAATGTAAACAATGAATGCTACCATCGAATTCGCATATTGTTGTATTACAAGCCGGATCGCAAGATCCATCACCCACCCAAGCCCATGGACAAACATCTGAGCAATCAGGAACCCACCATGCGAGATAGACTTTTTGGCCACCTGCTTGAGTGATAAAATCTTCCGGCCAGACATTGGCACCTAACATTACGTCGTCGTTAAAGTACAAGAATTTATCTGAAATTCCAGGAATTCTGCAGAATTAAAAATAAATACATCAAGTGGCCTACAATATGATTTCAAATTATTATTGTAACGAAAGAAATTTCGTTGTACCTATGAATATGACTTTCGATTGCGGGACTAGAAAATGTTGGAAGATCACTATTATTTAAAAATATATCTTCGTGAGTAACAAGAGTAATTCTAGGATTATCCATGTCCAACCAACTTGGTATTTGACCATTTGTAACGATATATACATGTCTGACCCATGGTGCGTACATTTCCAACGAACGCAGGGAATATCTTAATTCATCTTTATCACTAAATCTTGAAGCAGCAGTGTTAACGTCCATAATGGGAACACGTTCATTAAGACTTTTTAGAAACATTGGATCGGATCCATTGACCCAAGTGTATACAACATCTATTGGAACGTGTTGACACAGTTTTTTTTGAAACGAAATACCTAATATATTGTCATTGAAAGAATGAAACACTGCCTCGTATTTTTCTTTACTCCACGTTATCCATATCTGAAAAGTTCCATTCAATTCGGAAACTAAATTAGATGTTCAAAATACGAGTTTCGCAATTACAAATTTTTTTAGCAAAAACTTCATAAACCAAGCATTGTTTATATTACGGTAAAGCAAAGCGATTTAAATAGTCTATATATTAAAGTTCATTAACTTCGAACAGCTATTAATCGTTTGTTCTCGACGAAAAATAATGATTAAGAACGGTGAACAATGTATTATTAACAATAAACAAAACAAGAGCTGTAGTATAACAATAATAAACAAGTCGAAGACTTTTCTAACCTCTCCGAAATGAATGATCCCGATGAATATGCAAGTAAACGCTATTAATATCACTAACAGCGAGTATTTGTAAGAAAGTAAGTCGTAACATCGTCGCTGTAGCAATTTCCATGTGCTCATTATATTAATAAAGATCCTACATGCGATTAGCATCGCTAAAATCGCTGCACAAATCCATACACTACTGTTTACAACGTCCGGCTTATTTCGACCGGCAAAAGCTTACTGGTAAATACCTGTGGAAAAGCATAGAGTACTTTTGTTCACGAGCAGAAACCCTTACACAGCGATTTCTTCCAAAATGCATTACTTTTTAGACAAAGACAAATTTGTCTCTCAAATAAAAGATATAATTTAATAATACTATCAAGTTTGAGATATTGAAAAGCGATGCCACAGTGTCTTTCAGTGCGCAGCACTGTATTTGTTGCATAGTTGGAGGCGCGACAAAGTTTACTGGGGTTCGATAATGTTTGTAAATTAATAAAGCTACAAATGAAGGCTTGCAATAAAATGTTATTCGGCAGTAGTAAATATCCTAAAATTTTATTTCGAAACACATATTAGTCTTTTTTATTATCTTAATAATAAGATGCGTATGTTTAACGTGTTGTCGGTAACATAGTTGTACAATCTTTTTGGCGTCATATATTGAGAACATAATTTTATGCAGAAAATGGCCGAAAGTTAACAGGAACATGGTATAGGAGTGGAGGTCTTTGACAGAAAGAGAAAGAAAATGGCGGGCGAAGGACAGAAAACAGTTTACCAACACTGGAAAGCCATTTCGGGGAAGGACGGAGATAAATCGGGAAAGACGGGGCAAAATCGTTAATTACTCATTATCTATGATTAATTCATGCACCTTTGCGTTTGCATAATAAAGTGCGCGCCCTAAACAATTTTCTCGTATTAAAGTTTGCAACATTTTCTCCTTAAATAATTCAATATTGTTGCACTTGTTAGAACGACGACACGGTGATTTATCCGCACGGGATGAGCAAATTATTAATATTCAATTATTCAAGCGTAAACTGTTGCAAACCTTCATACGAGAAAGTTGCATAGGGCTCGCACTTTCTTCTACGGTTGTAAAGATGCATAAATTAATCATGGATAATGAGTAATGCATTTCCCTCGTCGTTTCAAATTATTCGCGCAGAGTAACAGGAACTGTATAACCAGAGTTAGTAAACTGTTTATCATCCTTCTCCTTCAGTCTCCTTTCTCTTTCTAGTAAAGACCTCCGCTCGTATTCTGTACTCTTGTTAACATTCGGCGAGTTTCGGCATAAAATTACGCCCTCGATAAATAGCACGAAGAATTTAAAATTGAAAATGTTTTCCTTCAGAATAAATTAATCGTTTGTTAGGAAGTTTTGAATACCCAATGATTTCATTTTCATATATGTTTGTTTATTTTATCATGTAGTAAATATTTAATATCTTTTCAGAGATAGGATATACTGAAAATTAAATCCTCTTTATTATTAGCTGGAAAAATATTTCCACTCACAATCAGTGTACAGATTTAATATACAAAATATTAATTATAAATGGTTGTTTTTCTCTATATAATTACATCGTTTACGTACAATACATACTGTAGTATTTCGTGAAGAAATGTAGCATACACATTGATATCTAGTACAAAGAGATGTACAACTCTGCTGTTACAAGATTTGTGTACAAATTAGTAGCCATATTATACTGCATCACATATATCGTAGTATTATTACGCGGCCTTATCGAATTGAACGCCATAAAAAAATTTCTATTTTATAATGAATAAGCAATATCATTTTACCACGTCACATAATTTTAAAACTATACAGGACGAATATTCATTCTTGATTGGAATCGTACGTAGGGTATATCTGGTGTACACAGTTTTAACACGAATGTAATCATTGTTTAGGAACTATTACAATTGTCACCAACAGATTATTGTACTCGTTACAAAATATTTTTCGGTCTGTCCGACAGGGCAAAAAAGATCTCGTCGTTCGGCAAAAATAATTGTACAATAGATATTTTCATCCCAGGGTTGTAACGTTGCAAGTAAGACGTTAATGTCTCGTTGTATTATGCATAAAGAGTTGAAGTATCTCGAGTGCGGATGATACGCGTTAGTAATTTTTATATTAGAATAAACTGTCAATAGGCAAGGTATGGCAACTTATTCGATTCATTAGTGACTTGCGAAAGTAATATCAAATGAGGCAACAATGTTTGCCAATATGAAATGGGCGATGATTACCTCCTCTATATAAAGTTACCTATTTTATTTATTACTATTAGTTTCATTTTTAGTTTAAACCTATGAAATTACTTCGCGTTTCAGGGTCAATGACCTACGCGCAATATCATTGACAATAATATGACTATACTCGAAACTTGAGTTAGTCGGTGTATCCAGTACAGACTGAAATAAAAAGAATATATTATTATATATACGTATATATGTATATGTGTATATGGAGTGGATAAAAATATTTTTTTTATTAACATTCCATTTTCTATAAGAGAATGGTTTCTATACTTACAGTAATAATCGACTTCGTGCATTACTTAAAGTTTCAGGATTCTCTTTTAAGATATACTTCTTAATCCCTGCCGTGTAATTGTGAAAGTACGTGTCCCAGTTTAAATTTTGCATGTCAACATTGAAATTATCGCAGTCCTTTAATGCTTTCACTTTTTTCGAGAGGTCATTCATGTTATCCCTGTGAAATGTCCATTCGTTGGTAGTGAAAAACCTTCCCATCGCGACTAAACGTTCGAAACGTTTGACGGATTTCAGCATCCTGAAATGATATTGAATATATTAAATAAAAATGTCTAAACTCGATAGTTCTATTGCTGATTTAAGAAAAAAAATACTTACACTGGTTTATTACCAACAAGCCTCAAAAAGAAATCTCCGACAAATGCTGGTAATATATGAAGAGTGTACGACATACAACTGTGAATAAATTTATTGGTTCTGAACGTGCAACCTGGATACCACATCATGTATTTTGATGGAGATTCTATGGCGTGCTTCTTCACGAGGTCCTTAATCGTGCCCCATCTGAAAAAATTACACTGACAAATTAGTAACTTTTGTAAGGTATAAGGTACTTAAGGTGTAACTTGTAATGGGATTAAATGAAAAATATATTTAAGTAGGAAGTAACCAATGCATAATTTCAGTGGTAAGTAATCGAAGAAGAAATTGGAGTAGACAAAATAATTAGAAATATAATTGACGCAAATAATAATTGGAGAACGTAATTTAAGGAAAACATAATTAAAATAAAAATTCAACAAATAAGTAGGAAAGTAATTATCAAATATAGTACCTGATGGGAGTTGCGTTAGTCGTACAATTGTAAATTTTAATCGAATTATTGTGCTGCATCGTGCTGTGCCACGCGGCGCATATTATTGTGTCAACTACGTAATCGACAGGTACTGCATCCACCCTTAAACTAGAATTAGCCAGGACTGTTCTGACGGTACCTCTGGCGATTTCCATAATAGTACCTGTAATATTGAAATATTTGTTTAATCACCAAAACCTTTTGGACCAAGAAACCTGTAATCAAAATTCTCAGACTCAAGCGGTGACCATGAACTCTGGTTTTAATTTTTCGTTCATACAAGATATTCCAAACTAATTTGCACACTGTGCACGAAGGTTGCCTCAAACGCAATTCGCGTGTCAATATTTTCGGGACAGAATCTATTACATTGAAAGTGCTAATAGAATTTGGCGTTGGCAAAATTCTTTCAAAATAATGTTTGCCTTCGAAAAATTGTAAGTGCAAAGACAAAATTAAATCACGAGATACAGTGGCACGTTTATAATAGAATAAATGAAAATAATTACAGTAGAATAAAAGCTTTTTGTACAGAGGATTGCGGGAAATTCTGTGCAGTAAATAAACAAAATTATTGTGCGGTAAATGAAAAAGATTATTATGCTGCGCATCAAAAAGTTCTTGCACAATAAATACAAATAGGATTATGGTTTCCTAAATAAACAAAAAAATTCTTTTGCAGTAAACGAGAAACAATTGTTGCATTTACCACACAGTAAGTGAAAAATTTGTAGAATTTTATTGTAGTACCTGTGATCCCACAAAGATTATCTACCCAACCAGGGAACGGTTCTTTTTCAGCAGAGCAGACTATACTTGGCCGCACTATCGCTATTGGCAAGTCCTTGGCCTTTGTTAGTACTAATTGCTCAGCTAGATTTTTGGTGAACGTGTATGTATTCGGATGATTCTCCAAAATCTTCTTTTCAAGCACGTTGAGCGTCTCTTCGTCTAGACTGTCACACATATCGATGACCGTAGAAGGTTTCACCCTTGTTCTGCAATATCATTAATAATATGTGAACACTTTTGCCACGTACAGTCACTGCACACTAGTCAAGGATGCTACTTCTTAATTCGATTGAATCAGAAATTTGCAAAACAAGTAAAGGAACATTAATGCAGGAAACGCTAGTTTAAAAAATAATCTACCTCGTGCATTTCCTTTTTCGGCGAGTAGAAGTATTTAATTATTAAGCAAATTGAAAATAATTTTAGGACAATATGTTTTTACTAACAATCGATAAATAGAATCAATTATAATTGATAACCAGGCAGAATAAATTGGAACGTAGTTTGTCATTAATTCTGTTATCCTAGAGATTGTAAGCTAATAAAAATCATTACTGTTCATTTCTAGTACTCTGTACCATAGATACTTAATTTAACATACAAACAATAATCTTTCTTTTATATGAAATTCACGCTTACGTGTAGATCGCTTCTTGAATATCCTGCCGAGTTGCGTTACTGTAAGCTGTGCTAATGTGAATAACGCTGACCAGATTGTTCATATTTTTGCACAGATCTATAACCTGATCGGTTCCCTTGGTATTCATATTTACTGCCACTTTCAGCGGCTCGTCAAATTTCACGGTGGCTGCGCTATGAAACACTATGCTCACTCTCTCCATCAACATATTTCTATCCCCTGGTGATAAACCTAAATTAGGCAAAGACACGTCGCCCTTTACTGGATAAATTTTATTAAATATCGTAGGTGTCTTTGCTCTAATTCCATCGAACACCTGGAACAAATATTATAATATCTATAAAATCACAACTCGCACAAAGAAATATACTTTTCGTTCTCCTTTTCACCCCGTGGAAGCTAAACTTTCTGAACATTTTCCATTGCTGAAAGACAATATTCAACTTGTAATTTTAATCAAAGATCAATGTATATATCGTGGATGCACGTAAATATGTACGTATCTATATTTTGTCGTATTTCTCCTGAATTTCATTCGCACGATTTGTCAGGGGATTCGCAAAATGATTGCGATTCCGGAAATATACTCTCCGTATTATACTCGGCGATTCCAGGTCTGAAAATATTTTCGCGTTTGCATCGATACTTCCGAGAAAACGATTATCCAACTGCATGTCACGATTCGTTTCGCTAACATAACTCATGCGAGTATATGCTGTTACGTTCAAACTTTCATGTTCCCGTCGCGGTAATTTTCAGTACATTCTGTGCGTTATCTAGAGCGTGAAAATCCGTTTCTCTGGTAACATTTTTTCTATCAACATTCACTGTTTTCGTTCACGTTCCGTAAAGTTTCCATCAAATTAACTTTGCTCAACTTGTTCATTCAATGCAGCGTCCCTTGGACTCGCGTGTATTTAATTCCTTCAAGTTCCTTCTCATTCAACGAGGAAGCCGTACAAGGTTTCAAGTATCGATTACAGTGAAACGTTTTGCGTGCCGCGGACGAATTGGAAAATTCTTTCTCCACTAACTCAGACAAATTGTTCGTCTACTTATTAATCAGTATTATATATTATTAAGCGCTGCGTAAAACATTTTTGTCCCAGGAATCAATATCATAAAAGTTATGGGATTTCAAGGAATCGTTACACGAAATTCTATAGTCCTCTATACAAAGTCTTTTGTATGACTCAAGAGTTTATTAAGCCCTAGTTTAATAACTTCACGAATTCATTAGTACCTTACTGTCTAGAATTTCCCGTGACCAAGAAATCACTATTATTATAATAATAACAAAGCATACACGCGACTCGCGTAGGTGTGCGTAGGACAACGCATAGGTGAATTTTAAGGTCCTATTAATATATTTTTTGCTTACGCATAATATTATGGCATTTGCGAAAAGATCCCATTAAAATTTTTATACGGCACGCGTTGCCGTAGCTGTTTCGCTAGTTTGGTAATATTTAAAGGGGTTAAGCTGGAAAATAAATCGGCAAGAATATTACTAACAGGATTTTCCAGTAGTCGTTTGAATCGTTCCTCCGTTGTTTGGCCCTGCTTTGGACGGATGAGTATAAAAATAGTAGCCAGACGTGGACACGAGCGTAGCAATTTTTCCAAAAGAGCTTTCCCCAAAAAACCGGTTGCCCCAGTCAGCAGGATCACTGACTCGGCGAAGAACGCCTCGATGGAACTTCCGTTAATGTACGTGTCGTCACTTCCGTGTTCTGGATTGGTTTGTGCATTTGCCGTGCCCATTTTGCAGGAAGTCCAAGCAATTTTTATCCTAAAATCTGTAAAAGGAAGAAAAATTACGTTATACATGTGTATATATATTCCATACGTAAATAGGTACACGTATATGTTTTTTACTAATCATTTTTAAACGTGATTCCTATGAAAAATTTTTCACTGAATCGTCCATTTTTTTTTCTCTGTCTTAGTTTCGTATGGAAAATCCTTTCCCTTTTTGAACGTCGAAGCAAATTGTTTCTAACACTGATCAAAAATTTCAATGAAATGCTGCGAACGATTATTTTTTGCTTAATTTAAGTGGAACAATATTCTCATGGCGCGAGGTTTTCCTGCTTTTGTTGGTTACTATACAGTCCGTTCTCCCAGTGCACGACTAATTGTGACGTTTGCCTTCCCCTTTTATTAAGGATCGATAGCTAAGAATCGTCGAGCACCTGTCGTTCTTACGGTATCACTCTCGCTTATACTTCAAAGCGAACGGTCAACTTACTTACGAAATGATCACACCACCTATTCAAGTATAAAGACCAAACTGTCCTTTGATTTATTTATAGACGAATTTATTTATTATCACGAGTAAAAAGAACTCTATTTGTTTTGTTATTATAAGAATTGCTTAATTTAAAAGAACGTTTAAAAATATCATTCGATCTCTGTTAGCCTTCATAGAACGAAATTCTGCTATTATATTTATTATTGTTTCGAAAGTTTCCAATCTGTCAGAAATCAAATTCGGCCGATAGTAAATTCGTGTCGTATAAAATAAGTAACCGTATTTCGAGTTCTAGGGATTCCGAAAATAAATATTACAGTCATGCATTCGATTTGGACACATAATCCATAAGGCACGACATGTGATGAGTATGTAGAGGCATGTCCTGCATGTTTAATTAGCCGATGGTTTAATTCGTATCAATGAAACGAAGGCCCTAGGAAAATAGTGCACATACTAGCCTTGTCCTACAAGGCGAAAGCATTGTACGAACCGTACACACGACATTTTTCTTTTCACACACGTCAAAGTGAAAATCGTCTTTAGCTAAACGGATTGGCGATTAGTCGATGAGCTTAGGCACTGATGCTCGACAAACGTTAATCGGTCCTTCGGGTGAATATATTAGAAGTAATGTAAGGCTGTTATTTAAATAACTATTTAACAGTTTAGTTGTAAAGTCCAATAGAGTAAATGATTCGCGATAAATTCGAACACGCGTAATATGCGATTATGAAGCAGAAAGAGTTGTATTTACATACGGTATACAAATTACCAGAAACTTTTTCATTACTTTTTTTGCGGTTCTCTTTTTTGCTGACATTGTGGCAGTGATAATTTTTTCATTATTTCGATACGATGTTAATGAAGTGATAAAATTGATAAGAAGTAATCTTAACACTGCAAGAATTTGCTTATCCTTACAAGTACGTATATATATATGTGTTTCACTTGTAATAATTGGATCTGCTTTGTTATATAAATACATTAGAGGCCCAATTATTATTAATTATCTCAAATCCAATGGAAATTTTATTTTTTAGATATTTCCATGTTGCAATTTGGTTATTAATACTAAAGTCATGCGCTTATATGAATCACGTGTTGAATAATCGGCTAAATGGGTGAGATATTGCATGCCTCATATATGTGTACTGATTTATCAGTCTTGATTTATAACTCTTAATGAATGTAACTTATTACAAATATATAATTTTATTAAATATATTAACCATATACAGTATATATATTATAAATTGTATTTTGCAAAAATAAGGACGACCATTTTGTAGTGATTAACTTCAAAATTATTACAAAATCTTCGCGTTCTTTTAATTGTGATTTAAACGTTCTTCTCGAAATAGTAAAAGATTACTTGCTTTAATTATTCCTTGAATTTTCGTAAATATATATTTATAAATTTATCTGTAGAAGAATATTTCACTGCTGAACAGTAGTGCGATGAAAATTCTACGCGAAATTTATAGTATTGATTATAATTAACCGATGTTCCTGTTTGAAAAGCAAAAATTAAATTATTAAATGGGACGTTGCGATTGAGACTAAAATGCAACTGATTCGTTTCATCTATTTCTTTCTCTTTTTAAGGAAAAAGTATTACAAAAAGGCAAATCGATAATCCCCTGCAAACAGTGCGGAAGGTTATCGCTTTTATCAGAATGAGCACACTGACCTGACTCACATTTGTTAATTCGTATCTCGACAAGGAATTCATTTTTCGCCCGTCGAATTCGCGATCTATGACATTGATAACCATTATCTAAAATTAATAGTCACGATATATGAAAAGGGATCAATGTAATTGTCAATTAGGGAAAAATCAATCAACCTCGTAATAAATCATTCCTTATAATGTTGTATTATAATGTTGTAATACTGATCGACGCATACACGGCTACATTCGAAACATCGATCAGTCCCCCATAAGTTCTACAAACTATATTCTGCGCATGCATATCACTTCGAATTTATCGATAATCAAATCTGTTGATCAAGTTTTTCAATGCAGAACACAATTACGAGATATCGGAGATTCCGAATTTGCATGTTAAATAAAATATTGACACATTGTATCATTTTTTTCCCTCAATAAATTCCCGTCTCAAAAGACATCGATTTAATTAATTTATTCTGACTATACTGTACATACGTAGCACGTGATAAGTTGAATGATATTGTTACGTAGGAAACCTTCGTTTCCTTCGTTATGCCCAAATAAGGGCATAATTGCCAAATAAGGCAATCACGAGTGAATGCAGTCGAACCACCCCTTCCGCGATGACGTAATGACTCAGTCCCTTCAGATGAATCTTTGGACTCCCATGGAAGATTCTGTGCCCCCGGCATCTTTTTGGTCCAACTTTCGGGAATAAAAAAGGGCACGAGATCTTTCCTCGGCTGCTCGACATTGAATAATCTATCTTCGTGTACGTCAGTATCGACTAAGTTGATACTCTAGCTCAGAGAGATCGGGTTTTAGTCTCCTTCGAGCAATTTATAATCGTTTCACCGTACGATATTTTAATATATCGTTAGGCATCTTCGAATCTATTACGCCCGTATCCGTTAAGACAGAGAAAGGTGGATTTCGAGTCCCGCGACTAGTCTGTATTTGACCATACGAACAACCAAAGAATATACATTTTTATATTATTACACGCATTGTAACAATTCAATTTCTTCTACCAGTCAAAAGCAGTAACATCCCACAAATCTAGATATACCTTAACCGTTCGAGGCGTATCGACGTAGGAAAGTTACGAGGGTACATAACTAACAATCCTGTGGCTCCCGGTGATGAAATAGGCACCGGTTCGTCCACGAGAACTTTAACCTTCCTGTGACACCCAGTGTTGAAATAGGCACTGGTTCGTCGGTAACTAACAAACTCTGTAAAACAACAGATCATCGACCCCGCAGCCGTGGCCCTTTGCCCTCGCCTCGTAACGATATTACACGATTCTGAATTAATTACACACCTGTAATACCAATAGTCGTAACATTAACGTCAACTGACGTCGTGAATTGCAAAGCAATATAATTTTTACTACTCAGTCGAATCGTTCCATACAATTATCAATAAAAATATCTACTTTCTAGAAATATCCAAGCGCGAAGATGAAACGCGTATGGCCGTTGCTTACTTTCTATTTTCTTTACTGCGCCATTGGTATCGGAAATTCTACGTAGAAAAATTTGCATTAATGAATTGAAATGTGGACAAATAGTGGGGCAAATAATTTCTTCAGATTTTCGGATTATTTCGAAACCGTTGGGATTATCAATCGATTACAACACGTTCAGCGTTCACAAAATAAAACGATTGACTGACTCGGCGCTGGTTATTGAAGAATAATGCAACTACTTTCGAATTCTCCCCACCTTGCGCGTAAACAAACGTCTAACAGGTTGCCTCTCGTTTTTTTCCCTGGCACGATCAAGAACGCGTATTTGACACTGTCCGAGCGGAAAACCAACAGTTCCTGGAGGCGGGTCGACAGTGATCAAGAAAACGGAAGGGGAAAACTTTTACTGCTATCAGATAAACTCCCTTTTCTCCTCGCGATCAATGCGGAAACTTCTTCCATTATTTCTTACCGCAAGTCGTTACTGAACCACAATTATTCTTTTTCCTATTACTATAATGCGTCCCTCATTTCTTGGTACAAAAGCATAGAAATTCGTGCGATATTCAGACAGCGATCATAGAATAAAGATAAGGACGGGGTGAAGAAAAAGAGAAGAATAAATTGTATATTTAAAAAACAACGACCGCTGTGAGCAATAGACTGAATTTGAAAATTTTGTTAGAGAATAATTATTTGAATGTTCAATCTGTAGATGGTTAATTGGAAAGAAACAAATGTATATCGAAAGATCGAAAAAGAAACGATTTCTTTTTAATATCGAATAATGGATAATAAATAAATACACCTTACGATTGATTATTCCAAAGGAATAATAAAATTAATTCTTATCAAGTCAATTATTGTACTGCCCTGTTCTTTTTCTTTAATAAAATTTTAATAGAATCACGAATTTTCCAACGTAGTATCCCGCGCGTCATTCCTAGGAGAATAAACTATGTAATGTCAGCCAGGCAAGCAACGTCAACCCTCGAAAGACCGTGGCAGAAACGTAACTTTACTAAACGAAATGAAATTAGTTCAGCAAATTTGATAAAACTGTTCCCCATTGGAGAAGCCTGCCCCCGACACAAATATATGTCATCAAACGACGCCGACGGATAAATAAATAAATAAATAACTGTCACAAAACTTTCATTCGCATCCATAAAGGTAGATTAATGAAAAATTTCATACACCTCCAACAAAACGTCCTTCTACACAGAACAGAATAACTGTTCGAACACTTTACACAACACAAGTCAGCTACCAAACGACCGTGCCAACATGACGAAATGAAACAGATCAACAAATATTTACGAACCATCGCCAAAGGGGAAATAGAAAACAAGCACATTAAAAACAGCCATCATGAAAATTACAAACTGGTCAAGCAGACATAATTCCACAATATTTATCTTCCTTCTGAAACAACCCTACCACGATAAAACACAGTGTCCTTAATTAATCGAACAATGCGACTGCCTGTATTTTTTAACACTCACTCAGTCAGATTGTTCATCGATCTCAACAACATGTGTCAATTTTTTTACGTCGCGTAACCTTTGGATTCGATAGCCTCGTCCACCCTCGAACATCGCTTCGTGCGTTTTCTTGCGTTTCTTATCCTCCTTGAACCGTTTGTCTCGCGTCAGTCGCCATAACACCTGTTCCTTAATCACCCTCGTTTACGTTTTCCGCAGGCTTGAAGGAATAGGCTCGCACATGCACACATACACTCGCGTGTTTCGCAATCGAGAACGTTCCGTGGTGACTGAAGGGGCGAGACTGGCTTTGTCGACGCTCGTCGAACAGTCCTGACCGGTGCCACACTGGCTGGCAACCAGCAGATGCCGACACTCGTAGGGGCTGCATCTTTCCAAGGGGGTTGAATCGCGATTTTCGACGGGGTTTTTCGTATATCTAGATTTATCACTATTGTGGTAAATCAATGTGTTGTTTGATTTAACGGTATTGTAACTTGACGGTGTTTTGTAAGATATCAATTTTCTTTCAACGAAAGTGTATTGAAATTGTAATAAATGAAACGAATAAATTTTATTTTCCAATTGTATTTTATATTGCTCATATTATATTGTGCGCGATAGATTTTTGGGGCGTTGAATGTTTGGAATTGGACGTTATATTGGAAGCTGAGAAAGCACTGTAAACTTTGGAACAAACTAAGGGGAAGTGTTGTGTCTTTGAAATTGAAAGTAGTGTAAGCTTAAATTGAACTTTATGGACGTAGTAGGTGCGAGAAGTTCTGTTTTTGTGCGTATTAAGTGTGGGAAATTATTATTGGTGAAAAGAGTAAGGCCCGAAATTCATTTGTACTTCCAAGTACACTTATTCGAATTCCGTGAACTTCGTCGCCTCCCGAATGAATAATATTGAAACATATATTTATGAAGTTTACAATTTGTTGTCCCCATTATAGTATCAATTACAAGATCTATTGGTTGTACCAATCAATATGGTTTATATGAGTATTTTTTAAACAGCCTGTATAAGTGGAAAATATTTTTACTTAGCATTTTTTGACTTGTAACACTATCTTTACATTTTTATATTATATTATATTCCTCCAGCAGGAAAATTTTATATTTCACCCTTTGATGTATACTATATTTATAAAATAGTATGTATTATAAAATACAGCAAGGGATATTTTTTTAGAGCAGTAAGTATTAAAGTCCCTAATAAATCACACGCGTATACAGTACCACTGGTGATTTTAACGATTATCTAAACGTCTTAATCGTAGAAGTTACCTAATTAGACAACGATTCGAACGCACATGCCTAAACACACCCTAAACTGCATATACTTTAATTGAATACTTTATTCAACGAGGAAAAAAATTTTACAACGTTCTAAAATCATTAGTTTTGCCGTGCAAAGAGCCTAAGTAACTGGTGTTGCATTTCAAGGCAGACAGTCGAGGCCAGCAGTTGTACAGCATTGGGGTAAATTTGTTTTCACACGATCAGAGATTCTAGTGGTGAATACAGCACATAGATGGAGCTACCTACGGGGGGTGGACTTTAGGGGGTTGGTTTAAGTGTACACGTGAGAAAAATAGAAACCTGTTGTGTTATATAATTTAACACGTTATCGATTATGCTATTTGGAGAAGATAATAGAGTTTTTTTTCCACATACGATAAATATTTCTTTGCTCCTTCGATTGTTTCACACTTCGATTTCAATTCATTTCGTCAATGAATATTCCCAGGTGGGGCACGATTCTCTTTTCGATAAAAAAAATTGTAATTTATACGGAAATGTCAAATAATTCTTCAACGATTATGAATGCAAATATCTGGGGACAATTGAACTGTTTGTAAATGAAAATCGTTTGAACAGTGAGAATATGTAATCTAATTCTAATTAAGCGGAAACAATTAAGATAAGTTGACGAAACGATTAATCTGCAGTGACAAATTGTTATTGTCTCTGAGCGAGTAATCACAATTGAACACGCTAGGACCATCTGTTGCATAAATTTAATTATTCTCCTGCCCGCACCTCTCGCTGTGCGATGTCAGAAATTAGTTCTGGCTGGATTCTTTCCTCTCAATTATAAACAAATTGCTGCAGCTTTTCAATTTTCATTTCAGAGAAAGTTAATTGGACGTTGCAGCGTTTAATTCCTCTGTTTCGTCTTTTAAACGATATTCTAAATATATCTATGCCGTGAAATATCAAGAGAGAAATCACTTTCGATTAACAACGAAATTACAGCGACGAAGCATTAAATGGTTTTAAATGCCCTTCGCTTGAAAATCAAACATGGAAAATCAAGTTCACGCTTTGATGTGCCTATTTCTCAAGGATTCGTTTCCTCCTCTTCCCCGCGACAATCAATTCGTTCGATTCAGATGCAAATTAACTTGGAGAAGAAGAAAAAAGAAAGAAAAGGAAGGCGTTATAACGGTATTACGTGACACCCAAAAGAGAAGAGGTAGCGAGAAACCCGAATTCAACCACATTACGTATACAAAAATGATAAATGACAAATGCCCTTGGTAAAAGAAAAGTAGCTCAAAGTCCATTCGGCTAGAAATTCGAGATGTCCAGACAGGTCCTACCAATAGTTATGCTAATCGGGACACGTGAAACAACAAAGATTATTCAAATGACGAAGAAAGACGTATACAGGATATCTCAAAGTCCATTTTGGCTATGATTTAATACACGGTGCAAAGTCTATCCGATGACACGAATAAAACGAGCAACGATCTATAATTAATCCTAGAACTCCTGAGCTTCGAACTGTCGCGGAAATTTCGAAGGGGGAAGCGGGGATCTCGAAGTCCACACTTCCATATACGCATTTCACCGGAAACTAACTGATTTTTTATACAAAAAATGCTATAACAGTACAATATAATATATTATACATCTTGACCAAGATAGCACAAATTTTAATTTCGTATTGCCGTATTTCCGTATATATGTAGGCTCTTTGTATTTAAAACTGCTTCGTATCGATATCAATATTCTTTTTCTTGTGCACAGCGTTCATTAAATACAGTAACGACGATTTTTCAACATCAAACTGAAACATTTGTGCGACATTAAATAATTTTTCGAGAATTTTTCGCGAAGGGGAAACAGCCCCAATTTAACATAACACGGATTGTGGTGTTCGAGGATACACCGGCCTCACCCGCAGGAGTTCCAGGGTTAATGAGGATGGCTTAAGGTAACCGGCAGAAAGTGATATCAACGCATGGGCCATTGGATTGATGGACGTGTAACCGTGTTGCTCGAACAGCGTCGAAGAAAGTTCTTCCGTGTTGTCCGCGAAACGATTCCGCGCCTTCGGTCGCGTAATAATACTTTCAGATCGCTCTTTCTTTTTCTTTTTCATCTTTGTTTCCAACGGTCCGCGACACGTATTCGTATCTTTCGTGGCGATTTTCACGTGCAACCGGTTCAGTGAAATTTCACGAGCCTCGCACGACGGAAAATGTGACGAGTACGAAAGTTTTCGTGGCCGTTCACGTAACGTCGATGAGATGTATTCGAAAGAGATCGGAGTTGGGTGGGATGAAAAAAATTGACGGCCATTGAACCTCAACTTGATGCAAGGCACTGGTTGTACCTTGTTAATGTCAAGCGTAGATTATGTAATGGACTTGTTGGGAATGAAAGTCGGAATTTAATAAACATGAAACGTCGATGTAAGAAGATGTCATAATAAGGTTTTGGTGGATTGTAAGTTTCACGATTGTGACTTTACCCCTATTGGAAATGATTGTTTGCTTCAAATTAAGAAATTCGAGACATTCCGGATTTTCGTCTTTTGTCCTTTTATGTGGACAGTAAATCCGAGACGCATTGCAATATTGTAACTTGTGTCTGTTAGGGGATGCGAGGTTTTGTGGTAGAATTGTTGATGAATTTAGTGTAGAAATTTTTGGTATTTTCATACCTGTCTGGGTGTTAAGGAACAACTTGCTAAACTGGAACTTTTGTTAATCGATTATCGTGTGTTCGTTGATCTCGCGTAGTGAGAAGCTGTTTAAATCGTTGACTCGTAGTATTATTATATGATATCCATGGTTTTGGTAATTAAAATATTTTGATTTTGAAGATTGAAATGAATAACGCAAAATGATCATG
Source organism: Nomada fucata (assembly GCA_948146005.1). Taxonomy (NCBI): domain Eukaryota; kingdom Metazoa; phylum Arthropoda; class Insecta; order Hymenoptera; family Apidae; genus Nomada; species Nomada fucata. The sequence goes on from OX411276.1 coordinate 13,164,018, forward strand.
CGGATGATGGTTTAGTTATAAGAAACTTATATTTCCAAACGAAAATTTCAACTGCGCGATATTAATAATTATTAATTATAATTAAACGTATGTAAATAGAAAAGTTCATTTGAAGAAACAGTAAAGCACCCGAGGGGTGCCAAACAGTTGAAGTGCAGTATCTCAAGCGAAACAAATGGAATGAAACAAACCAAGTCAGTTATTTATAATACACTTGCACTTAAGAGCCGTCCAAGAAGAATGTCGAGCAAATTAAACAAATTTCACTCGGGTCCAATAAAACGACCAAAAAATGACAAATAAATTCTACCTAAATTCCAAAAGCAAAACTCCAAGCAAACAGATGTAGAATAATTGAATCGGGGTAACACCAGTGTACCCTTCAAGATAATCGCAAGGTAAACCAACGAATTACACGCTCGATATTTAATCATCGACAATGCAAAATTCGGACGATATAAAAAAAAAGGCACTAAAACATTGATCACCACAAAACAATACACCGTCTACTGTTTATTGTTCTTTTTTTCTGGTCGAACGAACCAGTCCGTACAGCGGAGATCGACTGGGTAGATGATACGTTCTAAGTCAAGGAGTCTGCGATAATCCTTGCTTACCAGTCGCTGTTTGCGCACGATGTCCTTAGCCGGAGTGAGAGTGAATTTAAAGTGGCGAGTGATTTCGCGATGCTTGGTTCCGTAGCACCTTTCCTACACAACTGAAATCTGGCCCACCATCGGGCTCCTCTAAATACCCTTTCCGGTTATACGATCGCCCCTACTACTGATGCATCGGATCACCACCGGACCGGAATCAACGTCATCATTTCATGTTTTATCAAATTTACATGCAAGTTATATTTTTTCCTTTTATTTTTTCTCCCATTCTAATTACCTTTCGAGTGACTTCATTACTGCATCACCGCGGTAGCGATACTTCTATGCTTGTTGTTTCGACGTTTACATTTTTGCGTAACAGTAGATTTATATTGGCGTGGAGTTCAGGCGTGACCAAAGTTTGGTTAAATGATAAATGTTGTTCCATGAAATCATGAAAAACGAGTGTGGACAGGTTGCGCTTTGGGAAATTTTTCATAGTGTCAATTGCGGTTTTCGTTCTTGCAGCTTATGTCGTAATAGGGAATGGTAGTGTAGAAATATTTTGCAGTGTACTATGCGGTAAACAGCGGGATAATATTTTTGATTGGTTCACGTGCAATCCAATAATGAGAATAATAATAATAGTTATAGTGTCACAGCCGTGTAATGTTAATATGACAGTTGTAATATGTGAGTTTGTAGTAGTGCGAATGTATGAAAGATCAATCGCAATAGTACGATGGGTTATCGCAATTGTTAAAATTTATTAGTTTGAGAAATTAGATTAATTTATCTTTTCGTTACGATTACCATTATGTTTAACAATTAACACTGCGAGGTAATATTAGCTTACTATGCTCCGAGGTGCGAAATATACGTTTTGTTTTTTTGTCAAATTCTACGAAACTTAGGTGACGTTTTTGTTTTTCGCCAATATTTTGTGCATGTAAAATTCTGCATGAACTACGCACCTGTTTTGAACACCTAAAATATTCAAAAAAAGGTTGATATTTATCCGAAGGTTATTGCGTGAGCAATAAACGACATGTTAATATCATGTGGCATGAAACGTATCTGATACAATACAAATTATTGTCAAAAGGTTACCGGCAAACTGTACTTTGGACATTTTGATTCAAATTTGCAGATTTTCTTTTGTGGTATACGAGCGCTCGTTAGTATACCTGAATATGTGAACACCCTGCAATATGACAACCCAACAAACGACCGTGAACAGCTAGTCCAACTGCGTCAGGGAATTTAATGGCATCATATTTTAATGCAGACGTCGAATAAATATTTGTATCGTAGCTTTATAGAATGTGTTTATAACAGTTATCGAAATTCTAAATAAAAGAAACCTGTCGACTCTTCGAAAATGATAAGTTTCTTCTCTACCGTAATAGACTGCGGTATTTAATTGTTCGAACATACTTTTTATACACTCCTATTTTCCATGTTCCAGTTAATTTTTTAATTTATTTGAAATTAACAAACTTCTATCTCTCTCACCTATATATTATATATTATAAATAGAATTAAGCTTTGTAACGAAGGGAGCGGGCAACGTCATTTCTACACGAGTAATGAATTATTTATATTCAAGGTGATTTGGCACGAGTTCACTGAGTGGTAAAGACCAAAGTCCCCATTCCATTTTCATCCTACAGCTCCCAAAGTCGTGCTCAGTGTAACTATCGCCAAACTTTTCTCTATATAATAAAAACACTTCGAATGTCCATAATGGTAGTTTAAAATTGTTCTTTTTATGGATGCCGTTCGAGGATGTATGAAAAAATATATTCTTTTGTAACAAAATTTTGTAGGAATATTTTCGTAACTGAAGCTAAATTAAAGAAAAAAAAGATATAGTACATGGTCGTTGTGGCTTGTCGTTTAGAAAAATTAAAACATTTCCGTGGAACAGGGGCAAGTTTAACGTGTTCCAACCCAATTCCAACTCCCAATATTTTTATACGTCTGTCATAAACTCATATCATAAACATTGCCATAAACATAACATAAGGCTTACATTTTTGTACGCAATTCGAATTACATGGAACAGTGTCGAAATTATATTAGAATATCATAGAAGCAGCAGGAAATACGTCAGGAAGGCGCTAATGCGCATAGTGAACAAATAATTTGCAATCACGCTTCTTTTTTAACCCAACGTACATCAATAATAATTATAGAATGAAAAAAAGCACCTTGGCAATGATGACAACGCACTTTTATCTTCTGCATTATCTCCTTCTATACCTTGCCCGTGCGTGAACCGAGTGCAAACGCAAATCCCCTATACTACCTATTCGTAACTACATTATGCACACCCGGCCGCAGTCGTCATCTGATTCAGAGAGTGCTTTCAGTGAACGAATTTTTCCAACCCTTCGGGGAATTTAATATCGGTTGTCCGCTCCGAACAATCATAAAATTCGATGGTATTACAAATGGAGATGTCATTGCTTTCGTGTGCACTGCACATTTTTTCCATAATTGGTTTGTGCGTGCATTTGATAAACAATACGGTATTTGAGAAGCAAGCGAGACTGTTGCTTAGAATTACAATAACATATCTGTCTGTTTTCGAACTTGTTCAGGTTATTAATATTATAATACTACTATCGATATTGTTATTCATATTAATATTATTGTTTCCGAAGTTTATTAAATAATTTGTTAATTCCAAGAATAATTGGAATATTTCGACAAGCGAATTTGAAATGTGTCATATTTTATATTTTATGTAACATGAAATGAGGGGGAAATTATAGTAACATGCCTTGACATTTCCTACCGCACTGATACTGCTTACTTTCTCTGCTGTTATGCGCATCAGTCACTTTGCTTGCAACGCGTGAATAGTTTCCACTAGCGTACATTGATGAACCACGAAAATTTCGGCCGATATATTCGATATAACAAATATTTTTAAATGTAGTTTCCGTCTCATTGGTTATGTATACATTTCGGTTCAACCGCACAACTTCCATTTGTCTGCTTTATACATTTTTCATTGCGACTTCCGATTGCACGTTTTTCATGAACTGCACGCATAATGCTCACAGAGGTGATTACGCATTGGATAATACGCGGTACAATAGACAATTAAGCTGTTGTAATGGTTAGTACTAATACTAACTGCTAGATAATTATCATATTATTTAAATGATGATTGCAGAACACTCGTTGTATTGACGTAATACGCGCCATGGATGCTATCGTCGGATGCAATGAAAGCCTTCGTATACGGAGGTTTTAAATCTCAGTTTCGATTTCTATCGATACCGTTGCGCACGTGTGACCCTACGACCCATTAAGGAGACAGGGACGGTAAATCGAATAGATGCTTGTTCAACTAACGAATTCTCACTGTTTAATAAATACCGAGGGACTAACGATCAACAATGGAACAATCGAACGGATCAAACAGGAGCGTGTAGTATACTGTACAGTGAACAGATTTGTGGGACGTTAATGTTTCCCGTATGTTGGATAAGATCCTGTCTTAGACTAACTTAGAATTTTGAGAAAAATACAGACGACTGAACAAGGAGAGGGTACTTGCTTCTCCTTTTCAGCGTGCTGGGTAAGATCCTGCCTTGGACTCTGTTTTGGACTCTGCCTTGGACTCTGTCTTGGGCTGACTTGTGTACCCCGTCACATCGACTCGGAAGTGTGTTTTAGGCACGCTGATTGGACATTAGGAAAAATGACTAATTGCCAGTTGGCGTGTTTTCAAGATGTGGTCCTTACCTAATTAAGGTAGAGGGTGCGTCCGTGAACGTTGCAGATTATTTGGCAACGGAACGGAATTTTCACCATGGTCCTAGAGCTGGACGTGATCGTGCCTGCTGGGTCCCAGCTGCGAGGTCCCTTTGGAAACTCACGTTTATGACGCAGGATATTAAATGTTGGGGTCCTACATGCTTACTTTCGTATACTTCGACGGATTATAGAATTAAACGACTCCCTCAAAAACAGTTTTTATTACTTGCGCGTCATAAACGTCCTAGCAATCTGCACGTCGAAGGTTGCTCTTTGCGCCGATTGCCAGCCGCCTTTCTATGGGGTTAGCTATTTATTTTGGGAGTGGGTCCCGCGGATACCCACAGGATTCCCACAGATACAAATTTGTAACAGAGTGGTAAATCAATTTTTGAACAGACTATAGTTGCAAAGATTTCTCGGTTAAATCGATATTTTAATTACTATTGTAACCGTACTTAATCAGAATGGTTTACAGACAACGAAGGTAGTCTACGTTGGATTTAAACAATTTATACTGCATCTCCAATGATTGAAAAGTAAAAAGTATTAAACAAAAAACATTAGCATAAGGAACGTGCAGATTGTCGGGCATACTTTAATTATTTACGCGATAAGAGAAAGAATCGAGGGGTAGCACGATTAAACCCGTTCTTACGTATCACAAAACCCGTACTTAATTCTTCTCGATCTAATCTAAATCGATCATATATTAAAAAAAAAAAAAGGTGGAGCAGAATATTTTTTAGGTGTAGTATATAGCATAAACAGATATATGCGGCCACAAATTGCAGCGTAATTTAGGTAAATGAGTAAACTCGTCAACCTCGGCGCAATAAATAGCGAGCCAAGTTACATCATTACATCAGTAACTGCTACTGTATTGTCGCGCGAAATTAATCGCCTCACTCTACTTTTGTCTGTACGGTCCCCACTCAAACCTTTCGTTTCATTGAATTTCTCGACGGAGGGACAGCGGTTTGGTTTGTGCTTGCCTTGTTCGTCGTCTATAAATACAACGACAGGAGCTATTTTTAATATTCTTTCGTGGTTGCTTACGTACCACGACGATGTGCCTGATGAAGTACCGCTGGAGAGTGAAATCGTTGGAAACTGACCTTACATCATTTTTTGCGAAGCCACGAGCACGTACACGGGATCACGTAGGCCACTGTGCGAACGATTTTTCGTACAGGAATCATCGCCACGCCTCTCTATCGCGAAGAATCGCCTCCTATCGTTTCTGGCAGCGTGTATAAATATTATCTCTTTCTCGGCATTCCGTGCGTGCCTTCAGACGGAATCTGCCCTCCTACGCTCGACGGACACACGTTCACCCCTCTTCATGTTGCTCTTTCCTTTGAGATTGCCTGCAAATTAAATGCGGTTTCTGTTATCACAGAGGAGCGCGAGATTTCATGTACCGAACGGGGAAGAGATTTTTTGTTTCTATGATTTCCTCTCTTCCAGCGTCTTCAATTTTTGGTACTTTCTTGTAACGCTCTGCTTTTTTATTGTACAATAATTGAAGGCTCTTCACTGAAGCGGGGATGATAATAAATCTGCGATATAAGCAATTAGGGTAATGCAATTTGTAAAAGAAAGCAAATTTTTGTTACATTTCGCGGGGTTCAATTTTCCTTTATTTGCCTCGATTTGCTCCACTTGTTGTACAAATTCGACTGATCGACGTTCCTGCCTGCCGTCATAAGTATTTATCGCGTTATCCTTCTACGAATGCTTCGCGATATTTCATTTATTGCTTCATCAAAACCGAACACTGAGCGGTACTTTGTCGAATCTATTATAAAAACGAACGCGATCGGCCCCTTTAATTGAACATCCCAATTTATATGCAGTCGATATCAACGGTCGTCTACCCGAGTCCGGAAATATTGCGACGATGAAACGCCCACGTGTGGATTTCATTGAGACCAAGAAACCCGAATTCAGTGATCCCACGGTACACCTTTGATAAGCAAGTCTGATTTTCAGGGAAACACGCTTTTTTCGAACAATGGTTTCGCTTACCTGTCTGCCAGGTGTTGAATTAAACGGGCGGCAAGTAAATTTAACAGCATCACGTATATGTAACGCATACATTGTGATTCGATTGGAAGTGTTCGTAATAGATTTTCATAATGAGGAGTTTTATTTCATAAACAGATCAGATTATTTTTATCCAGGCATGTCATTGAAATTTCTCGTGCTCTGCGAGAAATTAAGTTAAGTTGAATGAATTGAATGATGAAATGTTCCGCTTAATTCATTTCTCGGTTAATGATATACGACGAATATTTTGACGTTCTATTCTGGCCTCCATGAAGAATCGCAGAGATATTGAGTTGTGTCATTGTGGTCATCGAGTGGAATCGAGATCGGGGTCCATCGATGATCCGAATTCCAAGCACGACGAATAGCCTAGCCTCGATGAATTTTAATTTGTGCGTAGTACACGCTGACGGTCGAGAAGCTCCTTCTTATGAACCCGATAGAATCGTCTAGCTCGAACGTTTCACCATCGTACATATTCCATCGATCTAGGACAGATCTTTGCTTTTCTTTTTATTAACTGCTCCGATACTAAGAGTATGTTTGTCTGATTAATCTCAACTGCTCGCGCTGTGAACTCGCGAAGTAATCGATTGAAACAACGCTCAATCAGTTTGACATTCAAGGATTCACGGGCACACAAACCTGCTCAATTAATAAGATTTTACTTCGATGTAAAGGCTTCCACGATTCAACATTCAACGTCGCGCTATCTAAGAAATCAGTTCTTGTTATCGTTATATTGAAATATTCAACGACGCAACATTGACAGACACCACCTTGAACGATGTAAAACACCTCGAGAGCCCATTTCGCGACTCGCCTTTCAATCGTACTTGCCATTAACGTTTCGTGTAATCAACAAAGGGAAGGGAAAAGTGGTACAAACAAAAAATGTAAAGGGAGAAGAAGCAAAGAGAAGGGAAGAAAAAGAAATGAGGAAGCAGGAGGAAATGCAACCCGCAATCAGTGATAGCCGAAGTTCGTCAGATTTATTGCGAGCATTATGTATGTACACGCGTGACGTAAAGCGGAATCTCGACGCGTCGCTCAGAAATCCGTGTAATTCGTCTGGAAAGTAATTGAGTCACTCTAATCGCGGACGGCGGCGAAGATTATCGCAAACGGGTGCCGAGGAATCGTGACGTAGACGCACAGAAGCGTCGACGTCCGTCCGTTTTTTTTTTTGTTTTTTTTTTTTCGTTACCTAATCGCTGCTTGTCCTACTTCAATGTTTAATTTTCGAGCGTATCGGCCGCGGAAAAACATTAACGGTCCCGCTTGAAATAGCACTTTACGCGAAATCTGGTATCACAGGCCGATCTTTTTGCTATGCGCTTGTCAGCTTTAGTATTCGCCATTAAACGATCGTGTCCTTCGATTTCATTGCGTATCTTTCGTACGGAGGATTCTTTGCAATTTGAAGAATTTTCTGATGGCCTCGTGAGATTCGAACGCGCGCGCGTGTGTGTGTGTGTGCGCGCGTTTATCGTCTGGCTTTCTACTTACCGAAACGACATTTTATGGACGTAACTTTTTGGAAATAGTCGCGGAGAAATGACGTATAATATTTTTCCCTTCGCCGTTTCAGAGAGTCGGACGCGTTTTCTACTTTACTTGGATTTCATCGATTCGGAAGTTCGTTGGCTCTCGAAGATGAACGTTTCATGAATTTGTTTTGCGAAAGTATCAGTGAAGAATGATTCATTGCTTGTGTGGATGAAATCTGTAATAATTTATATTCCTGTGGTAATACCGTTTGGGTTGTTTAAACGTTGCATCGTGCAGGGTGGCTATGGTATATTATATCTAATCGGAAAACTCTGTTACGTCAGCAGATATACCTCGCACTTTGTTATAATCCTGTGCTGTTGTTGATTGCAACAATGATTAGCGGTAATTTCCAAAATCCGCATCACTGGAAACGTGATAGTCGATAACGTTTAATCTGTCACGCCTTATAACACGATTGAACTTCAATTCGGATGTAATTACGGATCGATTTGCGTTGCAAATTAACTTGCAACAGCAAGTATACCTTTTTGCACATTTTCCAACGCTATTAATCGTATTTCATTTAACTGAATAGGATTTTAAATCCTTTCGAATCAGTGATTCCATTATTGCGTTATATAAAGCTATTATTGATGTAGAAATAATTAGGTACAATCATTTATTATGTGCATCTTGTTGAATGGAAAATGGAAATTCTAGAATGTTATACAAATAACAATTGTTAAGAATTTATTTCCCTTGAACTTTTGTGTTCCACTTATTTAAATAAATAAGGATAAAATTATGAACAAAAAATATAATCTAAACGATCAAATCCACATTATTTGTAACGAGTTCATTTTTCGTTTCTACGCGATGAGCACAATTGCTTAGTAGCAAACGCTGTATCTTTTTTTCTACATTGTAATTACGATAGTAACCGATAAACAATTAGTGAAGTGCATTTACAGTTGGATACTGTTTAGTAACTGTTAAAAAGAATAATGATGACGATGGGTGATGAAAGATGACGACAGATGATATACCTATGAAGTGTCCCCATGAAGCCTGAACAGTAATGGCGTTGCCCGACAGGTGGAAATTAAACAACCGCGGTTTCAATTATTAGTTATAATTAAACGTAGTTGATGAACGAAATTATATATTTACTCGTAACCCCATTGTAGACATTGAAATTTAATCTAAGAGATTATCGAATAATTTTTAGCTAGTAGCGTGGGGCATTATTATTAATAGCGTTTCATAGAAAAGGATCGTTAAATCAACATTGTGTGTGACTCCTGAGGTTCCTTTCCGGGCTTCTCATTAGATCATACATCATTATTAAGCACACTTTCTACTTGAAAGTATACATTACTCACGAATTACAAATCATAGTGAAATTTACATTTTTTGGGCAGGTAAACTTTTATATTCGTACTTCCTTACTTATTCACGTTCTAAATTTGGTACTGATTCATTAGACATTCTTTACAGAACTAGTATAAGTTATAAGGTCGTTCTAAATTTGTAATACAGATAGAGAACTATTATAAGCTCGTTCCGAATTTTGAATAAATTTAATACAGAATTAATCTAATTAGAAAATCATCGCGAAAGTAATTAGAAACATCGGAACCATTCTATTCTAAACTGAAACTAAACTCGCGGCGAGAAACCATAAACTTATTTCCTGTTTTTCCTGTTGATGAAACATTTCCTGTTTCATGTCTATCAATTGCAAGATCAATTCCAATTCACAAAGACTGATAAAATTTGGAAGAAATCGTAAGCGTGACACGATTTATTCACGATTTTGCATAACTTGCAAGTTGTTAGAGCACGCGTACTATATGTATGCACACATGCACCTTGCCACCGCGTCAAAGTGACGCCAAATATATTTTATTAGCGTTGAAAAATTCGCGGAGAACAAAGTCACGCTAATATTTATGAACGTGGAACGATGGATTATCCGATGACGATACGTTTTCGATATAACAATGTCGATTCCGAATAAAAACGAGTTTCACGTTTGCATGACGCCAAAGTTGATACTTGTACCGAGAAGCAATACGGTTTTGCTTGTTGATACAAAGTGTTAACAAGTGTTCTGACACATCGTTACCGTGGACGTTTCGTGTCTGCAGCCTGCTGCACCGCTTGCTTCCTGTTGTTTCACGGGCGGTTACTTTTTTTACAAATTTTCGGAAGAGAAATGTGTGAACTGTGAATCGTGCTTCGTAAAAATCATCCGCCGTATAATTGTCCGGACGAGATAAGGGTAAAATAATTACGACGTCGTGTAAAGATCTCATCTTTCAGCGAGATTAATTGTCAACTGACTGGGTCAGGCATTATAATTTGTAACGAATTTTATCATATCAATTCAGCTGAATAATTCAATAACTGTCTCTACTTGGTCGATACACGTACTGCTCTATAGAAGAAATCTATCTGTTCTTATAAATAATTATTTAACAGGGCAAGTTAATATAATATCATTATTTCTTAATATAAATTGCAGAAATACATGTATGAGCCAGGCTCACATATCATTATTAATTAGAATGTCTTTACATTACTGGAAACGTATTTTAATTAATAGGAACATAAACATATTAGCGTTTGACATATTTCTAATGGCTGGATCTCTGTTAAAAAATGGTGTAATCTGGAATGTTGAGGGGTACGTGCCGTTTACCGTGTTCCAATTTCCGGTTATCGATACCGTCGAATTCCTCCGCAGAAAACGCCTACGAATATTTTCTGACCAAGCGTTAGCGAGGCCCAACACGATGTTTCATTTCTTTTATTAAAGTTTTCCAAGAAATCCGCCGAATATGGACCACGGATCTCTCCACAAGCGGCCGCTTTCCAGTAAATAAATCGACCTAAATCTTTTCGCATTCTTTATTGACCGGTCGAAAAGCGTTGGTCAAGGAACTCTTGTGAAATGTTACGCAAATTTCAGACATTGTATCAATGTTTTTCTGTTCTCATTTCGATAAATGCTAAAATGTGATCGTAATAATTAAATATAGAAATAAATTGATGGAATTCGCGATACTGTTGTATAAGTTTATTGAAATTTATGGTATCAACGTTTTTTATAAGACGAATGATATGGACGGCCGAAAGAATATTGTTATTGCAACAGAATTGTACCGCGAGCTGTTGAATTTGAAATTTTGAAATGAAGTATACAGCCGTGTTCTTCAAAGTCGACAGAAAACAAGCCGGGCCATCGCCAATCCGATTAACAGCTTTAATAGCAGACATTATCGATTCGTTGATTAAGCGATTTATTATTAGAATTTCGGAAATCCCGGGAATAAGGGAGCTCGAGGATACAGGAGACAACTAAGATTGGATGTATCGTCGATGTGGGAAAATGGATACGTATAGATACGAGCGAACGAGAAAGTACGCTACACACGTAATTCAATTACTAAGAAATGTTCGGACCGGTGACGTTCAGGTGGTGAAAGGTGAAAAGAGAAAAGGTATCTTTATGCAGAACCTGCATTTCAGTTGATAGTTGCAAATACAGAATTTGCCACCTTTTACACAGGTCGTTAATAAAAATAATACAGAAGAGTTTATTCGATTTCTATTCATACGGATTAACGTTAAATCGTTCATTTCGAATAAATTTGCAGTCCCATCATTTGGAAATTAATAATAATTTCCATATTAATAGAAGTTTCTTATTTTAACAAGTTTTACGAGTAACGAATAAAATAACACCTGACGCCAGTCAAGCTTAAGATTTTAGAAATAACAGTTGAAACCTCGAATTCCAGCACGATCAATTTTTATCGAAATCGGGGTTAGTAATGATATGGTATGTTTGCCCCGTATACGCTTGGCCTGGAATTTTTGTAATTATACATCGATGGACAGATAGTAGATAATGTGACGTCTGTGTCGACGGGCAAGTGACGAAAATGAACAGGCTGGGTGTAATTCTATTGAAATTATTTTGGATCGCAGATAATTTACAATGAATCGCTGACTTTACGTAAGCTTTATCTGTGACACTCGACTTTTCCTAACATCTTATCGTGCCTTCCCACGGACTACTGGTCAACCTAAATGAATTAGAAATGATAAGCTTACTATCGTGCAAAACAAGAAAAGAAAGAAATTGCCCAGTTAAGTAGTTTGAAAGTTTCCATTCGCTTTGCAAGCTTGACAAATAACACGAGGAGCATACGGGATTTCGAATTGGAATTTCACTTTCGGGAATTTATAGACCGGAAAAGATAAAATTTTATGCCGATTTGATAGAGAGGAAATAAATTTTTTTTACCATTGCTATTAATATAACTGTAGTTAAATATAATTATGGAAAAAAATGTTGTAATTAACTTAGCTGAACTAAAATTAAAATATCTCAAAGTTGCAGATAATGAAACTGTTACATTGTAAATGCAAATTTTGTCGTAAATTGCAAATATTACATGTCTCTTACATTTTCCATAAAACGACGATTTGCTTTATTCCTCCAATTTGTTTTCTCTGCAATAGCTCGAAGTAATACTATGCGAAGTAACACCATATACCATCGTTATTCATCAAGAAACCTCAATGTTAACAAAAAATATTACATAAATCCCAATCATTTAAAGCTCTTAATTTATTCTTGCTTACCACGCTCACCTTCACTCTTTGCCAATACGATCATCAATTAATATTTGTAATCGACACTCAACAAACTCTCAAGCTACCTCAGAATGACAATCACGCCAGGCACTTATGACCGGAAGGTTGTGCAAGAAAAGAGTTCTCTTGTATAAAATAGTATCCAGAGAATTTTATCGTTATCATCTATGACTAATACCACTCGAAATAAGAATTTATCGACACCATGATCGTGACGCCTACTGGTATCCCTAGAAAACCATAGAACACGCGTTCGATTGGACGTATAGCGTGTTCCCTTATCGTGTACACGTCATATATAGGACATGGACGCTGCAATAGATAAATAGAAACGTCGAGATATCGTAGATTATAGCATAATCAGCCAGTCACGATGCCACCGAAGGTAACCGGTAATTTCCACTTTCGTCGCGAGGCCTTTTGCGTCATAGAACGTGAACAAGAAAGGTCCAATAATAGGTGTAACCATTTCTCGATATGAAAGCGAAAACATTACTCATTGGGAAGGCCGTTTGGTCGTTTCAGGTGCACTGAATGCGAAACGGAATCTTCGAAAATCGTTTCGTTCTGTTTCAATTTTGGGCGATGCATCGCAATGCCTGAAAGTGAATGGCTGATTATGCGAGGCTTTATTCTACTGTGGAGAAGAAGCTCTGGTACAGTAATTATTGTATATTCACTTTCGATATTTAGGTTCGTTTCTTCTTTCATTTGGCATATTCCTGTTGGATGTAATGTAGCATTTTAATTATTAATAATTTGGTAAATTGTACTTGAATTTATTTAATCTTTTGTCACCCAATAATAATTCTTCATGACGCAACAAAAATTTACGAGCGTTTCATTTATCAAGGAACCGTTAAAATGGATGCAGCACGTAATCAATAATTTAAACAAAATATTATGGAACAATTTTTGAAAGACGCTTTGCAATTTGATCAAATGCAAATTGTAGAATGGCCGTCGTATAGAATTGTGCAGAAATTAATTCAGACACTGTACTAGTATTTCTCTCAGGTATATCTTTTTCTTTTATGTCAGCGATTAGCATCTACTGAAAATAATTAAATGAAACGTAAGAATCGGCGATGCATGCATGATCCACGTGGTTCGTTCGCAGTCCTTCGCCCATTCAATACTTTCTTTTCTGGCGAATTCATGCGACGAGTACGTGACAAAAGCATGTGAGCGTGTTCAACATTCTTAACTTCTAGGGAAAATTTCCAACATTGCCGATTAACCATACGAAGAAACAGTAATTTAATTATAATACCAATAATGAAACCATGCACCAGAATTACAGCCGCTTCTTACATACATTTTATATTTTATTACGGTTTTCGTAGTTGACAGGGATGCTCCTATATGAGAAAATTGAATATTCAGTATGAGGTTATTTCAAATTGAAACAGACACCGCGTGCTAGGAATTTTAAATACACGGCGAACAAGAAAGCCACTGCACGCGACTTTTATCCGATTTCGCAAGAGCTTTTTCGAACGTTATGAACTTAGACGTCGAATGTCGAACTTCAACGAACTTTTCACCCGAGGATCGAAGTGAATTTCGAACGTGACGAGGTGGAACCATTTTGCGACAGAAATTCACTGGCATCGTTCAATGACGACCACGTGGCCTTACGTGAAGTTATTCAGATGCAAAGTACAACTTTCTTTAAATCTCTATCAAATAAGTCGAGCAATACGAATATCGAAATTTAACTGTTGCTATTTCACAACGAAGTTTGATGTGAATTGAAATTTCTGAACATTAATATAATTGTTACTATTGTTATACCGGATTGATAAATTAATATAGAAATGGATTAAAATAATGCAAAATAATATTCTTTATTAGAATATCATTTTTATTTCCACGCTTACCTCTGCAGTGCTAGATATATGCGCATATTTTGAAATTAATTCCGAGTAAGTTTCGATAAGGTGTGTTACAAAAGAAATCGATTTGAACTGTAAATTCGTGGAATTTAACGAGAGCAAGGATTATTCGATAGATATTGCACGACTTTTATTGTTTGTTCTCCGATTGATTTGTTGCAGTTCTATTTTTAAACTTATCGCAACCATCTTAATAAACCTGAAAATCATTGTGCAGCTTGTGCAAGACCCTGCCACCAGACGTAACAGAACGTCAAACCTGGTAATCGAGAAATTACACAATATTTTATCGCGGTTCATAAGGAAGAACGATTTCGAGGCTTCTCAAGAGTAATACATTGTATTTAATAGAACGCGCGCGCATTACAGGTATCGAAGAGGCTATTTAAGTTAAGAAAAAATCCGATTGTGTAAATAATTAAGAATGAATCACGTCTACGTAACAGAAGTGACGAAGTGTTTCAAGTGATACGATGGGTTTTCTCAAACGATTCTCCATCGTCTAGAATCTTGCGAATCCCTCATTTTCAAGAATCTACTACATAAACAATCTCCCTGCTATTAAGACAACATACTACGTTATGATTCGTAATTAATTCGATACACTGCCGCTGACGACGGTTTTACACAAGACCATTACATAAAAAAAGAAAATAAATCTATAAAACGCAAGTCGTGTTCAGAAATATTGCCTTTCAAATATTTCAACGTGGAATTTCGAGCGAATCCATTCTGTACTTCCGAAAGGGTAATGGAATATTTTGGAAATGATTCAAATTTTCCTCGTTATTCACTATAATCACTATAATCGTTAAATGTCTTCGTTGCTCGCCAATTAACAGACACGAAATAAGTAGGAGACATGGATAACAGAATGTATTGCAAAATAGCATACACGGGAATAATCATCATGCCGTTGCAGCGTGGTACACCAAATGATAACCAATCATTTATTCAGACAGCAATGGCATATAGTTACAAATATTATGATTCCGTTTGTCTGTACGATCTGTTTCCAATGCAGCAAACCATTTTCGTAAAACCGTTCTGCGAATAGTATGATCCACAGAATATGCCCCGCTGTTCGCCGCACGCACGGCTGATCGGCAGCAGAAATTCTGCACGGATCGCCTTTATTTACCACCGATTCGTTGAAAATCAAGGCAGGAACACGACGGAAATACGGACGTGCATATCAACCATTTCGATTTCACGATTATCCCGGATCCCCAGGTAAGAAGGCCATCCGGCCGAGAAGAATACTTTTTTCTTTCGAAAATAACCTACCTCAAGAATATATCCACCACTGCAAGGTTAAACGTGCATACGTTATCACCTGTGTCACGTACGACCGTTTTTATTCGCTGTACGATTTAATGGAACGAGCTGGCTGCAATAAATTAAAAGAACAGGATATTTTACGGGGTGGATAGTACGGGCTACGCGAAGCAAGATACTGTGCTCGCTTCTGTGAATGGAAAAACTCTGTTAGAACGATGGCGAATTGATAAATAGATTAATCATCAGATTGATCGACGGTGGTTTTCCTGTGTCGTGGAAATTATTCTTGCGGCCGGCCAATTGCGAAAGACGAACGGATCTCGAATGAAACGAGCGCGATTTATTGGGCCGGGAACGTCACCATAGAATCCCCGTGGGTTGTGGATTTAAGTCTGATTGAATGGGCAGTCTTGGTGGTAAATAATTTAGTATGCAACTGGAGATCTCGAAATAAATATATCGTGGTTGATTTCAGTTTTCAATGTTGTGAGTGTAATTGTAATTTATAATGGAGGAACTTCATATATACAGATTTTATGGCAATATTTTTCCCTTTATACTATAATAATTACATTGCAATTTAATAAGGATATTTATATTATAATTATTATTACTGAACATGATGTTTCTGATTTCTATGAGTTTGTAAACTCAATATTTTTCACTCTCAGATATTTATTTTTATAGGTCGAATATTTTTCACGCGAATACATAATTATATAAATATTTTGTTGCAAATGAGTAGACGAAGCAAGAAGAATTTCTAGTTAGAAATTTGTATGGCACGCCGATTTAAGAATTAAGTCTAGCCAATGGTAATTAGTCTCCGAGTACTGCAGTGAATCAAGTAATGCCAACAAATTACATAAGAATTGTTTTCATTGGAAAATCCAAAAATCAGTTCAAACGCGAGCAACTCCGCATTCCAACTCTGTTTCGTATGAATGATTCGCAATTGTTTCACATTAATTTATAAATCATTCACGACATTCCACGCGGAAACTTACGCTGAGAACTATGAAGAATAATCGTGTATTCTCTGGAACATGAAACAGCAATTTATAAAAGAAAAAGTTCCATCAAATAATTAATTCTACGTTCAAATGGCAAACTTCCGACGCGATGAAATTTATAAGAAAATCTGTATCTCATAATCATTGGCGAATTAAATAGATGTTAAGAATCGTATCTTTTCACAATTTCGTTAAATATCGAATCACTGAACCACTACAGCAATCATCAAAATTATAAACTTTCTTTTCATACACCCCCTCTTCGTCTTCGTCTCGTATTCTAACTCGTCGTTCTCCAAATAAATAATTGAACAAAAAATCTTCCTCCTCCAGTTATCCAAAAGTCTAAAACCTAAAAAAAGAATACACTGACAACTCTTGAAACAATCCTTCACCTCCGAATACCCCATACAGACTCGTGATCGAACCCTTCCGGATGACCCAATCAGTGTTCTCAATCAATCCAAAACCTCCCCAACAGCTCCAATTCGCAATTCGCATCACAAATACTTTCCTTCGTAATTAAACTCGCGACCGAACATCCAGCTACAACCAAGTCATTCCCGAGACCTCGAACGAAAGTAAAGAAGCTCGTTGCAGTTCCCATGCAAGTGCAAATGGACAAACGTCGAAATACTCCGAGTTCCACGACACCTATCCAGGTTCTGTCTAAAGGTTCGCGGTGCATCGTGGTCTAACACGAGTCCCAAAAATTCGGGCAGAGTTACCGAAAAGTCACGTGGTTGGACCGTGACCGGGCAACGAGCTACCAGCGTGATTCGCGGATCATAAATCCAACGTGAGGTGGAGAACCAGCCTTCCTCCAATTATCTCGTCCCCTCTTTCTTGTTCTCTTGTACAGCGACAAGGGAAAAGGTGAATCCAGGGAAAAGGGTCGAAGTCTAGGAATGAGATAAAAGTGAGGGAGGATCCGAGTGGGGTATGGGCCACGGTGCTAGGTGGGGATGTTGGAGGCGGCAACTCTCCTTCGAGTATATATGCTCGAAGCGGACGAAGCTACGCTACAGTTCACCAAGACAGAAAAGCGACAAGGATAGGGCCAGTCATCGATAGAAAAACGCGATCACGATACATTACGATTACGTGACGAGTACAATACGCCATCGATAGTTCGGCTACAGGATTAGAATTAAGTTTGTGAACCCGTTCGCGCCGATATTCCGTTCGAAGTGTGAAACGACAAGTGTTCGGTAACCTGAAGGACAGCGGAGACTCGTGTCCCTTGGATTTTCGACAGAGGAATTGTCGTCCCGATCGGCTCGACGATATTCTCGGGCTTGTTTCTGAATTTTCCTTCGCTTAAAACGCCATGGCAGACATGAGACGCAATATGCTCGCTGGGAACGGTCTCCTTGTCACGTTGCTGGTATTGTGTGCCCTGGACCTGATCATGATGCCAGGAACGAGCTACGCCAGGCCACCCCCTTTACTCAGGTAAGGGATTTCATATGCGAGTTCCACCAGTGAAATAATATTCTGATTGAGAGACACGTTTCTTTTAGAAATTTCTATATCAGATTGGAAGATTCATTTTCGATATATAATTGTCATGTTCGAATAAAAAATACTGAAATGAAAAATGTAAAAGGAAATGATATCGAAATAATTACGATACACTTGTAACTCTCTATGCTAAATACAAGCATTGCCGAAAATCGCCGGATTCGATGCTAGTTCGCAAATGTATCCAGATCCGTAGAAGGTACCTCGAGCTAGAGATAGCAATAGGAGCATCCCTCAACTTGTTGCACACCCACGTGAAGCTTCAATAAAAAAAATTCGTGTTTGTATCCCTTAATTAAAAGTTAACCGTCGAGTGCAATTAATAGAATTGTACTCGATATTTAAACGCGATCTAATTGAGGAACACCTTGCGGAATCGCTACAAAAAGGTCCCCCGATTTTACAAAGGAAAATCCCACTGCAATGGCAGACTGGCCATCTCCGATCGTGATTATTATTTGGCCGATTAATTTTATCTAATTATTTTCGACTCGTCGCGACAACCACGGTCGTATCTTCCTGAAATCGTGTTACATATCGAGTCATTCGAGAGGCCTCGACAAAGGGGGATCCCGATCGGCTCGGATAAGTTGTCGGATTTCGATTAAAGCCGTGCTCTCCTTTTTCTCTTCCCTTTTTTCTCTCTATGGAACACCCATGGACACTGATAACGCAACAATGATAGATAACCAAAGCTTTGTCCCATATGTGCACGGATTAGCATCTCGATTAGGGGGGAGAAAATTGACGACGAACGACAAACACGGTATTATATCCTGTGCAGCTTGCGGTATCACCTTTTCTTTCGTACCACCGAGGATATGAATTTCGTGTTGTCGCGCTATGGGCTTTGGGTACCGCGAAATAATTAAAAGGGTTCGAGCTGTAGGTAAACGTGGACCAATGGTGATTATGCAAATGTCTGTTATCTTTGCGAAATTGCATTTTTATATATTTCTTATTGAGACGGGTAGAGAAATGGCTGGTGTGGTATCTGAGATTTCTTTTCCTTTCTTGTTAGAGTAAACTGATTTCTAAATATGTTTTACATTAGTATCGGCTGGTTCATCGGCGAAACGTAAGAGAAGAGTAAGAAATCATGAAAGTTTTGAAAATTCTAATTGGATCGATTTCGTTACTGAATATTCATAATTTCATATTTTCTTATTCATAAAACGTCTAAGGGACTCAGTATTGGTACATTTTACTTTCCAAATGTCTATCTTTGTAAAATTTTGTTATCTAATTGTTATGAAAACGCTTTCGATTTCTAAATATACAGACTACAGTAGTACCCAGTATTATTCCATAAAATTCCTGCAAGATTGCACCCACTTCCTTCAACGGATATTCTGCGTAATTTCCGGAAATTTCCGCTTGCATAAAAATATATTTTATCGAGAAAAATGTACGTTTCTTCAAAACTGCAGGGAGGACACAGTCTAAGGAGAATGACGAAATATTAATAAGTTGAAAGAAGCAAGAAAAACGTTTAGTTTCCGCGCAGACAAGCCTTTCGTTCCTGAATGTCGAACTGCCAACAGGCTGTGAATTTGAAAACCGATGACCAGCGGGGAAGGGGGGGAGGGCAATGACTCGTTAACCAATCAGCCAATTTTTCTTCGCAATCGACAATCTCACCTGAATTATTGGCTACACTGATTTCGTGTATCCTCTTGTAAAAGTTTGCTCGCTGACGTAATTACGAACCCCGTTAATGAAAGTCGTCGTTGCGCATTTGGATAAGGATATCGTCGATGAAACAGCTGCAATAGTCGCGACAAGCCCTCGTTTCTGTCAACTCTTTTTCTCCTCCTGATGACGTCGGTTTTTGAAAGTGGGGGCAGATAATTGAAACATACGTGTAACAGTGGTTTATCGCGACGATATCTTTATTGCCATACGTGTTACTACATATGTTTGCTTCGGGCATTACACGATTAAGTGTACTTGAAGGAAATTCGGCGGAGTTGTGGAATTTCGCTTGATGATTCGTGAAACATCAAAAATGTTCTCGGATGAAAACAGAAGTCGAGTAAATAATTCGTAGTTATTCCGTATCTATATTTGTATCGTTTATTGAATCGATATACTGAGTTAATTGTGGCTACATGTTCTATAAATAGATCTTGTATTAAAAAGATAAGAGTGGCTGTTGTCTTTAGTTCTTTTTTAGCTGTTCAGGCTGCTTGACGTGCTATGACAGCTAAATTATAGTTAACCGCGGTCGTTTCAACGTTGAGTTTTTTTGTACATTTTTCATTATCTAGTTGTTCTTCGATATCTGTCGTCCAATTATAAACATATTTCAATTATAAATATTAAGAGATATAGATAAATTAATGTTTCTATCTTCGTGATGGGCTATCGTTGTTGCGTATTAAAATTTATTTTAATATTACAGATTAAATTATTGAAATTATATACAATTCCGCCGCTCCTGAGGATTTAATTTCTTAATCAAAAGTGTCGCCCACAATTTTATCACGTTTTGAGTCAGTAAATTTATTATTACATTTAATACTTCCTACCAAGAGGTCGAAAGTCTACCAAGACTCTGGTCTCTTTTAATGTTAACACTGTTCAAGCAAATAAATTTCATACTAAGTTAATAACACTGTTCAAGCAAATAAATTTCATACTAAGTTAATAACACTGTTCAAGCAAATAAATTTCATACTAAGTTAATAACACTGTTCAAGCAAATAAATTTCATACTAAATTTCTGTTAAACGCACAACCATTCGAATTAAAATTTCCTTATACTTATCGTCCATTACTGATGCATCATTATTACTATTATTTTGCAGCAGACAAAGACGCGTGTCAGACCAGAGACTCGCCGAAATAGAAACCCTCCTAGGATTGGCGAACGTGAGGGGAAAAGTGGTAACAGTTCCCGTTGCATTCGGTGTGCTGGATCCAGATAAAATGTAAGCGAGCATTTACATAATTTCATTAAGCACAGCCCTTTATCGTCATTCAATTATTGTTCGTTCTCATCATCCCGGACAACATTATGAATACAGTGTTCCTTCTTTGTTCGACAATAAGACGATGAAAAGCTATTCTCCTATCTTGAATCAGAATATTTTTAAATGTAACGAACGAATGCTAACAGTTTCGGTTTTTCCCTTGTCTTGTATCTCAGATTGGAATGTCACATCGATCTTTGACAATGACATTCGACACGAAATCGTAAATAAGATTGGTTATATATTTAAGCACAATCGAATACGTCACTCGTTTGTTGGAGATTCGAAGTTAACTATACGAGTGTAATCATTTCTGTAATCGATTAATGTACAATGCTTATCGTACAGCTTCGAACAATTTATCGCTTTCTCCGCGAATCTTTTATTGAGCGTGGGAATTTATTGGGATATCGAGTGTTAGCGACTCAAGTGTATTATTTCTAAATTGATCTAAAAGAATGATAACCTCTGTGCGTAGAATAGCCAGATTTTATATAATCCATATCAGTGAAGTTCAACGTGACTGCTCGAACTTTTCAATGGGGGCATGAACAATACTTAGGGAATCCAATTAAAGGGGCCTCGGATATTCCTCCCATATTAATACTCCTATAATAATCTAATAATAGCAAACGGTTTATGCAATAATAGTTCACGTAATACTGGGGGATCTGTGGGTTATTAATAAATTGTCCGAATAATATATTATACACATTCGATTAGTGTTACGCGAAACAATTTAGGCAGAAACGGCGAAATTAATTAGGCAGAGATGTAAATTAAAAACAAAATATAGTGTGCCGGTAGTAATCTCTTTTTTATTCAATTATACCATTAGGAATTTTCTCATATGTTTAGAAACACCAAGATATTCAAAATCAGTATAAAATTTCTAAAGATCCCTTTTAACAAGAAAATACACCTTCATTCTCGAGATGCCAATAGCATGAGTCATAAGTTCTCTTCTATCAAACCTACACCACTGCCCCGCGCGAAGAAGCCAGCAGCCTCACCGATACGAACCAATACAAAACGAATGAACTTCGCTAATTCTCGAAGTAGAAAAAAGGCAGAACCCCTCGCTGCATCGACGTACATACATACGATGTGCCAAAAATAACGAGCTATTTAAAACAAAAAAAACAAATAATAGAAACTATTCTCGTGGTGCAACTAGCCCGATTCTAAGTTCAAGAATCTCTAAGTGGAACACGTCAGTTGTCAAGTATTATCTATCCCTGGAATCCCCAGCTTACGCTTCTTTTCTCTCACTCTTCCTTCTCATTTCCCTTGACCTATCCTCAATTTTCCCGTTACGTAACTCGCGGTTATATCGTAAAAAACAAAACACCAGCAGGAAAGGAAGAAAAGGGTCAGGACGTAGAAGAGAACCGAGTAAAATGTTCTGCACGTCCGTGACCGACAGCACTTGAAATTCAACTTGTTGCTTCCGCGTGACGAAATGGGAACAGCCCTTGAACAGGTTGTTAAACGATGACGAACGTGTGGATACCGTGGGGGGCACGTAAAACCGAGAAACAACTGCCTACCTAACGCCGGATGACATGCCTCGAAATAGTTTTCAACGTGTGCTGGTCGTTGCTTGAAACGTTATTAAGTTCGTGTCAAGGCCCGGGAAGAAATGATTCTCATTTCGCTGGCTGTTGTGGGGTGGAAATTGCTGTATTCCAAGTAATTGAGAGATACGTTTGTTCGAATGACAGTCTTGTCTCTTTTGGTGTTGCTTTTGAGAATTATATGGCGAGGGGGACGTAAATGAAATTGATATTGAGTAGCAAGGTGTATTAATTTAAGGGCGGCTGCTGATTTGATAATGTTCATTGCGATTGTTCAATTGCTGCGGGATCGAGAGTAAATATTAGTTGCTGTTAGTCATGTTATATTTTTGTGTAGCTTAAAATTAATGCAGGGGAAACGAATTTGGGGAGACATGCAGCGAGATTTAAATTATTTTTAATAATTTAGTCATGTTTGTATATTGCGCACGCGTTTGTTCGAAATTTTGTAATTGCTGCACTTTACTAATGAAATAGGCGTTACAGATTCAATCTATATACCCGCGAGTTTCCGCTTTTATACCGATTCTAAAAGCATCACAAATATTGAGAAGCAATTTGTATCATGGTTTATGAGACTGGTAATCTGTTTCGTATATTCTAATGTTTGTTCTTGTTCTTACACACAATCCCATATAAAGGGGTACAAGATCGTAGTACCGAATTTACGTAAAAGTATACATATAGCTGAATGGCAGCATGTAACAGATTACACTGTACCGTAATCAACCCCGTGGCAATCGGGGAAGAGCTTTACCCCAAAAGGAAACAGAATAATAACATCACTGCAGACAAAGCGTTCTGTAAATGGACGTATGAATAATAGATATTATGTCACAATTTTGAGAAGCAATCGCAAGAAAGGATATTATGAAAAAATGGAATATGTTCCTGATTTTTCAATTCCAAAGAAACTGATCATAAAAGTAACAGTGTTTAATATATAAAAAGTTATTAGATAAATTACTCGTTATTTTAAATTAATACCTCGGTCACAAATGAATAAAATAATCTCACAGAAACATGCTGGAAAATAAACAAAACTCAATAATGTCTACATCAGAATAAATTATTTAATAATTTGTTCGACACTCGACACAACTAATTATTCGTTCAAATTAATCCTCTCCATGGTATTATTTCAGTGTCCTGTAATATAAAATGTTACATATCCGCAAAACGATAATGCATTGTGAAAAATTAAAATCATTCAATTAGCAGTTCAATAGTTTGGTAATCAATCACTCATCGATGCATCGTAACATCGCCAGTCAATTATAAATTCTACCTACTATCTGCATGATTGTATAATTACACTGAATACATTTGCGCAAATCCACTTACGTACGTAACGACGCAGTCTGAATAAAATACTATGCATATCTGCACAGTTTATGTTGAAGAAAGATAGAGAAGCATTGCGTAGGAACAGAGAACGCTAATGGACCCTTTAACCCGGTTACCTCTTCGTATGCCCTCAGAATAAATTTCTATTCAGCTTTCAACCAGTCTCAGTCACGACAATTCGCTTAAAATCGAATAGAACGAATTGCCATATATTTCTATTCATTTCGAAAAGTCGACATTTCTATTAAGAGCAAGTATTCACTCGAAAGTATTCTATTTTTTCTTGAGCATTTTAATTTCTCATTTGTACAAACAACAAAAGAAAATAATATCGATTTAAGGTTGATGAGTGAAGATTGATAAAAAAAAAGCTTGTTATCATTTAATGAGCTAACTGGATCTCACTTCTCCAGCACATCGTGCGCTAAATTAATTTTCGATATATTTACAGAACAATTTCTAATATAATGTGCATTTTTAATATAAAGATAATTAGCTGGTGTAGAGATATGCATATGTCCCTGGTATCGCAAGGGTTAAACTTAACTTTCGTTTTCATAAATTAATTTGTTATATATATTATATATATTAAATAATCGAGAAATCTCGATGCATCGTGGATCGTAACCTTTCATTTTTTATCAGAGGCTTTGATAAATCGTAAATACGGAATGGAAATTTTAGGTAAAAATTCAAGATCATTTTAAGTTAGATACATACCAGAGGAATTGTGGAATTTGGCATTTCAGTTTCAAAATGTAAGAAAGAGAGAAAGAATGGCAATTATTCCAATTCAATCCAAAGAGTACTATTGATATTAATATAAACTTCATTTATTATATTCCATATAGAAACTGAAAAATAACTGCTAACATCAACGTCGCTGTTTTAAATAAACATAAATAATAATTATTCTCGTTGCATTTACACTTCACACCTATCTGCAGTCTTAATATCACCGACATGCCGCGAAAATGATACAAATATTGCATTATTAAAATTATAATAGGGGCACCCAGGCAAAATTCGAAACATGAAATAGAATAATTAATACCTCTCTGTCAACGATATATAATATATCTCAATTAAAAATTCAACAAATCGGACGTGATATTTAATGGAATTATGCAAACCCCGATATGAATCATTTCACATAGATTCTTTTAAAAACGAAAATAGGCGAAAATATCTATTTCTGTCGTAATTTCGATTTTTCCAACATTCACCGTTAAACGAAAGTTAATCGAATGGCGCCGTTCCGCCAGTTTTATCGTGGCTTGCGCAATTTCAACGATTTCCCGGCTGTCCTGTGCGATAAGGCTACATAGTTGAATAATTTGTGTTCACGGAGAGGTTCACAACGATTGCATGTTCGACAGTTATACCATCGGCACGTGTCCCCCGATCCTTACCCCGGACACGTGTGACACGCGTGATCGCGAAAAGTTCCACGCGCTTATTCTTCGAATGCGATTTATAAAAAAAAAAAGAAGGGAAAAAAACAGGCCAAACAAGGGAAGAAACTAAAAAACCAAGGAAGAAAGACTTAAGCGTAAAAAGAAATTGCCTTGATTTATCTCTGCGACTATATCGTTCGTCGTATCGGAAACATATGGCAAGAACGTTGAACTAACCCGTTGAATCATTTGACCGTATCATTAGGCTATTTTTAAGTATCATCAGATTAATCGACGAATTTGAATAATATTTTTAACCGAAGGTCTTCCATTTTCGTTCCTATTACAGAGGCCGTAGACGCAGATCTGCCACGAGTAATAGGCTTGAAACGTTGCAACGTATCATGAAAATCATTGTTAACGAACAGGAGTTACTCGACGAAGATAAGGCTCTCCCTTTGCCAGTGGTAAGTTTACAATGCTCGACATTATTATATTATATTATTATATTATTATATTATTATATATTATATTATTCTGTATGATGTTTGGGAAAATTGCTTTGAAATGATTCCCTTCTTGCCCTAAGTACGAAGAAGTCGAAATTTGTATTGCGTATATTTATAATAATCTGGAGGAGTGTGGTTTTTGTACATTAAATTACAGAGTCTAACTATAGGCTATTGAATTATATTTAAAAAATATATATAAAATTTACGATACAAGTTATTATATATATATTTGATTTTTATTAATTTGATTATTAATTTATATATATATATAAATATTAATAATCAAATTCGAAGTTTTTCCTCAATTAGCATGGCGGATTAAAATAATGAATTAAGCAACAATCAGTTCAGAATAATTCTCAATTAGAATCTCAAAGAATCTCAAAGAATTTCATTCATTAATACTTTATGAACCATTTGTTTGCACACAACGTAATGATATATCATTAAATCCTTGATCTATGTAATTACGTAAGCGACGGAACTCGAGTCGCGAGGTATTTCTGTCACGACCCTTTGCTCGCGTAATTCCAATTTTTGTCTTGATACGCGCAACTATCAGGATCTGTTTACGTTTTCCGTCGCCAGCTAATTGCAAATGACATGACGGCGATAATTCGTGTAAAAAAAATGAATTGCATTTGTCGTTTAACGTCTATTGCATTCAAATTACGTTTCATGAATGACCGGTTTCCGTAACAGGATACGTAGAGAATTAATTTTATACGACTCCATTTAACGGTAGAGTGATCAACGATATTTTTCAATCGACGACTTTCATACTACGAATTTCGAACGTTCCATAAAATTCTATCGAAAATAGGACAGACCTTTTACTTGGAAACGTACGGGCGATAATAAATTAATGATAATTTGTAGGGAATGAAAACGGTATAAGCAGTATACTAATGAAATTCATATGGACATTCAAATACTCCTCTATTCATTTTTATAATCAATATACAAACTTACAGTGCACATAACAAAATTATATATTTCAATTGATAATTTACGTACAATGAATAACAATAATAAGCATCTTATTAAGATCTCAACCACAGAAGTTTCGAAATCATCTGAAATTCCTTTGAATTACAGAAGTTGAGGGAAAACCGGCGAAGCGTCGACGACGAATACCAGTTCATCTAAATTTCAAGGCACAATGTCGCGCTGACACTCGGCGTGAACACGAAGACAGAGTCGAGAGAACGAGGAACAATAAATTCAAACGAAATAAAAAGAAAAGCAAAGAAGAAAGAGGAGGAAGGAGAAGAAGAAGAAGAAGAAGAAGAAGAAGTCCAATCAAACTCTTAAAGAAGGAAGTAACGAAAGGAAAGCAAAAGCAGAAAGATAAAATATCCACACGATCTCTCGACCCTAGAAGCCGCCTGAACAGTATTACGGACCGTCCTCCGTCCGAGCTTAAAAATTCTTTAAACGAACTTACTATTAGAATACTAAGTCATTAACCACGAAATGGAAGAGAAGACAAGAACGATCATTCACGCCGAGCACGGGGAATGCCTGAAGAAATCGAGTACGTTTAACGAACCGTGTGTCGTTCCGCGCGGTTTTCTTCGAAATTTTGATACGTTCCTGTTTACGCGTGCGTGTACCATTTCCTTCTTTTTAGTCATTTAGTAATTTATTCAATTAGCCTTATTTATTATTTATTTGACCGTAGACTGGCTGGACTGGTTCTTCCTATCGGTTGCAATGTTTGCGTGGGAGGAATTTGTTTCAAGATTTCTCATTTTATTTTTTATATTAATTCTCTCTTCTGATCCGAGTTACGTTCTTTTGACGTGAATGGAAAATTTTGGTTCGAAATGTGAGGTTTTATTGTACCGGTGAACGAAGAGCGAAGAATCACGGGCCTACTGTCACGATCTATCGATTATCTTGCGATATTTAAAAGCGTCTCGACCTTAGGTTTCGCTAGACCCTTTAAAGATACATAGTGGATTAACGATCGTGATCTCGAGTATTAGATTTATTAGTATAGATAGGAAATTATTAAAGCTAGATGTGATTTTGTTCAGATCGGCAAAATGTTAATTAGCGACGTTAAGTCACTGGAAGGTAATTAACTAGAATAACTAATCGACGTCGCCGCTTAACGCGATAATCGTTGCATTTTCATTTCGCGTCCTGTTAAATCATTTGACTACTATATGCCTGCGGCAGTTTCTAAGTTAATTTTAGCTTTTCCTTTTCTTGCTATTGAATAGAAAAAAACACAAGTGACTGTGCACAATTATTTTGTCCAGGTTGACGATACAATATAAATGGAGGATCATTCTTGATACAATTTCAAGATTGCTTTATTTCTGTTCTTTTTTGCATAAACATTTTTCTTCTATTGCCAAAGATATTTGCACCGAAATTATTTCTCTCTAGCAAAGATATAGATGCCGCTGCAAGGAAATTTCGTCTTTTTTTTGTCTTCTAAATACGTCAGCAAAATTCCATTGTAGACATGTATCTCGTGCCGCAAATGATGCCCCATTATACATTATTTCATCCGTGGTACCAAGCGTATTATTTATTTCTCTGTGTATGCGATTTATCGTTGTATCGAATTGTTAACGCACCAGATAGATAGAAAGGAAAGGAGAACAGCGTCGGTTGCTGAACGTAGTAATTAATTTCCAACGGTATCGTTACATTGTTAATATTAATTACGTGATATCGCACGATCGAACGTTACCGAGTCATTGAATTGCTTCTCTACATCCACGATCTATCTCTATCATCGTATACATGTTTATCCGTACTTGTTTTTTACCTACACATAAGTTATTTATTTATTTATTTATTTAATATTGCATGCGGAAAAGAAGGCAAAGTATTAAAGACACTGTCCCGATTATCGTGACTTCGATGTGTAGATCGAGGTCGGATTTCGCTGATCTTTTTTGGCGATTGTGCGTGTTTATTTATTTATTTAAGCGCAATAAAAACAATAATAATCAGCTGTAAACACCGAAAAAAGAAAAGAATTCGCCTTTTTCTTTCGATATTCCCTCCCATCCTTATTTTAAACGTCTATACGTTGTATACCGTGTTAAAAAAGTTCAGGCTTTCTTTAAAGACAATCTAACAAAACAATCGATCGTGATTTTATTCGTTGCGCGTTTATTCTGTGCGCAGGGAATTAATTAAAAATGCGGATTCGAGCTCCCTCTGTAGAAACCTCTGTAGACACCATAAGCAAAGTGTTTCATGCTGTCGGTAAATGAAGAATTTCATTCTCCAAATATTTTCAGCGATTCGAATTAATAAATATTTCAGTTTATTTACTGTCGGAATTTTGATAAGAGGATTGAAAGTAACGCGAAGCTTGTGGGAAAACCGCGGTGTACTAGCACGGTCTGACTAGCGACGACTTGTACTACTTGCAGCGAAGAAGCACGTTGAATTAGTCGCGTCACTTCTGAAACGATTTTTGCTACGATAGTAATCGCTAAGAAAAATGTTTGTTTCTATAATAACACTTTGTTGGGCACAATTTATACATATATTTCTAATTCGTTTATTAGACTCTGCGTATTTATATATATCTTGACGTAATAGTGAAGAAATGAATACTCGACTTCCCTCAACATCCAAAATCAGAGAGAAATTATATCATTCCCTTCATAATTCCTGAGACAAATGTCAATAATTTATTCGAGCTCAAAATCTCAAACTAAGTCGACTGAAATCGATATTCCGTTCAATTTAATCGCGTCACAATAATAACGAAAGTAAGGTATAGATGAATTAAACTATGAGAGGACAAGAAGTTCCATTAACAATTACCTAACAATTTTACAACACAACAAGTGGTCACAAATTTTACAAATTTATGTTCAACGCCCCACCCATATCTAATTAAACCCTTCTACTTAAAAAAAAACAAAACCCTTACCGTTGTAGAAACATCAAAGACCCAAATCGACCTAAAGAAAAAACCTGCCATTCTATCCAATGGACTGCAAGGAAACAAGTGCACTTTGTCACGATTGAACGTTACTTTTCCACCGTTCTCCAGGAAACCGTGGTGACACGCCGCGTCCGACTCGGTTTCCTACGCCACGGAAACGGAAGTTCCACGAACGAAAGCGAGACGGAATTGCAATACCGCTTTCGTTCACGTTCCCATTAGCTTCTTCGTACGATAGTTCATCCGTGGCCAGCGTGATTGGTGATCGTTGCTCGATAGATATGAAATTATTTCATAAATACGCACACACATACCGCGTGGGTGGATTACGTATTTCGAAATCGGGTTCTACTGCGCAGCAGAGAGCGGCCCGTATCGCCGATGTGTTACGTGTTCACGAGGAACGGGCCTCCAAAAGTTGCACAATCCGCAATTTGCGATTAGCCTCGCTGTCCTCCTCATTGGCTATCGGCTGTACGCTACGTAAAACAACTGATTTCACCGTCACTGTTCCCATGTTATATGTGTGTATCTTCAACCGAAGGAACGTTGCGACAACGAGAACGAAAAAAACGTGACGACGTTATCGCTAATACGCCCTCCAGTGTTTGGCCTGAAACTTTGCTTTTTCGTACGACGCGTTGTTCTCTATTTTTGCTCGGCCACGTGATCCCGTGTCGTGATGGGGTAGATCAGCGTTCGTTTAATTTCGCCAGCCCCCCCAAACCTCCCCTATAACGCAATGTCTCTTTCGTTTCGATATTTTTCTACTTCTATCTCGTTTAATAGAATTATTGAATCAGGTGCTGCTGGGGTGGGTGTTGTCGGCGAAATAGATATCGAATTTCCGTGCCAGTCAAATTTGGGAACATTAGAGCGCGAAATAGACAATAATACTTGGATTAATCGAGGGTGATATTGAGAGGGGGAATTATTAATAACAGGTGACGCAGGGGGTGAAGGAGCTGAACGAAAGGAAAAGCTGCGAAAAGGTGCATTAGAATAAGATTTGAAGTGAGAATCTTCCTTCAAGGTATATATTTCAATAAATGGGAATAAAAGAAATGTATTTTGAAAAGCGACGAAGAATCGGGCAAGATTTTGGCCTTTTCTAAATGTGTATTATTTAGAAAAATTCCACGGTAGATCTGAAACGTGACTGCAACTGTCTTCTAAGAACTTGAAAACGATCTGCAACAAACGCTGTGACCAACAATATTTACATTTCTCGCAATATCATAATATTCATCTTTTCTGCTCGTTTTTTCAATGTTTATTCCTGGAGTTTGTGCGAAACTCTTGAGCAAAAAATGTTTTATCTGTGGTCAGTGCGAATACATTTTAACTATACCCCTCATACTGTTACATTTGTTAAGATTGGCTCGTATGCCGCGTATTCGAAGAAGGTCATGCGCTAAAGGCTCTCCTTAGTCTTCATGGACACGGGCCAGCATTATCATCGGATATCCGTTTTAATTACATCCACTATCTCCTTCGCATCTATTTTTTTCCCGGGGTCGAAAGTCGACTCTTCCGACTTTTACTGTGTTACCAATCCAGAATCAAGGTCTTTCGGTTACAAAAAAATTATATTAAAGTAAAACTTGCGTAGAATTCCTTTACATTTCGTACTGCCTTAAGTTCGAATAACGTGCTGTTTCAGTTTCCATGAATTCAAATATTCTTTCGCTATTCCCCTTGAATAATTTTAAAAATTTATTCTCGATTTTCCGGTTATTACAAACCGAAATGCTAGAAAAACAATAGTGAGGGGCGTCTTTTATTACGATTTCATCATGTAGTTGGGGAAGTTTTGTACAGAAACCGTTAATCATTAAAAAACCATTTTTTAATTAAACCATTAAAATCCTGACGAGGATGGAAAATCCCTGAACGGATCAGAGAAATTCACCGAACTGATTATATTTACAAATTGATTAGAACCGAATGACGAAATGCAACGCCGTAATTAAATCATGCGTTATCGTATTAAAGATTTTTATTCTATTTTGGCATTTATCCAAATTTCTTCAGCACGTTTAGCAGAACTTCGCCAGTAAGGAGATGCAAATGTTGGCGAAGCTTTTTAGAACCAATAAAAATCGTACCTGTAACATCGTCAATATAATATATCACGTATGTTACATATTTTGTTCCATTGTTTTCCATACCAGATTCCAAAAAACATATAACAGTAAAATAATTATCTTTCTTATTGTTACATTCTCAGCCCTTTATTTCTATATATTTCATCAATTCGTAAACACCATCACTTATCAGTATTCCCCTTCTTTCTATTACCACAGATCCCTTATAACTACTACCACAAAAAACGAAAACAGAATGTATTATCACAACAGTTTTATTAAAACTACGAATGAATGCTTGTTTCATTGGCACCGATCATGAACATCCATAAATTCCTAATCGCTCGGTGCATCTTCACCTCAACTACAACAAACACAAACTTTTTCTATGGTGCACGCGAAGGCCGGCATCAAGTGAGACGTGAATGACGAAACGAATAAGTCGTTTAAGCTGTAAGTACTTACATACGTTATTGATAGGCTCGAACGTTCATTTATAGACTCGGGTCAAAAAGTTCGAACTTCCTGTACATCGCGGATTCCGAGCAAAATGGAGGAAGGAAAAATTCTCGTGCAAGCAGTTTCCTATGAAAGGGCGAAATTACGAAAGAATTCCAATCGTCGGAATTAGTAAGCACTTCGTTTCTAACGCGCATTAACCGATAGGCTATAAATTATTATATTTAATTACGAAATCCGCTACGCAGCACAGTAAGCTATGACAGAACATAAATTTCGTCAGAAAAAAAAAAGAAAGATAAGAAACCTATGAAAATTGTTGGTGTCAACATTGTATACTTTATCCATAATTTAATAATACGTACCTACCCTTAGATCTGAGATCGATTTTTTTCAATTGAAGCAATAGAACGTCGTATGTATCGTCCATTTTCCACTGAAATCTATTACCGTGCAATCTTACTTACTTAATAATCATTTTAACCTTGCTTACGAGTTACAGGTAACTTAACGATCGACAAAATTGTATCACCTTAATCCTGCATGCAGTGACAGAAATAGCCCCCTTCTATCTAAAGAGCTTTGACACTCTGTGATCTGAAGAACTTCCTGCATTAATAACAACACTCCGGTTCGTGTACGAATCTATCAGTGAAAATCGCATCAGAAGAGCTACAGCTAACTGTTCCTCGTTATCCTCGATAATAATCGTACTCTAAGAACACAATATACTCTGCACTAGAGTTCGTACCAAAATCCCTTACTTTTCTCTCGCCTCTGTAAATCGACGAATTATTGCAAAACCTCTCTGATTTCCTAATTACCATTTTTATGCTGCTCTTCATCCAGGCGGAATTAAAACAGAAAAAATATATGCATATAAATGGAGAAACTGATAATTTATTACGAATTATTGCAAAACCCCCTCTGACTTCTTAATTACATTTTTTTGGCTGCTCTTCATCCAGACATAAATAAACCAGAAAGAAATATATACATATAAATGGAGAAACTGACTGATTGATACGGGAGATAGAATTGCCCAGGACAGAACGAGGAATCGTAAATTAATTACGATACCGATTATGAGCACATTTGTCGAAAGGAACGTCGTACACCAAGATAACACTCGAAAGGGGGTGTAGAAACAACGTCGATGGCTTTTCAATTGAGTGAGATTGGGAGGGTGGGGATGTTCCTCAAACAAGAATATATACGCGCACCAGAGCCTCGTAACGCTAGAGTTTCAAGCAGAACCAGGCGAACAAGACGAACCGTGTGTCTGTCTCGTTGTCGAAGCACGAGTAACAAATTTTGGAATAATTGAAATCGGTGTTAATTTCTTGGCGATTTAGTCTTCTTTCTTTTATCGTCTTTTCGTACGGTTTATTCTGATTCATTGCCAGAAGAAGCATGGATTTTATGTGCTGGAAAAACGCTTCCGGGAAACCTTGGATGGCAATTGTGATAATATTTGGAGTGATTTATCTGGCTGGAATGGTGTCTGCCCAACCTGGATTCGATAGGTGAATATTGTTCCTTTACTGTTGCATTTTATTTGTCGGCACGTTTTTGAGTGGAAACCAGGGAAATTGAATTCTGTATCAGTTGTGCAAAAAATATTCCCGTTCGGCATTCTGATTTTTCATTTTTGTATTAGCTTGGACGATTGAATGGTACTTGGGATTCATTGATTCAGTGAGGAATGAATTGATTGCAATAGTTTTTGTTGGACGATAGTGAAGTAACTTGATTTTACAACAGAATTTATGTTTTCCTCTATCATAGACTCACGAGTGAGAATACAGTTGGAGTCTACGATAGCTTGCTGAATTTTGCGAAATTAGGAGGAAACGATGTTGCGGGGCAAAAGAACGGAGAAATATCAGGAATCGTGAAAGAGTGAGTGTACCCATTACTTTTAAATAATACTAGCCAACGCTTATAAATGCGACGATTCAACTAAATGTGTAATCTGTATTAAAGAGAAAACGAGTTTGGTCTAATTAGAATATCCTTCGATTATTCCACGAATCAAATATTACTGCAGAAGTATTATTGAGCATCTCAAGAGAAAAAAATTGTCATTGCAGAAATTAACATACTCGCAATTAGTAAATAAAAACAGACACCACATCAATGATAAAGACATGTGAAAGAAACAAAAATATAGGATGATTAATTGCGTCCGAGTCGCATCGTATATTTAATAAATCTTCTATCAAACATATAGACGGCACAAACGATTATCGGATCAAAGGCGAGCAGAATTGGAAACACTGATGGCGCTTTCGAAAATGACAGGGAAATTGGTGAACGTGATAAGGGGAGGTCGTCAACTGGAAGCCAGCAAAAAGTGAGTACAAACTACACTCATCCTTACTAAACGAACTTCACACCCTGATAATTCTTCTCTAATTTGCAACCTATATTTTTTTAAATATCAGTAGTCGAATGAAAAGATCAGTCTTCGATTTGAACGTGAAAAATCTACAAAGGCTTTTCCGACTGTCTGGAAAACTGGGCTACAAAGGGAACGCAGCATTTCCTGTGGTTAGGTATGTAACTTGAATCTGTATTATATTATTTAATCATCTAATAGATCTAACGGATAACTGAATACCCAGGTATCCATTTTTACATTTTCCTTAATTCATATTGATCATTGATCATACATCAAGATTTCAAAATCATAGTAAAATTGAACCCAAGCTTTCGAGTAGTAATCACGTGCCACGTTTTCTGTGATGCACTCTTTTATCTAATAAAGACAAAACGATCGTCTTAAACCTACTAAATCGAAGATATTGAAGGGCCGAGCATCAAAAAAAAAATAATTAAAACTCTCCATTTTTCTGCTTCGGTAGCATCACATACGTGTATACGAAATTCGCAATGCGAACGTGTGCATGTTTAACTAGAATCGTAAACTCGATGTAAGAGAAGCGTATTGATAGTCCAGATAAATTCTTGTCGAACCGAGATGAACTCACGCCATCTTATCTGCTGGCTAACGTGATTTCGATTTGCATCATAAATAATTCTACCCTTTCCTTTTCTTTCATAAAGGATGTGAAATATTAATGAAATTACGCAAATAGTTTGTTTAAATCTTTAAGCAGTCGAAAGAAATTCAAGTAAATCATACATTGTTTTCTGAAAGAATTATATTCGCTTATCATTATTTAGTATTTGTACTTACATTTTTGTTTCCTCTTTCTGATGTCCCCCATTGTTTTGACGAAGTTCCTGTTTTGTAGAAATATGTTCATTATCTGTAAAAATATGATAAGTTTCAGATAAGACTTGTTAACAGTGTACCATGTAATGTTTATGGTTTATAGTGGACGCCAGTTTACTGTGACAATTAAAACTCGTCATAATCACACATTTGACGATATTAAGTGTGCATAAAAATTGTATCGCACGTGGTTTTATGTATTTCGGGTTTCTCGCGAACCACAGCTGGCAATTAAATTTATTTGTTAACGGGTACAACTGGATTATTTTGCCGAGTTAAGATATTTTACTACTGTCCGGAGTACGTGGAAATGTTGAAACATTTTAACAATCATTTCTGAAATATGTTAACCGAATTTCACGGGGTGAATTGTGTTGATATTAAACTGAAATGTACAACAAGTTCTGTTTGATGAACTTGATGACCTGGTATCATTGTAGTATTATATACGGTCAAATACTACAGACCTACTTGATTAGCTTGCGTTTTCATTGATATTTAAAATACACACTTTCATAACATTGTCGAATGAAGACAACAGAATGTATGTTGTTCTCTTCATTCATTGAGATAGGATAACGGTGGCGCACGCATATTACTAATAATGCTATATCGCACGTTTTACGCGTAACGTTTGCTTTTTTTTTCACTACGTTAATTTTTTCTGTCATATATTTTTGGTTGAAATATGCTCGTTTTGTTTCTTCATGGTTTTTTTAATTCTATTGCAAATCATTGATACATCGAGAATACATCAAATGTTATGCTCAAGGAACATAATTAGTTAGAATTATTCTGTTAATTTCATTTAGTTATGTACAGGGTGCGGTGCCAAAATCCGGGCAAAATTCAAATTGAATTTCTCGCCGTTCTGTACTTCTTACAGAGATTGCGATTCGCGTCCGTATAGCTTGACGCATGTATTGAACAGTCGTAACCTCGAAACAGTCGCAATGTTGAAACCAACTGCCGAGTATGGCCGAAGAGCCGCGATTATCGAAAGTGTTCGCACTGGGCGCTCAACGACAGAAATCATTCGGTTCTTCGGGTACCCGAGATCGACTGTGTATGATGTCGTCGCGAAGTATGAGTTGGGGAAGCCCGACGAAGGTTTTGCAACACCGGCGAGAAAAATTCACTCGAAGGAGCGCGTTGTCAGACACGGCCGACATCATTCAACGGGCTCAGGAACTCATTTTGAAAAATTGTGATCGGTTGTCGGTATGAGTTAAAAAAAGTATGCGTCGAATCGTCGAGGGGGATCTCCGCTACAACTCTTACACAATTAAAGCGAGACAGATGTTTTTCGAAGCTACCAGGCTAAAGCGAGTTGAACGCTGCAACCTGCTTTTGTGTTCCTCAAGAAACAATGCGGTCGGGCGTCTCAGGTTTTTTTCTGACGAAAAAATTGTTGCTGTCGATGCGAAAATCAATCGAAGAAATGATCGATGGCTCGCCCACGACCCTCAAGATGTTCCCATTGTTTCCAGAATAAAATTTCCGGCGAATGGTCGCGTGCTAAGTGTTGTGTCCAGTGAGGGTGATGTCATGCCACCACATTTCTTTAACACAGGGGAAAATGCCACCAAAGAAGTTTATTTGCGTGTTCTGACAAATGTAGTGAAGCCGTGGATGGAAACTGGAGAAAAACTGGTCCGAAAAGCTGTATGTTTTCCAGCAGGACCAGCCCACCCACATAAGTCTTTCGGTTCAAAATTGGTTGTCCGACAATGTCGACATGTGTTGGTCCAAAGAATTCTGGCCTCCCAACAGCCCAGACTTAAATCCTTTAGACTTCTATGTATGGAGCTTGGTTGAAAGGGTCACCAACAAGTCCAGACATCTAAACGTTGCATCATTCAGAGCCGTTATTGATGCAACATTCACTGACACGGACTGTGACACATTAAAACGGGTCTGCAAAAGCTTCAGGCTAAGAATGCAGGCAGTCATTCAAGCATGGGGGGGGAATATTGAATAAATGTGTTCTTTACGATCTTACAAACAATTTAGTAAAAAAATTTGTAAACTTTTCCTTTTTTGCAATAAAAATTATGTTTGAAAATAATATTTCATTTGTCAGGATTTTGGCGCTGCACTCTGTATATAAATTTTTGTTTAATACAATTTTCTTTTGTTTGCAGCTGAGGCTTTGGGATAATGCAGACATTATTGGTGTAAATAAATATTTTGCCCAAGACGGTGCACTGAATGATAAAAATAAAGGATGACCCTGGCTTGAATATAAAGAAATTTGGTGCACCGATTCGTTGTGGAAAACTATCGAGAAATTAAGAATTCGGTGCTTCAATAAAAACTGCCAAGATCTCCTGCGCGCTATACAGGAGTTATACAAATAATAATCATGTATCTTATTTATTTAATGTAACAAAAAACTTAGGTAAATCTTTTTGTAAGATATTACTGTAGTATTGTTTTGTTATAAGTTTATATAAGATTATAAAGTTTGCCTTTGTTTAGTCATTATGGCCAGACCTTTCTATTACTTTAATATTTTGGTTTAATTAATGCTATTCAATAACTATAATTTGAACATTGTGTTGTTTGTAGTTGTTAGTAAACTGAATGATAAAATAATAACGAAGCATTGTATTTACTAATTCGTATTTCACTAAATAGAGGATCATTACAAATTTGGTAGGACTAATGTACTTGTTCGAAATGAAATTAGTTACTTGATTTTCTGTAATGCTATTTGTTTACAAGCTCTCCTTAAAAATTACTGTACATAATTACTCATTCAAATATCAACTTTCATAAATGTTACATTACTGCCATCTAGTAACGATTGCTCCAAGTGTATGCAACACTTACCGTTAGTTACCGACACCGTCAAATATTGTAGAGGCGTTTTGTATCGTATGTAATATTTTTACATACAAGATTTGATATGCAGCAAAAACTATAAAATAATCTAATCAAATTTGGACAGCAGGTGTGCAAATAAAATGTTTCCAAATGTAATTTGTACCGAACCTCATTCTACATGAAGCAAACAGTTACCGTATCCATCGAGCAACTACATCGAATTCAAACAGATATCAAACTGTTTGGAGAAGAAGATAAGAATGCATTTGCTTCTAGGCATAGAATAAATTAATTTTAAATAAATGTTTGTATAGCAAAAACAAAAAAAATGTTCCGAGAGAAAATCCGCGTATAACCGAAACCGCGTTGTTTGAGGGTTACTGTAATGCAGCAGAACCTCGATAACTCGAAAACCTCTAAGACGAAAATTTTCTTAATTCCCTCCCCCTCTGCTGTAAAAACCTCTATAATGTCCAGATGCATCAATTTACCCCTGTAACTCGAATTTAGAATAGTCAAACCTCTACTACTCAAAGTTTACCTCTATAAGTCGAACATCAATCGCTGCTGCCTCTGATACTCGAAGTTTATAACTTTGTGTCAGAAATCATTCAATTGTATCCTTCCTTTCAACAGTTAGGATTGTCTCAAAACAGAAGACGGAAAACATAAAATGACCACGCATATCCATGGAATCTAATCGTTTCTCATCAATTTTCATAAATGAACAATGTGTTAATACATTAACTTATAGCAAAATTACTGACTTTCTGAATAATAAAAAGTCGATACATATATGTATGTATAGTATAGTAATATAGTATGTATAGTATTTGTGTATAGTGACCTAACTTTCGTCTTCTGATTACGTTCATATACGTGTACAATGAAAATGTAATTCACGCAAAAAAATTTACGAAACCTCTATAATTCGAAGTTTTTTTCTCTTACCATGAGATTCGAGTTACCGAGGTTCTGTATAATTAACAATAAATTGACTTTCTAAAACACAATTAACTATAATAAGTACAAAAACTATGACATACTGTTCGTTTACACATCCACAGATTATATAACAATTTACTACACGGAATTTCATTTATGTCTAGCAAAACTTACCTAACCCCGTCTGGAAATACACCATGAAATACCAAACTCGACATTCCCAATCTTTGCGAGTCTAGATCAAATTGCACCATGACCATGAAAAAATATACGAGCATACTTGCACTATAAGTAACTCTCGAAACACGCGGCAAAGAATACACTGCACAACTTGGAACACTTTCTCACAAACGGACGCCGTGCAAATTTTAAAAGCCTCCCCGTGTTAAAGTCGATTCTACTTAACCCTCGCGATAACTCGAACTCGCAAAATCTCGCGCACAAGTGTACTATCGCATTTATCGATCGAATGCGAGTCGCGCAATGGTATCCTTTGATAGTAGTAGTGGTGGTCGCACTTAGGTTCTAACAAAAATTCGAGTAAATAGGTCGTATAAAATGCAGAAACGGCATAACTCGGGGACACTCGGGTTGGCCTCGGAGATGCTTCCAATCGTATCACGCGGTAGAAGCATACGAATCCAGGAGGTATATCACCAAGTGGCTTAGCTATCGCATTACTCTACAGAGATGTCTGCGCCCTGAGAATAACGGACTGACGGACAGACAGACACGTCTCTGTCAAGTTTTTGTGTATTCCCGACGAAATGCTGTTTGTAAAATTCGGGAACTCTCCGGAGCGTGTTCTCTAGCTAGTGCGCGTTATCTTGTCGGCTGTGTGAAAGCCTGTACAAATACGTGGAGATGTTTTCGTCGCCGGCGTCAGTGGTGGGCGAGCCGTCAGGCTACGACTTTCAGAAAGAGGAGAACGCCGCCAAGTGGAAGGGAGTGTTTGTCAACTCCCTACGCAAGGTATTCATCTTCGAATATGCGTCGACCGATTTCTACTGCGAGTCCACTTCATTCTGTTCGAATGTTGGACACCTTTCGATGCCACTGATACTATTGTCAATTGTCGCGCGATATGCGTGCACCACGGACTTTATGCTTTTTCAGGTTCTATAGAGTTTGTTGTTGTTTCTGAGGAGCATAACATCTGCGATATTTGTGATCGCCGTGATACGTTTTATACGTATACATTTGATGGATATATATCAATGGTTGATTTGATATAAATATGACGGAATTGAATCGTTCTATTTAGAGGTTCGTACTCGATTATGGATACTTTGTATTCGTGGTCGAGGAAAGAAGCGCAGAGCTGTGAGATTATGTTTGTCGTTGAATTTAGGATGGACGTATCTGGCTTTTTGTTCATGGAGAAAAGTATTTCGCTAGGTTTATTGATTACATTAGTACGTTGAGTTTTTTTTGTTGTGCCTGTTTCTTGTCTCTCTGTTTGTAGCTGTACCCATTTACTATTTACTTTTGCGTGTGTTACGCAGTAAATATGTAAATAAATATTTTGCACGATTGTAACAATAAAGTAATTTAATGATTCATTCGAGCCAATGATTATTTCCTTCGATCGACTTTAATCTTGCTTGTTATGAAAGGGACCTGTTAATACATTATAGAGAAGGTACTTCATTTTATCGATTAATTTTTATACCAGAGGATAATGATTCTTACTTAATAGAAAAAACTTATTTTGTGTAATAAGGTTTCTTGGTAAAAAAGCTACATAATTTAATAAGGAATTAATGTGAACTAGGTATTGGAGCAAGTTCATCCTAGTCTTGAAGCACGACAAGATGCCTTAGACTACGTCGAGAGTTTAATCTTGAGATTGTTGGGAATGCTCTGCGGCCATCCTCCTCCGCACACACCGCAAGATGTAGAGGAAAGAGTGAGGCGTACATTTCCTACTCCCATTGATAGATGGGCGCTTAGAGATGCGAGAGATGCCCTGGAAAAGGGGAAAAAAAAATCACCACTTGTTCTTCCAGTTGACAAAATTCATCAACTATTGCAAAAAGTAATTGCATTTATATTGATTTTACTTTATTAGCAAATATATAATGGCATGTATAATCGCACGTATTTATATTAACAGGAAGTGTTGCA
This sequence comes from Nomada fucata, assembly GCA_948146005.1. Lineage (NCBI taxonomy): Eukaryota > Metazoa > Arthropoda > Insecta > Hymenoptera > Apidae > Nomada > Nomada fucata. Next base: position 13,205,742 of record OX411276.1, read on the forward strand.
ACAGAAAATTGATTTACAAGTTAGCCTGTTTGTGGTAGGAGTCTTGGAATATATTTCTGCAGATATTTTAAAGGTTGGTAAAAGCTAAAATAATTCTCATAATGTTTTACGAACGAATTCTTTATATGTTGTTCATCAGCACTAATTCTTGAAAATGTTTAAGACTATTTTCTTTTCAGCTAGCTGGAAACTATGTCAAGAATATACGCCACGTGGAAATATCCTGCGAAGATATAAGAGTTGCAATGTGTGCTGATATGGTAACATTATTATTAAAAAAGCTTAAGAGCTGTAGTACACCTTTTAAACAGTACTTAATTAATAATTAATTATCAACAGGTATTAATGGACTTATTCTATCAAGATGATTACGCGGAGGGTCCACAAAGTGGTTTGGGTGCAGTGGTCTCTCAAACTTATGAAGAATCGGTTCGGGATCTCATACACGATGAACGTCATTATTTACGAGATCTTCATATGATCATCAAGGTAAAAAGATGCCTTTATATTAAATTACATAAAGGTAATACTTAAAAATAACGTCGAAATGTTTCGACAGGTATTTCGAGAGGAAATTGCAAAGTTAGCACAAGATAGGTCTGAAATCGAAACGCTTTTCAGTAATATTATGGATATTTATGAAGTTACTGTAACGCTACTGGGTAGTTTAGAAGATATAATGGAAATTACAGAAGAGAAACAAACACCCACTGTCGGCTCCTGTTTTGAAGAACTGGCAGAGGCAGCAGAATTTGATGTTTATATAAAGTATGCACCGAACTGTTAATTAATTATACGCATATGTATCTTTCGAAATATCGAATCTATTTAAATCTTAATATCAGGTATGCAAAAGACGTTAATGGTCCAGCTAGTCGAGAAGTTTTAACAAATTTATTATCAAGGCATGAAGCCAATACTTGCTTAAGAGCAGCAGGGCATGGAGTTAAAGAAGCTGTCAAATATTATTTGCCAAAACTTTTATTGCAACCAGTATGGCATTGTTTTTTATACTTTGACTATATAAAGGTACACCTCCAATATGTATTATGATTTCATATTTTTTATTTTACATACCACACTTGCGCATTATTTACTACTTTATCTATCGAAATGATATTCTATTCAGGTATTGCACAAACGGACACCAAATATAGAAGACAGTGAAACTTTGGAACAAGTACAAGGTCTCTTAAGACCACTACAAATGGAACTATTACAATCTATGGCGAGTCTTCCAAAAAAAGATACAGGCCTGCGAATGCAGAGTAGAGCGAGAAGGCAAGCGGCGCTAGAAAAAACTAGTGAATTACAAAAAACGGTTGATGGTTGGGATCAAAGAGATGTTGGCCAGTGTTGCAACGAATTTATACGTGGTATGAAAACTGAATAGTATTGTTAACTATTTTTCGGATAAATTGCGACAGAAACATGTATATTTTCTTTCTTCTATGTTTGTTTGTGCAGAGGACATGTTGGGAAAAGTAAGTAATGGAAAGAGATTAACGGAACGAAGGGCTCTTCTTTTTGACGGTTTACTAGTTCTGTGTAAACCAAGTGGTGGTAAAAGAGTTAGTGTTACCGCGGCTGCAGTTGGTGTAGTCGGCCATCCGCCGCATCAAGGAGAGCTGCGTTTAAAGGAGAGATTTTTTATTAGAAAAGTTGATATTATTGATAGGGAGGACACCGAGGGTAAGTTAAAATGTGACTACTTCAACGTCGAATATTTATGTTACGAAATAATATACAATTGTTCTTTTTCTCGTAGAATTAAAAAATGCCTTTGAAATTGCACCAAGGGACCACCCTAATGTTATTCTTGTTGCCAAATCCGTCGAAGACAAAAATAGTTGGATGGCGGATCTCGTAATGTTGAATACAAAGAGTATGTTAGAGAGAACATTGGACAGTATCCTTTTGGACGAAGAAAGGAAGCATCCCCTGAGGTTACCTCCGCCACATTTATATAAATTTGCCGAGCAGGACAGTTCAGAAAATATTGCACTGGAAGCCAGAGAAAACGGAGGCGTTCCATTAATTAAGGGCGCAACTTTGGTTAAATTGGTAGAGAGATTAACTTATCATATATATGCTGATCCAGCTTTTGTACGAACATTCCTTACTACTTATAGGTGCGTCAATTTGCACACTCGAGATTGATTTATTAATTAAAATTAAATTTTAACAGATAATGTTCTTCTTTCTTAGGAGTTTTTGCTCACCTCAGGAACTACTGACCTTGTTAATCGAAAGATTCGACATACCAGATCCTTCGTTAGTTTACGGTGAGGAGGAAAAATCTTCCGGTTGTAAAACAACAGCGAGGGAGGATTGGAAGAGATATAGAAAAGAATTTTGTCAACCTGTTCAATTCAGAGTTTTAAATGTTTTAAGACACTGGGTACGCAAAGTTTCGATATAATTAATTTGCGATCATGTCAAATGATATTTCAACACTTATTTTATAATTACCTTCTAACTAGGTTGATCATCATTTCTATGATTTCGAACGCGATAGAAATCTTTTGGAAAGGTTACAGTTGTTTCTGGACACAGTAAGTGGAAAGTCAATGAGAAAATGGGTAGATTCCGTTATAAAAATTGTACAAAGGAAGTGCGAACCCTCGGAACAACGACCTATAACATTTAGTTTCGAACGATCTCCACCACCTATCGAGTGGCACTTAAAAGTTCCTGAAGAAGAATGGGGAATACTAACGGTAATACATTCTGACCAAGGTTAATACAATTTTCGCGTAAACGTATAAACAATTAAATCACTGTTATTATTACAGTTACATCCAATCGAATTAGCGAGACAACTAACTCTCTTAGAGTTCGAATTGTACAGAACTGTAAAGCCTTCAGAATTAGTAGGATCAGTATGGACTAAGAAAGATAAAGAAAAGACATCTCCAAACTTATTGAAAATGATAAAACACACTACAAACGTAAGCTGTATTTCATTATGTCCTTTAAATGCCTATTTCGTATGTTCTAACATGTGAGAATTAAATAATCCGTTTAATTCTTTAGTTCACACGGTGGCTCGAAAAAACCATAGTGGAAGCAGAAAATTTAGATGAGAGGGTGGCAATTGTATCACGAGCAATTGAAATCATGATGGTGCTTCAAGATCTTAATAACTTTAATGGTGTCTTGGCAATTGTTAGCGCGATGGGCTCTGCATCTGTCTTTAGGTTAAAATTCACGTTTCAAGTATGTGCTTCAAAATTGATCCAATAATTCGGATTAATTTATCCACAGTACGTAAAAACTTTTATTACGTTTACAGCAAATTCCTGCTCGACTGGAAAAAGCTCTCGAGGAAGCACGGGAACTGAATAACGGTCATTTCCGAAAATATCAAGAAAAATTACGATCCATCAATCCTCCATGTGTACCATTTTTTGGTAAATAATAAGAATCAAGATTATTATTATTCAAATCATTATACAGTTATTTAAATAAATTAATCTTTAACAATCTTTTGTCCAGGCATGTATCTGACCAACATTTTGCACATTGAAGAAGGAAATCCGGATTATCTTCGGGGTAGTCCGGAGCTTATCAATTTCAGTAAACGTCGAAAAGTGGCGGAGATAACTGGAGAGATTCAGCAGTACCAAAATCAACCTTATTGTCTTTCAGTGGAAACTAGAATAAGACATTATATTGAAAATTTGTCGCCCTTCGATCCCAATATGAAAGAGGCCGATATAAGCAATTATCTGTACAATAAAAGCTTAGAAGTAGAACCCAGGGGATGTAGACAACCACCTAGAGTCGTGAGTTATCTTCGAATGATTTCTTAAATATTATTCGCTCGTTGCTATAAAGAATAACTTTTATTAATTAAAAGAAAAATGTATTTTACCATTCCTGCAGCCCCGTAAATGGCCAGACTTAAATTTAAAGTCACCGGGCATTAAAGCTAGGAGTTTGAGCGGCAAGTTACCAGCTCCGTTGCAAGCTGTAGCGTCCAGCGTACGATTGCACGATCCTCCGCCAGAAGCACCACCACCAGAATTACCAGAAACTCCACCGCACACGTCGCACATCCCAGTCTCTCACATAGGGGACCACAGTGTCTTTGCACCTGTTTTGCTAGGAGGTACGTGTACAATAGTATCGTATGCAGTATGCAGCAGTGGCCGCTTATTTAACAAATTTTCATTTCTTCTGGATAGTAGAAGAGAAGATACTTCGATTCTGTTGCCTAGTAGTGCTTGGATAGGTAGTAGATGTAAATTACTGTTAATATAGGTACAGCTCAACCTCCAGGTTCACCAGGTCCTCTCAGCATGTCAGGACTGTCTATTAGTTCTCCCGGCAGCAGTCCGCAATTGGGTTCACCAGGTCATTTGCCTGTTCCTCATCACCAACCGCAGAATAGTCACTTTGGCTTTAATTCGGGCACGATTGGTGTAATGGGAGCTTTGACTGGTTTATCGTCGTCGGGTGGAAGTCCTGGTGCTGCTATGCCACCACCACCGTCGCCTAACCACGTACCAGCCAGTCAACCACCGCCTCCTTTGCCACCCAGATCTCATAGAAAACGGGAGAGTTCTATAAGCGAGTCACCGCAACAGGTAAATGTGACGGGTCAGATTTTTAGGTTGTTCAAATATTTAAGTATTGAACATTTCTTCACGAGATATTTAGGATTAAATATTTAAAATATTGCACGCGGTTTGTGTTACTGAATATTATTAAATTTATAGGCAAGACAAGCTCCAAATGCACCGATACTTCCTCCACGGGATGGTACATCTCCACCACCGTTACCACCAAGAAGAGATTTGCCTCCGGTAACATTACCACCTCGTTTGCCTACCACGTTGAATCCAAGTTGTTCCGCGTTACTCGCCAGGCGAAACTCAACATTGGAGAGCACGTGCTCAAGTACTGTTCATCCACGGAGGCACATGTCTTTCAATGGGCCCAGTCCTACGAAACTTCCACCTACGCAACCTAATGGTAAAGATACTGAAGTACTTTGCACACATCTTCTACGTTCCAAAATTTTGGATATTTCGTAACGATTATTATACGCAAACATTCATTAGTATTTTTTTGATATTATTTTACATTTGGAGTTCTATCAATATTCATGATGTATTCTAGGATCGGTAACTCCAAGACTACCACCAAAACCGTTACCGGGACGTCCACCAACCACTATGTTTAATTTCAATGCTCCTCCTGGATCTAGTTAAGTGTTACATCTTCCTACCTCTAACCAGAATTGAAACGCATCTTTTTGGAAATCGAGATTTAGTCCACTCAGAAGGATTGGTAGAGTCGGATATTCTGTCTGTTCGGTACGTCTGGCTATTTAAACATTCGTAACAATTTGCTTTGAAACATTCGCAGATAGTTTCGTGAAAGCACAAGATTTATTTCGAGGCTTCGTATTAATGTATTCATCGTGGTTTCTTATCAAAACACTTGAAGAATAATTATTGAATACACTTAACGTGTAAACTACTCAACGAAAATGACCACGGAACACGCGTGATGAGATGCTGTTACATTCCTTTTGAACTGATTAATCTGTTTAACACGCGTGACACTATTCTCATTTGAAATTTATTTTTCGAGATGATATAGAACGTTTTATCGCATATAGTATATTTTTAGAGGTTTTCTTTTTGTTTGTTATTTTTTTTAAACAAGCCAATATATAATCAGTAAATGTAAGGCTTTAATTATGTCCAGTACAATTGAACGAACTCAAAGTTTAAGCTGTTTATCCATGAAAAGCATCTAACGAATTGAAATTTGCACAAATCGCCTAACATCTTATGATGGAGCATCAATCTCTATCGTTCAGATTTATTGAATATTTTTATAAATTGACAGAAGGGACAGAGATTTTTTGTTTCTTGTATCGTAGAATAATGCACCTGTTAGTTTTGAAATACACAATAAATGCAGGAAGAGAGGTACAAACATGGAAAATTTCTTCGAAAAAGATACACAATCTATACTTGACACACACACACACACACACACACACACACACACACACACACACACACACACACACACACGCACGCGAGTCTACGTACATAAAACTAAGAAAAAAAAATAGTATTTTGTTACAACGAGGACAAGAATTTAGCAACTTCTTCTTGCTATGCCATTCATCCTCTAAAAAACAAAAATAGTTACCAACGAAACTTCAGCACAAAAGCAATAATAGAAGAGTATATGTACTATAGAGCAAATGGCAACGAATGATCTTGCTTATAGAAGATTTAAAAGGAAATATAGGGAGACATTTTCTCCGTTCTAAAAATTGCACATGGAACCACTACCCTTTTTTTCTATTTATATGCAAATGTGCCTGATTTCTCAAACTATAAACGACTAGAACGCACAGTAATGATACTCGAAATGACATTGTCCATTTTGTAGGTGGGATAAATGTTGCTTTTATAAAAAGATTGCTAGGAATGTAGGATACATTTCATCGCAGCCGTTTACCGGAAATGTGGCTAACAAGTTGATGCGTCCATCAGATCCGAGGAGATCTGACTGAATGGACTATGTATCGATTTCGGTCGTCTGAACGGTCTCCTTTTTTTTAAAACGAGAGAGAAAAAAAAGCGAACGAAAAACGTAAAAAAAAAACGATCCCTGTCTATCCCTCAACACAACTGTGATACACTTTTAGATTTTAAAAAGGAAGCAGAAGACGCAAGAAAGTGCAGTATGGAATGAATCATAGGCCAATATACATATAGAATTATACATATAAATCGAGAATCAATAGCAAAAAAAAAAAGAAGAAGTAAATATGTACATGTATATTATTATAAATATATTCTATAGTAATTATTGTAATAATGTCAAGCGTAAGACGAAGAATGAGATATTGAAATTATGTACAATAAAGAGTATATTGTGTAGATTTTCAGCGCATCGCTTTATCCCTTTCTGTGTTTTCACAATAATAATGCAGACATTGAGAAATTTCGTATAAAATCCTCATGATAGGTAAGACGTAAAAACATGAATTCGGCCATTATTGAAGTTGACTTGCGTTGTTTAATAATGCACACAGAGCTAAATAATTAATTTTTCTATATTTACTATATTTTGAACGTTAACAAAATTTGGATTGTCCGTTGGAGATGCATGTTAACACTTTGCACATATGTCGATGTTATATGTATATATACATATATACGTTTATTTATTTAAAATGTAAAATTTCTCGAGATCGAAAATGTAGGAACAACAAATTCCATTATTTTAGCCACTTCCACTTCTATTGTTACTACCATTTTAATGTTACGATCTAAACCTATTTTCGTAAAATATCATTTTGGGGAATCGAATACCTGTTTGAAGTATCATGAGACGGGTAATTCTCTGTCATTTAATACTGATAGTGTTTCGATAGTATTATATAATTCACACACCCAGTCGAGCATGAAAATAATCTAAAACTTTCATACAACCTGTAAGAGGCATTACGATAGCTTTGGCATTAATCACCTAGTCAATTAATATAGAACAATTAATAAATAAAACATCAGTGATTTGATCGTTTCCCCCGTATAGTACACACATATTACATACACTCCTAAAATATCACAATTATTGTTTCATTCATTTGTACTTGATATCCCAATACTTACGTACGACTTACGATTACCCTAAAGTATAATTTACACAACACTGTAACTACGAGTACTCTTTGTACAAATCAATGAGGTATGTAAAAAAACAAAGTTTCATTAACTCCCATATAGTGTTCGGGTCTATATAAAATGTTTCAATCGTGAACTTTTGTACTTCGAAATAATGCTATTGGAATGCTGTCTCGTCAGTACTTATTTCAATCAGAATATTATCATTTTAATTGAAATCAGAATGTTATGCCAAATCTAAAACCGAGATCAGGTCGTATATAGACCCGAGCACAAACACAAATGTTAAACATATCCCCCGACGATGAAACGTTACGATTTGTTACGATTTGATTGAATTGTTACGATTTCAAAGTTACGTCACTTCCCACACGGTGGATGCATCGCTGTTTCTATTATGTCTGGAAGTTACATCGACGTGGGCGTCTAGGCCGTCGCTCAATTTGCTGAAACGTCTTGCCCAGCTACCCCTACCACCAGCTGCGGCTCTTCCAATACTTCCTGCTTCCCGGAGCATCGACAGAATATCGTCTTCGTCCTCTCTGCCCTTTAAACCTTTCTCATACTTTGCTTCCTGCGCTAACAGACGTTCTCGTTGAAGCTGGGTCGCTAGAGAGTGAGGCACCGCTGGTATCACGTAGCTCATTATACCAGTGAGAGCGAACACCTAGAAAGAAATACAAAATTTAATTTTGTATTTCTAAACATTAATTTTATTGCAGGTTCCTTGCTTTATCGATCTTTGCGAACGATGTACGATATGAATATTGATCAATGTGTTATAATTATTTAATTTATGGTGTCATATTAATAAGAAATTTTGAATAAGTTTTTCAAATGAAACGGTGAAGAAAAATCGTACGCGAATATTGAAGCGTTTGTTGTAAAGGGGAGACCTCAATATTTATATCCATAGTCATTTTAATCTCGAAGAAAATTTGTTCAACTCCGAGGATACATTTCATTATGAAGATTTCTCGAAGATGAAAAGCATCTTCAATATTCTACTCCGGATTTTTACCCTTACCCTCAAAAGGGTTATCAAACAGTTTCATTAAGGAATTTGAAAATAGCGGTTTCATCCTTCAAAACAATCCCAGGTGGATGTACGATTTTTGTTCACGTATTTCAAGAAATGGGCAATCTTTCAGCTCAATATTTTATGACACTAATTTCATTGCTGAGTGTACGATAACAAATTACGAATGGGCGAGATGAAATCATTTAGCTGCTCCCTTTCTCTCGTTTGTTAATGAGAAAGATATCAGTTCAGTTCGTTTTGCTGAAAACGACACACGTGTCAGGTAAAGTATTAATCTAATTGAATTTACAGTGTATAGAAAGTAATGCAAGAAATCTTACGATATGTTCGAATACGACAACAAATGCCAAACGGGCAGCGAAGACATGCCAATATTGCGGACTCAAGCCATAAGGATCAGTCGAATGAGTCGGACCGTTTCTGTATCCTCTGTACTGGCACGTTACCGGATGATTGCCATTCGTATCGCTCTTCATGTCCTCACGGTAATCCGAAGTATTAAATTCTGACAGGGAACTGTCGATGTAACCCACCAGATCTCTTGTAGGGGAGTACACGATAGCGTAAACGCTTCTTGGAATGAAGTCCGATGTGTATGCAATGACGAATGCCTGTGTAATAGAATTAATATTATTATTTTTATATAGATTTACGTTACAATTTATTCATCTTTTCTTTTATATTAATTTCTTATGTTAATATGACTGAGCTGCACATTAGCCAAATCGGTCCACTCCGCACTTTCGAATTTTTTTTATCGGCAATGTGCTTCACCTGACTCTCAACTTTTTATATTTAAAATAAACTTCCTTACTTTTGTTTCGCGGATTTAACCGATTCAGCCAATGAGCTAGTTAAGATACATTATCGAAACTATTTATGCGCAAATTAATGTTCCTTTTTATGAAATTTAAGAAGCGTCGCGTTAATCTGTGCGAATTTAATTATTTAATTATATTATTATCGGGAATGAGAAAAGTTTCTCCGGGTTTATTGGAATTCAGTTTAAGTTTGTTCCAAAGGTGATTCTATTATAAATGGCTGCTGTATCGTGGATGTATTATTACGCACATTAGACACTACCGCAACGTAAGTTACACCGCGAAGGATGCCGTACCAAGCTCCTATATCTTCTACTCTTTCAGCTAACGGACGTCTTGCTTCTTTCACCATTTTGTAAGCGTCTAGTCGTATCTCGGCTATATTGTTCAATAACGCGAACAATGGGGCTAATGGAAATGCTGCGACGAAAAGTGTCACGAATCCATATTGCAAAACTGTGGAAACGAATTACGTTTTTCAGGTATCTATTTTGTTTGAATTAATTATCATTTTTTTTTACTGATGATTTAATTAGATACAAGTTAGTCCACTAAATATATTCTATTCTATTCCAAATATATCTGAATATATTTTATGCCATTCTAAATATATTTGTTACTAATTAAAAGTATATTTACTCATTTCTAAATATTCATCGAACAATGCTAATCGTCCTGGATCCTGCAACTGATAATCCTTTTCCCAATAGGTGTACTGTCTAGCATGGTCTTTCGTAGCTGCGATGTGATTCCTTTTACGCCACCAGTTCCACATTTTCGGCGACAATATTTCTACGAAATTGTTGAAGCACTGTTTGCCCACCATTATAATGGCTAGCTGTATGCAAACTTCAGACAGACAGCCAGCTGGGTCGCACACGTCTGTTTTTATACGAAAGAATGCAGAAGATCTGGCGTCCGCATCGCCAGGATGAACGAAAAATCTTCCCTGTATATTTTCAGAAATTATTTTACTCGCTGTTGAATAGAACAATTTTCAATATATGTATTTAATTGTGATAAATTTTTTCACTTCTACCATGGATACTTAATTTGACGAAATACTTCATTTATTACTGCGTTTCTTTATTTGTAATGAATATTTGTACTTCTATTATGAATAATTAATTTTGCTAAATATTTTTCCAGTATTATGTATATTTCAATAAGAATTATAATTATTCAATTTTACCGAATATCTTAATTGCAATGGGGATCGTTCAAGTTTAATCATTATTTCGACTGTTACAGTGATTACGTTACCAACCTTGAAGAAGGCAATATAGATGAGAGAGGAATAAAAATTGACGAATTCAAACAGGAATATTTTAAAGGTGAAACTCGACTCGTACTCGGTTTGCGTTCTAGGATTCTCCATGTTCACCATCCATCTTGCCAATCTATGGTACACTCGAGTAAGAATCATGATGATCACCAAGTTAACAAGGGCGGCGGTTGTGGAGGTAAAAATTTTTGCGTGCTTCTTTAAAAATGAACCACCACCCCCGTAAAATACCGATACCAGCGATATTCGATAGATGATGGTCCCCAGAACGGCACCCAGAACTACGCATATCTAAATACAAATGTTATACCTTTATTTTTCCTATTAATTGCCATTACTTTCTAGACTGTGACAAATATGTTAACCATATCCTATTACCATGAAGAATACTATAGAACCTGTAGCACAGAACCGTAAAGCTTTAGACCACACAGGTAAATAAGGTTCCCTTTCTCTTGTTACAGGATTTATTCGAAACGTTTTCACAGTTGTCTCGAATTCTGGCCTAGGCTCCTCGTCGCTCTCAACGTTTTGAAGATCCCATTCCCAAATTATAACGGCTTGCTTCCGTTTCCATAATTCCAGAAATGTTGTAGCTTTAATAAAAAAGAGAAGAAATGGACAGTGCAAACTTAAATATTATTTTATTAAAAAAAGTCGGATTATATTTTATATGCCATACCCCAAAACGACATAAAAGTAGCGAAGAAGACGGTGGCAGGATTATCGAACAAATAAGTTAACTTGGAGAATATGCAGGACTCTCCAAGCCTTTGGTAGGAACACGCTTTGTCACACAGTGGGCACAATGTAATATTTCCTAAATGAAACAGAAAACCAGAAATGATTTAACACAGTAGAAGAGTAGACAACGAAACAGTTAGTTGATTAAACGTACCTGCTATATTCGAATCGCATATTTCCTTGCTAGGCACATTGTCAGAGCTATCCATACTTCCAACACCATACATAAAACATAAAAGGCCTACGATAGCTGGAGCGTACAAACATTTCGTGTAAAATCCCAGCCACGCGAAATAAAGCGCTACCTTTTCACCGAAATATCGCCTGATTAACCAAAGCGGCTGCTTTTTGTACCTGGAATTGCAGAACTGAATTTTCGCCGTACCTGAATTTTCATCTTACTTCGTTTAATTGGATTAAGAAACGAGATTGAATAAATTTACCATTGCGAGGGTCTCGCCCATATTAAGTATAATAAATATCTATCAAGAATTTCACCGTTTAGTCCCGGTTTATTGTACGGGCCTTCGTGCAGGGAAAAGCAATCGAGGTATGTACCGTCCGCTAAAAGTCTGCGAATGCCAGCCTTGTCGTGGTTTTCATCGTACCTCGCTCTTAACAATATTTGCATTACTATGAGCGATCTTTGTGCAGGCGTGTAGGCCGTATCCCTGTCTTTTACTATAAATCTAGAAAGGAAAGAGAAAGACATTACGTGGCGTCATATTAACAAATAGAATTTTTTAATTCTTCATATTTTCATATATTCACCTTTCTTCTTTATCGCCGGAATCGATACTGTCGTAGAAACTGGGTTCTTCCGGATATTTCTTGGTATCCCATGTGTGAACCTTATTTATCCATCTCACCCATCGTAAACACTTATCCCAAAGTTTTGGCCGTTCTTTCGCACCCTCCTCGCCTTGCTAATAAATAGGATACAAATTAATCGATCGATCCTTCCGTCGAGAAAAATTATCCACGTGCATAGCTATGTAAATGGGGCTTCGAAGTTTTTTTTTTCTGTTCATATCGTCAACCTACCCAAGCTTTGACGGAAATAGTAATGAACCTTTTGGTGGGCAGTTTCAAGTTCATCACCTCAGCGTACTGAATTTTGATCTTCCACGGGATATGCAGTTTTAGAAAGTAAGTTTTCCCGTCAAAGGAGTTCTCCGTTGGTTCCAACTCCAACTGCAGACCTTCTTTCAACAGGTTTTGTTGGAAAATGCGTCTCTGTTCTTTTCGTCGGGCTTCTATTTCAGTCATCACGCCGTTGATCTCTTCCCGATACACCAATACCATATCTATTCGTCTACGACCATCTCTGAAAATTATACAACTCGTAGCATTGCACTGTTTTCAGTAACAGGTCAGCTTAATTGAACATACTGGAGGAGGGAGAAGACGAGACATTTATTTCCATTTATCCTGAGAGCAACATTCGAAGTTCATGGGGAAAATTACTGGTCATTTCAAAGTCAATGCTCCAACGAGATTGAATCAAGATTATTTTAAATCGAAGTTATTTTTAGGGAATCGTATCAAAGATACCGAAGGTTGCGTCAAGTTCGTCTGAAAGTCATGTAAGATTATGTCTACGTCATACGCCGGTTATTCAAGGTTCAGTAATCAAACTAGAACTTACGTATATCCAACTTGTTACACGTAATTTTATTGTACATGCATTTTATTTGAGTGAAATACTGTTTCTGCGTTGCTTCGAAGGTGAACATATAATAGGTAGACGCAGAAATTTCCACGGAATAGCAATAGCGAAACCCATAACACGAGGGTAAGGAGACAAGGTCTAAAATTAAACCCGACTGGAACGGAAATAAGTCGCGACTCGCGTAAGCTTATTAAGGTATAGAATCGTAATAATCTAATTCACCGTGGAGCGTCACGCGATTTGAAAATTAATAATGTAATCTAGTACTAATTATAGAAATGTTTCCATGACCAATAACAGTCATTGTGTTAACAATAACCATAATAATCATAATAGCGACAATAACATTTTCTATTAATTAAAGTTACACGGGGCTGCAATAAGTATTTTAATCGCATTCTATTACCACGAGAAACACCGTGAATTCTGTGGCACAAAAATTAATAGCTTCCCATATTTTCTTATAGTCGCAGAAGAATATAAATAAAAGTGATCTCGACAATAATCCTATAATATTATAATTCAATAACAGTTACATACCGAAAGTAAAGCGTGTCAGGATCTATTTCCGTTTCAGAAAGCGAATCTTTCTGCAGCAACGAATCCCTTGGTATATCGTCAGCAAGTATCGGCGTTTGTAGCAACGGTGGTGTGTCATCAGGCGTGATTGGTATGGTAAGCTTTGGACCTAGAAAGGAATACAACAAATGAAAGTATTGGACCAATTTTCTATCATCCTATCCTGTTCGCAGTGTTAAAAAAAGAATCTTTCTCAATGCAATGAATATTCATAAACGTCCGACGTACATATACGTATGCAAGTACGTATGTGTACGAGTTTACACTTGACCACAATTGCTCGTCAAGGCAGTTTCATCATCACCTGTTGCGTGAAAATTTCGCTCAACCCTTTCATATGTTACGGCTAAATTTTTCGTACGCGAAACTGCATAGCCATTTCTTCGATCGCTGGCAAAAGTTCACATTGCAGAGAACACTATATACAGTCGCATGATATACATATCTCGGTGCATTATTTTTCTGCCTCGTGAAACGTTAGAAAGGTGAAGGTATAATTATCCTCATCAAAAGTTTCGAGTTGTTGGAGGAAACGTACAAAGGGGATAACAATAGCCGACACGTGGTTGTCTAGCAATGGTCCGATCATAGGATGTCTAGCGCGCCGAAGTTGCACGTGCATTATTAATATCCACGATTCGTGACACACTGACATTCATATGCATATTGATCGTAGTTTATTGACTTAGACCTATTTCCACCATTAACGATCTATCGTGCCGTTACGAGTATACACACATCTTGGGTACCGTTTCATACGAATTCTCGATCAAGCCCTGTACGGAAACTTGTAAACGTACCATAGATAAAAAGTTTCCGATTAAAATTACTCCATCTCGCGGAAACGTAATAACAAAAAATAGAAAATACGGCTTGTTAATTTAGTCTCGTTCAATATCTTAACGTTTTCTTCTTTTCCCAACACCGCGCGTCCGTGGTAATTTATCTTCTCAAGATTGAGAAAAGATTATTCATCTCGTTTTGGGTCAAATGGATGTAAATTTCTGCATTTTTATTTGCGACGTGGATACGCGTCTTGTAAATCAATGATATCGGCAAGATATGCATGAATTGGACATGGTATACGTAACTAAAGAAAATAAGAAGATGAAGGAGAGAAAACAATAAAGAAATGATAAACTTGAATAGTACCAAAAGCATCTCGCGCAGTCAGATTAGTTGCAGAGGGATGAACGCTGGATCTGCTGATTCTGCTGTCGATCTTCGATTGAATACCATTTTTATCCATTTCGTACAACAGTTCTGTGTGGTTTACAATTTGGCCACTCTTCTTTGCACCGGATGAATTCGATTCCGCGGATGATTTGGTTCTATTGGGTGTCGAACCCGCTGACGATACCTTCGATGGCGGATTCTCTGTTCCCATTTCAATCACGTTCCCGTGAAATTTTCGGGGACTGCAATCGGTAACATTCGTGTTGCTCGTCGATAAACTTCTGCTGCGATTATTCTAAAAGATGCAACATATTATATTGACAGTTACAGTGTAACACTGGTCGTCTTGACTAATTTATTTATTTAACTGTGATAAACAAAATGATTTCGTAAGTGAGATCTCTGTATATGTTTGTTATCTATTTAAAAGGCTGAAACTGGTATTACTATTTTTCTGTCCCCGTAACAACAATTTTTATACCAACGCAAAACGTTAATGTCAGGGCTCATTGTTAATTTAAGTATTTCGATTCGCTGCATGCTTAACGTTGCCGTCCCATATTTTATTGAACCTTGTCTATTGCAATTTTATCGTTCCCAGAGATCGATGAGGCGAGTAAGCAGCCGCGTAAAACGCTTCATAATTTCCCGGATAGCTAACGTAGTAACGCAAATTTGCTTCCCCTTGTTTATTAGACCGTATATCACAATTAAAATTAATATAACGGACGAAGTGGAACACGCGTGACCGGTTTTTAGATTTATTATTTAGATAGTTTCGTTGATGAGATTCAACGATTAGATTGCCTTTAAAGCGAATACGGTGCAGCATTTAAAATATTCACTATTTTCAGGTATACATGGCATTACTGACACGTAAAAATATGACAATCACCAATCTATTCCTGTACATATTTATTTCTTGTTCCGTCGATAATTGTTACTTGTTGTTTTTTGCTCTATCTACAGTCTACTACGCATAACCCGATCATGGTTTTAGATTAATACAACTATCCTTTCGTTTAGAAGCTTGACATTTAAATAAAAGTACCGACAAAATGTCATTCTCTCTATTCTGACATTTTTTCAACACTTAAAAGTTGTTCATTCCAAAGTTTTCACCGAAAACAATTTATAGTAATGTAAAACTAGGATCGATTTACATACAGGGCCCAAAAACAATATAAATATAAAAAGGAAAATGAAGAAATTCTTTTGAACACAAATACCTGTGTCTCATCTTCGGCACGAAATTCACTGTTATCCATCGCGTTTAGGGAAGCTTGATAAACAACGCGGTGAAGAATCACCTGTCACCGGTGACGATGAAAAAAAATGCAAGCTCTTCGGCAATCCTGATCGATACTGTCATACTGCACATCCAGGCGACATTAATATACTACATATGTATATATTTTAACAAAGAGTACGTTCGATCTAATTTCTCTCATGATAACGACTTGCACCAACAATAAACAGTGCTACGTGCAACAGACACGATAATCTTCGTCAAATCACCATCGTTATCCGCACGAAAGTTCGCGTAGTAACGTGACATTCTGCATCGACATTTTTCTCGTCGTTAAAGGAAAAGCGTATCGGTGTTCTTTACTGAACCATCCTGCCGTTCACTGTAGAAATCGCAAATCGATACAGCAGCGAAAAGATATAAACGGAAAGAACTGTTACAATCGTCGTTGCAACCAAAAATTACCGAGTATCGGTAACAATAATAATTAACACCCGGGTTACTCGTCACGGAGAGATCACTTTCTATCGTAGAACTAAATGCAGACACGCCAGGTAATAAATAGAACCTCGTTACGTTATTCCTGGTCGACGTTCGATCGATAAATGCATTAAGAGATGCGGCGACGGATGAGTGGACAGTTAGATTCTGTTTCGATCGACGTTCCTACATTTCGTATACATGCATATATGCCTCAATATAAATACATATGTATATACATACACAGACATATATACATATATGTATGCATATATCTATACGTGAAGTCCGTAATCACGTCTGATCAATGATCGTCCAGTGAACGAAAATATCGATTGTTGTTTCGTACTGGAACCTCGTCTTGGTTCAGCTCTTTCTCAATTATGAATGAAACACATGTAGTATATACATAGTTATCACCTTTCCCCCGTGAGCTTCTGCTGCCCTTGGCCCGTGAGGAAACGTGCTGACATTCGAAGTCGGTGTTTCCTGTCGAATATAAAGCTGATCTATAGACCCGTTGCACGGAACGAAAATTCTTTGGACAGTCGGCCACGACCTTTAATTGGTATTTTAAATTGCACGTCGGCTGGGAGACTTTTACCCAGTCTCTTCGATTTTTGTCTTCTAGTTGGAATTTCTATCGTCGATTATATCGCTTGCAATAATGTTAAATGCAATTGATTATACACTGGCGTATTTTAATCCAGAACGTCCGCGATATAGGTGTTTGTAGAGCGTACGAAAGCCCGTGGATAAACTCATCCCTTATCGGTCACAATTAATGGATATTCGCATGGCTGGTAGAACGGTGTGCAAATTAAGAAAGTATATATCATTCGAATGCCTGCAAGATTTACGACGATTAGGATTTGCTAATACGGAAGACGAACGACAGTGGCTTGATCCTCCGAAATTTGTTCAATTTATGTTTCCCCAGTTTCTTGATCGCTCCCTGGAGTCGACAATTTCTCTCTTCTTCCGTTTAAAAAATCTTTTATATAAATATATTGTTCTTCTTTTATATGCAGGAATGTCAGAGACCACTAAAATGTTAATTCAAATCACTGGCTGTTTTGTTGTAATAAGTTGATTTATTTGAAACGATCTTTTATATCGTATTCTTTTCGTCTCTTTGTTTTTAATGTATCAATTTCTTCAGTACTCCCCACACCCCTTTTGTTATCCCCTTTTTCGAGTATCTTCGACTGCCAAACCTATGATCGTGCTTTGTCAGGTGAAGCCGGTTGCTTCCGCCGCAATACTGTGACACATACTGACCTCCTCGTGGCAGGTTGATACATACTTATATGCTGCACACATGGCCATGCGTGTGTTATTTACGAATGTCAGCTATATCACATGCCTTTGCAGGAATAGGGACACACATGTAATTGCTGGCGTAGTCGTGGTTCGTTATTCTTCTATGTACGTCAAATGTCGTGCATGTGCGTCGGGTCGCACACAGACACGCGTATATAATTTTATTCATTCGCGTCAAGAATGATTACGAATGTTTCTTGTAAGGATTTGCCATCGTACTAATGCATCGTGTGCTTGGCTTGGTATGTATACGTATCTGGTAGAGTAATATTAAATGGTAACACCATTTTTTTTTAATTACTTTTTTGATACAATAATTAGTTCCGCATTTTTCTCTTTTTCGTCATTGCATGTTTATATGCAGATTCATGGTGTGGAACGGCTGAAATATTTTCGTTCTTTATAATAATATGGAAAGATAGAACACGCTGGATGAACCACGAAATATAATCAGCTTATAGATTGTTCTATTGTTAGTGGGTTGATCGAAAGGTTGTTTATCCGGTATAACATGATTTAATGTAGGCTTCGAAATGATTATACTAAATTGTCAACCCTTTTTCCCTAGTTTTCAATGTCACCTTCAGTTCTGTACGTAAAACATTTATTACAATCATGTTTAAACTCCAATTAAGAGAAGTTACGCGTCAAATATAAAAATGTTCGATCGACCTACACGCAACAGCATAATTTATGCTGATTATGCTTCGTAATTCACCCTGTGAATTGCATGTTACGTGCGGGGATGTAATGCAACGTTAATCTACCTTAGCCCATTGTTGCATATCGTTCAAGTCGTCTCAACAAAAGCTGTGAAATTATTAAGTCTACCTATATAAAAAGAAGGAAAAGATAGGGATGAAATCACCCTGTACATCTCCAACCATTTAAAACGTATTTACATCACATTACACCCTCCGCACTATACACAACATAAATATTCCAGGTGATCTAAATTTTAGGTCCACAGTGTATATATATATAAACGTATAATTGAGTGCACGTTCTATATATACACTGTACAAAATTACACGTGTTCTTGTTCATGAGCGTTCACGATACATACCGCGCACGCACATACATATATGTGGACACGTGGTAGGTATCAAGGATTTTAAACCCTCCTGTAGTAGGTATGTGATCGAGGAGAGTACACAGGACAATGAGGTTTTCGAATCACTATGGCTACCGCATGAACACAACATGTGTTACATATTACGTTCGTCTAGTCTGGCACAATACCAAGTGATTGTTTCATGAACTTGAAATAAGAGAAGACAGGTGAGTACGAGAACTCGCACGCAACATTGGCACTTATAGGAATGGCATAACGAATCGGTTATATTCAATCTATAAATTTGCGTAATTTGCCGGGGCGTTTGTTACTGTAGTTAGATTCTTCTATTATTTAAACGTAGATACTTTAATGTTACAGTTTATATACATATCATTCGGATATGCCTATCTATATTAATTATAATTATAGAACGGGCAGGTATAACGCGATGATTAAAAAATGTAATTCTATTGTTAGATTGCTCCACTTTCATTATCACCAACATATCAATTATGGTAATAGAATTGTCCTGAACTAGTTACGCGTTTAGATACCGACCGTGTTTCATGAAATAGTGCAGACACAGATGAGATATAAGAATAGATAAATCACCTTACGAACTTTCGTGGCCCAATGTGACTGCCATACCGACTCAGAAATTCGAGACTGTTTTCAGCGTTCTCTGCTCATGAACAGTGACCAGTTGAAAAACTATTATTTCCTGAAGCAATGTTGGGCATAGGAGTCATGCATCTTTCTAAACCTTTCATATCACATGTATCTGGATCCTTTTATTGTTCTGTTTTGCTCCTGCTCTTGCATTTCATAGTATCTTCTTCCGTCACTTCCTTTACTTCCGGTCTCATGAGATTCACTCTTGCCAGGCTCATTCCACTACTTTTCGAATAAACCCCCCTCTCTCTCGTATGCTTCTAGTTTGGCCCTCCTTTCTTTCTTTTTACTCTAAATATCCCTCGGAAATCTTTCGCTATCCTGTTACATACTTTACTAATATATTTTTTCTTGGCGCAGGTTTCGAAGGCAAAAAGTAACGAGCATGGACCGGCACTTCTCATCGTGCATAAAAGCAAGCGAGGAGAAAGAATAACTCTTACCACATAGTTTAGTTATAGTAAATTAGTTTATAAAAATAGTTTGTAACTAGTTTGTAATTGACGGTTATGTATATCTATTATATATTTTATTTTATATTCAGTTTATTCGGTAGGTCTTATATATTACTACAAGTTCTACTGAATGTACTAAATATAAAATGAAAGATATAATAAATAATTTACATATGTACAAGTTACATAACTGTTGTAATTTAAAATAAGGTTCTGCATTTAATCATATGTCGTCATACGTAAATTTTAGTATAAGTTTTATCTGTGTGATATACATATAATAAATTAACTTCAAAGGGTACTTTATAAGTATTAGCTTGTAAATTTGAACTACAACATTTCTGTAACTTGTATCTTCATTAATTAATTTAAATAAATCTTGATTGGTCAGAATTCTACTGCTCTTTTTATTTTTACACCTAAACAATCCTTGAAAAGACCTAATTCCAATTCCTTAAACAAGTGCAGAAACTTTAAATGCGAAGTTCACAAGCGGAGAACTTGTGAAAATGGACCTGAACATTATTAAATATAGAGCCAATTATCCAAGAATTAATACAACGTCTTGAAGGGAGCCCCCAAAATTTAAGAGCTCAGAAATTCCTTGGAATGTCACGTCACTTCGAAGCATTCATGAGCAAGAATACCTCCGCGCACATCATATTGACCTAATACGCATCCACGATTTGCATCCGAAATTTTGGCCAGAAACTCTGAAAATTTCTGCCGAAAATCGTCGGTTTGTATTAGGAGAATATGATAGGCGAGGAGGTATTCGGAGCTTAGCAATTCTAAGAAATGACGGCACGTTCCAGGAATTTAAGAGCGCTCAATTTTCTGGACAGTTGCCAGCCCATTTTTCAAGAAATGAAGACTTTGAAAATTATGTTATTTCCAAGAATTTCCTGCTGCTAAATTTAATAACGTATAGGGCCATTTTGATAAGTTTCTCGCTTTAGGACTTTTTTGCATTTAAAGTTTGTCCGCAATACTTCTTGTATTAGGAATTGGAATTAGGTTCTTTCAAGGATTGTTAAGGTGTGGAAATAACAAGAGTAGTGGAATTCTTTTCATTGAAAATTTATTTAAACTATTCAATGAAGGTACAAGTGACGAAAATGTTGCAATTCATATTTACAAGTTAATACTTATGAACTATTCTATTTACAATACATCTTACAAGTAAATCTTGTATCAATTCGAAACTAACATTTATATCATATAAATGATACTATAAACATAAATAATCTAATACTTATTCCCTATTCTTTATAGTAAAGTTACATTATGTCTTACAGATGAAACTTATACTAGAATTTACGTACTTTATATGGTGAACCTTATTTTAAAATCCAGCAATTATGCAACTTGTCTATATGTCAATTATTTATTATACCTTTCATTTTATATTTAGCACATTCAGTAGTACTTGCAGTAAAAGTAATATTAAAGTTTATATAAGATCTACCGAATAAATTGAATATGAAATAAAATAAATAATAGATATACATAACAATTAATTACATAATTGTTCTAAATTAAACTTCTTTCTTGCTCTTACGCACAATGCAACGTACCTTGAATCCTTGAATCGAGAGCTTGAATTTGAGAGGTCGTCGATTAAAATCAGCCCAGCAGAAGCAGAGATGACAGAATTTGTTTAATAGAATTATAAACAAATGCCATTACTGCCACTTTCTGGCGAGATACATCAATGACCAGAGGACATAAATTAAAGCTAGAAGTATAAGCTACCATACCCAACAGGTGTGAACATTATTCCATGTGACATTCATTTGTTATAAACAATGTCTAATTGTTTATAACAATTAAAATTGTTATTACGGCAAACTGCGTACAGTTACAGCAACGGGGTATTTTTCTCGTATAGCTTATTCTTTTCCCTTTCATTTGACACCCTATTTATTAAAAACAAACCCCAGGTGCCGAGATCACATTTTTTTTAAAGTTTGTCGGTAACAATATGTCGGAAATAGTACATGTGGCGCCATCTCGCATTTGCGGCCTTTTTCGTAGTTTGCCGCACCTTCAAAACCGACTTTCTGGATTACATCGTTAATTTAAACAAATACCTTTTTCTCGGCTTCTGGAGCGTATTTCTTCACCGGACTTGTCTTAAATTAAAGCTACAAACTATAGATATCTCCTCTAAGAATTGCAACAATATGGCGTTTATGCTTTAAAAGTTATCAACAATTGAATAATGGGCAATAATGCACGCCGGGTCACCGCAATTATCTCGGCTTCTGGAATCGCTATATTAATGATAGGGTGCTTAAAATGATGGTAGAGGTCTCCGCTACACGGCAATAAATCATTCACAATTTCTGCATGCGGCGTTTACTTTTTATAAACAATTTAACAATTCATCTGAGAATTGCACCGAAGCTATACACGGGGGCCGATCTAATGGTGAATCAGATTGTCCCTTAAATCGAGAGCTTCAATTTGTTAGGTCGTTAATTAAAAGCAGCCCAGCAGAAGCAGAGATAATTGAATTTGTTTAAAGAAATTATAAACAAATTAGATTACAGCCACTTCCTGGCTAGCTACATTAATGACCAGAGGACACAAATTGAAGCTAGAAGTATAAACTACAATCTCCAATGGGTGCGAACGTTATTCCATGTGTGGTTCATAGCTTATAAACAATTGAACGATTGAAATTATTATTATGCCTAACTGGATATAGTTACCGAAACGGAATATTTTTTTCCGTGTATCTCATTCTGTCCCTTTTAGTTGAGGCAACTAAAAATTATACACTAAACCCACTAAAATAACGAATAATTATTATTCCCTACGGTAAGGGACAACAAATATATATAATATCGGCAAACAAAGGCGAAGGATTTGTTTGGTGTTGTAGGAACTGTTTGGGTGCGTCATAATGAAGACTATTTATAGTTACCGTAGGTTTCATTACTATATATACTGGCTTTAAGATGGATGAGGAAGGGGCCCGCCCGCGCTTTGTCTCGTGATCGTGCATAAGAATAATATCCAGCAGGGGTGCACTGTGCACCTTTACCCCACGGGCGACAAGAGGCAACCACTTGTGAGAAAGTTGAAATCAGTGACATCTGGTGTCGAGGCAAAGTCGTACACCAACGCCACGACCCCATTTCTCGATCCTCCCCGTTCTTCTAACGTTCCATTTCTTCAGTAATAGAGCCCACGTTCCCACGTAATGGAGTCTATATATACAATTTTGGCGTTCGCCTTTTTACAAATAGGTAAGTGATCAAAATATTCCTTTTTAATGCGACTGTTGTGTCACTATAAACTCCTGCTTTTATTGTAAGTAGTAATAAAGCTGGATGTTGATCCATTCTTTCGTGATATGCAATGTTTACTGAACCTTATGCGCGCTTCACTAATTTTCAATAGATCGCATGTTAAACGACCCTTAGGGTATTTTCCTCTCGGTTATAATTTGCATATCGTAACATTATTATTTATTTTGAAAGAGAAACGTTTATGTGAGAACTTCGATATTATGTTTTTCAGTCTCGGGTCAGCGTACACCAACTATATCGTATATATCGCAAGAACAGATCAAAGATATAGGGGAAACGGTCGAGTTTCGATGCTCCGTTTTATACGCACCTGACTTTCCAGTTATATGGACCAAAATTAATAAAGACATTGCCAATGACCAACTACCTCTTTCCCATGGTAGCTCCTTAATTGTAAAGGATACTAGATTCGCCCTTAGGTACGACGATGCCCTAGCTACTTTTGTATTGCAGGTAATTTGGTACTATATTTCTTACTCATTATATTTTTCATTTAGATAAGCGTTTTAAATATTATAACATTTCACAGGTGAAAGATATTCAAGAGACTGATGCCGGGTTTTATCAATGCAAGATTTTAATATCTCTCAATAATTATGTATCCGCAAACGTAGAATTACAAGTTCGTAGACCACCTATCATAAGTGACAATTCTACCAGATCTCTGGTTGTTACGGAAGAACAACCGGTACAGCTGGAATGCTACGCAGGTGGTTTTCCTGCACCCAGAATTTCATGGCGTAGAGAAAATAATGCCATCCTACCAACTGGGGGATCAATTTATCGGTAGGCATATACCTTTTTGTTTCCATTTATTTCCACAAATTATATTTTAACAATCGATAACATTACAGTGGAAATATATTGAAAATTCCTTCAATACGTAAGGAAGATCGTGGAACATATTATTGCGTCGCAGAAAATGGTGTTGGCCGTGGAGCTAGGCGCAATATCAACGTTGAAGTTGAGTTTTCACCCGTGATCACTGCTCCTAGACCAAGGCTTGGACAAGCTTTGCAGTACGATATGGATTTAGAATGCCATGTTGAAGCCTACCCACCACCAGCCATCATTTGGATGAAAGATGATACACAATTGTCTAACAATCAGCATTATAGTATATCACATTTTGCTACCGCCGACCAATTTACAGATACAACGATTAGAGTGATTACAATTGAGAAAAGACAGTATGGAGAATATGTGTGCAGAGCTGCTAATAAATTAGGAACCGCGGAGACAAAGGTTGAATTGTTTGGTATGTATTATGGTTTATATCTACAAGTTTTGTAACACAAATAATGTAGTACATTCATACTGTTGTTCTGATTGTAATATTAGGTACATGAAGTTCTGGAGTCGATAAATATATGTGCATATATGTATTGTGCATGCTATGTGGCAATAACATTTATTTGTTACTGTTTTGCAATTTTACATATAATTTTTTCTGTGTTTTATTTTAAACGTACTATGAGAAAACCAAGTTTATTCCCGCAATTTGATTTGCGTTTCAGTAACTGGCATGTTCTAGATTTTTCCTTTATTTTTTGCGCAGAAACGATTGTCCCTGTTTGTCCACCAGCTTGTGGCCAAGCCGTTTATTATGGAGCTGGAGTAGTACCAGTCTCTTCAGGACCTTTAGTAGTCTTAGTTTTATTTATTACTGTTGCTATGAGGTATGTTATTGTAAAGATATATTTTCGCTTCATACATAAATCGTTGCAGCTCCTCTGTTGCATAAATCTATTCTATTTCGTTTACAAACATATTCGATACTTTACAGAAACTTCCATGCCAAATGTTAATTATCTTGGACTCCAGTGGGCCGCAGCACGTCAGTAAAGCTCATCAAAATGGTTCCTGTTTGTACCGTGGTTTATAATACTTAATCCTCTATTGCCGAGGTACTATGGTTGGTCGCAGAACCCGAGATTAAATCAATAAGACTTCTGAACTATAGATTTACTTAGTCGTAAATGTAAAGTATTTTTTACAGTTTTTTACTGTTTTATTTTAGATACAACTGTTTTTTAATAAACATGACAAAACTAAGAGACGCGTTGTACTGATTTCATGGTTTTAATTTAAATTAATGGAACCTGTAACCTGGTCGTTAAAAGAAAGTAAGACTGGTCGCAGGTGGTGTAGCATATGTATAATGATGGATATTCCTTTAACCATTTCCAAAAGCACGGTGCGTACGAGTCTTCATCCGGTTTATCCCTCAGTGTTGAGCTAATTAATTGGCGTGATATTATGACAATATGTAGCTCTATTTACAAAGAAATTAATGCCCTTGAAATGTCCTTAAGGGATTCACCTATAAAAATATTAATAATTTCAAACAATTTGCCCCCTCAACTCATCAACTTTGTATGATAATATCCTCATATATTATTATTATTTTGCTAAATATTTACTTGTCACACTTTGCGTGCCTCACCAAAGAATTTTATTATTATACTAATTTCGAATGGAGATATGGCAAGGACGCTAATTGTTTCCAGCATTTGTATGGCGGTGGTAGGATCGTTAAAAAAGGTAATCTATTTTTTTATGTAAAAAATTAATTAACAGGACGGAAAAATAGTTTTTATAATAAAGTGAAAATTGGCATTCGTGATTTATCGTATAATTTTAAAATGCGCTTTCAATACTTTCCTTGACTAGAAATGTAGCGTCATTCGCCATATTTATTTTCAGCTAACAGACACCTGTGCGCTTTACTTCCTTCTGTCTACCGTTCAGTTTCGTTGTTGTCAAACAACGGAAACTTTGTTTAAAGTATTATTCATGTAGTTCGCTACATTTTGCAACAGGCTATTCATTTAAAGCATAGAATATACGGGACGAATTATTATTATCCTATGGTAAGAGAAATAAATAGGTAGAATATTGGTAAGAGAAGGTGCGAAGATTACACAGACGTTGTGGGAACAATTGGGTGTGTCATAATGAACACCCTTTATGCACTTTTGGCGTTCGCCGTCTTACAGATAGGTAAACAATAAAAATATTTATCTGCACGTACTGTTTTGTACGTAATGTGACTAACATTTCTTTAATTCGCCTTTTCATTGTGTGCCCGTTAATGAAGCGGAATGTCGATATACCTTTCAAGATACTCGATGTTTACAGAATATTTTGCGCGCTTCTCAAATTTTGCACGGTGGCTAAACGAAAAAACTGCACAATAGATTGCATGTCAAACACTCTTAGGATTGCTTTCTTAATTATTTTTCTCATATCGTAACATTATTGTATATTGTCAAAGATAAATGTTTGAACATTTGATAATATGTTTTTCAGTTACGGGTCAGCGTACACCAACAATATCTTATATTTCCCAAGAACAAATTAAAGATATTGGTGAAACTGTAGAGTTTCGTTGCTCGGTTCAATACGCACCAGATTTTCCAGTTATATGGACAAAAATTAATAAAAATATTGCTAATGACCAACTACCTCTTTCCCATGGTAGCTCTTTAATTGTAAAAGATACTAGATTTGCCCTTAGGTACGACGACGCCCTAGCTACCTTCATATTACAGGTAGTTTAGTATTACATTCGTTACTCGTTATATTTTTCATTTATATGAGCCATCAAATATTAAATATCAAAAATTAAAACATCTCACAGGTGAAAGATATTCAGGAGACTGATGCTGGGTTTTATCAATGCAAAATTCTAATATCCCTCAATAATTATGTATCCGCAAACGTAGAATTACAAGTACGTAGACCACCTATCATAAGCGATAATTCAACTCGATCACTGGTTGTTACCGAAGGACAATCGGTGCAGCTAGAATGCTACGCAGGTGGTTTCCCTGCACCAAGAATTTCATGGCGTAGAGAAAATAATGCCATCCTACCAACTGGTGGATCAATTTATCGGTAGGCATTTACTTCTTCATTTCTAGTTAATCGGACGAGCTCCATTTTTATAATCGAAAATGTTACAGTGGCAACACGTTGAAAGTTTCTTCGATACGTAAAGAAGATCGCGGGACGTATTATTGCGTCGCTGAAAATGGCGTAGGCCGCGGTGCTAGGCGCAATATTAACGTCGAAGTTGAATTTGCACCTGTAATCAGTGCGCCCAGACCAAGGCTCGGCCAAGCTTTGCAGTACGATATGGACTTAGAATGCCACGTTGAAGCTTACCCACCACCGGCCATTATTTGGCTAAAGGATGATACTCAATTGACTAATAATCAGCATTATAGCATATCACATTTCGCTACCGCGGACCAATATACCGATACAACGATCAGAGTAATTACAATTGAGAAAAGACAATATGGAGAATACATATGCAGAGCTGCTAATAAGTTAGGAACCGCGGAAACGAAGGTTGAACTGTTTGGTATGTATTGCGATTTATATGTAGTAGTTTCGTAATATAAATTATACTGTATATGGATATTATTGTTTTGATTGTAATATTAGGTAGGTATACGAAGATGTACATGGATTGTGCATGTTCATTATGTGACAGTAACATTTATTTGTTACTCTTATGCAATTTTATGCCTAAGTTTTCCCGTATTTCTTTGAATTGTACTATGAGTAAAAGAAGTTTATTTGCCCAATTTGATTTGCATTTCGGTAGTTAGCATGTTCTAGATTCTTCCTTATTTTTTTGCGCAGAAACAATTGTCCCTGTGTGTCCACCAGCTTGTGACCAAGCCCTTTATTATGGAGCTGGAGTAGTACCAGTTTCTTCAGGACCTTTGGTAGTCTTAGTTTTATTTATTACAGTTGCTATGAGGTATGTTATCTTTAAGATATTTCTTTCTGCTTTTTATGTAAATTGTTGCAGTTCCTGTGTGACATAAACGTGTTCTATTTCGTTTACAAATATATTCTATACTTTGCAGAAATTTCCACACCAAATATTAATTATCCTGGACTTCAGTGGGCTACAGCAAGTCAATGCAGCTTATCCAAATGGTTGCTAATATTACTATGGTTGATCATTATTAATAGATATTAGGCACGTCATCGATAACTTTAGGGACCTGATTTGTTTTTAACTCTTCTTAGATGATTATTTTTGTAGCTGTTTACAAACGGAATCGAATAATAATTAATGAATACAATGAAATTATTAGGGGCCAGCTATGTAGCATATGTTGGACAAGGTACAAGCTAACATTCCAGAAAAGTACATAGTGATACATAGCGGAAAAAAAACATATTAATATTACTAATAGTTTGAGATATATATGTATATTATATATTCTTTCTTCATATATCAGTGCAACTGGTAAACACGAAAAAGTGATTGATAATAATGTTACAAGTATATATATATATATATAGCGAAGCCTATAACACAATTTTTTAGTAGGAGCTCATTAACAAAATGACATAACTTAAATACTTGTTGATGCTCTTTTTAGAAAAATACGAAGTATTAATATTTAATAGATGCCTTGTTATGCAATGTTCGGCGTATAAAAAACCATTGAAACGAAAATTAATATATACGTTAGTACCTCGATTGTGATGCAGAGCATGTAATTTTTTTGTGTAGATCTATATTAACGATTATATATTTTAGACAAAATTATTTATACAATCGCGATTAGGATATATGTATACATATACATATCGTGAATGAATAACAGCTTACACTGCATACTCATAACAGGGGGTCGTTTTTCGTCTCTTTTGGACAAATTTACGTTAGTATAGGTGCACAGGAACTTAGAATCTCAAATAAGTAAGATTTTCTATGACCTTTTTACGAGTTTGCAATTTTATAAATATATATACATACGTATACACTTGTAGACTAATATGATTTTTAGTAAACGAAAATTACGCCATAATACAATCTTTGCGTATTTAATACATCTGCCTACTGTTTTATTTATTATACCTAACTATTTCAGACAAAACGGATTAAGATGTTCCACTTTATTATATCGATAAATATCAGATCCTTTTTACAATTTAAATACAGCTTTGCTGATATCTCCGTTCTTCAGGCTATCTAGTGCTTCGCGATACTGAGACAATGGGAACACTTTAATACCCATTTTTTCGTATGTGAGGTACCTGTCTGCCATTGCATGCAATAAACCAAGACCTTTGGGAAACGTGAAAGGATTAATGTTCACACCAACGATTTGTAACTCTTTCATGTAAATCTGTCAAATGAAAAAATCAAATTAATAATAATGATCTTTTGTAATGCTTTAACTGTGAACCGCTGTTCAAGGAATAAATGATTCAAGCACTTGGAAAAAGTATGATACGGTTGTGAATAAGTAACTTACTTGGAATGGCTCGATACTAAATGTCGCCTTGGGATCAGCAACCCCGAACACGCATAAGCGGCCACCTTTTCCTAACAATGGTATGGCTGCTTGCATGGCTGCACCTGAGCCACTGCAATCCACGATCACGTCGTATCCTTCCTTTAATTGTTGTGGAATTTTCGCATCGTAATCTAGATCTAAACAAGCAAACAAAAAATACAATACTGAGATTTTAAACTACGATCTTCCATCAATACAATTCCCACGTATTTATACTTTCACGAAGAAAAGTTTTCTATTTCACTTTATTTTACCATTTTCGTGTATAAAATAATACAGTTACTTTATACTTAAAACATTATATTGTGATAATAATTGTAGAAAAAGCTGAGTGTTAATACTAAATGATGACAGCAATAATGGTAGCAATAAATATGATTCCTGTTTCATTTGTGAATTTCCAAACAGTGATAACTAATAGTGCACTAGGCTTAAAGAAAGGATAATAAGTAAGTGTTCGAATTATTATTACCGAGTTTTGACAATAACTTCCTTCGTTTATCCTGGGGCTCACTGACAGTCACCGTTTTCCTAAGTCCATGCAGATGCAGCATACTGGCCCACAAAAGGCCAATGATACCAGCCCCAATTACTAGAACTTTATTACCAACGTCGACACCATTTAATTTCTCCCATCCGTGAGCCAAACAGGACAGAGGTTCGGTAAGGGCGGCTTGCTCCAAACTAACATCATCAGGTATAATATGAATCTGAAAAAAATCCAAATATATAGACACAGAAATAAATAAATATATCTTTCATACAGTTCATTCTAAACAAATAGTTATTGCATCAAACTTTATACATAATCGAACAAGAAAGGAAATAAGAAGGTGAACAATTCTTGTGACGGATTAATTAAAGAATAAAAAATGTCCTTTCCTTTTTTTTCAAAAAAATATTATCTACGACATTACATACAGATCAAACTAACCGAGCTTCCGGCAAGTAAAGGATGTTGCACGTCCCTTTGACTGTGTCTATAGGGAGTTGTAATGAACTCAATGACCTTATTAAAATAGCCTTTTTAAACATATTATTAAATGGAATTACGGGCAAAAGGATTGACGTAACGTTGGGATCCAACTACGATGAACTACGCGGTAATCTTTAAAAGAACGGATATTTTTAAAAAGGAAAAGGGAAAAATATTTGCGCCAGCGAAACTGTGCTGTGGAAAATGTAAATGTTACCTGCGTTTCCGGTACGATGGCGTGTGTAGAGAATCCACCGTCTTTGTAAATTCCTATTGTACTATTTATACCGCCGGCGCTACAGAACTGATAGCTTCCACGGTGACAGTAGGTGCATGTATTGCAACCGTTGTTTGGATCAACCGCAACTCTTTCGCCACCCTTTAGAGTTTTCACCGAGGAACCCACTGCTTCTACTATACCCGAAAACTCGTGGCCAAGGGTGAGAAAACCTTCTGTTTTACACGGGAACGCTCCCTAAACAATGTTGTTTCTTCTGTTAATGACAATTTCTTATAAACAGTACCAAAATATATGGATCGTGGCGATCATTTTCTTTTTCTTTAAGAAATCAACAAATTAATTTAATCGGCTTATTGTTAGATCTGCGAGTACCTATTGGACTTTTTAAAAGTCTGGGAGGGTACGAATACTTACGGGACTGACTGTAAATTGTTTTCGTAAATTTGTTGTAGCATTTACCATTAATAGGCTGTCGATATTTACGCACAATAAATACGCAGGGAAAATATACATTATGACATTAACAATACATTTTGTAATATTTGTTACATACCACAAGAAAGATATATGTACACAGGGTAAATAACGCATGCAATAACTTATACAAAATAACAAAATAAAAGCACACGCATCATGCAAAAAGTGCAAAATAAAAAGTATATTTTCAGAATTGTCTGAATTCTATAAAACATATTTCTGCCAAGGTCCTGCTGCTCTATCCGTTTTTTTTTACTAAAATATCCATTTGCATAAACATCCGGAGTCTGATGTTTATGCGTTACACATGAAACTGTTACGCCTCGAATAGAACATTCTACAATAACCTCATCTACTTTCTTACGGGTGTTTGCAATGAGAACGATGCAATCTAAATTTCGTATTTTCGCAAATAAAAGGGGGGGACCTTTAGCCAAAATCATATCGACGTACTTCCAATATGTGAAGATCGGTCCCGCAGATCCCGCTATAGGCGACCCGAACTCGAACTTCCTTCGGCCCCGGCGTCGGTATTTCCGCCCTCCGCAACGCCAACGTTCTTTTAGTCACGTCGAAGCTGAGGAATTCCATGGTGTCGTCCGTTCGATCGTGGATTTGTAATTACTGAGACCCAGCAACTACTTCGTCCCACCCATTTATATGTATATCCCCGTTGCGACATATTAATGTTTATACATTGGTGCCGTGCGCAGACATTAATCGCCAAACGAAGCTGTGCGTAACGCACCAGCCGGAGTCGAGCAGTACAATGGTAGGAAATAAAGGAGTACGTGTCAGTGTCGGAGATTCCGAATTGTTCGATCATTGGCGACAGCGCGCTGCTGCGTGGTGCTCGTGCCGACTTATATAATTATCATTGAAATTAAAATAAAGTTGGAACAATATTGAAGATATTATTAGATAAGTCCGTGATTTCAGTTTCGCACGGGTTTCGTTCAACATTTTGGTAACTGGTGGATTTTATTGTCAGAGGGGAAAAGGTAGATTTATGTAACACGTAGATATGGGTACGTATGGAAGTTTGAAAGGGGTTGCGGTTCGTAAGTGTAGAATATTTCATACACCTACAGCGAGGCAAGTTTCACTTGCAACTACATTATTTTGGCGTTAAGTCAATTACTCCTAAAACAATATAGATGGATGTGAAGCACACCTGCAAAAGTGTAATCGATGTGCTTCATGTCCATGTATGTTTTAGGAGTAATTGTCTTAACACCCAAATAATGAAGTTGCAAGTGAAACTATGCACTGTATGAATACTTTTTTGCCCCACCGTAGGTGTATCAAATATTTTACACTTACATACTGCAACCGCTTTCAAACTTCCAGATGTACTGTATGTGTCAGTGATTATAAAAATGATCTAAGTTATATATAGGTATATTTTTGTTGTATTTAATTAAGTCCGTTAAGCCATCGAGTTAATTTACGATTATTGTTCAAGAATGGTTCTACATTGTCGGAATGTAAATGGATGGAATACCGAATGAGTAACAAGTTCATATCTTTGTTTAACCTTTAAATTATAGACCACTTTCGTAATGTATGTCAGGAAGGCAATTTTCTGTTTAATCATTTTCCATGTGCCAACGTTCCATTTATCTATACGTATACGTGGTGGTTCGAAGCTAAAGGGTAACTTTATTACACCCCCGAGAAGCAAGCATGTCTGAGGGTAATGGTCTGTCGCGCGACTACAAGCATGCATTTCAGCTTATAAAATACTATCGTTATTGGATTTGTTGTACCAGGGATTTTATTAAAGTGTGATTTCAATCTCGACGCAATTGTGAACTTTGGACGGTCAACGCATTGTGTTAGATGTATTGCATTTATTGCGAATCGGGTTGAAAAGTTATCCTTCCTTCATTTTTTTTTATTGTTTCTGCGATTTCCTTCATTCCTTGCGTTTCTCCCGGCATCATTCCTTTGTGATTTGTACGTTCTTTGCATTTCACTATTCTTTATCGTTCAGTTTTCTTTACTGTTTGAACTTCCCTCAACTGTAATAGCACAAAGTAAAATTACTAAGGCGCCGCACAAAAAGGGCACCGCATTCTTCTTCGTTAACTAAGGAAACTTCACGAAAAGACATTACATAATTTCTCTCGAACCTTTGATCACAGTTTCGTTCGATTCATGCGTACAAAAATGATCTTTCATCCATCTTAGAACTATAAAATAACCCATTGAAAGTACGAATGATTTGCAAGTACACAGTCGCCGGAACAGGTGTTCCGTCTAATCGTTTCGGTATCCGTTGACTTCGGCCTATCCTCCGAAATGTTCCATTGTTCTCTTGAACCTCCTATCTTTTCACGATGACCAGTACAAAAATGAAAAGCTCGTTGGATTCACAAATCTCGGGGGGTAGCCAGGTAAAATTACGAGGAGCTGAAAGGCTCGAGGGTATTCGTCACGCGTATCAGTTGCCTCGTGAAATTCGTACGGCTCATAAATTTCTTAGGGCGCTCCGTCCTGGAGGAAAATTTCTCCTTCCGAGAAACGCAAACACCGTGGGCCGTTCACGAAAGAAAGAAAAAAACGATTTCTCGTCTTCGATTTGCACGCTCGTGATTTGTGAACCCTGCCCCGTGTACCTGAGACGGAGACACCTGTACCGTTTGGTTGGAATAGGCGTCTCTGCAGGTACAGAGCGCGATTCATGGTGTAAATTTCACTGGACAATCGGCTTCGTTAACAGCCGAAGCCTCAAAAGCCCTGGCGTGACACGAACACCGTGAATGGGCTTGAAGCTCAGGGGTGTAAATTTCGAATTTTTACCTGGTCCAAATGGCGACAGGATGGTTACATCCATTTCCCCCTTGGCTTCGATTTCTAGGAAGTCTGTAGCGGTATGTGTAATTTGGTTTATTGTGCATTTTTGTTTACGTGTATTTATATCTTATCCGATTTTTTAATTTCGATTTTTTCTGTAAGTTAAATAGAACGAATATTTTCGTTTGTATTCTTGTCGGCCAGTAAGCGAATTTACATACTTGGCCCCGATTTCTGTGAAGGGTGTAACAGTCTATGCATTTCGTGCGACGTTCTTGTCTATTTCCAAGAGCTCGACATATTGAGAACGTATTGATGAATTTTTAAAGAGTCATATATATTATATTTGTAATATTGGTATTAAGTTTATATAGATTTATTTATTTCGTGTCTTATGCTTGCACGGTGGAACTACTGTCTGCCCTTTTTTAAATTTTAATATCCGGAGTGCTTTTGATATATATTTATACTGCTTTTTGTGCTTTTTTTATTTGTTATCCAATGCGATTGCGCTTCATCTTAAATTATTTTGCCCTCTAGTTTTAACACACTTTAAATACTACATCGACGCACTGTGACATCTGATCGATCACTCCCGATACATTAACGCTACGTACGGTCTGTTGTAATTGCGATTTATTATCGATTATATAAATTCGTATAACGAGTGACGCTTTACTTATACGTAATAGCATTGCGTAAAAAAGAAATTTATCTCACTTGTTGTTCATTCATTTTATCACAACAACTTAATCACTTTAATCATTCCAGCTGGCAGTAGCATTAAAGATACAATGAAATTCTGGCCACATAATTTACATCACAACAAGCGTCATTCGTTTAAAGTACAAATTAACACTCACATAGTAGTTAACGTATTTTCGTTCAGCTTCATTGCATAAGATCCTCCTCTGAAAATAAATGTGGAAAATTTTGAATACAAAATCGGGATAATTGTATATTTCAAAATTATCAAAACGACGTTGGAAGAGAAACGAAAAAAAAATCAAGAAGTAAAATGAAGATTAAAATGGAACATTCTTATCGAAACGTGATATTTATGAATAATTGATCCCAAGAAGAAGTTTTAATCAATAAGAGTTAGTAATTGAAAAGTCGACTAACTACAGAAATAGAAGAAATTAAATGTAACAAATATATTATTTAAACTATCCCTACTCTCGAATTCATATTTTTTCCACCCCTTACGGTCCTGTAACGCAGGTTTTGTGTAATTTACAACAGGCTGGTTATAAATCCTGTACCGGAAAGTGATCCCTCTGGACAAAGGGCATCGTATTACAATGTAAACCTTCTCTGTCAAAGGATCAGTTTGAAACCCTTCGAAAAGATCAGCTCCAGCAGCGTCACGATTTTCCATTATTTTCCTCCGTATTTCCTTTGAACGCCGCTTCTCCGACCATTACGGGTACGAAACAATCCTCTGCACAGTGTAGCCGAAAGCATTGAATAATTCTCAATGCAATAAAACTCTGCAATAAGCTGATAAATCATGTTCGCGCTTATCAGCAAGGATTGACGAGAATGAACGAATATTTTGGTGGAAATAAACAAATGTGTTTAACGAAAGATAACTTTCGCGCGGATTGCATTTGTTTTTCCGAAGATCGGGAACTCTTATGAGAGCATAATTTGTTATAAACAAATGCACATGCACGTTGCTCAAGTGTTTCATAGTTGTGCAATGGAGTAGGAATGTGTTTGAATCGTTTCGAACCTTCCCTTTGGGCATAGCCGATTTTATTTCGTAAAGCGTGAGCCCTAACTCATTGATTCGTGAGAATTATACAGATAGGCACTTGCTGAAAGTTTGTCTGAAACTGTAATATTGTTCTACTGATTCCTAACGGGAGTGCAGGGTGTAAGAAATAGTCCAAAAAATTGCCAATAAAATAGAGATTGGTGTGCAAAGTGGGTTTCAATAAAACATTAAGAATATTTTGTCCCGTCAGAACCCTGGATTAAACATCTTACACAGTTGTGAATCAGTGAAAAAAGAACAAATGCTACATGTTTAAAGCACCCCCGCACTTAGAGGATTACGCAGGGTGGCGCCAAAGTGGTGAAAGCATTGGAAATATTCATAAGTTCCTTAAAATCTTATTCGTCCTTTCTCTTTCCATGTAAAAGCTTCGAAGAATAAAGGTCAATTGCAAGGTACAACTCTACAATTCCTACCATTAAAGAAATAAATTTCAAAACGGAACGTTTCGTAAATTACCAACCGTGCCAATCCCTTCGCGACTTTTGCGCCACCCTTGTACAAAAAGTTCCCCGCGCCAATACAATTCATTCGAAGGCGAAGTAACAAAGGATCGATCGTCCATGCGACAAACAAAATTCGTTATAAATCGAAAATCATGTACAATTTCCTAATGAACACAGTGGGCCAGCTGCGTTATCCTTCTCCCATTTTTTTCATCCCTTTCAAAGCCGCGCAACAGCGTATGCGGAAAATTCATTCATAGCCGGTAGAATGGCTCGGGATGAACGAGCGTCCTTCGATTCACGAGAAATTTCGGGTCAACGGGACGGAGCTGGGATAGCTGGCTGTACCGGGAACCGGAAATGAGGTCGTGAATGACGTCATCGCGTTCAGTGCCGTTCATTCAACCCCCGGGAGTAAACTGGGTCACCGGGCCAACTTACCCCTTCTCTTGATCAGGATCGTGGAAACGATACTCTGCGCGATTATACACACACGCACACACATTTATTTGACACTTCTCCACCCATCGATTCATGGGATCCTTGTGCAAGGGTTGCTCGACGGGAAAAACTCTTCCTGGAGGTACAAGCGTGTTGAGCTTGGCTGATTAAACATTGCGCCAGAATATTGAATCTGGTAGAATTGTCTTTTTCATTTCGTGTTTCTTTATTATTATTATTTGGGATTTTCGTTTACTTTGGTCTTGGGGTAGGGGTTGAAGGATACCTTAATTTTGTGAGATGTCGTGGAGAAATATTTTTTCGAGGGAATCAACCGTTCACTGTTTGGTTATATTTTAATGAGAATTTACAAGGTTGAATTGCAGATGTGATTCATTCATTCTCGGTTTGCTGGAGTTGGGATTAATTTTGTTTGCTCGTTTGTTAACGAACGGGTTGATATTTGAGGAAATAATTCGAAGCATGTTTTTGGTGTCAGGGACGGGTGAGAGAAATATTTTCTGAGAGCTTTCGAAGGATCGGGAAATATATGAAAATCGTAACTTTCACTTGCTTTATATTTCCTTCGCGGTAAAATGTTATTTTCCTCCGAGACAAAGCAATTTACTGGGCCCCTGACGCTTTTATATCAGAGCTGCATTTTCGTGCTTTAATATCGTAGGACGTTCCCATTCACCCCTTTTTACAGTAATATAAAGTACGATATAATGTTAAATATTCTGTGCTTTATCGATTCACCCTCACTTCGTTACGTTTCATTCATCAATGTGCCAATATTTTTTGTCCTCCCCAATATTCCGTCATGTCTGCATGAAAAATTCAATTCGACGATCAAATTCTCATTCCCCAAGACGTAAACGAAACCAAAAGAAGCACGAGAATAAACAAGTACGAAAATATTCATTCAAGTTCATTCATTCGTGCCCCCCCCCCCCCCCCCCCGGGTTAAACGACAATTCCACGACTTACAAACAGACTTATTTAACAATTAATATACGCTGCTGTCGTCCCCGTTAAGGCGACAGACAATTTCTGGAATTTTCTGAAAGCTTGCAATACATGATCCTCTAATTGCTTTCAGCCAGTGTACATATATTCGAAACTTCGAAACGAACAGAATTCTGCCGTTCGCCGTTCGACGCGACGTACTTTATCGAGAGAGGAAAATATCGAACAACCGTGGAAACGTTTTATATGTGACGGAAAAGTACTTGTAACGCATAAAAAATTGCGTTTCAAGTTCGCGCGGACAGCTTATGTAACTATTTTCTCGTCGGACCGCCGCCTGTCGGATGTCAGTAGTTTTATAGGGGTTAATGTAACCTCCGACGACCAGAATAGACGCTTCTAATGTTAGACGTCTCGTTGACACTGCAACAGACGTATCCCATTGGCGAATAGAGGAATCACGGTGTGGACAGATGTTGGCCAGACGGAAGTGTGAAAGAACGGGAGACAGTGACAGGAAGTCGTGGGCGGCTTAGCTGCGAATTAATTGTCGAGTAAGGGAGCAGGTGTCAGTCGCATTTCCGGATGTCGCGTCATGTTCACGCGAGACAGAGATCGAAGCTGTTTCCTTTCACATCAGCCGTATCGCCTTTTATGATTTAGCTGTATATACGTATATATGTTACGGTAAACGTGATTAATTCGGTGATTATGTATAATCGCCGATTGTTATATAAAATCGCCACTACGTTTGGTGAACGTGATAAATTCTTGAATGCAAATGGAAAAAGTCTGGCGAACTTTGTAATTCTAAATGTCATAACAGTCTAATATGTCTGAGTAAGTGAACTTAAAATTTTGAATAATTCGCAGTAGCAGCAGTAAACGTTATTTGGTAAAATGTTCTTTTCTCTAGAATATGGGTTTAGTTTGTTTTCGATATGCAACTGTTTCGTATGAGTTCTAATAATGAAATTATTTTCTCCGCTTAGGTCTCTCATTTGACAAGACATGTCAGTCCCTTGTTCAAATTTCGTTCAGGCTACATGCATGTGACTTAAAATAGTCATTGTTTGAATCTTTAATTGTAAATTGTAAAATATTGTTGTCCGTAGCCTCTTGTGTCATAGTGTCCAACGAAAAACTATCCTTCTGACTAATAACTGCTCTAAAAACTGCGCTGTATTCTACTGGCTCAATTTGTCCAGACATTTATCACATTCGCCATTACGAGTTGGTAATTATATAAACTCACCGGTTAGTTTGATTGATATTCAAGACTTTATGAGATTTACCAAACTTAGTGGTGATTGTATAGAATAATGACTGGCAATTATACATAATTACAATGTGATTAGTCACATTTACCGTAACATATATATTTTTGTGTTTATTTTTCCGCTTTTTCATTTAGGGAAATACTTCTGTGTTACTCAAGTTTCGCTTTCGTTTTACTTTGTTTCGCCTGTTTGTGCGGCTTCTGGATTTAGACAATTTTATTTGAATTTTGTTATATTGTGCAGCGATATTAGTTCTATTTGACACGTTATATTATTTTTTAATTCCGATACAGTATTTATTATTGTGTTTGCCAATTCATTTTACATGTTAAGGCAAGTGCTAAAAGAGGAGGCACGCGAGGAACTTTGCAAATACGATTATTTGAACGGCGTGTAATAGAAAAATAGAGTCGCATGTAAGAATTTCTTTTACCGTTTCCGTAGCTTCATGCTCTGCTTTTCAGATATAGAGCTTTAAACGGATATAAGATAATACGACGAGGATCGTAAAACAGTCAGCGTTTTTATGGAACTGTCGCATCGCAGTTTTCTCACTTCCTTATACCCAGGAGTTACATTTTCCTAAATGACAATCCCACCGGATAAATTTCCGATCGACAAATCGCTTCCTCTATTTCGAAATACATTGATTTGCATTCCCATTATTTAATCATAATTATTGCTGTTATCGCTTCTGCATTGCATTAATATAATATTACTATTATTACTTCGTAATTTTTTTATTTGACCAAACGGTGTTACTCGTGTAATAAATACTATTGTTATTATTATTAACTGTTCTAAAAACGTTCAAGTATTTAGAAGAACATGAAAATAGCCAGTAAAACGGTCATACTTTTTATCATTCGCGTCCATTCGTATTCTGCAAGTCTCGACGATGAAATAATAAACAATTTCTGTCCAGGCGTCATCCGGATAAATTACTGCTTAATATTTTTAATGTCCACCGAGCGTCGAGACAGCGGCTGGTAAAGAATTGAAGCGGCTCGTACTCACATCCGCGAGTTTTATTCATGGCCGTGTACGAACGTCTAAAAAGGGACGAAACACCTTTGAGTATCTTCCCGGGCCGCCGTAAGCCGGAAACGCACGACCTCTTTCCTTTCCTGCGGAAAAGGGGTTCGAAGGACGGGGGATACGAGAATAGAAACCAAACATTCGTTCGTGGCCGTGACTCCCGAAGAAACGTCTCGCGTTTCGACTGAATATCGTGGAAAGATTTCGAACGACATTCGCGAATAAAAATGCAAACGTCCTGCTGATCTGATTTGAACGACCGAAATTCGGTGAACGTTTCCTCTTCGTTTGCCCCGCAACTTGTATCGTTTCAAGCGTTTTCTTTGAATTCTATTTATTATTGTTGTTATGATTTTTGTTCGTCGTGTATAGAATGAGGAGTGCATTGTGGTCGATTTCATTAAATTTCGAGATGTTCTTTCAGGAATAATGAGAATACGGTTTCTTACAGTTTGTCGACAAGTTGTTTTATTGTCACTCGATGCGGTCAACGAGATTCGCAGTGTCGAGACTCGTTGTCGGCAACGTGTTTTAATGAGAGTCGAATATTATCCATACGTCGATCGGTGAAAGAGTTAAACAACTCCGTAAACAAATAATTTGTTGAGTACGAAAACCGAATTGATTGATAATCGAATACTTTGTACTTAAGAATTTATTTATAACAGCATCCTGGAATTTTTCAAACCCTGTCTGAATATTTGTATTATACATTATATTGGAAATGCATTATTCTATAGAAATCGATTCATTGATTTTTCAAATTTCTGCATCGATTCGCGGCGCGAATAGCAGGTTAATTATTTTCAAATTCACCATGTTGACGTAAATCATTGCACCGCTATGCACTAAATTTTTATGCTATTTTCAATGCCAAACCACAGCCAGCAGAAAATCGATATAGTCTCGTTTACCAGCACAACAGGTGGAACGCACAAGCATCGAAGCAAACAATACAATCACACCACCTGTCGTCATCAGACACCCGTTCCAATCCAATCCGCACAACCTTCCAGCCCTTTGCTCCAACAATAAAAGCAACTAACTAAAAACCCGAATCAAAGTAATACAGCATTGCTGTGTCCGAAATTTCTCTATCCGAAACGATCTAAAACTTTCCAATCTCACCGTCCAACGCCGTAACAACTTACAGAAAGAAAAAAAAAAAAGGAAAGAAAACTTTCCTACAAAAAGTCGTTTTCGTCTTATCGATATTCAACATTGGTGGGTAAAAAAAAACAGAATGGACGCGGAATTATTCCACGACCCTTCATTCTTTGACCCCATCCAACGATAAACCTTTTTCTAATCTTTTCGTAGATAAGATTCGTAGTTTCAGCACGTTATAGCTGACGGTGGATCACGAGATGGGAAACGAATTTGTACAGTGGCGTTTTCTATCGGTGTGATCGCGTTTGGCCAGCCAATACTCTATTTTTACGACATCCAAGGATGCTGAAAGGGATGCATTATACGAGGATGACCCAGTTTCGAGACGGCGCGGCGGCGACACGGTGTTCCTGGCTGGTTGAATGGTCCCGTCGACGTCACTATTCGCGAACTGGGTCGCCATAGAATTTCCACGCGTCCTGTATTGTTACGATCCGCCGTCAAAGAGGCCTGCTTGTCACGGAAACCGCGGTCGAACGAAGGGTTACCGCGAAATCGAATTAACGAGAACGGCCAGAATTTTGGAAATGCAGAGCACCTTGCTCGAGACTTTGCATGTTGGAATTATTTCGCTTGGGGTTTTTATTCTTATTCATTATTATTTTGTGTAAGTTGTCACGCGTGTTATTAGCGCGTATGTTAATTATATTTGGGGTTGTCAATTCCTCGATTGACATATTTTTTAGCGGTCCAGTTAGGCTCTGAAAAAATTTCTTTATTTTCATTTCCGAAATTGTCAATTGTCAGTGCTATCTTCTCTTTCTTTTCAATTTAGTAAAATTATATTTCGTACTTTAGTGCGGCGTAACTCGATTTGAATAGTATGCCGAATAATAAATATCATGCTTCATCATACAAGTCGAACAGCATTGTGTTACTATAATTATTCTGGCATTGTATTATTATATTACTATATTGAACTATTTGAAATTTCAATCGGAGCCGCAGTGAAATCAGAACGTTGTTGAACGTTAGTCTTACCTTTGCAAGGGGGAGAGATTTTGTACGTTACGTTGTTTAATTAATTCATGTAAGTAGCATTATCTGCACTTTTATGCGCACGGAAACCTCGATTTTCCGATCTGTGCGCGAAGTCCTTTCACGAGATTCGCTGTC
The DNA here is from genome assembly GCA_948146005.1 of Nomada fucata. Classification (NCBI taxonomy): domain Eukaryota; kingdom Metazoa; phylum Arthropoda; class Insecta; order Hymenoptera; family Apidae; genus Nomada; species Nomada fucata. The sequence goes on from OX411276.1 coordinate 13,248,352, forward strand.
ACGCGAAACGCTTCAAAGCTCGCTGCTCATAAAAGCAGCCAGCATGAATGAATCCATCGACATTGCCGCTCTCGAAATAGGTCACTGTAGTATCCGTGCTTCCGCTCCTTGTTCTGCTGTATTTCGTTCTTATAAATAAAACAGCCAGACGAATAAAACGAAATTCTTCATTGCTTTTTCACGGCCGAACAGGAACAAGTATTCTTAGAATTCTTGTTAATTCGTCGAGATCAGGCCTGGGATCGTTTCTAACAAAGTCATTGAGCAAAGAAAAAGCTGCTTTTACAAGGTATATTTAAAAAAAGGGACTTCGCAGATAATTAAATTTTTTGTTACAATAATTACGTACTAATTTCTCGCCCCAAATATTCGTATTTCATTGTTTCATCTAAATCTAAGGCTTGGAAATACATTTAAATGTGAATGAATGAAAGAATATCTATTCATATAGATATAAGAAACATATTGTTGCGTACTTGTAATGATATTAATTTATACTACATCGGGTGTTCGTTGCAGCAATTCGATACGAAGCAATAAATGAAACGTGTAATCAAATTTTGTGTTTTATCTGTTCATTTACGTGTACGTATATTACGTTCTCTATCACCTTACGATTTTTCGTCCCTTTCCAACTGTTTCCTTCTTCCACGATTATTAACTGAACTAATATTTAGGGGCAATCAAAGTTTTGCATCATTATTCTTATGCGTCACGGGTATCGAATTAAACGGGAACATAGTAGTGGCGATTCAGAGCGAAGCTCATTATTGAGTTTTCGCGAGGAGCAGGTGGCGACAGAGACGTTTCTGAAAGAAATGCGAGGTGAATGGACCAGTCGACGTCACAGCATTCGAACTAGGTCAGCCCCGGAGATTTTAGTCCACATTATTCGCCGTACCACCCCTCGCGCAGTGGTGGTTCATTGAAAAGTCGGGAAATGCCAATTCAGGAGATTGATTCTCATAGGTCAAGATCTGGCACAATGCGTGACCTATTTTTTCTCCTTCCACCGTTTTCAGAGGTAAATAAAAACGTTTTATCTCGTTTGCGAAAGCAATCAAATAACGAAATTTTACAAATTAGAAATATTTGTGAAAGTTCGGCTAACAATTAGTATTTGAGTATAATATACCTATCATTTAATACGGATTAATAGTGTGATTAATTATCATCGTGGTTGAACGGAAACTCGTAAAGATTCTATATACATATCCATAATTTAATTTGGATTAATGGCTCGATTAATTATCATCGTGGTTGAATGGAAACTCGTAAAGATTTTGAGCATTGATTTCTATTCGAAGCAAATTCATTTTGACCGAATTCATCTGTCGAATTGCTGTGGGCTTATAATATAAATGTATTTGGGTGTTTTCTTTTTGGCAAATTGGTTTTCGCTCTTCGCCAATTTTTCACTCCTGTTCACGTTAAAGTCAAATTTGTAAATCACCGATAAGGGATGAAGAACGGTTTTTAAACAAAGGTATCAACATTTTTGGACAAATTACTGTGGAAAATAAAGCGATGAACAAATTGAAATAAAGCCCGTCCGGGGCATTTAAAATGGCCCCCGTTAAATACTAAAGCAATCGAACAAACGGAAAGATATGACCAATAACTAAATCACTGGCACACATAGCTAAATTTATCACAAACGTATCTACATAGTTCATTCCTTTCGAGAGAACAAAATACGCCACTGCATATAATTATTCATCAGATTCCTCATATATTTAACACGCTGTCCCTATCACAATTAATTCACTCAATTGCAACTTCTTAGTGAACCAAAGTATTTCCTTCTGGTAAATAAATAAATAATTCCCACTACATATTAAGTGTTGGCTAATGCCATCTTCAGGACTATGAATACCTAGCTCCGCCGTCTACGAATCAAAATATAATACAGTCGAACCTCGATAACTCGAATCTCAAGGGAGGAGAAAAGAACTTCCAGTTATAGAGGTTTCGCGTTATCGAGTGTTCAAGTAAGAGAGGCTTAATACACGAAAATTCGACACGTAGAGGCTTTGTATGACGGTGAACTTTCCGATGAGGAAAGGATGACAAACTAAATTTTTCAGCGTGAATTACATTTTTATTGTACACATATATAAACGTAATCCGAAGACGAAAGTTAGGTCACTATACATACATATATACATATATGTACCGTACTTCTTATTATTCAAGAAGTCAATAATTTTGCTCTGAGTTAATTTATAAACAGTTCGTCTATGAAAATTGACGAGAAACGATTAGCTTCCATGGATATGCGTTTTCCGTCTTATGTTTTGAGACAGTGCTAACGGTTGGAAGGAAGTAGACAGTTGAATGATTTCTAGCACAAAGTTATTAACTTCGAGTTGCAGAGGCAGCAGCGATTGATCTTCGACTTATAGAGGTAAACTTTGAGTAGTAGAGGGTTGACTATTCTGAATTCGAGTTACAGAGGTAAATTGATGCATCTGGTAAATTGATGATTCGGGTTAAAGTAAGTTTTATTTCGACTTATAGAGGTTTTCGCAGCTGAGCGGAAGGGGATTAAGACATATTCTCGTCTTACAGAGGCGTTCGAGTTATCGAGGTTCTACCGTCTACGTAAACCGGAAAGCAACAAAGTAACGCTGTCGAACAATCCTCGGGAGTCGAACCGTATCCGTAAAACGAACCAATAAAACAGTCCACTTAACTCAGCATCCCCCGGCGTCGTCCGTAAAAGTCAGGCGGCGGTGGTAAAATTATTTATAACCCTTTGGTTACGTGGTCAAGTCAGGCTCGTAAACCACAGGTGAACAGCCGCGAACGAGTCCGCGCATAATCAGCGTAGTATTGTAATAAAAATAACTCACGATACCTCGACGAGCCAGCAATTTACGTTCCACGAATCGAATTCGAATCGCGGAGTTAAAGGGGTTGAAGGCTTCGACAATAAACGGGAAGAATTTATGTTGCCAAGTCGATATATCGACGAAGGCTCGCTAATCTTGATTGTGAAAACGAGAAGGACGAAAGGAAATGAGGGGTTAGGGGGTGGATGGTGGTTGTTGGAAAGCTTTCTCTCGTGAAACGTTCTACCTCTAGTTTGTAATTACCAGGCAGGGTTGTTGCTAGGGGCAAAAGAGCTGTGCAGAGGCAGAGAGAAATAAAAGGGCGGCGATAAATTCTCAGCAGTGAGAAATAAACGTCGAGGTCGCGAGCGACGCACTCCCTCCCTCTCTCTCCCTCTTTCCTTTCGTCATTTTCTTTTTTCCTCTCACGCTTTTCGTTTTTCTTCATCGACAGATTTTCCAACCCCTTCTATCGGCGCCCACTGTAGAATTATTCTGCCTGCTGTCTTGAGAGACGACAAAATATGATTACAGGTTTTCGGAGCAGCTGTAAGATTTGGAGTGCCCAGTGATTTATTTAATTTTTTCGCGAATGTTTCATTTTTTATTCGCGAATGGATGGAAGTTTTATATGCGTCGAGGGAAGTTATGTAGAAAAGCAGCTTCTCTTTTTAATATAAATAGTAAGGGGTGCAATTTTGCAATTTTTTTTGCTACCTTATCAGTACCCCTGGACAATAAATTATTTGCGTCACCATCACCATATTGATGCGTTTAAGGGACCTATATTATAAATTAATTACGCAATTGAATTACATTATGTGTATTAAAATAAATGATTATACAATTCGAGTAACCTATTATTATTCCATCAAATTATTCTACAATTACATGGACTTACTTATTGTTAAATGAAACGATTATGCAATCAGTGCACATGAACAATCTGTGGAGCTTTGCCTTTAAATTCAACGATCCCGTGTTACGAGATATTTCAACCGTAGCTACGTAACTCGTTAATAATATCTCGAGCATTGTCAGTGATATAATATCGATACCCACGCCTCCGATAACATCAATAATACAGAAACAGGAATAGAATATTGAAACCATACAAACAAATCTTGATCGGTTAAAAATCTCTTCCATCGAACTGCAGTCCTGATTTTCAACTTTCAGTCGGATTTTCGAACTTTGAGCGCCACAGCCATATATCCAAAGGATCTTCGAAACCATGGTTCCTCATTGTCCAGCCGGGAACGCTTCGTTCTTAGACCACGAGATCCTGACCACCATGACTCTCGAGACCCTTAGCCCAAAGGCGCCACATCCTTCGAACCTTATCCTTTGTTTGCCACGATACCAGGATGCTCAGGTCCGGACCAACCGAAAACTCAGGATCCTAAGACCTCCGGCGCCAGGACTACGGTTGAAACCCAAGACCCCACGCCTCCAAGATCTCTCAACACCTGGCGCCACGACAGAACCTCGAACGACCTGAATGAACCTTCGCCCCGAAATTTTACATCCCCCCAAACAACTGTGTTCTCGTGAAAAACTCCAATTCTTACACCGTCTCAGACGAACGCTCTCGAAATCGTCACACCCTTAGCCCATTGAACTCGAAGGTTTTTTTCTGGTAGAAAGTAACGCTGTAACTCGGGTAATTAAACTAAAGTATCTAAAATACAAGAGGGGAGGATTTTGTTGATAACAAAAACGATTATCGCCTCTCACAAACGGTCGTCGCTCGAGTTTACCACGTGGCGCGTAAAAAATAGCAATTCCTGCCAAAAGCTTACACTCCCATCTTCCACATGCATCCATGGTGTATCCATGGTACCTTACCGCTCCTTGCACACCTTACACGCGCCACGCCAAATTTCTCGATCGGCAGATCTGGTCGTTGCGGACAGCTCGTAAAGATTATCAAAACGAACCCATGGCAACCTCGGGGCGGGGGGTGATGAACGGGTACGAACGGCCGTCCGGCGAAATTGGAGAGGGGGAAATGAAAAACTTTGCGATAGACGACCGGCGAAGCGATAGAGGCAGGGGAGAATAACGGAGAGAGAAAGACAGAGGGTGAGGGGGAGAAATAGAGAGGGGGGTGACGCATGAACGAAAAGCGGAAGCGACGGAGCCGCTCAATGAAAGAGCTCTACCCCAGCAGCGGATGCGAATGGGCGACCGGCCCATTGAAGATACCTCGGATATTCGCAATGCGTATGCGCAGGGTTGACGTTTCTCTTTATTGAGCAACCCGCCGTCTCTGGTCTCTCTCTCTCTCTCTCTCCCTCCCTCTCCCTCTCTCGGTCTCTCGGTCTCTCCTATGCGCCTCCTCTCTGTCTCTTTCGCTTCCACACCCTGCACCGCGTTGTCGTTTTTCTTTCTACCCAACGTCCGTCCTCCTTTATCAAACGTTCCTCCACCTCTACTTCGAGTATTTTATCCTCTCCCCTGTCTTGTTCCATCTAAACACCGGGTACGCGGATATTGTTTAATTTCTCTTCCCCTCCATTTTCGTCTCTGGAGAATTTCGATTCCGATGGAAATTGTTCGCTGCCCCCGCGAGCAACGAGGTCCGCGAATTTTTCTCGACGTTTCGGGGTTTTATGGTGTACGTATATGTACATATGTAGGCGGTGCGGTGCCTCGAGGCTGTTGGAGATCGTTATTGTTTGGGGAATACGTTTGGCGGCGATGGTCTGGGGATTCAGAGTTTTCGGCGAAGTATAGCGACGGATGATTCCGGCACGTTTGGTGCTTGGAAAGAGACGATAGCTCGAAATGGTGTGGTGAAATTGTAAAATTAATTAGGGTCGAGTTGTTTGACTTGTATAATTTATGTCGATTAGCAATATTTGGGTTGCAGAAGAAATGACTGCTTCGGTAATTTCGCCACGTTGGACATTTTACGCTCGAGCATGACAGGTGAATTAGTGACACGAGGCACACGCGTGCGATTATTATCGTTCGGATCGATAAAGCGCGCCCGATTCTGGACAAAATGTCGCTTGACACGGTTCGTTTACGGCATAATCGACCCGCTGGCTTTTCCTAATTAGTCACTAATTACGAATGCTCCCCGACGCTCGGTCTGCTGTCGATGATATTACATCGTAGGAGGAGCAACTTAATGAACGAAGCCTTTTGCTGGACGTGGGTGCACTTCCGTTTCACTTTGAGAATACAACACGGTATCCGGGTGTGTATGGTCGCGTTTCAGGGTGAAACGTATAATTGCCTCGCATAAGATTACGTACGGTGAGTCATACTGTCTTCCAACGTGGAGTAAAATCGATCGAGACGTTTCGCGGTTTCGTTATCAACTGTTCAAAGCGTAAGTTTCAATGGTAAGCTGAGTTCTATATGTGGAGGGGCACAGGAACCAATCAGTGCAGGTCCAACTTTCCTTGAACACGAGTTACGTAGTTCGAAAGCCTCTTTATTCCTAAAACTTTCAGTTGACGAACCAATTAAGTCAATATCTTCATTCAATGGCGATAGATGACGGTAGTGATATTGTAATTTTTGTCCAAGTCACTTGTGAAAACGTTATTTATCTCTGTTTGAATGCCAATGGACTTATAATATTATAATATAATATTCTTTCGTTTTCGTTTCTTTTATTTAATTTCATTCATTTCTCGTCGCATAAGTATCTGTTTGGTTAAAGGAGTGAAGCGTGAATGAATAATCAGTCTATTTGAAAAGGGACTCTATTTGAAGTTGTTTTAATACTTTTTTCAATGTTACACAAGTGGACGTATTTGGTATTCAATGGTATATAATGGTATGATTTGGTATTCAAAAAATGAAGAAAAGCCATTGCGTGCTGTTAATGAAGAAAACGATTGGTGTACAAAGAATTTATTATATTCATAATTAATTATGAATGAAAACTACCTCTTAGGCAACGCTATTGAACACGAGTGTGTACTCCATTCTATGTGAAAGGAACACAAAACGTACGTACTCTATAATCAGCACAAAAGAAAACAGGAAGACTTCTATCTTCCATCTATCTTTTCCTTAATTAAATCAATTTGTACGTCTACCTCGTAAAGTGAGTTCACTTTCCTGAAAATTTTCACAACCTTCAATTATCCTGGTGTACGGTACAAAATGTTACCGTAAACTCTTACGAAATCACCCCAAATCATAACAATCGGGTAATTCAATAACTGCAATCATTCCATGCTAAAAATAACGACACAAATATAAAAAAAGAAGACATCCAACCGTCATCCACAGATCAACACGACAACGGAACCATAAATCTGTCATTTTTCACTTCAGCGTGTCATTAATCTAATACCCCCTGTCGTAAGCGAGAAATAACATTTTCAACCGTGAGCGTCTCGTGTTCCTTTTTTTCCAACCAGAAATGCGGGCATGCACACAGGGCCATTGTTTCACGATCTGCACGAGGACGAAAGTGAATTTCGAGCCGTCGATGATTTATGCACAAGAGGAAACGGACGGTCGTTACGGTGTATTCTGACAGAAGAAGCGTTTCTTTCAGAAACACGCATACCGCCTTTTTCTTTCAACTTGGCTCGTCGACGCGTGATTCCTGTCTCTCACGGACCTACTGAAAAAAAAAAGTGAAGAAAAGAAAAGGGGGGCAAAAAAAGGAGTTACGCGCTTTTCGACAGTTCTCACGAGGGGTAAAGCTGGCGAATGGCGACACATCCAACGGGCCACATACTTCTTCTCACGCACCTTAATTGCATTTTCACCGTGATTTTATCGTGCGTTGCACTTGTTAGGGGGTTACGGTATAGATGTCTGACGATCGCTTGTGAAACAAATGACGTAAACACGCAGACACGTGGGAGATTGTATTTCGTTTTGTACCTTAACTTTTGGGGCGGAAAGTTTCGATCGAGACGGCGAGGTGTTCTAATTATTGATTAACGTTTCTTCGTTATTTTCTAGTGGATTTAAATAGAGTTGTACGACAAGATTGGGGAGGTGCGTATTTTTGTATCGGAAAGTGTACGTGTAAATTGAAGTATAGCATTGGATGGCTGTGATTAATAATTCGAGGATTTGGAAATTTGATTTGTCCGAGATTTGGTAATTCGAAGGCCGAAAGCTTTAATAGCTTGACAATTTTCCAGGCGTTGAAAGAATGAAAAAATGAATTGTCTCTTAACCCAAGGTATCCCCTTATTCCCTTTATTATATACTTCCATAAATTTCACAATTTTTTATTAATAACAAAAGACTGTTAAAAACCTTGTACATACGACATTCCACCCAAAATTCATCGCTTCAACAGACGAAAATTATGAAATGTTAACACCCTTACGTAAGCACCTACTTATTATACATCAATGTAATCTCACCAATTAATCGCAGCACGAATAAGAAATTCATTTATCGTCTATCTCTAGTTCACGATCAACGATCAGCAGACTTCTACTATTTAAAGCTAGTTCAGGTAAGAGGAAGCGTAAAATCCATTTCCGGTCGGATACGGGCAGCGCCAAAACTGTTTCCTCCCCTTTGGCCGACTGTCCCAAGACTGGTATATCTGAGGAAACAATACGAGGTAAATAGCGTTGAGGCGGAAGTAACAACGTAGGGGTCCTAAGGAAAGGGCCGGATGGATCTTTAAACGGTGATTCGAAGAAAACAGATCCTCCGGACGATCCTATCCTGGGACCGTTTCGTAGAAACCGTGACCCTTTGTTGTTAGCAACCCCTGTATTCCTCTGAATAGTAAATCAACCCCTGCCTTGTTCGTTCAAATTTCTCTCCTTACCTCTGTCTAAAAAGGTAACAAACAGATTGTTGCATCCTTAGAAGAATAACCTTTCAATGCTGTATTATCTCGACGCCTTTAGAACATCGTTCCAAGTACGTATTATATTGTCTGAACATTAAGAACTTGTTGATGCGATTATTGAGAGCTTGTTTCACATCGGTGGAAGGTTACGGATAATTTTATGAAACCGAAGTCTGTTAGACGGTCCAATTTAATCGGCTACGTTTCACTCTTAATAATGTACAGTCGCCTCGGAAAATAACCTAACGGTTGACATTTTTTATGCAAATTGCAAAATGTGCACGTAAATTTTTGTAACTTATTTTTTTTTTGTACTCGTACCGTAAAGAATACATTAAAACGTATAAACATACGTTGCAATTATTGTTATACGTTTGAACCGTTGATAGGAGCGTTAACTTACTTTTCGAGGCGACTGTAGATCCACTTTGATCTGGATATCGGGGAATTAATTTTTTCCTCGACGGCCGATCAAATAATTGGATGACGAATAATACCTATTCCCGTTCGCTTTCAATCGATGCTCGTCATGTAATGAAGAAAATTCATCCGCCGCGTCCGGAACAGTAACAGTGTGAAAGACGATATCCGGGAATAGTTTAGCAGCCCTTTATGTAATTACTCGATACCATTATCGCTAACGATCGCTAATATTATCGCAAATATCGTATATTCCGTTTTACCCTTAACAGGGCACCGTTGCATTAGAAATGCGAGGCAGACAGTATGTATACAATAGATCTTTGTTAAAATTAACGCAACGAAATTTTCGTCGGTAATCGATTATCTCGACTCCTACAGAGTTTCCATTATCCGAACGATATTGTCCGGCATATAACTCCCGTCAGACGAACAGCTAGAACGCAATTGTGGCTCGATTTCTGTGCAATTAGTAAACAAGATTTATTTCTTGTTGGAAAGTAAACGAAGATACTGCTAACCGTATAAAAAATTCAATTAATTTCTTTATTCTATCACTATGAATTTATTCGGACAATAAACAGTTCACGGTGTACAAAAATCCATTAATTTGATTTAAGTGTCTCGCTGCACAGATACAACTTCGCGCAGACGAACGATACAAGAGGCCGATTAATCGAAACTTGGGCTCGCGATTACCCGTTAATTCGACGATACATTTGTTCTCCAATCATAAGGAGAAAAAGTCCCGTACGAGCGAGTCTGTTTATCGTCTTCTCCGCGAGCGCGAAGGATTTCTATTCTCGGTTCGAGCACAGCGATACGGTTACCCCGGTTTCTCAAAGTGAAACGTAAGCGGCTCCCTTTCGCAATTATGCATTCCTCGGTGATCACGTTCCTATTAATCGACGATCATTTAATCTCGGATTTGCGGTCGATTGGCAAACGATTTTCACATAGAAGTTCGATATCTTCTGTATGCTCGATATCAACTGCGACGGTCGAGAAAATTTGGATTTTAATTGGGAAATGAAGTAACTGATACATTATGATGAGGAAAATATAATTTTATATATGTATATATGTATACACATACGTCCTAATGATCTCTTACTAAAAAAACGTTAGCGCGATGCAGAATTATTAGAAAATTTATGGAGAGGTAAGCAGAATATATTAGCATCGAACAAGTATATATTGTATCGTATTGGTACAATTATAGAATTGTATGTAATTAGTATGTCTATTATATCGCGTGTAAGATTGTTAAGAAGAGGGAACTGATTGGTAAGTTTACAACAAGATTAATTACGAAAGTTCCGCCGATTTCAGAATACGTACTGAATCAGTGCCTTCTGAAAGCTGATGCAGATGTTACGCGGAGATTAGGGTCAATTAAGTATCACTTGATATCATACGGTCATTCGACCGGGCGAAACCACGATGATTTCATGGACTCGTTACGCAATTGCTGTTTTCGAGGAAAGAATGCTAATAATGTAAGTGAACGGATCGACGATTCCATTCTTCATTCATTTGCAGGCGTTTTCGTACGCTTAATGACGATAAGCGATACGTGACGGGAAAGTACTGAAACCGAGTTTATGCATCGTGCTGTATATGATATAGGTGTATGCATAGCTATGTACTTTCGCGGTGCAGCGAAATTGTAAGTCCAGAAATTCACGTGGCGGCAGACAGTTGATCGTATTTTAAGAAATCACGCGCCGGAAGAATGACTATTCCCGACGAACGATTTTTCATTCGCCAGCGGTGAAATTGGTATTGAAATATTTTCCCCCTTCTCTATGCTCCGTTGGTGTATCGTAAATTTTTCGTATTAGCGGTTTAGCGACTGTATTCTGTGGGCGGTGTTATTCTTCGAAGATAAATAGATTTTGTACGGCTCTGCGAGAGGCCTGGCCCTATTCAGTTTCCAAACACATTTCTGTGAATACCCTTTACAAAATTGTAAGAAATATATGTATTTCAAAACGACACCGTATCTATACCCACGTTATACCCTAAGGACAATTATAGTATCGTACCGTGTTACGCTTTCCAACAAAATTTTCATTTCACAGAATACTTTTCATCCAGTTGTAAGAAGCAGAGAATATCAAGATCGAGAAGTCTTTGAAATACTTTTAATTAAAACGTGACGGGATTTCAACGCGAATTCAAAATATTTGGAACACCCACGACAAACATCATACTCCTGCACAAATAGCATAAAAATAATGTAAGAGTCAAAGATCGTCAACTTCGGCATTATTATAAATAGGCATTATCATTTGTCCTAAGAAAAATAATTATTCAACACCCCCAATTGGTCGATCAAAAATATCTTCAACAACGACAAAAATGAACAAAAAGAAAACGTAGCTCTCAGACAGCCTACCATCGTACATAACTAAATCGCCATGAAAATTATGTAAATTATCGACTTTCAATTAACACATTACCTGTCAAGTAAACACGTGTAAACGTCTGATACATCTGGAGGCTGCCGCTCATCCGGCAGTTTATTTCGCAGTTCGATAGGTTAAAAAAACATCCGGGATCTGGGCACTTCCGGTGATACGGTGGTTTTCATACAGCCGTTAGTTGATCTGATCGCGTCATTTCCGGTTCCGGCCGGCAGTTTCACGCGTATATACACAGAAAAACGTTTCGATTCGTTCGCGGAGAACGTTTCTTCGTTTCAGGGAGATATGTACCTATGATATTTTACACGGGCCAGGGATCGTTTTCGAGCATCGACGACCGGGTGTATCGAAACGTCGACGGAGAAGCGGTACACGTAAAATATACGACGTGCGAAGATATTTCTATTTTCACGCCCGCCGGCGCCGTAGGTGGTGATAAACAGCCCATTATGCTCGAATCGCCGTCGAAATTCTACTGTTTTCATTTCCATGGATGCTTTAAACGATCCACGATCACGTCACATCCGTTTCCGGTCGTCTGTAACAGACACGAGTATCGTGGTACGTACCGCAAAAGATCTTTCCACCAGTGGAAGGTCAAGGTTCGTTGGATTAGATTCTTTTTTTCTTTTACTACGAGCGTTTCCCTCGACAACCACGTGTTTCTTCCTTTTTTTTTGTTTTCTTTTCAGAAAGCTTCTAGACACTCGTTGAATGATTAATTGACCAGTTAACGAAATAACGACCACCGGCTCGCGTCAATAAGTTACTTGCTCGACTTGTTTCCGCCGGAGTTACGGTCGGTCGTTGATGTTCCTACGTTTGCTATTCGTTTGCGAGGGGATAAGGTGGATCAGTACTGACGATTCAGCCGGTCTCGAGGGTTTCTATTCTAACGTTACATCGTTTCTAACGTCGTCGAATTTAATCGGATAATCATGCCGATTAGAACATTCAAACGATTCTCTCTTCGACGATCGCTTAATATAGTTGGGCTTAGCTGATATTTAAATTGAACTGCGAAATAATTTCTCTGTATCTATTTAAAACGAATGTTTAGTTCGCTACTGTTATTTCATGCAAACGTCTAATAGGTTCGCGAGACTTTTGGAAACGCGGAAAATGAATTTCACGTCGAAAAACGTTCGATACGTTTGCGCGTTAATTTTCGTCGGATACGCGTCGGTATCGCACGGTTACAGGAACACGTGAAAAATTCCCTCATCTATATTTGCCGCATCCGGTACGATTTTTCAGTAGACTGCGCCTATATACTATTTACGCGGTGTAATTGATAGCAGCGCCATAATATAACCGCCGTCTGCGATCTCTTTTTTCGTTCGTCCGTTTCCGAACCGCGTGTTTCGCGGTACTTTGTCAATCACCTGCCCGCTGCTGTCGCAGAATAATTCGCGGCAAACGAATTTCCGAATTCCCGATTAAAACGTCTTATCAATTTACGATATCCGGACTGTTGGCGGAGGCTCCGACGCGGCAAACGAACGAACATTTTCATTCGTAAATTAGAATAATGAATGGAATTTAAATCCGTCGAAGCTCGACCCGTTCGCCGTTTGATTATCAATTGTATGCGATTTCCTTGATTGCATTCCGCTGCTCGGTTTGCTTCAATATTTCATGAAGGAAATAAAGAGTTCGTGATAATTCGATCGTTCGTGGATTTCGTTCCCTGCTGGATAGCTGGTCGATCCTAATCACAACGGAAACTCCACGGTTAAATTGATTTCCAGGGATTCTACGAGGACGAGCTCTCTGTCCGATACAAGCTTTCGTACTCGTCGACCGCGGGGAAATAAAATTAACTTGCTTTCCTAGCCTGTTACCACGGTGCATAGGTGGATGTTAACCCTTTTACGCGTGTGCTCCACACCGACGAGAAACGTGTACAGACACGGACGAACGTAGCTTCGGTGGAGACGCGAGTCTATCGTCGTTTGGAACGAGGCGATCGTTTCTTGAGCTAGAATAGGACCTGAACGACGAACAGGTGACTTATCGTGCAATCTAAACCGAAGACGATAACGGATGAATGAAACCGCATATAAAGGGCATCGCCTGAAACGACCAACGAGTGCAAATAAGTGTGTCCTAAAATATAAAACAGTGCGAACTAAATTCCAAAAGCGTGCCAGACATTTATCATCCACGGTTCTGTCGTTCTTCAATTTCACTGAACCGACGGTATTCCGAGGTACACCTGTACGAAACGCGTGTATAAATAAACGAAATTGCACGCTGAATAACGTTCCCAAATACCAAATAATAATACAAACGTCTCCATTGATAGCGCAGAAATAATATTCAAGGATTCACCATTGAAGATCTTCCTTAATTCATTTCTCAAATTCTACCACCATCCCACCTTCCCCCTTCCTGTTCCGGTTCGCAACCCATTTCCTTCCTCAATGGATTAGTTTGACGCGCGACCGAGTTCGTCGCGCGAAATCGATAAAAAGCTCGGCCAATTCGATTCCAGATCGTAACGAAATCAAAGGTTCGAGTAGGGGTTGCAGAAGTGGTTTCGCTGCGTGTGTATCGATTGGGGACGCGGTTCGCCCGCGAGACTAGCCTACATTCTAGCCCCTTGCTTCACCCTTCTCGACCAGCTTGTTTTCCTTCGTCTGACCCCCTGGCAACCCCTTGTCGGCGGCTCTCTCTCTAACCGAGGCTCGGGTCCTCATTCAACATTCCCCTACCCCCAGCGTTTCAACCTCCCCGACGTCCCCGCTTTCCTGCCGTTCAATTGCTACTCGGATACAAACGAACGAGAAGAGGGGCGAAGCAGACACACTGGTGGGGCTGGAAGTGTAACAGGGTGAGATACGGCGGGAGAAGGGGGTTGAAATCAAAGGATCAGACCAGCCAGGAGATACAAATAGAATAACTGGGGGAAACATAAGCTTCTTTCATGGACCGACTGAATGGGCCCAGGGGACGAGAAACGAATTAGAGCAAAAGTAGGTCGCTAATAGCATGGTTAATCGATCACCCGATACAGGAATGTTACATAGGAAACAAGAGGACACGTCGATCGAACTTATAGATACAATATACATGTATTTATATATGCTTTTCGTTCGCTCGTGCCTCTGCCTCAGCCGGTGGACTGTATTCTCTCCGTTTCGTCAAGCTTCTTGCGAGATTCCCTTCGCAATAGTATAATGCACCGTTAAAAGGGCTTCCTGGCCGTTCGACCAGAAAGAGAAGGAGGCGTATCTCCGTCGAAGTCGAGGGTCGAAATAGACGCCCCGTGTTTTTTGGTGTACAAAAGTGTACGCTGAAACCGTGGGTTGGAAACGGAAAGAGGGTTTGCGGGGATTGTCTTAAGGGTGGGACTTATAGCAGACGGGACGTTTATCGACTGAGCGTGAAAGGGGTGACGTTTTAGACGCAGCAATAGTAATTCGTTCTTATCGCGCTGGAGTGTAAAGTAACACTATACTTTTCCATTTGTGCTATCTTTATTTCTATTAATGTCTACGCTTAACGCGTGGTCAAATGTGCTTATTTACATGTATGCATTTAATAAAATCTTTTTCATCAAACCAGCACCCCCCTCTGCCCCATCTTTACCTCACATTTATATTTCTCGAACTCTATTTGATTATTGTAATTTATGTCAAAATTAACTAAATCGCGAGCTTGAAAATTGCTGCACAACGAGGCGCAAAATCGATTAAGTAGCTCCCATTATTAAACCACCGATTACCAAGATCCTCAACGCTGGATCGAGTCGCGAATTGCACAGAAATTTATTTTAAAAGTGACCGAGGCTGATCGATCCGCCCTTTCTGTCCGCCGATTCGTTGAACGCCTTCGAAAACCAAATTACTCTAACGCCTGTAAAATAGGTCGACCACGTAAACCGGACCGATGAATCTCCGTTGAAACTAAACGTCCCTGAACTATCCGAAAATAATGCAGCCCGAAGCAGCTTACCTACCACCGGTTTCAAAGAATATACAACACACGTACATAGTCTATCCTCGTTTCTGATAATATCAGCGAACGATGCGTGGTAGGTCGGAAACAGGAAAGGGTGCTGTTTGAAAAGCATCTACAGGGTGATCGGTTCGCTGGTTGGACTCAAAGAGTTACCGAAAAGACTCAGCGTCGATGTGCGCGTTATTCGGACCTCACTTTACCGTCAAAAGGAAGCCAAAGTGGCCGAAACGACGGATAGCACGGGTGCACTATCGTTCTGTCCCCTGGCGAGCGGATCACCCTGTACAACACTTTCAAGTGATGAATACACCCGGTGGAATACTCATTCAACGTGGACAGGCGCGCGCGCTTGTCCAGCGGTTAACATCGCTGAAGACGAAATACTTTGTTTGCCACTGCGAACTGGAGAAAGGTCTCGCGAATGAAAAGTGATATAGCAAATATACATTCGTCTCGTGCCCTGATAATTGTAACCAAGCTAGGCAAAAGGAAAAGGTCGACAAACGCATACATGCGTCCGTATACCACTAAAAGGGATGACACGCACACGTACAGGTATACGTATTAGGCGGCCAGTAACAAGAGAAGAAGGAAGAACGACACCGTCAGTAGCCGCAGCACCCTGTCGACCGTAACAGTTCAGGGGGATGAAGCGGGGGATGGTTGCGCTGCAAAAGAGGGGAAGGTGGGTCGCCTCGTATCCGTGTCACGAATGCGCGCGTCTGCACTCCACCTGCCACCCTCCACGGCCGCCGAAAGAGGTGAATGCAGTTGGCCGTCATTTTGCAACCCGTTCAGACGCCATTCAGATGCGTCCGATGCAAGTAACCGACCCGGTGTCGCGCGACTAACCACCTCGTTTCAATGTCCAACCATCGCGTCGTTGCCACGGACGCGAGATAGATTAGATCGTGGCCGATACGACCCGACGACCCGGGAATAGAAGGGGACTGACCCCGTCCGTGTTTGTTTTCGTTTTTTCTCAAAGATATCGCGACGAAGGGTGGTGCCGCGAGAAAGTGCGCACGGGGGCGGGATTCAACGTTCTCACGCGGAGTCTGCACGCGTGGCCGATGGTCGACTCTCGTGACGTCGGGGGTGAATCGGGATCTCTGCTCGCGATCTCTGAATGGACTTTTCAAGGAACGAGCTGTGCGAACGGGGTGCACGGTGCGGGTAACGCGATGCTGACCGCGAAACAAACTGACGGGTGCTTCGTGTGCAGTTAAGGAGGGACGGGCTGTTGTCGGTGTGGACCTTGTTCAGACGCGGTAAGTAAAGTGGATCGGAGTTATACTTGTAGAGGTGCGATGAGTTGTATAGAGTTCGCGGATAAATGTATTATTCTTTGTCGTTTTTGTTCTTTTTTTTTGTTTTTTTTTTTTTGGTAGACTAGCCGACGAATTTGGTTGGAAGGTTTTCTTCCGTTCACATTCTTTAGTTCGAAAGGATGTGCAGGTTGGTTCGTGTTTAAGTTCGCGTGCGAGGGCAGGCAACATTTTAATTAGGAGAATCGAGCGTACGGTCATGTACGTTTCCTATGAGTCACTCCATCATGAGACAACCTACGGTCGGGAAATCGATTCGGCATAGTCTAATCTACTTTAACGTAGCCTGGGCTTGTAGGATCTTTCGTTGGCAATGCAATTGCACGATACTCACTGTGAATATTCGAACGAAATCTAAACAAACATCGAGCCACTTATTCCTTTTACAAGAATATTCGAATCGATTTGAAATCCGTTGATGTTGGATTTCATTTATTTCCAAGGATCGTTTCAAATTTACTCGTGTACGTGTGCGATTCGCGCGAGTTTATTTCACCGGCGCGATCTTCATAGAATTTCAGGTGCGAACCGGCGAAAAAGAGGGTCAGGGGTGAAGAAAGGCATTCGAGGAGCGTATACGTCGCACGTGTTCTACGAATAAGCAGCGGGAAAATTGCGGTAGGATTATCGTCTATTCCTTTTGCTTCCCAACACGCTGCGACAGCCACTTTTCTGGACGAAGAAGTCTCGGCTGACCGGGCAGAACACCTTAAAAGGAGATATCAAGGTACTGCTTAGTGTGGTTATGTTTATTGCCCCTGGAAACCGTCTCCACGTTACACGTTTTTCCATCCCGCCCACGCTTTCAACAATGCTCATCCGAGAAGTTTTGCAATTTTCTTCGTTTTCTTGTTCCCCCAATCGTTACACGTATGTGTCCCTCGATTCTTTTTGCTCCGCAGAGCTCCGATCTGGAGCGACTTGATCGTGCTTAATTAAATTTTATACGCGACAAGAAGACTCGCTAATAAATTGCAGGGATAAGATATATAGTTAAATATTTTGAAAATAAATCGAGAGCTTGGACGAACGATTTCTGTATAGGCGTTTAATCAACGCTCGTTCCCAAGGAACGTTCGCGACCAATGACTCACGATGAATAACGAATGCTTTATACTTTATACTTTATACTTTACACTATGAGGTATACTATAAAGTTTATAGTAAACGTTAAACGAGTTTTCATTGAGCAGCAGTTCGGACCTGTGGATGTGCCTATCCAGTCGTGCAGACGACAAAATCCTTTGACTGTTAATTTATCGTGCCTCGTTGCACCACGCTAATTATAGGCTGATTCGAGATTTTTTTTCGCGTGCTGGGAAACCTCAACGCACCTTGTCATGCACCCATAATTATCCCTCCATATATGTACAGCCTTCTGCTATAAAATTATTTCATACCTTAAGAAAATACATTTACCTCGAATGCATACTACAAGTTTCTATTATCAAACCATTGAAAATACATCGACGATTTAAATGAATCCACGCTATCTAACTTAGACTCGATGTTTAGTTCTCGATAATCATAATGAATCTCCATTTAACATATAATTTGCAAACAGAAATGTTATTTATTATTGAACGATTTTAGTAGTCTACTACAATTGGTTCCAGAAACTTCTGCGCTTAACTTTTTTTTTATTTAGGAAATCTTGATAATTTATAAATCGCCGATACCAGAGTCGGCGAACAAGTAAATAATATAACAAGTGCTCACGTAGCACCACGGAATAATTAACGATCATTAAAGATTTCACTTCGAGTATCCCTTAAATCTTTCATTTTTTCTGCTCGTATATTCGCGTATTACCCTCGACGGAGTCCCCGACGGAGTCCCCGACGGAGGGCCATCGAAAAACGTCCCGATATATACCACCCACGCGTTTCTCGTTCGAATCGACGGCACGTTATTTTACGCAAGTGCGTGTCTGGCTGCGTGCGCCCTACGAAAGCCCGCAAGCTCTCTCCGAAGGGTGAATGGAGCCTCTAATTTAGTCGGTGCTACGACCGCCCTACGATTCGGGCAGATTCACGCTCGCTTATATATACATTCGTAAAACTTCGTCTCCGTTAATAATTGTCTCTCTTCCAGTGTATCAATTCTGTGCATCCCTCGGACAACCCCCCCTTTTTTTTAACAAGATCCTCCAGAACTCTCAACAGTGATACATTTCTTTGCGACTTCGGTAACCATCGATTTGCGGTGGAACCGTAGGAACGTTAATATTATTTCACACGAATTTCCGAGTGCACAGTAGTGTCAGAGGGATATCGATATAACGTCAATATCGCGAGAATCGGCGTCGTTCGGCCGTGACAAGGCTGGAATCAATTAATTTACGAATCTATCGGATACAATCCGGCAAGGTTCGCAGATCCGGTTCAGCTAGGCTGGTTATTGATTTTTCAAGCCAATGCCGGCGTTGCAACAATGACAGCCGGTTAGCATTGTTGAGTGACAGGCATCGGTGGGCAGCTTCAGAGAAACGAGAGTTCGTTGAACGTCAGCTACGGGGAATACAGTAGAAGTATTGTGTAATATGAGTAATCGTTGCTGAATGCGGCGGCCGGCCAGCAACTACTGACCTGTTCGTGATAGAAGGAAAAAAAGGGAAATGCAAACCAGAGCAAAGGCAGTAAAAACGAACGTATACCAGGGAAAAAATTCGCGTAGAAAAAGGGGTGCCTCGAATCGACGGAGTAAGAAAAGTGTTGGTAGCGAGGAATAATAATTGAACTGCAGTCGATGGAAGGATAGAGGAATCATAAACAGAACAGAAGAACCGATTCGACACAGCGAATATTGGACGTGGGGCATGTGGCAGGGATGAATGGGCTACATCCGGTTTTCTGAATCACCGAGATATTCTTGAGAAATGCGTAAGACGCTAGACGTCCGCACTGATCCAATATTGTTTTAAACGACGAACAATTGATAAGTAGCGCGTGCCGTTTAACTAACGAACAAGATCGACATTGTTTTGCATGATACCACGAGCGTGCATAAGATAAATCGTGCTAGTCCACGAGCGAGGCCCCTCGTGCAGCTCGTACCCCTTCCGTGGTTCAATGTCGCAAAACACATGAATCAACGACGATCCGACGAGTAGCATTCCAACTTTGACGAACGAAATTCCCGAGGAACTGGTTGGACCAGAAGCGTATCGCAGAAAACGTTTTCAACAGTCAAGTATCGAATTTCGCAACGTGCTATGGTAAAGGGGAGGAATTGGAAATGGTAGAACTTGGGTTGAACATTCCTGATTTAATTGGAGTGATCAGTCATTGGTGCATTAATTTTGCATTGTACATTGGTGAAACAAGTTTTGTCAAGTATTAATTTATTTGTTCTATTTAAAAGGTAGACTCCCTTTGTCCGAATTAATCAAATTAATCATTTCTTGGATGTTGTAATTTCCACCGAGAACATCAGGGAAAAATAGTACAAAATTTGCAAGTGAAGAAATAACAGATAAAGTGCAACATCGAGTTGTGAAATCTGGACGCTGCGCGTGTAAATTATTTTATGCTATTTTAGACGGTTTAAGTGAAACCACGGCGGAGCCTTTCGTTTCTCAGTTATAGTGTAACGTTTGCTCGAAAGTTTAAGTGGCGAGCGGACGAAGGCTCGATTAAAGGAATATAACGCAACGAGAAATAATGCGCGATACACGCCCAATATACACCATCCATTAACGATAAATGAAGATTGTTTTATCGCTGGTTATAAATCGAATGATTGGAGCTATGCGTCTGGAAAGGATCAAAGAAGAATTGCATTCGCTTTACAGTTCACGGATGGAGAAGTATAGCAATGACGTAAACATGAGGCACTGTTTCGACGACGTTTTAGTCCACGGTAATTTCAGTCTGCTCGACTAACAATAACAACTATGTACTCCCATCTTCTTTCCTCACCATGAGAAACTTTAATTTCATAGCGCTCGAGCATATACATATAATGATTCATTCCCGAGATGCGTCACCGCAACAGAAAAACATTTCTCTGATTGTTAACCACCGTGACGAGTTCATCCATGACCCATATAATCGCTTTTATCGTTAGCGTAATGAAAGTATTTCTTTTGTTACCATTCATTTACTAATTGAAACACGAAATACTTTCGATTATCCCACAACCACGTAAGTTCGTCTCAAAATTTGACCAGTATACCTGGCTCGATCAAGTTTCTCTATTAGAATAGTGAAAAGGAAAGGGTTGTACCGGAAGTGAATAAGAAATCGTGCGCGTACGTGAGCACACGATGTCCAAGGAGACGAATCGAAAACAACGCGACGCGTACCCGTTGAGGTCGGGACGGAACGCATATGCCCGTTCGTCGTTCGCCGTCTCAATGGGCAAACGTAAAACTTGATTCCGAATGCACTTTACTATCATTAGTTGCACGTGCTTCGCTTTCATTCACCTTGAGTCCCTCCCGCCAAATTCACGGTACCAGTAGTAAACTGTCCACGCCATTGGCCGACGCTCGCGTTCGGCTCGCCGTTGATTGGACGATATATACTCCCGTACCGTAACCGAGTACAAGGCCGAAGGGAACCGAAGCCCAGGTCAGGGTAGACGAACGAAGTCGTCGGCAGTTCGAACGAGAAGCTTGCGCAGTTCAGACCTGTCTGGTCTCTCGTAAAGACATCAACATGGCTGTTTACATGCCCATGCAACCGCTACTTTCAAATCGTGACTTACACTCAACGGTGAATCGTGTGATTTACGTGTTCTTCGTGCATCTGCTGCTTCAAGTGAATGGTATTGATCATAAGTTTTGTTTCTCTGATCGTGAATTATCTCATTTCACCCTTTCGTTGTATGCCTCGTATCGGTATCCGTTCAGCCTGTACACGGATTAGCATTGTACGCACATACATAGTTGAAAAACAGGATGCCGTTTATTCGTGTTTTCATGTTTGTGTGCGAATGGGAAGTTGCGCGTATACAAACGTCGCACGTCGTGTATGCATTTGTGTCTGTGACTGGAACGACGTCTATTCATCCACTTGTCACATGCAGTTCTCTCATTGGTGTACACATATATGTATACTCCATCTGCTCGTGTGCTCTGTCACCCCTTCCCCACTTTAGAATTTCCTTGACGGCTCCGTTCATAAAATTAACGCGATGTTTACTTCCTGTGTAACGGCACGGAAGTCGGTGGAGACTACTTCCGAGGAGTTTTTTACGAGGTTTAAAATACCGATTGCCGTTAAGTGGAATATGCCGTTTGCACGACAGAATGGACGGATAACCGCGGAAAGATGTATCGCATTGCGTTAATAATGGAAATAATATGCAACGTTACTAATTTGAAAAATATTTTACGCGTGCCAGCACGTGCAACGCTGCGTAAATACGATTTATACGTTACAATATCTTCAAGATATCGGTTGTTAATTTCCAGATAATGGAAGTTCGATTGTTGTGAGTGTACAGGGTGATGACGTTCTCTTATGTTATTAAAGCATAATACCGTGTCCGATAACGTTTAGTTACTTAATAGAAAATTATCGAATAATATAGTTTGCCCGTATAAATTGGATAATTTTTGGGGTATTATTATATTTAGAGAATATTTCGTATATATCGTTGAATGCTTTTTAATGTATTATTAACAGACAATTTGATTTGTGTTTTGCTGCAGGAGGTACGAGCACTCCCTTGGTGAATCGCTATGTGAATGATGCCAATTACTATGACATCCCAAGCAATGACGATAGTTCAGATCCATTGGAGAAGTTTTACTTAATTACCGAACAAAGGTGGCATACAGACACCGTGCTGCCTATTTCCTTATTGCCATCTACCGAGGGAATGTCTGCTCGATCTCATCACAGGTATATAATTAAAACACTTGTCCTTAATGCGTATTGCTTTTTAATTGGCAAGGAGGGCATTAATTTATATATAGTTATGAATTTTGTATCGAAGTGAGACATGAACTTTTTGCACATAGGATCCCGCAGTCCATAACGGGACTGGACGATGCTGGAATGGATTTGCAAGCAGCCCAATTTACTTCCCTTGCAGGACAGGAGGTTCGCACTAGGGCAACCTTATCATGGCTAGACTGGCAATTGCCTCTGTTCGTAGCACTTTGCGCCATCGGTGGCGCTATTCTCTTTACATTCCTGGTAAGAATTGAATGTAATATAAATTTTCCAGTCCTCCATGTTTGGCATTCATCGGATACTCATAGTAAATTCTCATTCAAGGTTTTGTTATGGCTGCGGAAACAAATGTCGCGTGAAAAGGACACAGAGGACGGTGACAGGAGAGGTTTGGTAGAGGAAGGCGCCGTAGGACATCCAGAGAAGCCCCTCAAACCTGTCAAAGCGTCAATTGAATGGGTTCATCAACCCACAGCGAAACCATCCGTTCAATCTGTTCAATCTGTCCGACCAGTTACCCAAGCTACTGGTTTGCCAGAGGTATAGATAATTATCTTAACAGCTATACAGATAATTATACATAAAGAGATTTCCATTACCGAAGAATCCTTTTGTCTTCAGGTAATGTCGGTGGCTACGCCAGAACGCAGACCAGAGCCGATACGGATAAAAGCTAAAGGATTATTAGAGCGACGTGGATCCAGCGCAAGTTTAACCATTGAATTGGCACCACCCCCAGAAAGCCCGCCGCACATCGTTACACCTACTCGCGAATGCACAGCAGAAGAATTTTTGCTGAGCGCTGGTAATGTTCTGTCGAGGTCACAGCTTAAGAAAGCAGTCAGTGATCCAGCATCACTGCACAAGGAATTCTGGGAAGTGCCATTGAACTTACCAGACAAATTAGATATCTGTGGATCTGGTGTGAAGAATAGATACTGTTCTGTATTGCCAAACCCACAATCGAGGGTGGTTCTACCGGGTTCGTCTGATGATCCCCTTTCCAGCTATATCAACGCCAATTATATTCGAGTAAGTGGAAAATGAAACAAATTAGTCCTTTAAGCTATGCGATAAATATTGGTTTATTAATCGTTTATGCTTAATTTAACAGGGATATGACGGGGACGATGTTCGTTATATTGCAACACAGGGACCATTGGCCCACACTGTGGGTGATTTCTGGAAAATGGTCTGGGCAGAAAAGGTTCACGCGGTTGTCATGATGACCAAATTACACGAAGCATCCAAGACGAAATGCGAGGCTTACTTCCCGTTGGACAAAAGTAGCCGCATCCAAGCTGGACATTTTGCTATCGTTGCTAACTCTATCGAGACAAGAGATGGCTACACAGTCAGGGATTTAGAACTTCGACACGAGGGAGAGAGAAGACATGTGCAGCATTATTGGTAATTAAATTAAATTTATTCCACTATACGCTACATGTTATTTCAATTAGTGCAGGGTTAATTGAAGTTTCGTTAATAAATTGTCATAGGTTCGATTCGTGGCCAGATCATGCAGTACCTCAGGCTGCAGATACATTAGTTAGCTTAGCTGCAGAAGTGAACTCTTTACCAGGACCTGTTGTTGTTCACTGTAGCGCAGGGATCGGACGGACTGGTTGTTTCATTGCTTTAGCTACAGGCATGACACAATTATTACGTGATGGAAATGTAGACATCTTGGGTATTCTATGCCAAATGAGGTAAGCGCCTTGTCGTAAATCTCTTACGCAGAAATTTTACTAAATCATTAATTAAATAGTAATATCGCAAAGTTATTTTTATTTGGATCATGGAAATTTGTTTATTTCTTTCTCCAGATACGATAGAGGAGGTATGGTTCAAACAGCAGAGCAATACGAATTTGTTCACCGTGCACTTTGTCTGTACGAACAAACGCTCGACGGTGGTAAATCGTCGACTTCAGGAGATTGAAGTTATGAATGTCGTGACTGTGGAAATTGATTCAATTCACTGGACGAAAATTCCTTTGAGAATTACTATGAAAGGATTTAAGAAACGACTGTGGAATATTGTCTGCGGTATGTTATTTCGTTCAGGTGTCAATATCTGGGCCGCGAGGGAAAGACTACGAGGGAAAGAATCTAAACTTTTCAAAGCGAGACCAGCGGATGTTTCGTCTCATCTTCGCCTGTTCAGAATGAGTTACGTCTCACTAAACAAGCTGCCATTTCTATACTGCCATGAAGAATCTTTGACAATTAATATCAGTCGCAAAGCTCAAGACGAGAGGTAAACAGTTTATTGACTCTACATTATTCTAAAAGCAGAAATGCTGTTTTTGACAAACGAGAACAAAAAGAAACAACTTTCAATTTTACTCACGAGATATCAAGGTTTGGCAGAGCATTGATTCAAGGTTTTTATGCGTTCTTTGCGTGTTACGAATTGGATTTGTCAGTTATTGTAAACATTCATGGTACTCACTCCGTACTTTCTATAATACCAGCAGTCTTTCCTTACCTTTTCAATTACGGACAAATTAATGCAGCTATCCAATACACAGTTCAATTATTTCCCAAACGATAAGGTCGTATATACACAGAAAGGCAAATGATTAAAATATTGGGACCCAGATTGATTCAATATTTTTATCCTGTTTGTAGTTCCTAGTTAATTTTATAATTAAACGTACACGATAATTTCCATGACTTTTAAATTAGTTTATCAACAAAGACTGAATGCAGGTAGTACAATACTTTTACTATATAAGTTATAAATATGACTAGAAATAATATGCTTCTGTAATGTTGATAAAACCAAATTTATGACGTTATAAGAACGTGAGAATTGTAGATGCACTTAAAGGAAAAATGAAATTGAGGATAACGAATTGTAGGATATGGATTTGTTGATGAGATCAATGACGATAAAGTTTCATTGGTTCCTGATTAATAGTAAATCAACACTAAAGAGTTGTTGCATAGCAGTCTATCCAAGTATTATGTATAAAAATGCAATTATTTATTCTGTTTACTACTTTGAGCATGAATTTGCATTTTAAAGAAATTCCGATAAAATCTCATGAATCAGTGAGAATGAGTGTGAGAGAGCTACTGTTCTTTTTAAGAATTAGTTTGCTTCCTTGAATATTAGCGTGTAGTTGACAATAAATGTCATTTACGAGCTTCTAATGAAATTGGATACGAACTTGTTGATATGAATGACAATTGTTGATATGAACAACTTTTCTCAGTATAGCTTCGATTCCGATTGTGTAACAATACCAAAGTTGTTATTAGTATTTACTAATGTCTTATATCGCGAAAAGAGATATTGTATATTGTAGATCCTGTAAGATTTATAATGATTGAAGATTGTTGTGCGTAACGTTAACTGTTTTTATTGTTTCTTTCTTATAATTAAGTTTTTTATCGAATTCCGGTTTCAGTTGTTATTCCATTAGGTTGGTGCATTTTTTTGGGGGGGATGTCGCGAAATACTTTGGCCTCTGTCTGTATAAATGTGACATAATGAATTCAGAAGTTGTTTCAACAAATCACGAATCTAATTCATCGATCGTGTTGCAACATCTACCATTGGAATTATTGGCCACAATGTCCACAGAATTCTCCTTGTAAATGAACTGCGTGAACGTGAATTTTTGAGCGAAAGATTGTGATATGTATCCTTATATATATTATTATTATTATTATTAATTATATACATATATATACTTGTACATATGTTGTACAGAGAGCAAAATATATTTAAGAGACTATGTATTTGTGTAAGCTAATCAAGAGAAAATTATTTATGAATATATAATGCCATGAGCAACATTAATGTAAACGTATTAATAACGTAACAAATAATTATTTAGAAGCCCTTTGGTGTTCAATTGTACTTATGTGGCGTAATAAATGTTTATAGTACCCATGCAATGTTCACGTGTATTTTACTTTATTCTTGAATTCAATAGAACTTTGAAATGAACGAAGAACAAGTTTAGTTTATGATATAATATATAAAAATATAATTTTTTCTTACATAGACGTGTTCTTTTTAAAATATTAATTTTTTTACAATTCGAATTACGCTGAAATTTTCATGTACAACTTTAAAATATTGGTCCTCTTTCCATAAATGTTATCAAACGTTTGCATTATGTTATACACATTTAATATCGAGCGCTTATGTTTTATGACAAATTGTATTTATTTTCCTCATGTAGATATCACTTGTTTAATAATAAATTTTTAAATATGAAATATAGCATTTCGATACAAATAATAACTATTCTTCCAAAGAATCGCAGTAATCATTACTAATTTCGAGTAAAATTGTATTTTTACAGTAAGCAAAAATTGTTCTCCGTGCTACTAATTCTACTACAGCTGGAAAAGGAGCAAATATAAAATTTACGTGCCTTGAAATCAAATTATTCGTCGATATGATACACATACAAAAGGGTAAAAAACTTACAGTTCAGGAAACAGCAACAGATAATACAAAAAACCCATCTGCCCGACACATAAAATTCGTATCACACTCCAAAAAAGTAACTCCATAATAGCGCGTCTGTTTACTCATTTCGGTTTATCGCGGGAGATACAGTTCGGTACCGCCATCTGGTGTCCAGAATCATGGCCGTCAAAATTCAAACTTCCCTTTCAATTTCAATGATTGCGATCAACGTAATAAATCATTAAAATGCCACAATGAGCACACCGCGCAACTTATTTTTAAACGATCTAAGATATCCCACGACGAAAACCCGAACCAATAACGGTTCATCACAAAAATCGAGCACAATTCAACCAGCGATCGACGCTGAGCGCAACTTTCAAACTTTGCCCGGAGTAGACCGAAGCGTGTCACGTGACCACTCGTTCTCGGCGCGACATGCACGGGCCGCGTTTGCATGTATTACAATTTGTGCGCGTGTGGTGTCGGTACGGAACTCTGCGTTTAGTCCGCGCCTCGGGATTCGACACGGCTCCTGGGTGTACGAGCTATCACTACAATAACGCACGGAGAAATCGCTCCAAAAAGCGGCAAAAAGAGAGTCATACAAAACAAACTAATAGGACGTCGACATTTCTGGTTTAATAAAAGTGGTACGTTTGTTCCTTCTGCTATAAGAAACGGACGATTGTTCCTCCGCGATGCTCTCATTGTCGTCGTTCACCGTCGTGCCGATTCTCCACGGCGATCGTTGGTAGATCGTGTCGGTGCATTTCAAGGTACAAGGAGGAAGCACAGTGGACACCACGGAAGCAGTACGTATCGTGATTCTATCTCGTTCAGTGAATTATACACGGGGGACGGGTACAGTTTAAAAAGAAAAAAAAGGACAGACATTTCGCGGTGTGGTATCGAGTGAAACACGGTTAATACAGACAGAGACAGATAGATATATAGATAGATAGAGAGAGAGGAAAAAACGGAAGAGAGTTGCATTAAACGTCGCGTATATACTATGTGGGACGTCGCGTCGAGTGACATCGTAGCGTGGAGACAAAATGGGGCCCGTTGAACGGGCCCGGAAGATATCAGGGGTCCGATTATCAACGGAGGAGGTATGGATGTCATCGGGGACGGGGACGAGCAAACCCTCCAGGCGATTCTCGGTGAGTACACCGAAGTTCTTGTTTCAATAACACTCGTTTGGAGGTACATGCGACGCGAACGTTCAATGCATGAACGGTTCGCGACGATTGACAAGCATGACAGACACGGGAGTGTCGTGGATCCGTCGCGTTCGCCATATACATACCTTGTCGTGCGCGGTGTACAAGTGCGTTCGGTTGCTTCGTGTCCACCGTGCATTGACCTTAAACGCACCGGACACGGCTGATCGTGCGTTTTCGTATTTCGACCTGCTTGCGCGCTAACAGATGACACGGGTTAATGATAACAAAAAAAAAGAATAAGACTATCCAGTTTCAGTTCGACCTTTGTCGCGCGCACGATTATTCCTTTCCGCTAGGAATATTTTGGCGTACCTGGTGGAGGGCACACGATTTCGTTCGTCAAACTTGGAAACGGTGGGGGGAATACTATCTGCAGACAATTTTCCATTGCGTACACAACGTTCCTTTTATTAGGAAATTTCGGTTGAATCGTTTTTATTGGGTCACGGTTGTTGCACGAAGTAGTAGCTGGATGAATAGAATGTTGTGTTTAGTAATAAGTTGCTGGGAGTCATTTTGGAGAACCGAATATTGTAACACTTTAGTAGGCTATTCATGATAGCGAGTATTAAGGGAATGTAGAAATGTATTTTTGTTTAAATTAAGCGTAGGACGGAGTAATGGTCAAATGGATATATATTCTTTTTGGGAGTAAATCGTACATTAGGTATTTACAATGGATACGTTGAATTATTCATGCATTGTAACGTTAGGATCATTCACAGATCTTTTCTGAATCAGTGCTATACAGAATAATGTTTATAAAATCC
This sequence comes from Nomada fucata, assembly GCA_948146005.1. Taxonomy (NCBI): domain Eukaryota; kingdom Metazoa; phylum Arthropoda; class Insecta; order Hymenoptera; family Apidae; genus Nomada; species Nomada fucata. The sequence continues at coordinate 13,277,468 of OX411276.1, forward strand.
TTAACTCGCTCTGATTGATCTCCAAAGGAGAGTCGTGTGCCTACGTGGATACATTTACCCTACTTTTGCCTTGACTGTGCTCCTTCCCTCCATACTCGCGGAAAAACCACCTTCGCATACCTGTTACGCGTTTAGTTCAATTCATCGTGCTGCATCATTTCTTGTCGCTACACTGATATAAATGCACGAGCTGCCACTGCATACTTTGTTGTATAAAAATATACAGAATTTTCCATTCCCTTTTATTTTATTTTAATCATCTGGACCATGGACTATGTGAGATGCATAGGAGTTAATTATAAGTTGGAGCCAGCTGGGTATAATAAACTTGCTTCCGTTGAAATTACACCTTGATAACAGATATTCCAAGTGAGATCGAACAGGTTTCGCGCACTGTCACAAGTATATAACATGGGGGATATTCGATTAATATTTTCTCATAGACGTGGACATTAAAGAAAGAAAAGTGTCCAGTACGATTTATTAAATAGAAATATTTTCACGAAACTGATTTAACAAGCGCGAGGGGAAAAAATTGATCTGACGTCATATTACATTATTCATTTTATTATATTTAAGCTCTTTATTCATCTTTTGAATTGATTACAAATTTTGATCCTATAGAAACATCGATCTCTACTCGCGACAAACGGGCAATATTAACATTTCATAGTAAAAGTAGTAAATATTAACAGGTGCTAAACTCATTCAATAATGATTCCATTCACGTAAACCAAATAAGAGCCAAATATTCTTGCTGTTATACCAGTGCAAATAATTTCTATTTCAAATACAAATGTTAATTTCGAACTGTTCATTAAAATAAGAAAGAGCCCAATAATGGTTTCCTTTAAATAGTATTCCTGTGTAATATCGGAAAGAGAAATGGAGATAATTCCATGTGCGTACAAGGATCTTGCTTTCATAAGTTTCCCAAGTACGCCGAAATACCCGCGAGATTACTCTGATGCGTGAATCGTTTAGCTCAAATTGTTGAAATGGCGTCCGCAGTCGGATTTAACGAATATTACCCACGTTCATCTACGTGTTTGCGAGCTTTTGCGAATAATCGAGTTCAAAGCTGGCCTCCTGATGCCGAGTGCATTCACCTGCAACGAGTGCACCGTAGCATTCTTTATCTGGGTCGGAGGTTGCAACGTAATGCCAGCTTCTCTCCGTTTAACTTGATCTTTGCGAGTGTACTCGAAGAGGATTATGCTCGCGGAGAACTCGTTTATCCGATTACATTGTATTATTCCTATCGGCATAAATATTAACCGTGCCGAGTCCAGTTAATCGCTGCGAATCGGCGTGTTTCTTTCTGTTCATAATTTTATTACGCCGACTAATTAGAGTATCCCGTGTCCGCACAGTGAATCGTGTATTGAGCTCGTTCAGATTTCAAAATATTGTCCGGTTTCTAATTCCAACATTATTTTATTAATTAAACAACGAATTATGCACGCGATTGTTAATAAGGTCGATTGTACACGTATGAATGCTGATTACTCGAATCGTTCCACGTTGAAAACATTCGTTTCTCGCGGCAAATGATTCCAAATCTCAGCAGTATACGATGCAGGAACGGGCACAGTATTTTCTCGTAACGCGAAAGGGACACTCGTGTTTTGGACTGGCCAAGGAAATTCACTATCGCCGAAATGGTTTCCATCAGTTTCTCTTTTGGTGAAAAGAATAAAATCGTTTGTCGTAATAAGTTATTTTATATTAATGCAAAATGGGTGTTCCCCATTTGGACCGCTGAATTGTTGGAAATTTATTCCATCGAACCCGCAGCTACCGCGTGTGCATTAGTGTGCAACGCTAATTGCGACCGATTCGAGATACCTCTCGCGATTTCCTGGCCAGGCCGTTCTGTATAGTAACGATTTCACGTTCGGCTGAATCGTTTAATAATGCCCGTACGGCCGATCCGATTATCCGAAGGTTTCGCACGGAAAATCGCGCGGAGCAAGAAAGAACGAAAGACACGTCGGTAGGGTGATCGTCGAGATTCGCTGTACGAGGGATTCGCCGTCCCTCTCGGATATTACAGCAATTCGTCGGTCTTTGCCAACAATTCCAGTATTCTCTGTGCTCGTTGTGGCTGGCAGACAGTGAAAGTCGCCGCGGTGAACGTGCTTTTCCGTTTATTTGAAATTACCGGCTCGATACTTGGCCGTAACCCGCGCGCCATTGCATTCCGTGCACAATGAATACGCTTGTGCGTTCTCTTTTCGATCATCATTTTATCGTTGAACGTTCCGTTCTGATCAGTGGACACGATCGATCCGTACGAATTGTCCGGATTCCACGTTTTAAAACAGGAATTCCTGTTTTGACTTTCGCTTGTGTTTCACTGTTCGACGGGTTTCTGCTGCTCGACGACACCAATTTCGTCGCGAATTCAATGATCTTTCTATGCCACGGGGATCGCTGTGAAAGTTGACGAATGAAGGAAGGGAGGAGCAGGTTGGAAGGACCAACTGTCTAATAGAATTGATACGGACGTGTTAAATAATCAGCGGGAACTTTCCTCGCCGCTAATTAATTCTCTCTGTGTTAAATTATGCAAGATATGTCGGTTCTTGCATGATAGTGCAAGGAATTGGACTGGAATAAATAGGGCTGTGACTCTGGTTACCGTTTTAATTCTACCGGGGTTATATTTAACTCTTATCTTTGGACACTGTTTATGTATAAATATGCCGTTCGCTATGTATTACGTATACCTACTCATATGTATATGCGATTTTGGATGGGCATAGAAGTAGTCACTATATTGTTATTATTAGAAATATTGTTATCATTCGATTGAGAGGGGTTGGTCGTTAATACGGTAAAGTTAAACATACGTTATGTCTCTTACATAATTCAGTTGCCATAGAATTCATATAATAATTCAACAAACGCTTTCCAACGGTATTCGACCGTTTCATTATCCAAGCATTCAATAGAAGCAAACCCGTGGATACTAGAAGACGTAGGAGCCTTATTTAAATTATTCTCATTCAAAGAAGTTATATCAGCAGCTGTACAGGAATGTAAAAAAAACACTTCGCTAACAACCCCATTAATATTAGGTCTACGCGAAAGTTCTGCCCGATAATGTCATCTCAAGTTTCACCGTTCCATGGCTGCCTCTTTTTGCCATTGTATTTCCACACATCCGTATCGCGATAATCGCGATACAGCCTGGCTGTGCATAAAATCAAACGCGGTTTTCCTGATTTGGACGCTGCCTATCGTCGGCCCGTGCAGAACGGCGCAACGACGCAAAATGAGCGTTAATGACAACGTTCGTTGTACACGTGTACACGGCCGTGCACGCCTGCACATACGTATACGCGGATGGATGCATCGTGCAGCAGCCGAGCTGCATGCGTGCAACACGCGTCATTGACTAGAACGATAATGCCGGCCGGCGTGACGCGATCCCATTCCTGTACGTTTCAAAATCGTCGATTTTTCAAGTTCCACGGTACGTGACGTTATGAAACGTTTGTACCTCCGTTGCGCTGAATAGATAATCGGGACCGTTTGGCCTCAGGTGGAAACGGGCCCGCTACCTGAACGGTCAGTAACACATAATGCGTGTAAATAGCGAGGGGAACGAAGCTTGTTACATGTTTCGATTAGTGGTTGTGCAATTAGCTGAAACTGTGATGGAATCGCAGCCGGTAAATCGGACGAGGAGGGATGCTTTATGTAAAGACGACGTGTACACGGTGGTAACGAAATAATGGTATTCCGTGTCTTACGCTAGAAATCGAGTTGTTAACGGTCGATAATGTGAACTGTAAAACGGACACGGGATGCGTATTAAGAATTGTACGATTGTGTCGGATATAGCGGGGAAGAAAAATAATGCAATGGAAGGAATCGTATTGTAACACAATTATGTTACAGTAGAATACGTTCTGGCAAGTTCTATTCATTTTTCATTTACCGTTTAGATTTCTTCTTTCACGAACGTACAATATAATAATATAATAGGTTCTAAGAAATGACGAATGAATTGACTACCGAGTCATCCAATTTTTACGTCCCCCCATTGAAATCGCATTTCACGTGGCGAAAAAGAGACGAGTGCCGGGGATAACAAGGCCAGTTATTAGACACGTCAGACGAGCACTGCGGGGGGAACGTTTTACCACAAGTTATAACTGTAAACTGTTAAGCTAAATGCGTGAATAAATACCGCTCTCTTACGATTTTCCGTAATGCCTCGCACGATCGCCACGACGGCATTGCAGTTGCTTGCTTCGTTTCAAAACGAAGATTTCATTTACGCAGTCCGAGGTGAAGGAAAGGATAGACGGCCAGGTTAACGCGGAAATCATTTTACTTCCATCCGATTCACGAGCATAGACGAATATGCATACTTTTCTTCGACACTTCTTTTAGCAATGATAGCTCTTTTCTTTACCGGTTTCGTCTCCCCCACCCACCGTTACAAATGAATCGTATTAAGGAAATATGAATTGAAACACAGGAGAAACAATAAATGGAGCCATTTATCGATTAGACGAATATCCTCCTACATTTCCGTTCTTCCGCGGATGAGCGCATCTGCCGCTCTAGATTCCCCTTCGTCGAATTTATCTATAAATAGGAACGAATGGTAGGTAAGCTGTACCGGTAGCACTAGTTTATTATACTCCATATAGTAATGGCGGCCATAAATTGCAACAAACGGTGTCGCCACGAGTGGCAATTTACTACTTGCTACTCACGCCCTTGCGTCTCTGCGAGCGCATCAACTTTCCTCGATGCACTTCCTAAAATCAATAACGATCTTCTGCGAAGGGATCTTCTATTTAATCGAAACTTCTTAACCATTTATCTGTGACGGCTTTTAAACAGCAAACGTATTAGACGCGGAAATAAAGTATGTCCAGCTTTTCCTCTCTTTTCTTTTAAGACCGTGAGATGTATACCACCTTGTGTTAATTGTAACCGGCTGGGGAAATTTATCTCGTGGACAACTTGAATTAATTTATTCGTTTATTTCTTGCTGCGAATCGTACGGTAGATAAAATAATAGTTACGAGGATTTATTTTATGTTAACACGTGACGGTTGTGTCCCTTTTGGACAGGTGACTTTGTGGAAATTTATTTCATTGGCGTTCATTGCAACTTTTGTAAAACTTGACTGACTCATTTACACGCAGATTGGGTAATTTTTGTTTGTGCAACGGTCTCGATGTTCTGTAAATGGTATCGAATGTGAACGTATCACAATTTCGATTCCGTCAGCTGTACCCAAAATTTATTAGTTTACTCCTTTCAAAATAATATATCATATCTACTCTAATATAATCCTTCCCACCTGATCCAATACATTATCAATAACGTACACTGCTCCTTCGCTTCAAACACGTTGCTCCCTTCCATACCTAAAAAAAATTCCTACAACGCAGAGATACGAATAATCAGAATATAGAACGGCACCCAATTTCTCCATAATTTCCCCGTAAATTAGCCACAGCGATACCCCCGAATGCGAGAGCCGGTTATACTTGCCCCCGTAGTACATCTACGAGACATGATATAATACAGCCCGCGTCTCCAATAAATAAATTTTCCCTTTTCATTCGACTCGAATCCAGGCATGCGCGCTTCACGTATACCTAACTGTATCCAATAAATTACCGGTTTACCTCGCGATTCCATGCCGATCCATCGTTACAACGCTGTGTTTTTATTCCCCCGAAAGCCGGAGAACCGTTGAAATCGTATCGATCCCCGTGGCGAAAGTTTATTTTCGACAAACGGACGCACGCCAGCGACAATAAAACCGTTCGATTGCGGCCGCTTATCAACGATCGGCGGACCTGAAGGATGAGTTATGGTTGCAGTACGCGCGACATGGCTGTTCAGGAAAGCGCCGCGCAAGCTGGAGGTCGTCTTGTACCACCCACAAAAGCACATTGGTCGACGAAAAGCTTCGTTGTTCCGCCTTTCGTCGAAAAGCTCGGGCATGCGCCACCGTTACCCTTTAATATCGTGCACGAACCGACCGCTATTGGCCACCTTGTTATTATTATTATTATTATTATTATCGTCGTCGTTCGCTTTTCATATACCTTTTTCTCGCACGGTCGCCTGGCTCGCGAGCCAACATACTTTTCTGCCGTGCAACCGTACGGAGCATGAACAACCGCGGACGGATATAAATAACGATGAAACACGAACGCGCATTTTGTCAGCGAAGAAGCGTTCCCGTTTGTAAAGGAAGTAGATCGCTGATACGTATATACGTGGAGCGTTTCCATTGTTCGCGGGGCCCATTTCGACGACGAGCTCCGTGTAGGTGTATCGTGAGAAGAAAGGGGAAAGAGTTTTCAACCGCGCGTGGGAGATTTTTCGTTTTGCTTTTAGGCGAGAACTTCTCTTCCTATTTTTTTGCTCCGTTTTGTCGCCCAATAGGGTACTTGGATAGACGGTCTGTTTCTTTATTGCAGTTTATAACAGGATTTGAACGTCCTCAATTATCGTTATAATTATAATTATTGCAGTTCGAGGGATTAATCGGCACGATAGCTAAGGCATCTGTTTTGTTGCTCGGTTAAAACGTACCGGCGTTATTCTTTCCATTTGGAAAGAAAAATTTGCGAGATCGTTTAAATGAAAAGGCGGGCACGATGTACAAATTTCGTGACTGTGACCTGAATTCCTCGTGGAAATCCCGGTAATTTGTTCGGGCGGAAGTAGATGTGGAACGTCGAGCTGTTGACGACATTCTAATTTTTGTCATTTCTTTTCTTTTTTTTTTTTTGCAATACCTGCGACGCACGCAATTCGCGCATATACGCGCGTGCGTACGCAAATATAGGGGGACAGGTAGCACGGTGTACGACGCGTTTGACGAGCCTGCAATTACGACGATTTTGACGGTTAATCTTTGTACAAGCACGCAGGGTGATTGAACACGGGTTCGCGTGTGTGTAAAAATCAAATAGACAGATTTTCTGGAAATAAATCACGCATGCACTGTACCGAAACGTGTTACGTACTTGTACACCCGTAGCAATGCAAGCTTGCACTTTCCTCCTGTTTTCTTTTCACGGAACAAAACTTCGTGACAGCCATGCTTAACATTTTTCAATATTCATTTTTTATGAATACTATTTGAATCAGCATAGAGAAACACATTCTATTCCTGTGTTTAAATTAAAGATTAAGTACGACGTTCACCGTGAACGCGGATCACAGAGCTTCCACGTTCATTCAAATGAGTAACATATTAAATGTAATAACGATTTCACTTTTGGAAACGGAGATCGTTGGCATCGTAGGAAGCGTGTAGAACTCATTAGGGACGGTGAATGTTTATGCAAATGGATCTTCGTCGTGTTCACGAACGCGTCAACATACCAATGTACGTACACTTTGTACACGATTGTTTGCATACCTTCACGTGTCAACTCTGATTAACATCTACCTTTTAACGAATCATAAAAACTATCCGCCAGATTCGTATCTTCCGATTCCAACTTCCTTTTCGCCACTTCAGGCCGCTCAATTTACAATTCACGCCGTCGCAACGTACTATCCATTAGTCGAAGTAACCGAAAGCAAACAGAGGTTCAATAAAATGCGTGATAAAATTGAAATACCTGCGCAAATTGCTGCGGAATAACTCAAGACACCGGTAATAATAACAACAATACCGATAATAAAAGTATATTTGCCACATTATATCTGCCGTGCGAAAGAAGAGCACATTTCGAGCCGCCTGATAATAAAGTTGATGAATTAGATGAATTAGTATATCAGAGACAACTGCTGCCTCTTAATATTCAGCGTTCAATTCACCGCCTAGATATTTTGCTGCGTACACGCACCTGTGGGTGAACCTGCTCGCCGCGGCTCCACGAAAGCCTGTCCACACCTATAAAGTTCCCCAAGCTTCACGTGTCTGTCTGTGTTGCGTGTACCGTGAACACTGTCCTCCAAGGTGTTGGTGCCTGTTCACAGGGAAACGTCCGTCCGGGTCCTTTTCTACATCGAAGAAAGGGGACGAACTAAAGGGGTGGTTTGTTTAATCGATGCCACGACTCTTTGATCCCGTTGTGTCCACAGTTCTGTGCACCGTACGCTTTCACAATCACACGGATAGGCCACAACGCGGTCTTTGTTTCCTTTTGCATGCCACCGATTCGTGAAAGTAAACAGCGCTCTATTCTTGTACGGGCCTCGTCGAAAAATGTACTTCCGCGGTTATTTTTAATGCCCGGTTCTCCGCCGCTGTACTCGTTTTCGTTTTTGCACGACAATTCTTTCGTTGGACGAAATTACGGTCTCGCGCGACACCTGAACAGTATCTGATCATTTCATTCGCCGCGACAGCGCAGCGTCGTTAAACGGAGTTTTAACTTCGTTTGTACGGCGGGGTTTCGTTGGTATTTTGTCTAATTTTATTTTTAATTAATCAGTGGAGCATCCATTGAATACGGGTGTAGCTTTCCTTTCTTTTTTCCCTTTTATATCGTTCCCCTTGCTGTCCGCGGACTACGCGGAAGAAGACTCGGTTCTAATCTCGCGGATCGCACGTCCGCCCACGTGAAGTTGCCGCGACGCATGAATTAGCAAGACCGTTTTGATTGCAGACTGAAGAGGATCCTGAAACGGAGAATCGAGAGATCCCAAGGATAGACTCTCGTTGCGTGGAAGTAATTTTTTTTTACGCCTGAATAGTTTCTCAAATGTTTTAGTACAGTTCGCGATACTTAGCTTGCGAATGCGTTGTTCGCCAAGCACGTCTCGTTTCACTAAATCCTGGCATAATATAATGTTTCTCGTTCTTCCATATTTTTGCATTGCTAATTACCACTTCCTGCTTTCGTTTCCAATTCTCCACGCGACTTTACGTTCGCACGACCACGATTTTATGACGCTCGTCCTTTTTTTTTCCCCCGTCTTCGTCCATCTGAAATGTTTTAAGTGCCTCGACGAAAAGGCAAAGCCGCTTAGAATCGAATGGCGAATGGTGTTGTTGTCAATACAGTCGTTTCGTAGGAGGATTTTATTGCCGGACTCGCGTATCAAACAAATTGTCGTTGCACAACTTTGCGGCAGTATGAGCTAGTATAACGAGACACGAAAATCGTCACTAACCATTGTGACGGATAATATTCTCGTTGCTTCATACGCCAATTGGTATAATAGCGCTGGAAATGCCATCCGACGGATCGATTTACGAAAGATTTTCACGTTTCAGCGTGGAATATATGGCGTAGCTTGTCTGGTTCCCTCGGTTTCACGGGTTTTCTCGAAATTGACAGTGGAAATTGAAATATTTCTTTTTTGGGAAGTGGCAATGCCCGTCGATTTGTCGCGTTGTTTCATCGTAGTAATAATTTCTTGGGGACAGGTACTATGGAAAGCAATTATTTCACTGGAAATATTTACCCAGATATTAGAAACTTATACAAATTATGAAATATTCACGTTTACTAGTGCCCAAAATTATTTATACTTGGCACACTTACTTTGATAGAGTTAAAGCAATGATGTCGCCTTTGTATTTTTACTACTAGAATAATTATATTTACGAGATAATTCAAAACACTCGATGCAACTGTATCAGCAGCGTTTCCTGCGGCAATGAAATAAATCACATCGACAACGTTTCCAAAGTTCATTCGCAGGAAATTAAATCTGGAGAGTACGTTGTATCCGTCAAGTAGATTAAGACGATCGGGGTCAGACTATCGATGCAGCGTGCATCATATATTCTACGGAACACGGAAGCCGGCTGGCTGTATCGGAATAATTATCGCCTTAACAGTCGATCGCGGTAACGTATGTGGGTGGTATGGAACACAATTTCGTTCGTCTCCGGCGAAAGTCTATCTCCATCGAAACCGAGTTTTATCGACCGTGAAATTGTACAAGTAGGCGATAAAAAAAACTACCGTGCAATAAATTCTGTGAACGGAACCACGTCACCTGCACGATCATCGATTAAACCTCCCCAATTTATTAATTACAGCTGTTGGCGAGGAAAGCTTTCGATTCAATCCGTAGGTCGAATCCGGGTTCCTTAATCGGACGTATTCTGTTTCCACGAAACGCCTATTTAGGAATATTCGACCGGGCAGAATTTTTCTACTCGTTTCTGTCGCGTTTTGTGAGACGTCGTGGAGACGCGACGCTCGATTACACCCACGCACGAACCTTTAATTTAGTATTACGTCAAGCAGGGCGGGACGCGCCACTTCCGGGATAGAAGTCAAAGTCATTCGTCACGAAGTAAGTACTCGTTTCTGGATGACGTGCAGATAAATTCGTAATTTAACGATTGCTGCACATTCTTAATAGATTCGGGCAGGCTAAACAGTGATGCCTCGAACGTGACATAAGTTCCGGGCGAGTTTTTGCCAGAGGTTCAACGGGTTTTTAATGCGAGATCCACGATTACTGCCGAGACCCTGTATTTTAATTCTAGGAATTCCAACGAATTCTTAATAGAGCTTGATAAATTTGAGCGTACTGCAATGAAGTTTAATTAATCTAAATGGTTGCCGGAAAAATTCTTTCAGCCTAATTATGGCAGAGGATGGGAATAAAGTGAACTATTATATCTCAAATTTTGAATAAGAATGAAAAATACATACTATCCGAAACTTTGGTTCAATTGAAGAATGACGCGAAGTAAGAATTTCGTTAACGTGCAGATAATTTGGAATATCGATGTTCCAAATTACCTTCGATTTATAAAATAAACAAAGAAACAAGTATTTATTGAGAACTAACGAAAGTCAAACAACAAAATTCAATTTCAGTTACATAAAAAGCGATATAAAAATTACGGCGGTGATATGCATGGAAGCTAGAAGCACATTCGTATTGGAGTATTAAAAGAATAGCGTATTCAAAATAGAACACTGGACGTTAATAGATCAAATCAGCTTCGCCGGGAACTGAAGGAAAAGTATCAAAATTCTGTTTGAGTTATATAAATATTCGAATAAAAGTTCCAACGATAATATCACTGATAAAAACAAGGAGTCTTATGGGGGCGTATGAGAAAGTCGCGTTCAGCAGTTACCCAAGATGTGGGAGGTTAATCGACGTGAAATGGATTTTGAGGAAACGGCGGATAATTTCGCAAATGTCGCAGTTTGTTGTTGGCTTAATGACGACTCGCATCACTCACAATGATCCCGTGTATACGACGCTACTAAAAACGCCTGGTATCACGTATTCACGAAGATAAGTGTTCGTTCATGGTTCGTTTCTTGCGTTTCATTTTCTTTCCTTCTTCGCTTTATTGCGGCAGTTCCTCCGCCGTCTGCATTTTTACTTGGGCGTGCATAGAATTCTGTTGAGTCCTCATCTTGGCGAATTTATACTTCCAAGTATTCCCCTTTGTTACAATGTTATGTTTCTGCGACTTAGAGACATTTCAATCGTCCAAGTGAATCCCGTAACGTTGCAACGTTGTGCAATAGTTTCGCTAGTTGGCGGATATTTTAATAACGTTCGCTGTTTATAATTGTTTGTTGATTCTTTTTCACGGTGATAAATGGATGATTCGCATTGGGCGGTTTCACCGTTTGTTTTTATTCTTTGCAGAAAACAGAAATCGTGTACTTTGCAATGCAGGGACGAAATATATTAACGGAAACATAAAGAAATGGAACGTATTATTCGTACGATCAACATGTCCCTAGAATAATTCTTAACCCTTTGTATAGATGCAACTAGCCGTCCAAAGTGCCGTCATGAAATATTTATTTCGCTTTACTTTCCATTGCAACGAGACGTTTCAAATTCCTGTAACAAAAATAAGGACAAGCCCGTCGTCGTCTGCCGAGAAACACATTCCTCAGAAATCATCCATAATTTATCAATTTTCATTGCTGTACTAATAATACAAGAAATAGGATAACAATAAATGAAAATATACAAATCCGCGAGTGCCACCCTTCCTATTAATTCCGGTATCCGTTATACCGGAACCGAACGATTTCAGTCGTAATAGGGTTGAACGAACGAATCGAACGATCTTCCAAGATTGTTCCTCAATGCGCTAATCGCAATTGTTGTCTCGATACCCGCCTTATTAACCCGTCTCGCGACATGGCGGCGTGCAAAACGTGCCACGTCGAGTTTACTACGTCGGCCGTTCTAGATTTTCATAGGAGATTGTTTATAATGCAAGAGAGAGGATGTGTGGACTACTTTGCGAGTCGCGAGTCGTGCAGCGAGCACAGAATGCCTGGACGTTTCACATGCAGAGGAGAGAATGCGAAGCCACTTGAAAAAAAGAAGAAACGCACATTTGTACTTGCACGGTCCCCCCCCCCCCCTCTCTCTCGCTGCTGCATGTATCGTTTTGAAAGCTGTCTCTCCTCTCCTCAATCTGAACGTTGTTAATTACCGCGCGAGTATACATTATTCTGCACGAAACGACTCGAGTTAAACAAATTGTTTGGAATCTCCTATATTGTACGCTTAGGCGCGAATTAAAGTAGGTTAAGACCGCCGTAGAAGGTTCACGCCTATCGTAACGAGTACTATATATCAGCCGTGATTAACTCGATCACGGTTTGTTATAGTTTCACTGCAGCGTAATGTGTGCTCCTTGAGTCTAAGAAAGGGAATAATTGGTTCTGCTTGAAGAGTGCATTATTCTTTGGGGGCTCGTTGACGGGGAAATTGCTTTTGACTGTAATTCGTGATTACTTTTTTTTATGTTATGTATACGTGTAACTGTTTGACGATCTCATTTGATTTGGAAAGTATTGGTGAAGTGCTTCTGACGTTTTGGTAGAAATCGTTACGAGCGTTAAGATTAGGTAAGGATAGAATTGAAGTGTGCTTGAAGCTTATTATTGCTGTTCATTTTTCTAATTATTGGGGGATGATTGTTAGCGATGCTCTGATCATTCCTCTGGGCGTCTCTTTTATGACTTCGATAGACGCTTTTAGTTCAAATTTTATTTAGTTTAAGTATATTTATTTCATTTTATTTAGTCTCTCTGAATTTATTTAAAAACTACTGTTCTAATTGAAACTTTTCTGATCGTTGTCCCTCGCACTTCATTTTAAAATAGAATTTGGACCCTTGAATTTGTTATACTATAATTCTTTTAATTTAAGAATTATTATCTTTCCTAATTATTCCCCGAATGCAGTATGACGCATGAATTTGAAGAGAGGCCTTGACATTAATATTATAAAGGAAGAATAGCTTTATGAGTACCAGGAAAAACGAGTTTTTGACGTCAAACATGTATGGGTATGGATTCAATCAATTTTTGCGAATATAATTCGACGGTTTCGATAATGAAACAATTGGGATTGGCAAAGGGCCACTTTCAATAGTGGAATTGCAAGAAAATTGGGTTCAGGTGGGGATTTGGCAATCAATCTTGATTAGCCTCATCTTTATACGTTATAAAAAATTTGTTTCACATTTAGATTCATTTATTACATGCTCCTAATTGTTACACATAATTAATCAAATTTTCGCGACGATTTTCATATCTTTGTCGACAAATCGCTTATTTTTTTAATACCATATTACTGAATTCCCCGACTTTTGAAAGGGAAACGTCAATAATAATACAAATTGTTTTAATCCGACGTATTTTCCTTTATCCGTCGTCTCGTTCGTAACCGTAATATAGATACAAATATTAACAGCATAATTATAGCCGTATCTCAACTAGAATCAGTAAGATGATTGCTTGAGAACTCGAGTTTCCGTCGGTTCTCGTCGAGTTCATGTACTAAAGCCTATTTAACTCTATAAAGAAAAATACTTTTACCGCAACAGGCTATTCACGACTCCTGTATATTTCTGCATTTCCACCAATAATTATATTTAACCGTTTATTTTCTTTACTCATTCGAATTAATGTTTCTGATTGCCGGCCAGAAAATGGTCAGAGACAAAATTGTTTGGCTGTCGGATTCGGACTGTGGAAAAATATTCGATAACGGTAGTATCGATGCGACAATTCTGTTGTTCGTTTATCATTCGTGGAAATACACGACTATACGTTAATCATTCTCTTTACGAACCATCTTCGGCAACGCATTCATTGATTGCTATCGCCTTCGACGAGGATGCGCCAACACCTCGGCGTTCCTCATTATCACGACGGCAATTAAAATTCTTTGACGTTGTACACACAAGCCTGTTCACAAAACAATGTCGAATCAAATTATTACGTGACTAACTAGGAAGTGTCGGGTAAACGGAAATTCAGTTGGAGTAACAAAGGCCGAGGAATAAATAGCACGGTGTACATTGTATATACATGTATATCAGAAGTTGAAAATAATTTCCATCTTAATACATTGCGCTGCAATGAAAAAAGTGAAACGACGAAAATATAAATATAAAACTATCATTTTAAACGTATAAATTTATATTTATATTGCCACCGTTTTATTTCTCTCATTGCAACGTAATATATTAGGATACAAATTATTTTCTTTTCTGATAGGCCGGATTTATTAAAATCGTATTGTACATGCATCATATTTAAGGAAAGTTATTACCTTCGCCTTCTAGTAAAAGAAAAGGTCGAGCTCATCGTAATTCGCATAAAAATTTTAATCGCTTTGAAGTTATACGTTATACCCACCTGCTCCCATGTATTCCAAACGCTATTCTTTTCCCAATAGAAATAAATTCGAACGGCGGCTGTGCAAAATTCTAATATCTACTACAAAAAATATAAACCACCCTAATATCCGTAAAAACGTAATTTGGTCACATTGGCTTTACCTATGTAAAATCTGCACCTCGGTATCTCAAATGTTATCGATCTATAAATATACATAATTCACAACGTTGTTAATAACACTGTCAATGCCGACGATACCAGGGAATAAATACTTGCAATTAGACTGTCGCGTTGTGGCAAAAACTTTGCACGCTCCTCCCACGATCAAGCTTCAGGTGCCAACGATTGTACGATCCGATTTCGCGCGATCGAGTGGTATTTCTCGACGATCGATACCACGGATCGATTCTAGATTGTCGCGTTGGCGCACGTAGCTCGTGTGTCTCGCTGGTATTTCACGTGGGCGAAACGTTCACTGATTGTGACGACGCGTTCTCCTCGTCATCGTTTCACTAGCTTACACATTCGCGTACAACGAGTTAAACCTTGAAGGATACACGATTCGACGCAGATATAGATACACAAATGAGAGAAAACGAACGACCTCTTGAACAGAGCTCCCAAATTCCGCGGGGCGCGTAATATAAATCTGAATTTCTTCTCAGCTGGTCAAATTGTTGTTAAACACGTGGACCATCGTGCACACGTGGCAAATGTTCATTATCTTCTTCGCGTTCGTACCTACTTTACGCAACAGTGTTACTTGTATAATGAATACTATAATGAATGCTGTCACTGTTATTACTACCATTGTGAAAGTCTACTTTCATTGGTCAGGCAATTCAGACGCTTTGAGTGCCATTGAAAATGTCTACTGTCTATTCGAATAATTTCTTTACCAATATCATCTAATATCGCACATTCTGAAAACAAACATTGTAAATATTTGGCAAAGCAATGAACTGTAATAAATGCGAGGGAGTGAAACACAATGGTATTAAAATCTACTACGGCTGTGAGAGATTGGGAGTTAACGAACATTGTTATTGAAGCTCGTTAAGGCCTTTCGATTTCATCCAAAACAATGAAATATGTCGAAAATTCGGTCCTTGTTCCAAATTCGTCGTTACTCGGTCCTTATTCGGTCCTTACTCGACTGGAAAAGGGCTGTCGATATATTCGACGCGGGTTCCTCGTTCTTGTATTGGCATTAGAGTCGCTTCGACTGAGCGGCGGCTGGATTTGTATCATCGTAAGTGTGATGCAACCGGTGAAAGCCAGGATACCAGGATACCAGGATTCCACGAGGTAAAGTTCATGCCAGCGTATCAGTGTGGGAATCAGGCGACTTTTCTACGCTTCAACTATGAGAAGAACGCATCGATCACTCGTTTCTCGCCAATGCAATGTTGCAAGGTGACTATTGCCGTGGATGTTTTCTATGGATGTACCCGTGGATCGAGTGAACGATGTTCGAGTTGTTTCGTCCGTGCATGCTTGGATGGAAACGTTCGTATCGCGGATGATTGAATTTTTATTACATCAGCAATTTCCTTTTTTTATCGTTTTATTAACGCAGTTGTTGGTACCCCGCGGCTTTGCATGGCGGAGTAATCTTGGGACGGGTGTACAAGGGTCGCAGCCACGCGACTTGAATAGATAATAAAAATGAAAACTGTCGTGGAAGTTCGACTTAATTAGAAAGGAAGCGCAGTTACGATAGGAAGACTTTGAGATACGTGATATTTAATGTTAATATTTTGATTCTTCTTTGTTGCCTGGAATATCGAATGAAGTTTTTAATGAAGTGTAGAGGTAGATGATCGACGAGGTGATACTATCTTCTTGATGGAAGTTGTTTACTTTGTGCGATTTTATGGCTGTTAGAAAGTACGTACGTGGATACTATAATTAAGGTGTCCCCGAAACCTTAATGATCTTCCGTTCAAATATATAGACACGCGAAGGTGATTCTGTATCATTATTTAATTGACAAAATAATTACGAACTAATGATCATGGGACTACTTCGTTAATTAAGAAAATGTTCCGCGGCGAGCAAAATTGCCAATTTCGTTTAACAAGTATCAGTATTTTCTATCGACAACATCCAAACAATGTCCAACACACCAAAATATACTGAACATCATTGTGCCGTTCATTCGTCGGCTCGAAAGATTTCCAATAATTATCATTCACCTTGTATACTATCTCAAATCGTAAACTTAATCATATTTACCGAACATGCAAACTCGACAGGCATCCAAATCTATTTTTACCCGTGAGCAAATCATTCTAACTCGAACCAAGAAAGAGAACGATCGCGGAATATCGTGATGCCCAAAACGGAATACGGTGTGGGAAAAATACTGGAGAAGGTTTTGTCCCGGTTCACGAGGGAACCAAAAACCACCGAACGTGCACGGAATTCTGGACAATCTATTTTTCTCGCTAACGTCGAAAACGAACCATCCACAGTGATACTTTGGGAATAAATTCCATCGAAAACGAAAGGGACTGGCTACGATATTGAAACGTCAACGACGAGAAACAAGAAGGTCATTGTTATCGCGGGGACAATAATTTTCTCTATCTGTTTTTCCCTCGGCAAATATCGTCAATTCGAAGGGGGAAGCACATATATCCAACGTCTTATTTTCATTATAATCTAGAACAGATATCGAAAGTATTTCAGAACCAAGTTACGAATGTTCAATGAGCAATTCGTTTTGGAAAAGTACAAAAATACTAATGACAATTCGTACAGGTGTCTTTTTAATCTTTCAAGGAAAATTCGTTCGGACGTGCGTTTCTCTTCAAGCTGCCGATTTAATTCTCGTCCATGGGTCTGGAGAGAAATGCGCTGGAGCGATTGTGTGCATTGAAACGATTTAACGCGTATTGAATGCCGAGGCAGAAAATCGTGAGGCTTATCCATTATGGAAGGAACATGTCCTCGACTGTTCCCGTTGATGCCTCGATATCGTGCCTTTTGCTTAGGTCACGTTAGATTCTCTCCCTTCGTTCTTTATTGACCAATTCTTACCTGACTCCACCTTTCTGTTACAGTGATTTATGTTGTCGTACGGATATGCGTGAATATCTAATACGTACACTGTCTGTCCAAAGTTTGGGAAACCACTTTCTGAATTGCATAGAACTGTTCAAACTTCTTTTAATATCGAACCGCCGTATGTGTAAATACATAGACGGTCTATTTAATTACCTACTTATTTATTCAGGTATAATTTATATGATTGACCACAGTGGCGATAAATTGCTGTAGGGGATTTTATATGCATTTTTGGCGAACATTTGCTGGGTATTTAAGGCGAAAGGGTTAACGATTCATCAAGTGGAAATTAAGCCTTAAAAGGTGTCATCGTGAGTGATATTTCAGCCCAAGGCAATTTTGATTTAATATTGTTTACATAATCGATGACTGGTAACGCTGATTCCTTGAATATTAATGTGGAGTAGTGACAGCGATAATGTTATATTAAAACGAGCCACCGTATGTGTATTAATTTTAAACGTTTTATTGCATTTTTCATCTTACAATTCGATTTCGATCACAAGGATCTAAGTTTTCATCTCAAAATTAATAAACGGCCATAAAATATCTGCACATCTCGAACTGTCTGGTCGTCCCATACTTTTGAACGTCAGTGTATACGCACGCGTATCTGTCCAATCATCGTGTTTCGAGTTTCCACACGTTTCAACTTGGTACACCCGAGAACACGACGCGGGCATACGACACTGTCCCTGACAGTTTTATTTTTCTCTTTTATTCGATGCGAATTGAATGTCGATAAGATCGTTAATTAGCTTGCAATAAATGATCCTGGGTAATTGGGATATAAGTATGGTATGGTCTTCTATTCGTTCTTGCTTCGTACAGTGGATTTTCTGTTACTTCAGAAGGCAATAATAATAATAATAATAATTTCTATCTTACATTCTGCTTATTTTCGTTCCATTTAAATTTTATAACAGACATTATCTCAGTCTATACAAAGCATTCAAGCTGCTGCATTTTTAAGGCAAGCAAGTAGTACAAAAACATTCGAAAAAATAATTCACCTCCTCTGCAATAAATTTTCGAATTGTATTATCATTATTCGAAGCAGTACTATCACCGTTGCCGTCGTTGCTATCGCGTTTAATGCTGGAAAATACTTGCAATAGGTGGCCCACAGATTTCGTGAGCATTTGTTACGCGATCAGATTTTTACATAACGCCAGATTCTTTGGAAGCTAAGCAACTGTGTCACGGTGCAGAAGAGGTTCTATGTTACTATATCCGCATACACATGCATAGACGCACACGCGTTTCGACCTCCCTTTGTACTCGAGCACATACATATTATATTACGTATGAACGCCCACATTAAACGTATTACCATATTTATTGCTCCGCCGGTAACGTTTATGTCCGTAGACAGGTACGTCACGGATGAATGATGTGTGGATCAGGTCTGGCGTTTAGGATAAGTGCACGCGCACACGCAACCATCCTTTTGAAATAGAAAACCTTTCTTTCCCCGTCGACTCTATATCACGATCATTTCCAACTTTTATTGCTACGAAGGTGGTCAATATATTGCAAAGTTCAGACTTTATATCCCAATAGGATACGTTTCGTTCCCAAATAATTCACATTTTTTAATCTTCTCGTTCAGTATTTAGAGAAGGGGTCAATACCCCGTTCAACCTATGGTTGGTTAACAGTTTCCTCAACGCGTCGAGTTTTATTATTTGATTTATTTATTCGCATCCCCGTCGCAAAAATCAAGGATAAAACTCCGTTCGCGTAACATGGCGCAGAGGAAATTATATATCGAAGTAACTAAGTCTGCACGTTGCACGAGCGTGATTAATAGCCAATTAAGTGAAAGTGTATGCAAGTTAGAATTGTTCGGTTAATTCCTGCATCGAGAATATCGTTTTCCTTGTGTCCACTTGAAACACGGCGGGCATGAATCACCTCTATTTTGCGAATCACTGTCACTATTTTGACCGACACCAGTGATAAAATGTACGCAATAGTCGTACCGTGACTGCCTTCTATTCCAGTATGCAAATCGACCAGATTAGAGTGTAACATTTAAAAAAGAAAAGGAAAATACGCGGGCCTCTCTTCCTACACTCGCCTCTCCGTATTCTCGTTCCATACGCGAGTTAAATACCGTTATTCACCTGACAATTCATGGATCTCTGTTTGTGAATTCAGTCGTGCGTGAGTCTATACTGGGTGATCTAACCGAAGAGTCGATTTAATGGTCCATTCAACGGAGAAGGTACATGTTAATTATGGATAGTGAATTCGAGGAAATTGAACGATCGCTAAATGTTGACCGAAAAATTGTCGATCTTTGAACGAATGTAACTGTATAAAGATAAAAATCGTACAACGGTCTGCCTTGGCTCATTTTAAAGAGCGACTTGTGCACTGTCATGTTCCAGAATTGAATTTCTTCTGAGAACTATTTGTATTAGGAAACGGCGAGGAAAATTGCTGGTGATATTCTTGTTCCAAAATTTGTTTAAATCGAACTTCTTTGCGGAGTACAGTTAATTCTATTCGTGACAGGAATCACAAAGGATTTAAAGATCGAAGAAAACGAATTCTCTTAGGAAATATTACTTTCGAAAATAATTGTTAAAGATGGGCTGTATGAGACGGTGCAATCCCGTTTGTATATTGTTCACGTTCATTGCGAAGTTTGAGAGGGAAATTCTAGAAGAAGGTTAAACTGTTGATTCGCTGATTGCCTCTCTAACAACGTGTTCGGTATACGGAGTACTGTTTTAAAATTGATGCCCGTTTCCAAAGTTGAATAGTTCTAATTACATATCTTCGAGGCATTAATTGAACCTGCTTTACAAAGTTCGCACCCCTAAAAATATCTTTCAAAATAACTTCTAACAGTCTTTAACAAACCATTTGAATATCCGTTTAAAAGTCCTCTTAACGAAACCTTAGAAAATCCTTTGTAATCGTAAGAGAACTGTTCGAAAATTTAAAAAAAACTCTGGAAGCTACAAAAAAATATTCTTAAAAGAATAGTTGCAAATTAAAAAAAAAGGTTACAAACCTCGAAGAACGAACCTCGAAAGAATTTATAGTTTTTAAAATCCGTTATAAATCTATATATAGTTTTAAAGTTATTTCGAAATTAAATGTATTTACCTAATCCCCGTCGGATTTTTCTCATTCATGCCCATAAAGTACAACCTCGAATCATTTATCTATGACTTCGTGATGTCGACTCCCATCCGAAATGTTGCAACGATTGTGACACGAGGGAGAATCCTCTCCACTTATCGCGCCGAGGAAGCCAGGAAAACTTTCTTAACGACTAAAAACGAAAGATAAATAAAAAGGCAACGACGCATTTCCTAGACACCAGGTATGCGTGCAATCCGCGTGCCTTTACGACTTCTCAAAGTTTCCTTGGAATCGATACAAAGCAGGGAGGAATGCGAATGGAGCAGCTCTTCGTGAATTATTGGCCGTAGATACCGCGTGCTCGATGCAAATACATTCGATGATCGCAATAACGTTAGGAACAATGATAATGACGACGATAATTCATCGTGCCCGTGTTGCATGGATGTTTTCACCATAACTTTGCCTCTGTCACCGATAAAACTCCTTAAACGGCTACTCTCTCCATCCTTCTTTCGTTCTTTGAATATTACCAACGTTTATTTAGCCGTAAAACGAAGAGCAAGTATTCTTTCTCCATTTTTCATTTGTTATTATTTTATTCAAGTAGCTCGAGGATAGTTTATAGTTTGTAATTGCTGTTGCAAACGTATTACAATTTCATTGACACAACCGTGTTTGGTTATAATTTCTGTATTTTTATTAGTGTGTATTGTGTAGTGTTCATTACTATTATTATTATTATTGTGCCTTGCAAGCTAACAGATTATCTGTAGAAAATGATATTATATTATGTTGGTGTTTGCTAGTTTTTTATTTACAGAATAAAAGAGAAAAACTATTGTCTTGTTGCTTCCTTTCGAACATTATCGAGCGAATAATAATGAAGCCTAGATTTTCACATTTTAAATTCAATGCAATTAGTTTGCTCGCACGGCGATGGAAGAATCGTTAACAAGTCAATGCCGCAAGTAATAGTACGTGTATGCCAGAAATATGAAAGGTAAATGCGAAGGATGTAATTATTAAACTGCAATTGTAACAATAGCATTATTGTATGTTTATGCGATATATTCACGGCATGGTCTTAGTTGATTCGTTCGTTATTTCATTATCTCGCAAGATTGTTGCTTTCGACGTTGCATTAATTAAAGGAAGTAACAGTATTGTGGTAAAAAGACGAAATGGAAACGATATAACGGTGGTACAAATTAATCCGTCGTTCCTTAATTATTCAGATATTCTATATCCTTTGTTCTCAATTCAATTCGGGTTGCATGTAAATTTAATTTATCCCCCTTCCGGCGGTCGAACGCAATGAATACATTTTCTATTCATAGAGTTTTGCATAGATGTATTTGTTTAATTAATCTGCAGTGTTATTCGGCGAATGCAACACTGCAGTGAACTTCGTCACCTCAGTGTCGCGTGGTTTCTTGGAAAATTTGCATCCTTTCATCAACAAAACGTCATTAATTCAGATTATTACTCCAAACGGTTCACTCTAATGTCGAGTAATATCGTTTCGTTCGACGCACCGTTCAATTGAACTTACTTATTAAATGAAGTATTACTTCAGCGATCTGCCGGAGGCGTTGTATTGGAATAAAATTAATGTAGCCGATAAAATTATTTTTAAAACGTTTGCGAAGAAGCCAGGCATTTTCGAATCTTTTTTCCTCGACTGTAACCGTCGATCGCAGAGTTCGTTTCAGACACGATACGATGATAGGCATGTGCACGTGGACGTCGAAACGTTCGAGCACGATAATACGGTTATCGTAGTACCTTTGGGAATTCATGCTTGTCTCCTAACAAAACGAGGAGACAACTCTACGATCGCATTCTCCAAACGTCAACGTTGCCTGCCAGCGGACACGATTCTTTGTTAAAAAGCGGCTATAAAGCATAGAGATTTTCATTGTTGAAGGGAACAGGGAGAATAGCGAAAGAATAATAACGAAGTTGTATTTTATATTTAACTATTATTATTATTATCATTACAATAAAGTGCAGGTAAAATACAAGGAACAGTAATCCGCATGTCATAATAATTTTGTGTATTAAATTGCATTGGTTTATTCTTGATACAATAAAAATATATTCAGTGGGAAGTATTATTTAAGAAAAAGTAAAACAAAATTGGAGGTACAGTCGGGTACGGTGGAATAGTGCGATAGAAAATATAATAAGAGGAAAGGAACGACGGTTGTGCAAGCTTGCAGGCCTCAGCTGAAATGCCTGTGTTTAGCAGTAAATATTTTTGATGGAATACGTTTAAGGGGGTCACGAAGAATAAGGAGATTAAGGAAGGGGCCAGGCACGATGACAGCGCGTCAGTTAGGATAACTCCATTTCATTTGAGAATTTAATTTTCGCGTACACGACTTTCGGATTAACTCGAACGATCGCGTAGGACGATTGCTTAACAACCGTGATAATTTTCTCGTTGCCACACTAATTCCAGTTAGTTAAGGTCACGGCTTGGAAGCTCTCGAACCGTCGCAGATTGAAGTGTATATCATTTTTCATCGTCAGCAGTTCGTTCAAAGGACTTTCGGTCTTCCACTTGCGCGTACGTACGGCTGCATCGAATTCCACGGCGAATTCTGTTTCATTTGAAATCCGCACACCGATCGGACTCGATTTTGAGAACTTCGACGATAAAACAGCGGTCGAACTAATCTTTGTACTCTGACTTTCGTTTATCTATCGCGCGAGCGCGAATCGAAATTTTTAAGTTACTCTTGTCTTGCGATATCATGGACGCGAAGAGAAACAGCGCGCCGGCTGTTTCGTTCAAAATTGTCCAACAGTCGAACAAGACATTAACGAAAACGAGAGGGGGCGATGTATCGATAGCAGAATACGATAAAGAGAAAGGAGACGACTACAGGTAATGTCACGAAAGAACGGAGTGACTGAAGATTTTTCAAACACTGTTATCAATGAACATGCATTTTTTAGTACCACGTTCCTCGATTCATTCAACACGATATGCTTAACTTAAATCGAGCTTAAATCATTCACTCGCCCAAAATAAATATAAACACGCAATGATTTCGGTTGAACAGGTTGGAAAAGTGAATTCGATTGAAAATTCCGCAGCTTTCTCTTAAACTCTTCCGTTGCAGCTTCTTATTCACGGTTCGGAAACCAGCGTCCGATGCTCAATTCGCCAACGATAACGCGCGTTGCGTCACGATCGACGATAAAGGAACGCGGGACAGTGAATTTCAAACTAAAGGAGAGCCTCGGAATCTCTCGGTTGAGAGCGAATCGAAAGGGAACGAACGCGCGAAACCAGCGTCGAGATCGTTCCTAATCCCGATAAGGAGCCGATAAAAGCTCAAACAATGAGATCACCGCGGCAAGGAGAGAAACCCGGGAAAAATTGAAAACAATTGCACGCAAATTGCAGCGTTATCGCGAGTCGACAAAACGCTCGTGCCTTTTTTTCTTCCTCTTCTTCTTTACACGTTCAGCAACGCGAGATTATTCGGTCAGGTGCGCGCTCTGTTTTATTCCTATGCGTACACGACACCCGTGCAAACATTCCTTGATTGCACGTGAATGATTAAGAACGATAATTTAATCGCGACGTAATTGATAGTACGGAAAAGTGGACGTTTTTAGCGAAGACGGTGAAATATTCAATTGGTGACTCAATTGCAGACGCGTTTTGTTAATTTTTCATATTATACTTAAACGTTGCACTTCGTTTGGTTGCGTTTGAATCAGGCGAACTTCATTCGTTTCTGGCGTAAATACTACATGAAAAACGCGAATTAATCATCGGTATTGATAGTGGACGGGTTTAAAAATATTACGACTTCGTATCGCGGTGATGCTTTCTTTGTAAATATAATTGGCAACAATTGCCATTTGAAAGCCGATGATCTTGTCATACCAGTTACAACTTAACGAAGATACATTAGTTACAAATCGATTTAGTTTTTCCTTTACTTAATTTGGCGAAGGTGTTTAAATTCTCGTTAGTATTTCTTGATCTCCATTAATTATAACTCGTGCTCGTTAAATCAAACTACTTATCAAATTAATTGTGCTTTATCTGGATCTTCGTTGAAATTCTACTAATCTGTTTATCAGTAATTTTACTTATTGCCCTTTGTCCGGTTGCACAACGTTTTTTTCTGCTTTCTTTGCAACGTCGCAGCGTGCATGTGTAATGCAACGTTGATCGACGCTTACTCACTGTTTATTATCATAATACGCAAGCACGTGAACACGGATTAGTAAGCCGTATTCTCGACTTCGCGTATCGATTGGAAGTGAACCGTGTTGGGGACGAGAAAAAAAAAACGAAAAGAAAATGAGAGAAAATTGACGATGCTCTGCGAGAGAAAAATCTGCGGTAGAAACGAAGCACGATCGAAGATTGTTGAAATACCACTAAATTAAAATCGTCGGTTTTTCTACACGTGAATCAACGTGACTATTAAGTGTGTCATCTAGCTTAAACGAATCAGGCTCGTAGACATTGTGGAGTCGCTATTCTTGGTAAGATACCTCGAACGGAGTCTGTTGTAGTGGTTAATTGATCGACCTTTCTTAAATTATAGTTTATAGTTGTTATACTGCGATTTACTATAACTCTTCTGAATTATTAAGTGAGTCAAGTTCAATGAAATGGTACATCCGGTCGAGGAAGCTCGTTATTTCCACCATGTATTATTATTTACTGCAATGAAGCTCCGTTACTGTAATATGAATAATGATTTAAATGCATTTTTCAACTCACGGCAAAATAATCATTATTCATCCACAATATTTAACTTTTATTCGGAGAATGATTCTAAAATTTCCATACAAAACGGGCTTAGACTTTGTACTCTGTCAGGGAGGAAAATTATGAATTATCGATTAATACCAATCCGGGGACATAGAAATGTAATGAAATAAAAATATATACAGCACATATCTACCGTAACTTTGATATAATAATATGCACGTCCGATGGAAGACTCTCCAACTAAAATATCTAACAAGTAACAGTAAGAAAGGAGTAGCACCCCCAGAAAAAGAAATAAACTGAGACCCAATCCCAGACTGTATAATACATACGTCGCTTCGTCGCGCAATTTCACGCGAAAATTGAACAAAAATAAGAACGAAAGAAATACACGAACAATTGCGTATCAAGGATCTTTTTAATTTCCTTCGAACCAAACGCAATCGCTCGAACAAACGATTCACCCCCGTCCGATCGTAAAGTGTCGCGGGCGTGGAAAGAAATCTGGCACGGTCGACCCGTACGATCGCGGAAAAAACTAAACACACAACCGATAAGATCGCGTAATTAGGGTCCCGAAATGGTTGAGCCGTTTAACCACGGGCAAACATTTACATATTATCGAGCCGTTCGCGTTCACGGCGGAAAGTACGTGTATTTCGTGGCCGGCCTGGGAATGATCGGTCGTTTGCAACAGTAATAGAAGCGTAGAGGGTTGATGGAACACACGCGGCCACTTAAATGCGTGCGATTACACGCACCCGTGCACGTACGCACGCGACCCCACGAACGGGGAGCAGGTGGTTACCAAAAGAATTTCGCGAGAAACAATTTCGGGGCACGGGCATGGACACCTCTGTTCCGTTCGACACGTCACCATTGTTTTCCCACTCGATACACCATTACTGGTTTTTCGTGAATATTAATTCCAATTTCTCGCAATTATTTGCCCTGGCGACGAAGAAAATATTGCAGCTTCGATAGGTTTGCAATTGTGCCCTCTGAGGGCCACCGTTTTGCTTGCCAAGGCGTAACTGTTTTAGTTGCGTGACTTTTTCGGTCGCAGTTTACTGTTTTATCTTGTTCTTTTTTGGGTGGAAGCGTTTATGGAATTATTTGTAGTCAATATTATGTTATAGTTTAGAATGTTATTATTAGTATTATGAGATTTCTGAGCTTCTCCTTTCTGAGAGAAGCTCTAAGCAAACTTGTATCTAAAAGATGGAGGATCAGTATGGTCTGGTGTTTCCTTGCACCTAAATTCTCTTTTCCACGTCGTTTTTCTAAACGTTGCAGTAACAGGAAACCATAAACGAATCGACGCCTTTAAACAACGAAATTGTCTAAAGTCTAAAACATTTTTGACGTAATCCGATTGGATTTTTAACGACCCATTGCAAAAACGTTCGTTTCACTTCTCTTCCCAAAACAATCAGCATTCGTGATTCAATCTGTTCACTTTCGTTCTCACAATTTCTAATCTTACGAAAACTGACATTCGCTAAAACGAAATCGAAATCGATCAAATAGGAATAAATGAAAAATTCAACACGTTCGCACGAACATATTAATACCACAATTTTAACGGTATACACGAAATAATTTTCTATGCATCAGCGTACCATTAATATTACTATTATTATTCCGATTCGAGATATTGCTTTTACACACCAGCAAAGTTTCCGTTCGTCTTATCTGTAACTCTCTTCTCTGCCTCTAAACTATGATTTATCGTGGACAAACGACACGTGATCCTCGCGATCGAATTCGTGATTTTTCAACTTAATTCACGTACTTGCTTCGAATTTATTTGCGGATTTCGTGTCGTCGAGTTGTTCCCGTTCGTGCGCTGTAGATAGCTCTAAATGCTGGCCGTTAGCGACCGTAATTGGTAATCGATGTCGCTCGTCCCGTTTCGATATACAGTATCCTGCGATGGAAGCTCGCTCGTCGATAACGAAACGCGAATGAAAAATTCAAAGATGCTCGTAACTCGAGACACGTGGAACATTGGTGTACGTAAAAGTTTCTGTAGTTATCCGTAACATTCAGAAGGTGCGCCGATTCATTTCGCCGATGACTCTATTCTGCTCGTAATTTACATTTCGTACGGGCTGTGTGTCGAACTGCCGTCTTTCATATGTGTACGCACATATATGTATTTTCTGCGCGGTTCTTAAGGTGTAATCAGCGCAGGTAGAATTTAGGAGGAAGCAGTGGGTAATTATTTGGATACATTTTTGCGCAGTAAAAGTGGAGCTGTGTTTTATAACAGCTATTTGTATCGTTCCATTAGGTTTTTACGTTTCCTTTTCTCAGTTTCTCTTTCTGCTCGTTGTGTTGCGTCTTCCGTTTCACCGGATAATCAAAGGCCACACGATTTCTGTAGTTTACGGTCAATAAAATTTTGTTTAACGTTCAAATGAATATAGGAAAGTGTTCATTACTCCAATCTAGTATAAAGAATATAAAACAGACGGCATGTTTCAGTTATTAACTCTATGAATTTTATTTACTATATGTATACAAAGGTTCGAACAAGTTTAATGTACTTTTCAGTACGTGCCTCTAATTTTCAAAAATTATTTTCGATTCCTCGGTTAAACTTTACCGCCTGTCTGTTTAATTTCGTCCTCAATCGCTCATTCGAAAAATATTCCAGATAGTGCTGGACTATAGCTTCCCCTCGAGGGTTGTTGAAAGTTACCCTTCTTGATTCGAAGATTCGTAGAAGCGCCGCCCCTTTTATTCAGGGGTAGAGCCCAACTACATCTATTCCGAGCATAGAAAAACGAATTGCGCAATAAGGAAATCAAATATCGTAATACAAGTGCTTCGTTTTATACATCGCAAAATAATTCGATGCAAATTGTCCACAGACAACGGCTTTAATTTATTCGAAGTTGTCTCTAAATTGTTTTTTAATGTGCGACTGTTGTTCGCGTCGCGCCTGAAGATCGACAGTTCGGTTCAGAAAATTTACGACAACTAACTGGTTAGTCGTGTACGTATGTATATCTTCCTTGTTCGATTACTTACTATCTGTCTATTTACGATTGCCCGATTCTTTTAATAGACCGGCTTTGCTGCTAGATATTCTAGCATCTTCTAGACATACATATTTAAATGTAGATATTGTCGCGATAAGATTGATAAATACTGAATTAAACAATACGTAATATCGTATTCTTTAATCGAGCGCTGTTTACTCATTTGAATTATCAATCGCAAAACAATCCTCGCGGTGCAAGAAGCTCCTGGGGCATTTCAATACGAACGAAGGGGGTTGCATGGATCAACCCCTTCTCGTCTCGAAGGTTCGAATAAGCGCCGCCCTCGACTCTGCTGGGGAAATCCCCACTATCTCTAGAACATGGTGGTGGCACCATCGACCCCCGTCAATACGACGAGGGCCACGATAATGCCGTTTCGTTTCCCTGCGAGAAAACAAGGGCCGCGAATCGCCATCGCCTATTCGAATTTCCTCCTTCGATTCTGTACGACATTGTTCGCTCATCGATCCAGTGATCATACAGTCTGAACGTGTCCAACCTCGTCTCGGAATTTGTAATCGTCATAAATCAGTGGACCCCAAAGAAACAAGACAATCGCAGTTTCCGATATACATACCTGGGCGATACGGAAATATCGGAACGATCGAAATGACGATCCCAGACACGCGATGCATCGTATGATATCGCAATTTGAAGCCACGAAAATCGGCATCGTGCTTCGATACGAGAAAAGGAGGGCGTAAAGCGAAGTCCGCGTATTATTTTTCGCACAGAACGAGGATAGTTGATATCCGATAGAATATGTACGAGTCGCAGTGGTTACGTTTATTCGCCGCGGACAATTGATTTTCGTTTAATAATTATGTAGTGAACGGGCGTGCCCGTGATTATTTCGAAGACATTCAGCCGCGAGTGTACGGCTCTCTATCGAGATCGTTTCATCATGGAATTTCCATGGGCCCTGCAACATCAGACCACCGATTCCATCCAAAATCCACGGAATCATCATCATCCTGATCACCACGAGGATTCTGGTATCAGTCAGGTCGCCGCTCGTCGTCTATTGACCGTCGCAGGTAATTTCGTCCCCGTGGAAGTTTCGTTCTACGTGTAACGAAGTAAATCGGAACTGGCTACTTCGAAACCGGTTGAATTTGAGAAAAATTCAGCGGAAACGGGAACGCGTTGCCGGACCGGTTGTTGAATATCAAAACGGGCGACGGAAGGGAAAAGGAACGATTCTTTTTCGCGCTCGAGTAATAAGATATTGTACAAAGACGTTTTATTCGCGCGATCATTTCTTTTTGTTTAGCAGATGAAGTTTCCGTTGGACTCGACGCTGTTAGATAGTTTTTGTCGAATTGTGATATCAAGTGATCATTGTACTGCTTGCACGTAACGCGTTACGCAATTGCGTCGAATAATTAATCGAGTCTTGCGTTAAATCAATTTACCGTCGTGCTTCTGTAAGGTGAAACATGGCTGAGTAGCACGTTTATTGATAAAAATTGATAGTAGTAACTTAATAGGATTTATTTTTCACAAATTTCTCGTTCATAAAATATTCTCCGCACTGACTGTCCCATAAATCAAATCATTATTGTTATTAGTAGTAGTTGTACTAGTAGTATTATTAATCTCCTGCTCATTTATATAATTATGAAGTTACATACTCAACATTCATACTTTGTGAAACCTTATGCAATTGTACCATTCCATTCCAACCAATGTATTCATTATATGCCATCGCCAATTATGAATCACGAATATCTTTCTACGGTTAAATTATTTAAAATCGTTGATACAGGGAAAATAAATCAGGATGCGGAGGGTTGACTAAGAAATATCGTAGTTTTACTACGAATTATTATTAAAGTGAAATAATACAGTAATAAATAACTAACGGAATAGATACTTTCTATTAATATACACGATTGCCATATTTCATCGCAATGTTTTATTTAATAATCGAGCTAAGATTTATCGGCGCCCCTATGGATTCTCTTTTATGAACCCCTTCGATCGCCACGTGACGTTCTTTCGACACCTATCGTCTATCGAGCGAAGCGTGTGCGACGTTTATCGCCGAATATCGCTCGGATTGCGTGCCCCTGAGGGGTTCAACACCTGTTCATCCCCCTAACCCCCGACCGGTTCATCCCTTCTACCCCATCAGGGTGACCCTGTAATTACCGTGAAAAAAAAGTTGCAACGATACTTGTGTTCGTCGATCGTTTACGCGAATTCGTCAGCTGTGCTCGCCCCAACGATTAAGGGGTGAAATCGACGATTCGGCTCGATTAACTTCCTCCGTTTAAGCGTTCTTTCCGGTTCTGGTAGACCGTGCAACTATCATAAACTAAGGCTCAAGGGTCAGCTGGTTGAAAAGCGACACCATGGAAAATTAGTTCCAGCGACAGGTGCTCGTTTCTAATCTTTACATTTTAACGTAGCTATTTCTTGCATTGTAAATATTTATTTTTGTGAACCTATTCGGCCAATTGCAATAGTCTGGTTTAAAATATGTGAATATCTATTGCGTATGATTAATCTGACACGAAGATGAAGAAATGTGAAATTTCTGTACAATTGAACGCTGCATAAAGTAATGAACGTGTTAGAATCTTTTCGGAAAATTACAATAATTATGTTGGAAATATTTTGATCTCTATTTCGGTGGATTAGTTTCACAGAAAATTATGAATGCATTGCGAAATTTCTCTGAACGTTGCCAGAGTTCCCTCGCAATATTTGAATACCTCTTTTTAGAACAGGTTCTGTTTCACCATTAGCGTCGTTCATTTCTGTTTGAAATAATTGGAACGATCGTTACCTTCGTAGGCAAGGGGTCGTACTTTTTACGAGCGTGAACGAAAGTCAGCTAATTTTCGTAGAGGCGACACAGCTCGAACTGGCCATTCACGTAGCATTTCTATTTGGTTTATTGGAGAAAGTGGTCGAAGCTGTGACTGTGCACCGGTCGTTTTGCATCGTTCCGGGCTCGATCAAGCGAACCGAACAAAAGTGTGCGCAACTTTATAGTCGGACGAGCTGCAATTAAAATAGCAAATATTTTTTCTGCTTTATTTTTCATAGCTCGCTGATCGACGAAATCATTTGCATACGAATCTTGCTGTTTCGCATTAGCCTAGATAATAGTACAGTGCAGAGTTACACCTCCATTAGTTCCATTATAATCGAACGGTGAAGAGCGATTAATTGGCTGGAAAGAAAAGCTCGGACTGTTAACGATACCTTCGTTGCCATTCTGAATATTGACGCAAGTTCGCAAACGAGAAATATTTTCCATCGCAGATCGCTTTTTAATTATACGAAATAGTTAACTCGGTGAGACTTATGCAATCCGGTTGATTTTTAAATTAATGAACTTTGCGTTAAGTCACGTAATAACAAGGGTCTTTTTGTATCGAATGTTCCGCTGGCAATGCTTACTGAAAAAGTCCCGATCGATAATGCACGTAAATGTGTGTTTACAATTATTACAAGAATATTTAATGTATGCCAATCTTCTATTTTGAATCAGATAACAGATTTACGTTGCTTACTACGGCGCGCACATTAGTAACGCAGAAAATGTGATTTTTAATGTGCTACTAACGTTTATGTCAATTTTAATGACGATCTCATTACACGCGGATATTATTGACAAGAAATATGCGAAAAAGACGATAAATTGGCAAATCCAGGTTCTAATAAGTTCTAAAAAGAGAAATGAAATATTCGCGCGGACAAAGTTCCGTACTAGATTTTCATTTTTCAATCGTGCGAAGAAGATTCCTCGCGTTGCACACTTTTCAAATCGAAACCCTTGACCCACAAGCCAGTTGTTACACGAACGTTCCTCTCGGTCAGATCGATGTTCTAAAACATTCGATTTGAAATCGTTCAGTCAAGGTTGGCCATGTCCGGTCCATCGAAACGCGAATTCGTACCCGTTCATGCTCGAACTTACGTAAACACGTAATCGTGCAACAAAATCGGTGTTAATTGCATTGTGTGCGCGTGAGCTTCAATTCGAATGATTCCCGAGAGTTTCGATGGTCGAAACGATAAGAACTTCCGTTTCGTACAAAAACTTCAATTCGAACCTCGATCGCATCTCTACGAAATTTTTTGTTCTCACAATTATTCAATAAACTCGTCCATAGAACACTTTTCTATTCGCCGCTTACTGTTATATCATTGGCAATTATTTCTTAAGTTCTGCATTACTGTTCGAAAGCTGCTTCAAACTCCGGCACGCTTTGAAGAAACTTACGCGAACATCTTCGATATATTATTTTTCTGAAGTTGTTATAAACATGTTTAGTGTCTACGACGAGGAACGTGTTGCTGAAAATTGGTTGGAAAATGATTGCGAAATTTCTATCTTTACAGAAACAACAACCTCTAATTTTCACCTTACTCCAACAGGTAGTCGATTATTTGATCTATTATTGAACCTTTGACATAAACGGAGTGCTTCGCCTTTCGAGCATTATCGCAGACATCGAACAATGTATCATGTGTCTTATTATTAAAATAATACGATGAACAGTTACTTGCAATTTCATTATTTTTCACAGTTTATACGCCCGGTTAATTTAATGTATAAACGTATAAACATAACCATTTCGTCGTGTCGTCTAACGACTTCCCGTTGCTTTGTTTCTAATAACAATGTAATTATTACGCAAAAGGCAGAAACTCGGTGAAACTATGGAGCATTCGATGGTGCCACCGTCGCGAGCACCGTGGAAAAAGGCAATCCTTCCTTTTTTTTTTATCTTAGAAAGTTATTCATCCTGCCACGACGATTTTGCGCGGACAATGGAATCGTTTCGCGAACAGAGCCACGTAAATGTGTACTTGTCTCTTGCTTTCGCATCTTTTTTTTCCCTTCTTTTCCTGTTCAATTGCAAAAATTCTGTTCGCGGTTTCCCACGTGACTTTAGTGCGATTTTCTAGGTATTCTAAGAATAAACCTTTCTTTCCTCTCAGCTAAAAATATGCGGCTCCTCCATGTATGTATCTCTCTTATTGAAAACAAAATTGGCTATTCAAAGTATTTGTAGAAAAAAGATAATATACCAGTTTAATCGAATATAGTTTTTAACTCAACCGTGTGCAATACGACGATTAGGTTTCAGTAAAGGAATAAATTAAGGGAGCCAAAGGAATTTCTGCACGTGCACAGAAAATATGTTGAACAAGTAATTGTCTTTCAGTAATTATCTTCAATAGATAAAATTCGAAACAGCATCATCGCGGAAGCAAAGCTATACATGTAAATATTTCTTTTATACAAAATCAGAATTGTACTGAAAAAATTGGAGCAACTTGTATGCAGAGAATTTTTCATATCATTTCAAAAAAATTCTTTTTTTTAATTTTCAGAAGCATAGCTTCGTGTTTAAAATGTTCATTCTGTCATTCAATATTTATTTCCCTGCAATCAATTAATTTTCTTAGAACCCTCCGTAATTTTATCACAATTTACTTGTCACTGAGGCAGCTTACGCGGAAAGAAAATAATAATCGAACGAAATTTTTCCTTGCGACAGGTATTAGTTTGTTCTCCACAGTCCTCGCGCCGTGTTCGTGTTTCAAAGAACCTTGAAAAAAAAAAATTCTTTACGTGACTTATCTTACTGCATTGATTTATTTGTGCAGCTAAAATTATAGTTGTTTATCTATATCTACGTAGGCTCGACCGACGTAATAATATTCAGATTTAAGTCCATCTTGCTGCAACCAGGGGCGGGTGTTTGGTCGATACTACAAGGAGGGATTGGTTGGCAACGACCCAACCACCGGTATAATTCACCCCTTGGACTTCTGTCACGGATATTATATTGGCCTAAGCGTATATAGTCACCCTGCGACCGCCTGAGTGACCATTTTAAAAATGGCGAACGAATTGTTGGCGAACAATTTTCCTTTGCGAGGGAAATAATTATTCATTCGTTACCAATTTTCGTTTTCTTTTTGAATATATTTTTATTAGCGAGACAAGCTTTTATTCTTTCTCTCGCACGATTAAAAATCTCCTATTCATCGAACTCTATGCCACCTATACATATTTTCCTTTATTTGGAGTGTGAGGGAGTGCATTTCATACATTTTGACGGTCAGGGTATTGGAAATTTAAATATTTTTTTAGAAATTAGTAATCTGATCCATTCTCCTCGAAGAATTCAATTTATTCGTTACATTCTATGATACTCTAATATTATGATCCGTCGTCGCGTAATTAACGATAATCTCGAAGCTTTCGTAACGTTCAAGAACAGTTGTCTGTTTAAAATTCGTCGATCGTTCGTCCGCCGTATCGGGACTATGTTCTTGAAAAACTGTAACGTGGCCGATTTTGCATTGCTGCGCGTGTACTTTTAGGCGGCATTGTTTTCATGGTAGATTCAGCGATTACGATTTTTCTCACGTGTCTTCTTTCACCTTCGACGACGACCACCTCGGATTTTCCTGGAGAACTGGCCAAGAAGAAACGGAAGAAATATAAAGAGAAAGGAACACTCAGACGTACGAAATTCCATATTTAAAAAAGGAAACGTTAATTTCAGTAAAGTAGCCTGATTTCCGTTCGTCTCAGTCTAACCATTCCGCTAATTAAACAAAACTAGAAGCTACTGCGTATGGCAATAACACGCATAGAACAAGAAATAATTTTATCAACGGCGACAGCGAATTGACGGCTGTATAAATAATCAAGTTTTCTTCAGTTTCCTCGATTGCAATAAATTTCACCTCTGCCTTTAGACGCGGTGACTTCGAAACGATTCGAGGAAGCGTCAGACAGACACTGTTATAACGATTGTCTGAGAACGGGTTGGGATGATAACGTAAACTTGATTTAATGCCTGGCCTTGTTCCGCCTTTATATTTATAGGCAACACGAAACACAGCTGTGCCATACGATTGTCCCATGACTTCTTGTGTCCGCGAGGTGAGCACCTCAGGTGTTGGCCTCACTTTTCTTAACGAGCTTCTGCAAGCTTGTGACACTCGACGAATCGAGCAGGTTAATATCGACAATTTCTTGGCACGATCTGCTGACAATTTCATCAGTTATAATTTATCGGACAAGGAAACAAAATATTATAGAATATATAACATTTCCGTTATATGTTGTTTTTAATGTATTTCACGTGCAATTGAAAATTCGAAAAAATTATTGAGCTTCCTACAAATCTTCTGGACATACCGAAAAGCCACTATACTACTACTACTACTCTCAGATTAATATAAGGAAATTGTAATAGAACAAGATTCCATAAAACAAATCTGAATAAACCATAATGCAGATCAAGTGTTAATAAATAATCATTATTAAATAATCAACACGTACAAATAGTAACCCTCCGAACTACCGTCGTCTTCTTTATAAATAACACTTCCACGAAACTTTGTTCAGACTGACCATGCCTGTTCACAAACTATACATAATATGTGTGTATATCCATTAACAACCATTATTGTGGGCCAGAATCAGGCCATGTTTCACGATGCCAGGAGTAAACGCTCGTCTGTACATACACAGTACATAGAAGAATACAATGTGATCACGCAGTCCGGCTACACTTAAGCATTTAAGACTCCATGTCAAGTGTCATAACTCGTGGCTTCCGGTCGGCTATTCACGCTGCCATGCAAGTGTAAGGGCGCCTTTAAGACTTGCGACTGAAAATATGCATTGTACGAGCCTGATCGAGCCAACAACGTATATATGTATATGTATATACGTTGCCACACACTCACAACAACGATCAATAAATAAGCATGCTGTTCGTTAGGCAAACATTGACATACTTATCTGGTCAGCCTGCCTCTTTGTTCAAGTAAACGCTATTAGGACTTACCAATTAGACACACCAAATTATTAATGGCGCAAGGCTTGCGAGAAGATTTTCCTTTCGTGAGAATATCGATGGAACATCGTTGTAAATAACAAAGGAACGAATATCGCACGTATTTATATTCAGAATTTAGAATTGAAGATTTTTTATGAAAATTTTATTTTTCAGCGATGGACTTGCGGTAATAACTATAATATTATTGTTTAAATGAGAACAATAATACTGGGGTTTGATAATAGTTTATAATACATAACAATTGATTTCTCGGGTAACCTTTACGGTTCACGGAAACCACCCTTAAACGTATTCTGTATCTATTATTAATTCATTTTATTCCATAGTTTCCGTAGATCCTAGTTACCTTGTTCCGCATTCGCGTGTGAGATATAAATTGATCGAATTCTTCGAACAAATATTCGTCGGTTAGTTTACTTGAGAAAAACGGATTTCATTTGGATTTCGGAGTCTCATGGATTTGCGGTAAAATTTTAAATTGAGATTTCTCTCAACGGAGAATTAGATTCCCCTCGTTCCGCCGGATACTCGTAAATCAGAAAGCAATTTGCTGTAACGTTGTGAAGGAATTTATCTGGCTGAAGAAATTCCGGGGATTCACGGTAATGAACACCTTTGTGTACATTGTTCGTTCGACTGCATCATTTTCGAGTTTCGATTGCCCGTGAAATTCGCTTCACCCGATGAATTCGCACTTTCACTTGCGCTTCGTTCATTTACGGCGCATTCCCAAATCCGGCGTTATTGAAATTTCGTTGAATTTACCTGCCGCCACGTTGAACCGTTCAACTACAATGGAACCGTTTCTGGAAAGGAAAAGTTGCCATTGATATTATTTTTACAATCGTAGAACTTTCCTTTCACCTGCAGTCATTCGCAGTTTTCAAGGAGAATTTGTTATCGAAGTTAATGGTGCTTGATGCTATTAATACAATTTACAACACTGATACATTTATATATATTTTTAGTTGTTCTTTTAATTGAGTAGATAGGGATTTTACATTATTCCGCATTACTACTTTTCTTCGTATAGTACTACGATACAATATAGCAATAACTATAAAACAGTCGCGCTAACGATAAAACGGAAGTCCATGGATTTAAATTAATGAATAAATAAGCCATCTAAATACCAATTCCCATAAAAATAAAACAAAAGTCTACGGATTTAAATGGAACAGTAAATAAATCGTTTAAAATACACAGCCACAGTCCTGTAAATCAATGAAGCAACATTTGGTGACGAATATCGATTCGAGATATCGTCGCTCCCGCTCCAAATTAAAATATGTATACAAGCATAATGGAAATAAGTAGAGGAAACAAATAATATGAGGAACGTGATGGGATTGGCCTCGTGATATTGCCAAGATTTCAAGGCCGTCCACATTTTTTCAAGTTTTCCCCTCTCAAAACGACACTGCTGGTACTACTAACATTACAAATTTCGCTGACCTATAACAACTCGACCTTCGGGTAACCTTTCATACGGGAGTTTCCTTTCACAGTAAATACAACATTTTTTTTTACTGTTTTGGTCACTTAAATGCCTACAACCTCGTTAAAAAACATACTTCTACGACGTGATTTTGCTTGTCCCGAGCATAAACAAATAGCATAGCATAACAAATAAAAAAATTGTACATTCGAGTTTGACAAATCTTTTCCTCCGCTCTGTATATATATATAGAATATAAAGGTACCTTTAAGACGAGAAGAATGAAAACGTTAGAAGTAAAAGCACGCAGAACTCCAAGGAGACTGCGTTCAATTAACGTGTGCATAGTCAAATGATTTCGAAATCAATCCCTTACGCGTGTACAGACGAAAGACCTTTGCGAAGACCTCGCAGCGAAATGTATTCATGTCTCTGCATCGTTTGTTCTCACCTGCAACACCTCGCTACTCCCACGCGGATGCCTCTTTCGCGGAATACCTGAATCGCTTGTATCCTCATTCTTCGGACAGGTCGTTGCAAGAAATACTACGGACATGTAAACGAGGATTCCAGCTTAAGACATTTTCCATTGTTTTATTCGAACGAAATCAATCAAGTCGATCGTGATTGTATTATAAAAAGTTTGTATATAGCGCGAAACAATATTATCGGGACTTATTATATACGCATTTCGTTTTTTGCAATATCTTTATTTCATTTTTCGTTTAATTTGCATACCTCTTCTTAAGTTCAGTTAAATTAAATACTAATGTTATCAGTGTGAAATCTACACCTTTCCTTTCTTGAAAATTTTATTACTATATTATTAATGTTTCGCAGTTACCTATGCATAGATCCGTATCACTATTTATTTCATTTTTATATCCTTAATGCTTTGTAATCGTCTCTCTATAATTTAGAATTTTGTTTCATTATCGATGAAAAGATTTAAAGGTCAATACACCTTTTCCAAGAAAGGTATACACAATTCTGTTATTATTCAATCATTATTCTCTGGTGCACCTTGTAGTATGGTAGGTTTCTATTACAGGGGCAGATATTTAGATGGCATTTGCGTTAGCACGATTTTTTAAGAGCGTCATCAGTTAATAATAATAACAATAATAATGATAACCTATGACAAGCAGAGCAGTTTAAAATTTGAATTCTTCTTTTCCCATTCAGGTCGGGGTGATTTCGTCGGAGGCATAGACAACGAGGCCCTGGACTTCTCGCAGCTGGAAGATTTTATTAACAGCGACAGTGAACAACCAGCCACGTAAGTAGAAAAAACTACTTCATTTTTGTATGGT
Source organism: Nomada fucata (assembly GCA_948146005.1). Taxonomy (NCBI): domain Eukaryota; kingdom Metazoa; phylum Arthropoda; class Insecta; order Hymenoptera; family Apidae; genus Nomada; species Nomada fucata. The sequence goes on from OX411276.1 coordinate 13,316,644, forward strand.
TCCAGGAAGTTGTTAAAAATCTTAAGAATCAATTTATTTAATAGAACAACCGTTTTCATTTTCAAAGCATTTGGATCTGCAAAAGTGTCCTAATTGTCATTTTCAAATGTAATAAAATACAAGGAAAAATAATAATACAATATAAAAGCACAGTTTCATCTTATTCGTGATTTTAACAAAAACGTGGTTGTATTGTACCAGAACCGACAGATGTTAATATTAATTATTTGAAACCGTGGGTCAATAGAGGCGTCTAAAATGGCATCTAAAAGGCAATAGACATCGAATCTTCCTGCACTTTTTCCCCTGAAATTTATCAACATTTTAGTCGTCGTAGAAAACACAATTACAGGAGCTTTTTTTCCATTTCGACGACCACGTTCCATTTCAATGGGAAGCCATCGTTGACGCCTACATTGTGAACACGCGTGCGCATATGTATCGTTCCCTGCAATCAGAATCTCGATTTTCATCGTTCGCCAACACGTGATGCCTGTCAACCCCTTTACTTTAATACATTTATCAGTTTTCAATAGAAAAAAAAACATTCGAAGTTTATACACAAACGTCCGTCTCAAAATTAAAATCTGTAAAGCACCACTCGAACTTCCATATCCAAAATAGATGGTGCTTTACCTGTAATTACATCAAAACGTAATTACGTTCATTGGTTTTCATGAAACGTTACACGAACAAACTTCTATTCCGTCCCTTATTCATTCCCACGCCAAACCAATCGTACAAACAAATATTTTTACAATAACTTGGCAAGACTGAATCATTCGTACAATAAAACACTTATTAACGTACGTCATAAACAGGTCATACAAAACGTACAAATAAAACACAACACATTTAAATAATTATTCGTCAACAAATCCTCCGCTGCTGAATGCGTTCGAAAGTAGATAATCCATTAAATTATCATTGTCAGTGTGGACGGCTGCATAAAATTTCATGACAGAAAAACGACGAACGTTCGTACGGTAATATGCATACAGACAAATGCGTGCTCTACTTATACAATATTTAACACGTGCGTGTACGCGTGTGTACCGCGTGTGCGTGTGCGTGATGCACTGTGCGCGTAGAAGAAGCAGACAGATGTCACGCGGTAGCGGCCACAGAGGTGTAATGATATAATGACAGAGACAGGCTGGACGGAATTGATGGAATCAGTGCTTGTCGCGTTAGGCCTGGTAATCCAACCTAACGCACTCGTCCCATTAATGGCCCTACTCTGATCTCAGAAAGAGATTTCATTCAGGGATCGACGGAATGAAAGCCCCTCACCCTTGATCCGTGCTTTGCGTTGCGGGTCAATGGGATTAAAATCGTGGAAAATCTTCTAGTGCAGCGGTTTTCTTATAGTTTAGTCTGTAATTGTTGTCGTGATACAGTTCACCAGCGATTTTATTACGAATGGTTGTGATGGAAGAAAAAAATTAATAAATATATATATATATAATATATATAATATCTAATATCTAATATATATATTAGATTATGCGTATTCGAAAGGGTTAATGATCCTTTCTCGAACGTAATGTAATTTAAGTTCTTACACATTTTTTGCTCTCACATTTGTTATGCAAAAAAATTCGAGCAATTTCGAAGATGCAGCTTTGCTTAGACTTGCAATTAGATCCATATTTTATTCATAACAATTTCAAGCAGATATTATCGTGGGTCGTAGATCAGTGAGAAGAATAAATAATGATTTTTAAGATAATTAAAATAAATCTCGTAAGACAATGTACTTATTTACGTTACTCGTTTGGTAAAAGGCATAATCGTTCGCGAGTCAGCAAGAAAATATTCAATGGTAATTGGTACAAGTTTCAAGGATCCTCGAATTGGAAATCGCGACAGGATAATTGCATAATTACAACGAGCATTATAATAGCACGTATTATTCAACGTAAATCGATGTTTAGATTGTGTTACGGAAACGGAATTCGTGGAAAACCGATAGCCGGGAAACCCGAATATTAAATTTTCTCTTAATTATAAACATCGATTAGGATCGACCGTTCCATTCGATTAATTCGATGGTAGTTGTAATTTATAAGTCTCATTTCCAACTGACTTGTATCCAATCGATTACGTTGAACAAAGAACCTATTACACACCGTGTACAATTTTTACAATAATCGCGAATATGAATATGCAATGAGAGTTGGAAATTACATGTTACAAATTTTTCCATACAACACACGAACGATGAGGAATACGTGAATATGACAGCAGAGCGTTTGATTTATTTGTTGTATCCGTACACTTAGTATGGAACTTGTCGGAAACTTCCAATAAATTTTGTCTATCTTCTTACCAATCACAGCCAGATTAAAATACTATAACATTTAGGCATAAAAAGTTTACGGACTGAAATAATAAATATCCTCAATAGTACCACCTTATAATAATAATAATTATTCAAGTAACATTTAATAATTTTGACGCCTTTCAAATACGATACCTGATTCACAGGAATCGCAACATTTAAATTCGAAGGACCCCCTAAAAATCGAGATTCCTACGTTAAGTAGATTACAAGATGTTAGAATTCTGCAATTTATTATCGTCACGTTGTCTAGAAAGCAATTGTTATACTATTTACTTCACGATAGATATTTCGCGGACACCCTCGCTCACAATGAAAACGGGGGTGGAACGACGACACACGGTGGCCGCGTGGAGGCGGCCACAACTCAACAGCCACCGTCTCGATTGCCATCGCCTATTACCCAAAGTCATCCGGTCTCGAGTACATGCACATCCGGTACCACAACTGTACCAAACGGCGCTGCTTACAAGGATCCGCAATCGTACGTTCACCCGTAAGTCGAGAACGCCCGAGGGCAAGAACGTAAACTTTGCGAACGAAATCATTCGAGACACTCCCGATTAATTCGAATAATTTCAATAAATACCGAGATTAATTTAATGATTTTGTCGATAAATTGTACACACATATTTCCTTTTATCGTTGGGTGTTTCTAATTTTGTTCTATTCACGTGAACCTTGTTCAACAAAGACATTTGGCAGAATTTATTGTTCGATCTATGATAGTTCTAAATCAGAGATATATTTAGACATCCAACTGAGAATTAATCGATTTAAAAGAATTTCTGGATGATTAAATTATTGCGTGCAGGATAATCGAAACCCGCGTAACAGATTTTCTGTATTTTTGTCGTTGGCAAGTGGGCAGAAATTAATTAGATATATTTATTTAAGTTTGCTTGGCTCGATTAACACTGACGCATAACAGTGATATAAAATTTCGATGCAATATTTAATTATTTTAAAATCGAAATCGATTTACCAATAATATTAAATGACATTTATTTCCTCCCCTCGAACAAAGTTAATAATATTTATTTTCAGGCACGCATTACCAGAAAGTCCCCCGGACAGCGGTAGCGAACCACCATATTCGCCACCTGGTCACAACGATACTCAACACGTACACTCACCTCGTAAGTTAACAAATGACAGTACATAAAAAATCAGCAATAATAAATTCCTAACGCGGACTACTTTTTCAAACCAAGAACATACATATCGACGACGTATAACGTTGTTTCACAGAAATTTTCACACACGTATACGTCAATGCGCAAAAATTGACTGCACAGCAAATAATTCGACCCCCTGTGACGTTTAAATCGAACCAAAAAAATTAAAATCGATATTTGTAGCGATATAGAGAAAACAAACAACCGCTTGCAACACCTCGTTCAGTCCACCGTGTATATATTGTATGGAAATTTCCATGGAAAATCCGGCAAGAATTTCCTCTTCCGTTCTCAGATCAAAAGGTAGCTCTTCAAGAAATGCTTCTTCATCACCAAGGCAATCAAGCTAATTATGCTCCGAATTTGTTGCCGTCCTCGCCGAGGGCATTAACATCGTCCACGGAGCCAATGCTTTTAACGCATTCGGTGCTGTCGTCCCATCTCGCCACGGGGACACCTACCATTCAATCCCAGCCGCAAATAGGTCAAACTTTAGCACCTCTGCCGCACGAGCACAGTCCCGGGAACATCAGCACGTTGTATTCGCCGCTACAATCGGCGCCCAAGAAGAGGAAACTTAGTCAGGATGGTCTAGTCCACGTGAAGCAGGTGCAACGAGTAAACTTTTTCACTGTATCTAATTATACTTAGAGCATACATTCATTTATACAATTCATTGTTGCCGATGTGTACTCGAATTGTTCGCGTGAAAACGAAATTAAAAAGAATAATACGTTTGGGAAGAAATTACGAAGAAGTCGAGAAATTAGTTGCGTTTCAGTTTTTTCTCAATACACTTTTGGCACACTTTTCGTCTCGAAGGTTGCGCAAAAAGCACGATCTCCGTTTATTTTACTTCACTATTTCGAATGAATTCTGGCCATCATTTTGATTCGCGAGGGATCGGAGAAACGAAAGGGGGGACGATTTTCCGTTCGCTACTTGATTTCTCAAGTGAAACACGGAGCACAAAATACGGAGAGCTTGTTGGACAGAGTAACGCATCGGTGTTGCTTCGCAGGAACCGGAACTGGGCACAGTGGAACACAGTTGCAGCAGTAGCAGCGCAGTACTCGACGGCGACGAAGTAACAGAGAATGGCTACATCGACGCCAGCTACCAGTGCATCCGGTTCCATCCATTTCAGCAGACTTCCTGGCATGTCCTCTGTGACCATAATCTGAAGGAACTACCCGTGCCCCATTATCGAGTGGACGCGGACAAGGGATTCAACTTTAGTAACTCGGACGACGCGTTTGTGTGCCAGAAGAAAAATCACTTTCAGGTACCTGCGTGCAAAGAAAAGAAATATGTTCTTCAGATAATACAACTACATGTATTCGGATGTTGAGTTACGGTTTCTCGAAAGATTTGTAGATTTTGTTTCAAGCTATTTCATTCACGACGAATTAGATAATTAGCCGACAAGTTATAACAGGAGGATGTGCAAACTTTTCCCAGGAGCGATTAATTATTGTACGAATTCACTTGTTAATTGTTTTCAGATAACCTGCCATGCCCAGCTGCAAGGTGAGGCAATATTCGTCAGAACCGGCGAGGGTTTGAAAAAGATAAGTAGCTTCCAGTTGCACTTTTACGGCGTCAAGGTGGAATCACCGACGCAAACAATCAGAGTTGAGCAGAGTCAGAGCGACAGAAGCAAGAAACCATTTCATCCAGTGACGTAAGTAGACAAACAGATTTATCGAAAGAAAGAAAGAAAAAGGAAATATTGTTCTCTTTTTTGTTTCACATTATGTATCGAACACTGGAATTATCAAAGAAACTTTTCGGAACCTTTGGTGCGAAATTCTATCATTTTCGTATAGAAACACGAAATCCTTACTTTACACTAAAATAGAGCTGCTTTTAGGGTGGAACTAGGCGGCGAGCGTGTTACGAAGGTAACCGTTGGCCGTCTACACTTTAGCGAGACGACCAGCAACAATATGCGAAAGAAAGGTAAACCGAATCCGGATCAGAGATATTTTCACCTGGTCGTCGGCCTGCACGCTCACACTGCTGACCAAGCGAGTTATCAAGTGGTTGCGCACGCGTCGGAAAGAATAATCGTCAGGGTAATTATTTCATTGACAGTTGTACGGTCTATGCATAATTAAGAAAAAGCTATAACAAAAAATTACTATAAATTGTAAACGAGTTGCATGAAGTTAGAGATATCGTTGTTTCAAAATCGCCGCGGGAAATATTTAGTTTTCAACACGCTACGAATATTAAACACGAATAATTAGGACAATACGATTCAGACGAACGAGACGAATAAATGTCGATTGCATTGCATTTCTTCCATGCAATTTTTTCCAGTGCGCGAATGTACTGTTTTGTTAATACAATCACAGGTTTGTTCCTGGTACCAAAATAGTATTGTCTGGGAATGTTGTGCTCTATTTATTATTGTTAGTAGCAGTATTAAAGTACGTGTACATTTTAATTCTATACACTTTCACGCGTACACTATTTAAATTCACTTTGTTTGTGAATTTCTCCAATTGCATCAATTTAATTGCACAGTTTTCGCTTGTACGATTTAAAAATGTATCTATGCGCGTAAAGTATATTTCTTGTTTGCATAAAGACTCGTGGAGTGAAATTAAACAGTACGATATAAAATATAGGCGAGTAATCCAGGACAATTCGAGTCGGAAGGCAGCGGCGTTGGTGCAGAGGGTGGCTGGCAAAGGGGCGCAGCGTCGGACAGCGTTTATCATGCCGGTCGAGTTGGAATTAATACAGACAGGCCTGACGAAGCTTTAGTAGTTCATGGCAATATGAAGGTAGCCTAATTTTCTTATTCGTTGCACGTGAGAGTGGCAATTCTATCTAATTTCCTTATTAATTTATATTTAAAGTATCTAATTTTCATCTTAAATTATATTTAGAATATATAACTTTCGTATTAAATTATATTTAGAATATATTACTGTATTTGGTAACAAACAACGGCGTTTCAAAGTTAATCATTAAATGACACAGGTACTGTAGAGATACTCGAATAATATTTCTACGAATGCGAAGGAGCATAAAGTTAATTAATGCACACAGGTGACCGGTCACATTGTTCAGCCAAGTGATGCGCGGGCTAAACAAAGCGTGCAGGAAGTGGACACGCGTGAACAATTACGAAACGTGCAACAATTAAGAGTGGTTCGCTACAGATACGCGCCAGAATTTGCACAGCACTCCGGTTTGGGCATCAAACAGCAAGAAGACACAGGCGTCATAGCGCAGGAGGTGCAACAGATACTACCGGAAGCTGTGCTACCAGCCGGGGATATTGTTCTTCCAAATGGTCAAAGAATCGAGAATTTTTTAGTCGTGAACAAGGAGAGGATATTTATGGAGAACGTTGGCGCTGTGAAGGAACTGTGTAAGGTAAGATATTCATTCATTTCTGTTTAAACCTGTCGCCCTATAATCTTGTCAATTCGTATATTATACTTCCAAAAAAATACTGGAAAACGATTTATTCTATTATGTTTCATACTAAATTTTCAATATAATTATTCTATTCCGTTTCCTTTCAAACAATTACCTACGCTTTAATACGGGACCGAAGTTTTGTTGTTTTCTCAACGACCATATACCGTCAGATTTATAAAACGTTTTTAATTAAGCTGAAATTTCGGCAGGTGACAGATAGCTTGGAAACTCGCATAGACCAACTGGAGCGTATAAACAAACGTCTGGCGAAATTGAAAAGGGGAGACAGTCTGAAAAGTTCGATTAGTACAATCTCTAGTATATCTAGCAATAAATACTCATCCTCGATCAACAGTAAGTCTGCTGTACAGGGCAAAGGGAGGAACGGCGAGAGGGAGGACGAGCTTCTTTGCAGCAACAAGTTCATTCAGATTATTATTGTTATACTTATCCTAATCATGGCATTTTGGTAAATAAAATGATCGCAATATTATCTCATTCGAAATGAATTCCAATCACCTTGGAAACGTCGAAGAAGTTTTCCTCTATCATTATCTTTCAATTTCAGCTTAGTCGCGATGGCGACGTTATACTTTTTAGAATATCAAAAACGTAGCAGCCTCGAGTGGTCAGCGGTTGCTAGTAATGGAATGCTGGCTATAAGACCAGCCCATCCCTCGACAGTGTCGAGTACACCCAATTACGATCCCCGATATAATTCCCTGCTGGACAGCACGTTGTCCTCTTCGTACACTAAGCACGGATTCCACAATCGTGGACTGGATAGCAGTTTGTCCGTGAAAAACAATGCGTTCTCCACGCAAGCGCCTCACACGAAGCAGCAGCTTTACTCCCAAGAAATCACATGGTACCCGATCAGTCATTCGGGTCCGCAATCGAAACTGGACAAAAATAGGTACTACATTTTAAATAGTCGTATCGACAGAGATAATTGATTCAAGCTAAAGGCGTTTTAAATGCGTTGTATTAAATTCATTCAGTGAATTTCCCGGGAATTGGTTGAGTAGAACTGGCGCAGGTGCTATTCCTAGTAACGTGGACGAAAATGATCAAGGGTCGGAGGTCGATGGGTCTTCGAGCAAGGGCCCGGTTCCATTGGGCATGCCAACGAACTGCCCCAGGCATTTTAGCGAGTTCGAGAATCCGTGTCAGGTAACATTTCTAATTTTTTTTATTTCGTATTCTGCATTTCATTCTCCAGTTTCACAGTAGATCAAAATATTCTATTCCAGGTGTACTGTTGCACAGCTAAGATCCATCAGTTCGAGGACCCCCAACCTGACCATCCACCTGAAAAGAAGTCAATTTGTAAGTCTTTTATTAATATTGCAAAATATATATTTTAAATAGAATACCTAGTATAGGAATAAACATTACCAAATTTGTATATTCGTTTATCCAGCAGATCATATAGAACAGCCATTAAACGTGCACGAGGAGAAACGAAAAATAAGCAAAAGTTTTCAAAACGGAATAAGCCCATCCGACCCGAGTACGCAGACTCTCGTTAAAGAGGTGAACCAATCAAAAGATACATTCTACAATTACTGAATTTAATTAAAAAGTGTGCAGAAATTACATCTCCTTCTTCGTCACCTTTTTTTCTCTTTAGAACAATTACAAGTATCTCCATAAGAGAACAAGAAGAGAAACTGGCGGTGGTGATTGGGCGGAAGTAGCCAGCAACGCAGCAGGATCGTTACCGCCGGAACCTAAACCACAATTGTGGATAGTTGGAGAAAGCTTTAATACTTCGCTGGATCAAAAGTATTGCTCTGCGTCCTCGCAGGACACTCCTAATAATATTACTTGCATCATTCCGTTCTCCAAATATATGCCGGATGTACATCTTACACTACACTTCGTGTGAGTGTATACAAAGTTGCCACGTTGATATTGATCACGAACCAACAGAATTCGGACGATAATCGATTAATTATATTTAAGCGGAATGCCATGGTACGGACAAGTGGTGCAACAATGCTCCTCGACAACGAGTCCTGGTGTTGACGAGACGTTGATTTGCGGCCGGAAGTACACTATGCAACAGCAGGCTCAATTGAAGATCGATATCGAGACCAATAATCAAAGGGGGGATCAATCATTTCCGTTGGATGTCGCCCAATATCTCAGGAGAACTTTAATGTTTCGTGTGCCGACCGTGCAGCCGCAAGAGGTGATTCAATTTGTTTCAATGCTTGACGTACCGTCGAGCTGAATTTCTTCAATGTTACGTCGATTTTATATTATAACATTACCGTAATAGAAACTTTTATTCGATAATTAACAACATCGAATGAAAATATTATATGAATCATATGTTCTAATAATGTGACACTGCAATCTGCAAATGGTGCACAGCAATTATTGATTTATTATAACGTGTCTTTCTTTCGCTTCTTTCAGAATATCTGTAAAAACAAACACGGCGTCGACTATTCGGAGTACACGTTGCACTTTTATCGAGATTGCGACGAGTGACTAAGTATTTTCATTTAACTTATGCCTGAGTTCACGGCGGCCTCGACACGAAGATTCTACGTTCCTATTTGAAAGATCGTTGAATGTCTATACAGCAGAACCTTCTTGTGCCTTCGTAATGTATTCCGTCTTCACTTTACCCAAAGCATGAAATTATGTACAATATATTCGGCAACATATATACATATATAATAATATATATGTAACGTTAAATAAATCTCTAATAATATTTTATACGTCGTCACGATATATCATATAGCGTGATGATCATAATGATCGATAGAAACAGATAGATCTTACGAACTCAAACGGTAGATGTAATGTAATAATAGAATTTAGAGTTTCCATTTCGTTAGTTAGAAGAATACATGTGCCTTTTTTAAAGCGCGTCTCATTAAAGACACAAAGAATTTATCAATTAACGGGTGATAATTGATTAAACGATATATTAAAAGTTTCCCTACCATTGGTAATTATAAAAATAAGAAACCAGCGTTGAAATATTAATGAAGTATCGCATATAAATTAAGATCGGTACGAAAAATTGGAAATTATTTAACGAAGAAATGAAAATTCATGTAAATACTTCTATTTGATCGAAACGTATCAAAAATTCACACCCGTCGACTATGATCTATTATAAAGTTATCATATCGCTTCAATTCGATATCGATCAATTATATATTATTTATACTCATGTACAGAATATTATTATTATTACTATCTGACAAATATTTCACCATGTTCCAGTCGAGTTTCATATTTCATATTATTAGTTCATAACTTACCCAATACAATTCTGTGTACAGTATATATTTTACGCAACAAGATAACGATTTTTTGTTTACATCATTATAAAGGTAAAACGTATTCGCGATAAAGAAAGTAGCGAATTTAGTCTACAGGCAAAGTCATGTTAACTTTCCGATCAAGCAGAGACTTTCAATATAAACTTGCTGATTACGAAAGATATTATTGTCTACGTGGTAAAAATGTACAAAACGATATCAGCTATTTCGTTTGACTTCATTTCGCAAGGCTTCGCTTGATCTTAAATTTCCTTCGAACTCGATCGACGTTCACGAAACGCGATATCGTAGAGTTTCAAGTTCCTAAAAGGTGTTTTTTGTATAATAATTGTCCATTTCGTACTGTAGAATTAGATGCACACACTTTATTTGCACCTATCCTGTAAGCAATTATTATTATTCGTTGCATGCGAGCAGATCGTCAATTATTATCGTTCATATCATTATTTGTTGCTACATAAATACGTAATAATTTTCACTATAATTGCTGCACCTTGTAATTAAATTCAAATTATTTTCTTACGAAATATTTTATTTTTAAACGCAATCGAAGGAATAGCTTTGTATACATACGAACGATTATATTTTTAGTATTACAGTCTATATTCTTATACATATATCGCCGCTATACAAGATTCTTTAAACATTAGACTTTTCAAACGGATTGTCGTGTATACTTCTGCAAAATTGATTCCATTTGTTCCCCCCGAATGTTATTGTGAAATGTTGGCACATCGAGATATTATTTTCTTCTTGTACTTGTTTCTTTCTTCTTCTGTGCGAGTATATACGACGAGAAAGCTCCACTTTTGCCGTCCATACGTTTTCCATTGCGCGAAGACACTTTATTATAAGTTGTATGTACAAGTGGATATTAATCTGTTCCCGTATTATATTTTTACACAAAAACTGAGCTCACACGCACGAGCTTACCATTAGTATGTATCGTTCTCATTGCATGCACGTGAAACGTGTAAAAATAGAACAATTCTGTTGTACAGTAATTATATGAACTCAAGTGTAAAAGCAATACTATTGCACGATAATATATTATACAAATTTTATTATACAAGAATTCAACGTTTCAATCCTCGTACGGAAACAAGAATACCTTTTTGTTCACATTCTTAAGGCACCATTCCAACTATAGTATTCCTGAAAAAAAATTATAACTATATTGAACGAAGTATGTAATAAAATGTTAGGATATCAAATCTTTATTATTATTCTATATTTCATTTTAAAATTGAATAATTACAATATTCTATTTCTGATTTTGCAAATTTTTTGTACAAGGGTTAACACGAATATATTCTTCACCATATTCTATTCGTTTGCAAATTTCTCCCTACACAAACTTTTTGAAAACTGCGATCAATTATTTTTTGTTCGAAAATAAAGGAAAGAATGATCTTATTACGTTGAAACGTATGATTATTATTGTAATACGATTATAATTTATGCAACCGATGAATATATATATAAAGATATATTTAATGTAGACACACAAGCGTATATGCTATTACAATAATATTAATTGTCTATACAATTACTGTTCATTTCCTACAGAATCTATTTAAAGAAAAGAGGATTCTGTGCGACATGTATATGGCGAAATGGTATTTTTATGATGTATTATTATTATTATTTTTAAATATTCCGTATTATCTGCATCTGTATATTTTCCATTATCATTTGCGTCGAAGAAACGCGTAATTGCTTTATTGTTGCTTGCATGTTCATTATCGTTTACAATTTATTACCGCAACTTGTTATTGTTTTTCTATTTTAATGTATTATACTGATCCGTTTCGTGGAATGACAACAAAAAAAAAACGAAGAATTTATCTATGGTCTACCTGTACGTTTTTTCATTTATCTCGCGTGACGACTTCGACGGAGGATACCTATTTGTTAAATAAAGGCGAATAATTAACAAATGTAAGTTTATGGCAGGTTAAAAGAGAAGATAGTTTCATGATATTCTAATTAAACGAACTCCTTTCATAAAGAACAAATTGTTCTTTTAATATAAATAGCATAATCCGTAGATATTAAGAAATTCGAGTAGGATTTGTACATACAAGGATTCATCGTAGCGATAGGTAAGCGTTTAACCGAATAGAAATCGTGTAATTACACGTCATTGTAGTATTGCTAACGAAACAAGACAAACAAACCAAAACAATTTATTCTTGAACGTACAATTTTTCAACGATACTCCACGTAATTATGCCAACAATCACCAGCATTTGCAAGTTCGGTGAACGATATGCTATTTGAAAAGCAATATACGAACATTAGATTTAAATAATTCAATATTCGAACGCTTAACAGAAAGCTATGTAAAAAAGATGAAGCATTGGATCCCTATTTAATTGATAATAATTGCCGAATTTTTGCTGTTAACTAAACAGTGATGGTAGCAGCCCGTATCAGAAGTTTTACTATATTTCGTGATCTCTATAAAGCGTGAGGAAAGAGTTACAAAACTTAGAGTAATAGATAGTCGTAATCCAACGTAATGAGTAACGGTTCAATTAAAAAAGAAAGAAGGAAAGATAGTGGAAACATTGTAGTTGTGATGAAACGTATAAATGCAATTGAACGATTGATTCACTCGTCCTATATATATGTCTGTTTTAATGTAACACGTTTCCCTTTTCCATCACTACTTCTACTTCTACTACTACTACTAGTACTACTACCCGCTGGTTTAGGAATCTGACGAATTATCGTTGTTCATTCGACGACCGTCAGATACTACTATTTATGTATATTTGAACACACACAAAAATGAAGGGAGCGCATGTAAATGTTATGTTCACGTATTTATGAGCGTATTGTTAAGAAGGAAAAGAATATATATACAAATACGTAAAGAATCTGTATTCGTAGAAAAATAAAGATACTGCTCCAGAACACGATTCATTTCAATTTACAATAAGAAGAAAGTAGATGTAATATGTATTTGCGAAAACGATTTATATGGAAAATAAATTAGAATCGTCCTTGGTCTCAAAAGCGGTACTACTTGCAGGATAATAACTCGAAAATGTCACCAGTGACCCAGGTGTCGATGGGACGTTAAACCATAAGGCAAAAAAAAGTTGTTTTTGCAACTGAATAATAAGAAGAAATAAAATATAAAATTTTTAAAGTAATTTAACAATCAAATTCATTCCGCAGATTGTAGGCACGTATCCTATGTGTATATATTAATACACAGTGAGTTTGTTCCATGAATCAAGAGCATCAATTTAACATGCCCTTGATTAAAGTCGCCTCGATAGAACAATGGATAATTTAGTTTGTTTAATGAAATTGTAAAGAAATGCGATTACTGCCACTTCCAGGCGAGCTACATTAATGACCAGAGGACGCAAACTAAAGCTAGAAATATAAGCTTCCATCTCCAATAAGTGTGAACAGTAGTCCATGAGAAGTTCATTTTTTATATACAACTAAACAATTAAAATTGTTATTCCGGCTAACTGCATATAATTATAGCAACAGGGTATTTTTATCGTGTAGCATATTCCTTTCCCATTAATTTGACACCCTATTTATTTAAAAACAACAACTAGGAGCCGAGATAACAATTTTTTAACAGTTTATTGGTAAGGATATGTCGAAAATGGTACATGTGGCGCCATCTCGCGTTTGCGGCCTTTTTCGCACTTTCGCACTCCGCCAAAACCGAATTCCTGGATTACATCGTTAGTTTAAACAAATGCTTTTTTCTCCGCTTCTAGTACTTATTTTGTCACCGGACTTGTCTTAAATCAAAGCTACAAACCAGAGCTATCACCTTCAACAATTGCAACCATATGACATTTGTACTTTAAAAGTTATGAACAATTGAATAATGGGCCATGAGGCGCCCAGGTTCACTGCAATTATCCCGACTTCTGGAATCGCTAGAATAATGAACGGGTACTTAAAATGAAGGTAAAGGATACCGCTAATCGGCAATAAATGACTTATGCTTGCTGTATGCGGCGCTTACTTTTTATAAACAATTTGACTATCCATCTGCGAATTACACCGTAGCTATACACGACGGCTAATCTAATGGTGGATCAGATTGTTCCTTGAATTGAGAGCTTCAATTTGAGACGTCGTTAATTACAAGCGGCCCAGTAGAATCCGAGATAACTGCATTTGTTTAAAGAATTTATAAATAAATGCCATTACTTCCACTTCCTGTGGAGATACAGCATTGCCCAGAGGACACGAATTAAAGCTAGAAGTATAAGCTACATTATCCAACAGGTATGAACCTAATTCCATGTGAAGTTCATTTGTTATAAACAATTAAACAATTATAATTGTTATTACGGGAAACTGCATATAGTTACATCAACGGGGTGTTCTTTATCGTGTAGATCATTCTCTTCTCAATAGTTTAAGACGTTGCGACGCGTCGGGCCCACGACCTAGTGCGTTCAAGGGCCTGCTTAACGGCACAACCAAATGTATGCCGTTCCCGGCCTCTCGGTGACATTTCCCAGATGGGCATACTGGGCGCTCCGAACCCCCGGATTTTCTTACAGATGTTGGTTCTGCGGGATATGGTTCGAGAAAGGGGATGGAGCAAGTTCGCCTTCAATACTTGTAACTAACTTTATTACACTGAGTCGTGGCACACGCTCGTGATACTCGCGACTACTCGTACGTACTCAATTCTTTACAACGTCTCTGCTTCATCTCCGCTCAAACTCCGACCCTCGCACGCATCATTCGCTCCATATATTCTATCACTTGCAGCTTCTCCCTCGTTGCATCCCTCATTCGTTCTCACACATTCGGGGCCACACCGACCACCGACCCACACACGAACCACATCTTGCCACATGTCACAGGTCGACAACGGGTCACCATGCACTCAAGGCTTCTCGTGCATTCCCAGAAAGCATCCGCTCTTTCCTAGCGATTAACATTCGCTCGATGTTTCCACTAACATTCTTCATTTTTTTCAAACTTAGCCTATTGTTACAATAGTTTCACAGATCTTACTATACTTTTAGTTTACGTCGCAGTATTGTGGCTCCTACTAACTACTCGTCATAATTTTTCTACTGAACTACTATACTCGTTGGGTGTCGCGGGCTCCCTTTTTATATTGGGAAAAGTGCCGGAAAATCGGGTGTGGGAGGTAGCCTGGGGGGGAATTTTGGGTTCAGGGGTCACGTACTTATTTCCTGGAATTCAGTGTGGACAAGCATCCGGTTAGAATTTAGATAGTAGCGGTTTGACATTTGACTCTGATCAGAATTTAGAAAGGTGATAAGGTGATGCGTGAGAAATATAATGGGCGAATTGTTCGACACCTGCAACGTGGGCCATGAAGAGTAGGGGATTGGATGAAATGTAAAGTCATAATAACATTTTGCATCTCTGTTTATAATATATACTATATACTTAATACATATTTCAACTGTATAACGTAAGATACACATAGATCACAACACCAACTGATAGCAATTATCCAAACACAGTTCCATCTTGTTATGTTGTTCATGGTTAATAGATTGGTCTCCGTTGATAGGAAAACTTACCGATGTCTATCACAAAAAGAAATGTCAAACACAAAATGGATAGTTATTGCTCATGCGAATATCTACAGTGTAAATTACTCGTATTACTAGTATTATACGTAAATGAGAAACAATATATTTCTATTTGAGATATGTAATCGCGGAACGCTTCTTAGCGGCAACGACATTGAGCAATAAATTAGAATCAAAAGTCCTAACAAATTGAAATTAGATTTCGACTATAACTAAATTTTAAAACAAAGATACCGCTGGGTACATTACGAGATTGAGTAGATTCGTGGTGCTAAAAGGGGAAATAAGGAAAGTAGCAAATTTCTGAAATGTTGGAAATCCTTGAAAATGCCTTTAAATACTTCCACAGAACGCGGAATAAAATTATACATTCCTAATCTTAATTTTGTAATAAATTAAACCGCAATACGCCTTTCTCTAGGGGGCAATTAATTCACGTGGATTTCAGTACCGTAAAGTATGAAACAGACGCCTTTAAAATCTAAAACAAGCAAGCATTCGTTAAATAGAGCATTGTGGAAGCATTCAATAAACGATAATCAGTAAACGTTATACCTCTGCAAAACTTTGGCAATTCAATGTAATGAGTCCGCCGGCAGATAAAAGTGGAGGTGTGATGCTGCATCTTAATGCTAAAACAATTAAGATTTGCGTTTTTCTGTTACCGTTATACCACAGCATCTCCGATCTGAAAAATCAACATCTTTCAAGCTAAATATATAGTTTCCAATTTGTTATTCTCCTTACATTGATGTAACGATCTCGTCGGTGGAGTTCTCTACAAACTGCCCCTGAATTGACAAATATAACATATGCACCAGCTGAACGACTACGAAAGTATAATCTTTGGCCAGTTCTATGCATACACTCATGTTTGATACCTGTTTCGGAATAATAATACTCTCCATTGCAATTATGCCTCTTACCGGAATGTATTTTAATATAAGCCGTATACCTTTACTAATGTAGCGCTGAAGCATACCATTGCTACTCCCACCGAAATGAAAAGATAGGTGTTGTGGGTAGATTGGATGCATCTAAGATAACTGTTTTTGAATAATTGGATTAGGACCATCGATGAATATACAATAAATAGCGCAAAGCAATTTTAAATTCTATTTATATCAGATATAGCTAAGACAAAATTGTGAATCTGATATCTTTTCTATTACGCAGAATGTGCATGTATCATGCCAGAAGAAAAAGTAAGGGTGATTACTTTCTACCATTTTTAGAACCTAGTTAATGACAGAAACGCCTTATTGGATGATATTTATTAACGTGAGTCGTTTGACAACATTTACGTTCATGGTAACTGCTCTTTGCAAAATTAAGTACAATTAACGACATTACCCTATTATAATAGACAAGAAGAATGTTCGTAATCAAACATAATATTATACGGAGTGCACGACATACGTCTTAAAACTTTGTTCTTCCGAATCGAAACTATGCAAAGTGTCTTTTAATAAAATGAAATCAAGGAAAACATCAAGAAGGAATGCACTGAAATTAAGTATCGAAGAGTTCATATAAATCGCAGTACCGACCCTAAAGCATGTTGATGGCCTCGAATCGAATGACACACCCTTCTATAAATTTCATCGTGGTTGGTCTTATACTGCGTATCAAACAGATCACCGATCGCAGTTTTGAAACGATATCTGCCAAAGAATTTCCAATCTTCATACATTTAAAACTTGGTAATGATTAGTATAGCCAAATTATTTGTTGAAGACTGTTACCCGGCTACTGCCAATAATCCACACGCATGTTGAACCGTGTACATGAAGCTCGTGTCACTGGCAATGTACACGTAGGCTACCGTTAAGAGTACAAGTGTCATGTGTAGATTAATGTACTGGTGAAACTGTTGTTCGTCGACAGCGTAGTAAGCTGGATAAACGTAAGCCAGATCCCTCGATTCATTTTTCGGCCAGACAAGATCCAACAGTATTGGTGTCAGTGGCATTTGGAGGAACAAAGTCAAACAAGAAAATGCAGTCGCTGGAAAATTAAGTAGCACGAATTAACGTAGAACTTGAATCAACTGTAGAGTACATAGAGCAACGGCCAGAAATAGTTTTATTTTACCTAAGTAGACTAAAATAAGAACATAAGCCCTTTCAGCATACAGCGTGATAATGTCAATTTCTTCTTTTGGCCTCTCCATTATCCAATCTTTTCTGATGCCGGTAATCAGTGCATTGTACTAGAATTACATAAAACTCATGAAACAAAAGGAGGGAAATGCATGTAGTTGACGAGTGAAAATTGAAACAGGAAATCTTCACCTCCTCGGCATTAAGAAGATAGTTCCACTGTTTTAATATTACCGCCATAGCCGCGCCCACAAAAGCTAGCTGTTCTAGCAATACGTCTATGCTGAAGAAACACACTATTCGTGCTACCTGTAAGTAATATCTCAACTGTCTTGTATCCTCTTTTATCTTAGTTCACTGAAATATCCAATGTACTACGAACACAGTATTCTGTATTAATTACGAAGTGACCATTCGTACATACGTAATTTATACCTGTGTGCCAATAGATGACATGATAAGTATGTAAATGATGATAACCATAGCATATTTCGATGCCTTGCACTGTCCGGGCCAAAATCCCGCAACCTTGGCACATTTTTTAGTG
This sequence comes from Nomada fucata, assembly GCA_948146005.1. Lineage (NCBI taxonomy): Eukaryota > Metazoa > Arthropoda > Insecta > Hymenoptera > Apidae > Nomada > Nomada fucata. Next base: position 13,335,140 of record OX411276.1, read on the forward strand.
ACCTTCAAATATCGCTTTTCCAACAGTTCTGTGCCCATAATAAGGTTGAATTTAACTTGTTGCCTGTTGGATTACATATGCATTTTGGCTTAACGATAGTTGGAAATTTATTTGTTGAATATCACAAATTGATTCTATAATTATTTTCCAATATGTGGACATTGTATAAATATAAAGGAACGCTTGCCAAAAATTTATTTCAAATAACTAAATAAATGTTAAAGTTTTGTAATCATTTTGCATTTTGGGGGAAAATTGGAAAGCAGTTTGAAAAATAATGCGCACCTGCAACAAATAATACGCATCAACCACTCCTACCTGTGTGAAGAGATTCTGTGCAATAATATATTCGAATATAGTCCGAAGCTCCTTAATTTGCCATCGGTCAACCGTTCTACATAGTTTAGTCTGCTAATACTCTGGTTTCTTCAGTTACAGCTATGTCATCTGCTGTCGTTGAAACCTATTGTGATTTTGAAATGTAACTTAAGATTTTCAAGTCAAATATCGTTTAAATGTTACACTACCACAAATAGTATATTCCAGTTCAATATCACTAAAACCACGTGGGAAAAAAAATTCACTTATACTCAAAGAAAAATAGGAATGACTTCCACATGGAAATAACGATAAAAGAAATAAGATAATCTTGCAACAAATTCACCCTAATTACGGGCATAGATCTGTCAAATGTTATTTACGAGTTAAGACTATCTGGCTCGAGTTTACACAGAAACGACTACAATCTTCCAAGGCTCTGGGGTAGGTGCCATGGTGTTCATCACAACCCTCATTCCGAAAGGCATCGCCTTCCCCACTCCGTGGCCAGATCACCCAGGAACATAGTCTCTATTCTTTAGCAATACTCTTTTCGTTCTCATAAACAATCCTTCGCTTCAAATCACAGCGTGCCGACATGATCATTGGTCCCATTCATACTCTTTCAAGACATGCATTAAATTAGTCAAACCTAGGACATCCGATAACTGAATGGCGTCGGGCCACCAGCCATCGTCTGTCACCCAGGTTGACGATTCCAAAAACACTCTTCAGCTACCCGTAGGACTGGGTCCCAATCACGAATTATACATAGGGTGCATAGTACTTCACCCCCCGATCGTATTTCTTCCACTAAAAATACGCTAACGCGGACAGACACAGTAATAAATGTGTTTTCCAAAACTTTTAACAACATGATGATGTGTCAACAACGACGCGAACGTAGCTCAGGTATCAGGGATGATCACCGGAACGCTGACAATGCCACGCAGCACTTACTTCTGCAATTTATTGTGATACAGCCATGTAGAAAGTAGTACGATGTAAATGTCTGTAGCGCGTTGCACAGTTCGACAAAGTGGTGAGGAACGATGGAAATTTATTCCTTGCAGTTGTGTAGTCAAGTACTTACTGTTCTCCCACCAGTTAAATGACTGCATTGCATTTATCTGTCCACCTGACTGCGGAGAAAATGCACCCTCAATGCGTTAGGAATAATTTACAATCGGTATTGTTCCATTAATGTCAGCCTGTTCTTTCCCAACGGTTTCCACAATTGCAGATCATTTAAGTATTCCCCCTCGCTTTAAGAAGAGTACCAATATCGTCCGTCAAATAATTTTCATTGCAACAGCAGCTATAAGTTCTTTTCCTACCTTAACTATGAATTTCTTGAAATAACACTTGTCACTGACGTTCCATGTATTGAGTTGTCTTTTGCGGTGGGGTGGACAAAGTGGTTACATTGTTATCCTTACTGCATAGTGGGGGTGCGCTGTGTGATGCGCCAGGACATTGCATGGGGCACCTTTGGCACGGCATAGTCGGAGAAAAATGCTATCGGCGGTTAGTCGTAGCCTGGCGTTCACGAAATAAGCTTTGAAACGAAAAACCATTGTCGCCTTTCCTTCTACAGTTGGAACATTAATGGTAGGTATCTTCGTCTTGTGCAAAGATGGCAGCAGGCTTGTTCTTCAGCCTTGTCAAGAGATCCTGCATAAATTTCGTTTCACCTGTTTAGTTCCGTGCTAGACCTCGAGGGGCCGAGCCATTTTAGAAAATGCACATACATATGTGTATATGATGGTTCTAATATTATAATGAAACATATAGATTACAACCCTAACTTATACCAATTATATAAACTAAGGTTCGTGTATTTTTTTTCTGCACGGCTTTAGCGTCGCCTCAACTACTACATTATTAGGGACGTTTAAGAGTTGTTCTACAATATTCTATTATGTAATCCAGTTTCAATTTTAATTTTGTTTTTTCTCAACAGCTAAAAGCACCCGGTCGCCTTCCTCGGGCGTTCCGGGGAGGAAGCTCCGTGACCTCCGGAGATATCTTTCGGTGCCTCGACGTGCCGTCGCCATTTCGGCCCAATCCTCAGACGGGTCGGTTCGACCAGGTTGTTCTCCTCGATATAGGCTGCACCGATTGTCACCCCCGGGATAACCTTACTCCCTGGCCGCGTCCTAGACGACACATGCCCCCACCAGAGCCGCATCTGTTCTTAAATACTCAAGCTAAGTCTTACAAGGAAAACAATTAAATCAGACTACGACAGTATTAAATATAGTAGCTCAAATAATGTGATACTAAGCGACATGATCATGACAAACAACTGGAGAACCATATTCATCGTGTATACATAAATTCGATATTCGCCAAATGCCTGGCGACTTCTGACGTTTTTCGAAAATGAAATCAAAAAATTGATTGAGAAATGGGAATAGGTCATTGAAAATGATAGCCAATACGTCGATGATTAAAGATGAATGTAACCATTTTTATTTCAAAGTTAAAGCTGGCGTTAAATACGACACGATTTGTGGGACGACCTAATATAATATAAAAATTAGTACGTAACTATCAATTTTGAAGCGCGAGGTACAAGAAAAGCCCAGTGCATTCAAACGAAACGAATGCAACTTCACAGCTGCAACTTTAATTCGTAGTTTCGCGGTGAACTGGAACAAATCGTCCCTGCATTTTTGCTCGAGGCTACAATGCGAGCCCTGGCTTTGCCATTTTTAACCTTTTGTCCTATGGAGTTGTGGGAACCGAAGGAACCAAAACGTAATGCGATTCTGAGCTCGCTATTTCCCATCGGCAGAAATTGTGACCATAGGCTCCTGGATAATTGACGTTCAAGCAGCTCGCTGCCTACGTGCTCCCACTGGTAAGTCTTAATCAGGAGCTCCTGTTGGTAAGATAGTCACGAACCTACCGAGCTGTCGAGAACAGTTGCAAAAAGCGCAAAATTTTTTTAATTGTCGAATATTAAATATTTATATTCCACAATTTTAGCACTTGATCTGAATTTTATAATTCACAGCGATACTATGCTGCACATTAGACACAGGTCGAGGATTGTATTTGGAATTTCGAACTTTTTATCAGTTTTAAAAAGCGGGACTGTGTTTCGAATAGATAAAAAACAATCGAAATTGATCGTCACTTGCAGATGCTATTCGATCAAATTATTCTATAATTTTCTGGAATGCGTCTGTAAAATTGGAAAGTGTGAAGCAATTTCAAATGTGAATTGGATAATTTTTAAATATATCTACGATAATAAAACTGTTTATCGTATTAAAATGTACGTTTTTATTAATTATTCGAAGCCTACATAATTACGTTAAACATTGTTATTAATATTGGTGTTACGAACCGGGGCTGTGGGCAACGCCTAGGCCCGCGAGGTTGATATAACCCAAGGAATACGGTTGAGAATTTGTTAATCAGGTGCATGGACGAACCCGATGCGAAATCGGGGAGCCACTAGGTTGGAATATTTGTAGTTATTTTGTTTGGATAAGGTGTGCGAACGAACCTGATGCGAAATCAATGAGTCGCAGGAAATGTTAGTTTGCCTCGTAACTTTAAATTAATATTTGATACAACTCGAGCGGTTAAGTTGTATCTGTGGGAACGTTACTACTGATATAAAGGATTACGGAGTAAAGATTGGTTTAACGAATCTACTCGATTTATTGGTGAACAAATAGTATATATATTTAAGTCAGTCGTCTGTACAATTGTAATTGTTGCGATGAAATAATATAAAATATGTAAGTTACCTAAATATTTGCATGGTGTTGACGCACTGGCGATGCGGGGTCTGAGAGCCCCTTTTAAGAGTATGCCGAAAGAACTTCAACCGGACTAGCGGATTCTAACGGGTTAATCTATGATTCGAAAGGTGCGCTAAGCCCAATCTCACTTGATATAACTGACTCTGTCCGAGCGTGGCACGACGCGACTCTACGCGTGACTATGTAACTCTGAACCGACGAGGGTAGAAACCCCCCTCGAGGGTTTATATACCACCGAAATGCGCGGAAAGGTATTAGAACTTTCCATATAAGGAAATTAAGAAGTCTTCGTCGGACCACGCCCGTCTTGGTCATAATGCAGCTGGTCGTACATGTTCTCAGGACCTCTTTATTTGTTTATGGTAACCGACAGAATTTTAGGGCGTTTTCCCATCACAGACGCGAGCCCGAAAACGCGTTGAGAGCGACGTATGGAATATTCTTCATACGTAACATTGGTTACGCTAAGATACTGATTTTTCAAAAAGATTCTGGCAATTGTGTTATATCTTATTATAGAATTTATAATTTTGTACGATATAATTGTAATTGCTATTGCAATTCCTGAGGTATGTGAACATAACTATTTTCTAATGAAAATACCTTGACACGCTTATTCATATTTTACACTTTGACAAATAAAGTTCCATGGTTATTCTGCAGCATTGAGCATTTAACGGTTTTACATTCTGCCATAGAATTCATATTTCGATCAGGCAAATGAAAGAATTTCATTATGGGTAGGAGCCAGGGTGCACAGGTTTGATTTGTATGTGAAATAAACACACTCGTGAAATAATATCAATTAATATTCATGGGAACCAAATATTACAATAAATTCATGGCAAAAGATATTTTTGCTAAAATAATAATATCGTAATGTATTTGTGTAAAGATATGTTTAATATCCTATAACCCCTCAATAATATATTTTTGGTCCTCCACAAGCGAAACATGCCTGTGGTGAAACACATACTCCATTTTCGTTTCTAAGCCAATTTCGACGGCACTCGCAGCGTGGCACACATAACTGCAAAATAAATAATACACCAAAAATTGAATTCTTCGTTAGTTTTATAAAATTTTGATGTTCGCGTCGCTAATGCAATTGAATTGTTATTGTCCTGCTACGTTGGGAAATGGAAAACATGAACGCGATCAAGGATAACATTATATTTTTCAAAGGTACCCTTCGTGATATTTTTACTTAGGAAGAATGAAAATACTAACCTGAATGCAAATTGGGTGAGGATTTGCGCAAGTTGGTGGGCATCTGGAACCGCAGGACGTCCAAACTTCATTCATTGGGCAATACTTGTTCTCCGCCATTGCAGCTATTGTCAAATTATTTTTATTAGGCGAAACAGGGTTAGAATTGTCATCATTCTCAATTTTTTCATCAGAAAGGAGTAAAGAGTAAACGTGTGGTGGAAAAAGTTATGTAAATACTTGTCTTGGATCTGTGTATATATATATATATATATATATATATTTGTTATGGTAGATTTATGTTTTAATTGTACAGACTATTGCTTCTTTACACATCCGGCTGGCTCGTCACCTCTTTTTCTCCGTATTCACTCCCCTCTCTCTCTATACGCACGCTTACACACACACAATGAAAACAATCCCACTCACCAAACGAATGCGAATAATATGATTAAGAACGAAATATCAATTACATGCAGAGTTTTTCTTATATTGTTATAAATGTACAATAATTACTTACGGGAGGATAAAATAACCACAATGGCGAACAGGGCGAGAAGATATCGAGACATCCTGTTTGAACGTATATTATTCGTCGAGTGCGTACCTTCTACTGAAATACAAAATTGAGAACGGAACTCCTTTTATACACCTGAAAGTCTGCTGTTTATGTTTCATTATTTTTGTAATTTTTAATTTTCAAGGGAAGATATTTTATTCGTCGCTTGTCACACGGATAAAAGATACGGGAAACGGTTTTGCTTCAATTATGTGAATATCAGAACGTATTGCAGTATTAATTTCTTTTGTTGTATTTCTGCAAGGCATTTCTGCACGCATTTGTACCATTCAAATTTACACAAGATTATTCGTTTATCGGTTTCACGCGATATGAGTGTATTTTAATCTTTTCTTTCGTCGATCTTGTTATTTGTAACAGTGCATCATTACAAGGTAATATATAGTAAATTCACACCAATGGAATTATAAACTGTGAAATGTTATAAATTTCATGCAATAGTTGTACTATTTGTCTTGCACGACTTTTGTTCATAATTTTGCGCCAATTTCTGCGCACATTCCCCCTCCATTTCAACTTTCAATACTCGAGAGCACGGATTCGAACGCTCAGTCTCTGTCGCGTTCGGTGTAGTGATTGGTTTGTATGTTGTTTCTCCAGTTGTCACTTCTGGAAACACTCGTCAAATGATTTTGGTCATCCTGACAGACCCGTCCCTATTCAAAGAGAAATTATGATAATATAATATAATAATAATAATCTCTATTTCTATTTATGAAAATTTTGAAACAAATTTTCACATTGATTAGTTAATCGGATAGTCGCATTAGTTATCAATTTCTGTTTTATTCGAACGTTTCTCAAGTATTCAAGTTCTTATATTGTACAATTTATTTTGTGGGCACGTTACTTTTTTATTTCACTCTTGTTTAACGAATTTCGTAATACGCTTTAGAGTAGGTCTTGAATAGCACTTCTCTGCTGTAAAAGCAACTGTCAATTTACGGTTTCTTTCCTGCGAGTTCCAAAACGCTTTTCCCGCCGTAATAAAAAATACAGCAATTCAGAGATGGGACTTTCACCCTACTTCGAGATGATATTCTGACATTTAATCAGCATTTTTCTAAATCGTCTCCTATGTAATACATTAATTGTACAATAATATCGTTGCGATTATCCATACCGTAAAAATAATCACATCTTTCATCTACGAAGTAAATGGAATTACATTTTGCATTCCATATAACATGTACACGTGGCATTATACTTTTGAATAAACAGACTTTGTGAAATAGTTTGTTATTTATCGTGCATCATTGAAAATATTACGGTCTTGTATTTTAGAACAAAATGTATCCCTTAAACGGTCAAACAATTTTTGATCATGAGTGGAAGCTAGGCAAGTATACAGGTACTACATAGGTACCACATCGTGACAAAAACATGAACCTAGCGGAAGAAGACATTCTCCTTCATTTTTAAGTCACCGCATTTGCCCCGACAGAAATATCTACAAAACCAAGACCCACTTCGCAAATGAACTTTACTAGTAATATATAAACTAATTCAAATGCATACTAAAATCGAAAAAATTGGTTCGATTACTAGTCGAGGGCCCATGACAATCGAAGCCATTCGTGGCTGCTTAATATTTAATGTAGTGAATATTAAAAGAAGTAATTATTACATTTTGAAATTCAATTTGTCCGGGATAGCGCGAACGCAGTCCCGACTAACAAAAATTATACGCCCGAGATATCCACATTAGGGATATTCGCAAGGGTCAGCTCGACCGAAGTGCAATGGACGAGCCTCACCCTGGAGGAACTGCCTTGATGATCACGGTAACCTCTACGCCAGGTAAGTATGCTTTCCGCCCGTCCTGAACCGAATTTATGGTTTCCATCGATCGCATTTGACTGCGGGAACCCTCTTCATGGGGTACACACCCTAACGGTAGGTGTACGGAATTACGTTCGAAGAATTGTTGTATTATCGTTCAATTATATATACGTAATATAATCAGGTAACAATTTTGTCCCTTAATTGGGTTAGTAAACACAATTGCTAAAGCGCATTCATCAAGTGAGAAATTGTTTTTACACTTCGGAAAATATTTGCATCTATGTATGTATGTTAATATTGTTTGCATTTGGATGATTGAAATATTGCAATGCAAAATGGAATTAATTATGGTAAAATGAAATCGCAGGGAGCACGATGTTTTTATATTCACGTTCAACCATTGTTGTTCTTTCGTATTCATATGTATTGCAGATCGATTTCATTAATTAAGGAGAGAACTAAATAAGTTTGCAGGTGTGTTACGTGGATCCTAATTGAACGTAAGAGTAATTCAATTTATTTATCGATTTCGTGCTTCTGGTTATGTGAATTACAATAGTTATATGTGTTTGTGCATCAATTGTAAACGTAATTATTATTTTATTGCTGTTGATTGTAACATTTTGTTTATTATAATCTATCTTTTATGGCTATATTTACTATATGAGAATTTGATTTATTTGTACTATTTTAAGTTTCTAAAAATAATGACACTACCACGATCTATCTTTTAACTTGTAACCGGGGCGCGTTATAACCAATTGCAACAATTACTTATGACCCTCTGCAAGATCAAATAAATTTTTAACACAACTGATCTATTTGAAATGCAAGAATTGAAGTGACAAATTTTCTACCTACCTAATAGGATTTGTCAATATGTTTTTTGTTGCGCGCCACAATATTGTACTGCATACTCAAAATTGAAGCGAACGCTTTTGTTCGTTTTCTGAAACTTGGAGATCGTTTTTCATGAATACAGTCGTGAATGTATAACTTTTACTTTTACACATCTAAGAGTACTTTACATTCGAAGACGTATTATTTTCGTAATATTTTATATTTTTCTTTGCGAAACGTTAGAAAGAATTCTAAAGCGGTCTGATTCATATACGAAATAGAAACATTTATTAAAATTTGTTTAATACATCAAATTAAAATTCGCCTGAATTACAATACATTTATTCTAAGGCCTTTTCTTGTTTGCGAAAATAATAATATAATAAAAGTAGAATATTGCAGATAAGTAACTCTCGCCGTACAAAGATTCATCAATACAAAGTCCGTGGTTCATAATAAAAACGGGGACATGCATTTGGCGGGATACATGCGCCGGATCTGTCTCTGAGCCATCCACATTTGCAACGACAGCCTGGCTTACAAATCTGCAAGTTAAAAATGAATTCACGATTATATCTGTCTTGTTTAATTATGCAGTTACGTTACGCGTGAGAATATGTGAATCAAAATGGAACTAGAACTGATTTTTCTTCGATTTTTAGCGAAGCGGAAATACTAACTTTTGTGCACATTGGCTCCCGTACTGAACATGTTGGCTGACAATGACCCTGACACTGCGACCAATATTCATTCGGCGGGCAGGCTGGCCTGTATGCACTAGCTATTTAAAAATACATAATTTAGTTTGACAGCCTGGGATTTCAACAGTTCACACTACTTGAACTGATTCTGCACCATCGCTAATATCCCCCAAGTATAGACAGTGTGTTCCACAAACTTTGTCCGCCTGAAATCCCTAGATCATTTTGCCTTGACCCGCTCACTTGACCAAAAATTGCTATTACCATATTGTTAACTGCCTGAAATCCTATAATGTTTGTTTGAAACATTTTCATGCCTTGTTTAAAATAACTAGAATATTTCAGGTGAACAGAGATCTTGTGTCAGACTGTACATGTATGTGCATGTATGTACAATACTACAATAAATGCCATTCCTAGAAAGTTCTTTTCTCGGAGATGCAAGAAGAGTGAAGTGAACAATATTTATACGAAACTGAATAGAAACTTTCGATCTTATATGGAATTAATCGTACGAAGTAATTATTCCGAAAGTATCCTAATTATTTTAGAATGGATTTTTCAGAACTCTTTTTCAATTAAGAAGTTAATAAGTTACTTTCAAGAATTCGATTATATTGCTATTACGTACGGATTGTTTGAAACTGAATTATAATACACACTTAAACATTAAATAATTTTCATATTACTGTTAGTTACCATGTCTTCTCTCATTCAAACGGTTTTGCAAAAACGTTTCGCACAAAGTTTGAAATCAACAATTAATTATTTAATCGTGTCAATTATAAGTTTCACTTGAGTATAAAAGTGTACTCGGGAACCATCACCCAGGAATACCGTTATCAGTTTGTTAATTAGGCGCGCGGACGCACCTGATGCGAAATCAGTGAGCCGCTGGGATCATTGTAAGCGAGGACGTACCAGTTGCAAAATTTGGAGCCGCGCGAGGATGAAACGTCGTGGACGAACCCGTCGCGAAGCCGGGGAACTGCTGGGAGATTGGTTCATTCACAGACGAACGTGGCGCTTGACCAGGGAGGTGTTAGGACGTTGGTAAACATACGGACCAACTCGATGTGAAATCCGGGAGCCACTAGTTTGGAGTTATTTGCTTGTTTGAATAAAGACGATGCGAAGGTGCGAACAAACTTGGTGCGAGGTCAGGTAGCCGCAGGAAACGTTAATTTGCCTCGTAACTCTAAATTAATATTTGATACAACTCGAGCGGTGTTGTATCTGTGGGTACGGTGCTACTAGTGTCATGAGCCTAGGGCAAAGGGGCACGGCTGCGAAACGGAGGATCGGTTGTTTTAGAGTTTGTTAGTTACAGACAAACCAGTGGCTATTTCATCACCGGGAGCTGTTTAAGATAGGAAGTGCGTGGACGAGCCGGTGCCTATTTCATCGCCGGGTGTCACAGAAAGGTAAAGGTAACCGTGGACGAACCAGCTTCTGCTGAGCTGCTTTTAGTCAACGATGTCGGAAGATAAGGAGAAACGAATGAACTGCACGATAAAAAATACCCCGTTGCTGTAACTATATGCTGTTTGCCATAATAACAATTATAATTGTTCAATTATTTATAACAAATAAACTTCACATGATGATCGCACCTGTTGAAGATGGTAGCCTATACTTCTAGCTTTAATTATCGCAGAAGACCACCAACGGCCCAACAGTTTCCAACTTTGAGTATACATTCGTGCAATTATATTACTTGACAAATACAATTGTAACGTATTCTGACATACCTGTGTTATTAAGGATGACATCGAAACGAGAATCATGATAAACCGTCTAACCCGATTTAGTTGATTGTCTCGGTATGACCATATTCCTGCAACAGACACGCAGCCCTTTTTTACGTACAAGTATCGTTCCTGTACTTACTTCGCATCCACGACAGCGCATGACTGTCGATTGTGCCGATGCGACAATTAAAGGTATACTTAAGGTGGATAATGCATTATCCACTTTATTCCTATACTGTCACTCAGTTTCTTCATTCTGCAATTACCGTGAGGGCGGTAGCATACGTGGTCAGGGTTTACTTATCGAAGGTGGATATTATACGTTGTAAGTGCTTCTACGAATGGGGTCGTAGCCTTATGTACGTACTTGTACGTTCTACCATAGCATAATTACTTTTTGTAAAAGTCCATTTCGGATAAAGAGAAGTCAAAGTGAACCGAATATACTTATTGTTTGCTTCGGTCTCGTTTGTAATTTGTATGCCATATTCCATAGAATACGTATTTTTTAAGCGACAGTGAAGGGAGCAAAAATAGCGACAGAGAAAAGGATATTCGATACAAGAAAGTATAATTACTAGCGATACGAAACGGTGTTTTTGTTGGTTAATATTATATTTGTTTGGAGCAGAGGATTAAAGTTAGTGACCAGTATCCACATGAAACGAGGTATCAAATAATTTTTGTGTGTATCAATATTTTACATACAAATAGTAGTTCATAGCGGGTGTATGTGCCCTCTTTACACTCTACCTGAAGTTAAAGTCTCTACATTATCCTGCACGTATCTGTATATGTATAGTTGTTGGATGACCAGCCCTTGAGTTACCGATAATATGTAAGGCCAACGGATCCTGGCATAGTCAGAGTCAATATTATGCACCAAGGCAGTAGTCAGCGATATGACTACTGCCAAGGGCCTAACTCCGCGTTGGCTAAGGCGACACAACAGGGGCCTTCATCCCTAAAAATCATAATATATATAGTAGCGGAATACCAATTGTACTTAGAATAGTTTTGAACACGACGCATACCATCACTCTGTCGCGCAAACCCGTCACGGTATTCTTATATAAAACTCTTTGCCAAAGTAATTGTTGCACACGATTTCGTTTACCCCGGAATCCAACATAGTAAAGAATTTATACGTTTCAAATGTTTCATTAATTATTCTTAGAGGTATGCGTTATTCTAATAGGAATGTATTGCAACTGAATTTATTTGTAATTAGATTAATCATATCACAGAACAAATGTATAAGAGGATTTGGAGTTCCTAAATACACGCCTTTACAAATATTACTTTCCACATTGATTATGTTTTTAACAAACTTTATTGCAAATTATTCATTCACACTATTCTTTTTTTTTTTTGTACATCATGAATCATTCATTTTGACAAACGACTCTTACTTTGCGGATTCTCAATGTATGTATAGTCGCTACAGCAGTATAAAGTGCTTGTAAAATCACCTAACAACAACTAGCAGCACACACGTTTCGAGTATGAAAGTAGCAATTTTTCTCAATGAAGCGAAAGTAAAAAGTTGGACTGCCCTATTACTGTACTATCTAGGTTACAGTAATCTACTTGACAGCCTCCTCTGCTTTATTGCTTACAGCAAGAAAATATTACAGCATAGATTATAAATACATTAAATATAATTATACTTTATTATAATTATATTTATTGTCTAACCGAGTCACTCTCTTCAGACATATCTCAATACGCTAAAGTACGAAATACAGATTTTCATGATCTGTAAAAAGTACCGTATAAGAATACCCAAAAAATAATAACTGTTTCTAGTCGATTAGCGGCTTACTTCCGAGAAACTACGAAAATTGAATTGTATAAATATTTAGAAAATTATAGATTTTTATCAGATTTAAAGTGTACAATTCTGGCATTTTCACTACTTTAGCGTTTACGAGTATAATAATTGTATTGTGCAGTGTACTATGTATATTATATCCAGTACTCACCCATTTCGATAAACGATATAAAACAGTCATTATGAAAATCTGCACGATCTGAGCTATCACGTATCTGTAGTATCATAAACGTACACATTTTTTAGGAGATTCACTGCATTGGTAGGTAAAATCCATGTCGCATTTATAGTACGAAATTAATTTTAGCAGAACGGACACACACTAAACGAAAAGTTTAGACGTAACCCAGATGCCGAGGTAGGGCGCTCGCAGCCGAAATCTCTTAGATGTGTAAGACTAATTTTAGGGTAGTGTTACCCAGCGATGATTAAACAAGTATTTGTTCGTACTACGCGCTAATGATACAATATTCCACGGATCGCTATCCGTACGTTCGTGACTCTGGCGTTCCATAGAGTGCAACGGGGCTGCATCATGGGCGCCCCAAAAGGCGGGGACGTCGGGCCCACGACTTAGTGCGTTCAAGACGTCATCAACATCTTACAGATGTTGGTTCTGCGGGATATGATTCGAGAAAGGGGATGGAACAAGTTCGACTTCAATACTTGCAACGAACTTTATTTTACTGAGTCGTGGCACACGCTCGTGATACTCGCGACTACTCGTACGTACTCAATTCTTTACAACGACTCTGCTTCATCTCCACTCAAACTCCGACCATCGCACGCATCATTCGCTCCATATATTCTATCACTTGCAGCTTCTCCCTCGTTGTATCCCTCATTCGTTCTCACACATTCGGGGCCACACCGACCACCGACCCACACACGAACCACACCTTGCCACCTGTCACAGGTCGACAACGGGTCACCATGCACTCAAGGCTTCTCGTGCATTCCCAGATAGCATCCGCTCTTTCCTAGCGATTAACATTCGCGCGACGTTTCCACTAACACTTTTCATTCGCACCTTCTGCTACATTCGATACTTCCTATCACATTAAGGTTTTGACCTAAGCTTAAGCTGGCGACGTGGGTCCGGCTTATCGCCGCCACAGTTCACTAACTTATATTTCGTTACGTGTGTCGGCGTATCGGTTGAGACTGGATGTTGTTTATAATTGTTTATTCAAACTTAGCCTATTGTTACAATAGTTTCACAGATCTTACTATACTTTTAGTTTACGTCGCAGTATTGTGGCTCCTACTAACTACTCGTCATAATTTTTCTACTGAACTACTATACTCGTTGGGTGTCGCGGGCTCCCTTTTTATATTGGGAAAAGTGCCGGAAAATCGGGAGTGGTAGGTAGCCTGGGGAGGACTTTTGGGTTCAGGGGTCACGTACTTATTTCCTGGAATTCAGTGTGGACAAGCATCCGGTTAGAATTTAGATAGTAGCGGTTTGACATTTGACTCTGATTAGAATTTAGAAGGGTGATAAGGTGATGCGTGAGAAATATAATGGGCGAATTGATCGACACCTGCATCGTGGGCCATGAAGAGTAGGGGATTGGATGAAATGTAAACTCAAAATAACATTTTGCATATCTATTTATAATATATACTATATACTTAATACATGTTTCAACTGCATAACGTAAGATACACATAGATCACAACACCAACTGATAGCAATTATCCAAACACAGTTCCATCTTGTTATGTTGTTCATGGTTAATAGATTGGTCTCCGTTTATAGGAAAACTTACCGATGTCTATCACAAAAAGAAATGTCAAACACAAAATCGATAGTTACTGCTCATGCGAATATCTACGGTGTACATTACACGTATTACTAGTATTATAAGTAAATGAGAAACAATATATTTCTATTTGAGATATGTAATCGCGGAACGCTTCTTAGCGGCAACGACATTGAGCAATAAATTAGAATCAAAAGTCCTAACAAATTGAAATTAGATTTCCACTATAACCAAATTTTACAACAAATATGCCGCTGGGTACATTACTCGATTGAGTTGATTCGTGGTGCTAAAAGAGGAAATAAGGAAAGTAGCAAATTTATGAAATGTTGGAAATCCTTGATAATGCCTTCAAATACTTCCACAGAACGCGGAATAAAATTATACATTCCCAATTTTAATTTTGTTTTTTTCACGCTTTTTTTTCACAAATTAATTCACGTGGATTTCAGTACCGTAAAGTATGAAACAGACGCCTTTAAAATCTAAAACAAGCAAGCAGTCGTTAAATAGAGTATTGTGGAAGCATTCAATAAACGATAATCAGTAAACGTTATACCTCTGCAAAACTTTGGCAATTCAATGTAATGAGTCCGCCGGCAGATAAAAGTGGAGGTGTGATGCTACATCTTAATGCTAAAACAATTAAGATTTGCGTTTTTCTGTTACCGTTATACCACAGCATCTCCGATCTGAAAAATCAACATCTTTCAAGCTAAATATATAGTTTCCAATTTGTTATTCTCCTTACATTGATGTAACGATCTCGTCGGTGGAGTTCTCTACAAACTGCCCCTGAATTGACAAATATAACATATGCACCAGCTGAACGACTACGAAAGTATAATCTTTGGCCAGTTCTATGCAAACACTCATGTTTGATACCTGTTTCGGAATAATAATATTCTCCATTGCAATTATGCCTCTTACCGGAATGTATTTTAATATAAGCCGTATACCTTTACTAATGTAGCGCTGAAGCATACCATTGCTACTCCCACCGAAATGAAAAGATAGGTGTTGTGGGTAGATTGGATGCATCTAAGATAACTGTTTTTGAATAATTGGATTAGGACCATCGATGAATATACAATAAATAGCGCAAAGCAATTTTAAATTCTATTTATATCAGATATAGCTAAGACAAAATTGTGAATCTGATATCATTTCTATTACGCAGAATGTGCATGTATCATGCCAGAGAAAAAGTAAGGCTGATTACTTTCTACCATTTTTAGAACCTAGTTAATGACAGAAACGCCTTATTGGATGATATTTATTAACGTGAGTCGTTTGACAACATTTACGTTCATGGTAACTGCTCTTTGCAAAATTAAGTGCAATTAACGACATTACCCTATTTTAATAGACAATAAGATTGTTCGTAATCAAACATAATATTATACGGAGTGCACCACATGCGTCTTAAAACTTTGTTCTTCCGAATCGAAACTATGCAAAGTGTCTTTTAATAAAATGAAATCAAGGAAAACATCAAGAAGGAATGCACTGAAATTAAGTATCGAAGAGTTCATATAAATCGCAGCACCGACCCTAAAGCATGTTGATGGCCTCGAATCGAATGGCACACCCTTCTATAAATTTCATCGTGGTTGGTCTTATACTGCGTATCAAACAGATCACCGATCGCAGTTTTGAAACGATATCTGCCAAACAATTTCCAATCTTCATACATTTAACACTTGCTAATGATTAGTATAGGCAAATTATTTGTTGAACATTGTTACCCGGCTACTGCTAATAATCCACACGCATGTTGAACCGTGTACATGAAGCTCGTGTCACTGGCAATGTACACGTAGGCTACCGTTAAGAGTACAAGTGTCATGTGTAGATTAATGTACGGGTGAAACTGTTGTTCGTCGACAGCGTAGTAAGCTGGATACACGTAAGCCAGATCCCTCGATTCATTTTTCGGCCAGACAAGATCCAACAGTTTTGGTGTCAGTGGCATTTGTAGGAACAAAGTCAAACAAGAAAATGCAGTAGCTGGAAAATTAAGTCGCACGAAGTAACGTAGAACTGGAATCAACTGTAGAGTACATAGAGCAACGGCCAGAAATAGTTTTATTTTACCTAAGTAGACCAAAATAAGAATATAAGCCCTTTCAGCATACAGCGTGATAATATCAATTTCTTCTTTTGGTCTCTCGATTAGCCAATCTTTTCTGATGCCGGTAATCAGTGCATTGTACTAGAATTATATGAAACTCATGGAACAGGGGGAAGGAAATGCATGTAGTAGACGAATGAAAATTGAAACAGGAAATCTTCACCTCCTCGGCATTAAGCAGATAATTCCACTGTTTTAATATTACCGCAAAAACCGCGCCCACAAAAGCCAGCTGTTCTAGCAATATGTCTATGCTGAAGAAACACACTATTCGTGCTACCTGTAAGTAATATCGCAATCGTCACATTTCCTGTTTTATTTTAGTTCACTGAAATATCCAAAGTTCCGCGAACTCAGTATTCTGTATTAATTACGAAGTAAATATTCGTACATACGTAATTTATACCTGTGTGCCAATAGATGACATGATAACGAGGTAAGTTATGATAACCATAGCATATTTCGATGCCTTGCACTGTCCAGGCCAAAATCCCGCAAACTTGGCACATTTTTTAATGACCTTCAAATATCGCGTTTCCAACAGTTCTGTGCCCATAATAAGGTTGAATTTAACTTGGTGCCTGTTGGATTACATATACATTTTGGCTTAACGAAAGTTGGAAATTCATTTGTTCAATATCAGAAGTTGATTCTGTAATTATTTTCCAATATGTGGACATTGTATAAATATATAGGAACACTTGCCAAAAGTTATTTCAAATAACTAAATAAATGTTAAAGTTTTGTAATCCTTTTGCATTTTGGGGGACAATTGGAAAGCAGTTTGAAAAATAATGCGCACCTGCAACAAATAATACGCATCAACCACTCCTACCTGTGTGAAGAGATTCTGTACAATAATATATTCGAATACAGTCTGAAGCTCCTTAATTTGCCATCGGTCAACCGTTCTACATAGTTTAGTCTGCTAATCCTTTGGTTTCTTCAGTTACAGCTATGTCACCTGCTGTCGTTGAAACCTATGGTGTTTTTGAAATTTAACTTAAGATTTTCAAAACATATATCGTTTAAATGTTACACTATCACAAATAGCATATTCCAGTTCAATATCACTAAAACCACGTAGGAAAAAAAATGCACTTTTACTCAAAGAAAAATAGAAATGACTTCCACATAGAAATAACGATGAAGGAAATAAAATAATCTTGAAACAAATTCACCCTAATTACGGGCATAGATCTGTCAAATATTATTTACAAGTTAAGATTATCTGGCTCGAGTTTACACAGGAACGATCACAATGTTCCAAGGTTCAGGGGTAAGTGCCATGGTGTTCATCACAGCCCTCATTCCGAAAGGCATCGCCTTCCCCACTCCGTGGCCCGATCCTCCGGGAACATAGGCTCTATTCTTTAGCAATACTTTTCTCGTTCTCATAAACAATCCTTTACCGCAAATAACAGCGTGCCGACATGCTGATTGGTCCCATTCATACTCTTTCACGCCATGCATTAAATTAGTCAATCCTAGGACACCCGATAACTGAATGGCGTCGGGCCACCAGCCATCGTCTGTCACACAGGTTGACGATTCCCAAAACACTATTCAGCTACGCGTAGGACTGGGTCCCAATCACGAATTATACATAGGGTGCATAGTACTTCACCACCCGGTCCTATTTCTTCCACTCAAAATACGCTAACGCGGTCAGACCCAGTAATAAATGTGTTTTCCAAAACTTTTAACAACATGATAATATGACAGCAACGAAGAGAACGTAGCTCACGTATCAGGGATGATCACCAGAACGCTGACAATGCCACGCAGCACTTACTTCTGCAATTTATTGTGATACAGCCATATAGAAAGTAGTACGATGTAAATGTCTGTAGCGCGTTGCACAGTTCGACAAAGTGGTGAGGAACGATGGAAATATATTCCTTGCAGTTATCTAGTCAAGTACTTACTGTTCTCCTACCACTTAAATGACTGCATCGCATTTAACTGGCCACCTGACCGCGGAGAAAATGCACCCATAATGCGCTAGGAATATTTTATGAATCGGTATTGTTCCATTAATGTCAGCCTGTACTTTTCCAACGGTTTCCACAATTGCAGGACATTTAAATATTCCCCCTCGCTTTAAGAGGAGTACCAATATCGTCCGTCAAATAATTTTCATTGCAACAGCAGCTATAAGTTTTTTCCCTACCTTAGCTATGAATTTCTTGAAATAACACTTGTCACAGACGTTCCATGTATTGAGTTGTCATAGGCGTTGGGGTGGACAAAGTGCTTACATTGTTATCCTGACTGCGTAGTGGGGGTGCGCTGTGTGATGCGCCAGGACATTGCATGGGGCACCTTTGGCACGGCATAGTCGGAGAAAAATGCGATCGGCGGTTAGTCGTAGCCTGGCGTTCACGATTTAAACGTTGTCACGAAAATCCGTTGTCGACTTTCCAGCCATAGTTGGCATATTAATGGTAAGTATCTTCGTCTTGTGTAAAGATTGCAGCTTGCTTGTTCTTCAGCCTCGTCAAGAGATCCTGTCTTAATTTCGTTTCACCTGCTTAGTTTCGTGTTAGACCTCGAGGGGCCGGGCTTTGGAGAAAATGCACATACATATGTGTTTATGATGGCTCTAATATTATAATGAAACATACAGATTACAACCCTAACTTATACGAATTGTGTAAACTAATTTTCGTGTATTCTGTGTTGTACGAGTCGCGTCACGAGTTAGCTTCGTATCAACTATTAGGTTCCAGTCGCGTGTTGACGTTTGAAGTAACAAGACGTCTGCTCAGTTCCTAGAGATACGCGAGTTACAGGATACGAATTGTAATGGTAGTTGTGTTAACGAGTGTTGTGATTTTTTATACCGTAGCTTGTCTCGGTTGAGATCGCAAGCTTCTTCCTCTTAACTTTCGTAAACGAGGAATATATTCCTGTGTACAGGAATCTCTCCAATAGAAATCATGGCCACAGAAAATATACCGTTAGTTAAGAACACCGCTGAAGCTACATACGCCAGTGTAATGCAAAAAGACTGCTTCCCTACGAAAGAATATGCTATAGTACTCGACGCACATGATGACATCACCATTAAAGAATATATAGTTGCAGTTAGAAAGGTCATTAATCCTATCAATATAAGGTTCGCCTCAAGAATTTCTAATAATAGAGTGTGCTTATACTTGTCGGACAAATCGTTAATAAGTAAGATCAAAAATGACATTATAAATATTAAAGGCCGCCTGATATCTGTAAGACCTCTAATTTCAAAAACCAAACGCGTTATTCTCTTTAATGTGTGCCCCGGTATCCCACACTCTGTGATATTGGACTGTTTTAAGCAAATGGGTATTAGAACAGTCTCGCCCATGTCTTTCATTACAGTGGTAATTCCTGAAGCAGGCTTCTCACGTATCCTTAGTTTTCGGCGACAAGTTTACATCCATCCGGATGATATAAACAAGCTTCCGGATAAAATAAAAGTTAACTTTGATGATACCTGGTACTGGATTTTCACCTCAACGGACAGTCTAGTCTGCTTCCTTTGTAAAAAGGAAGGTCATGTGGCTAATCACTGCCAGATCTCTGTCACTAATCCAATTCACAATGTCATTCCTTCCCTATCGACTCATGAAGAGGGGCATGACGTGAATACGGAAGTCTATTCTCAAGTAACCAGTCAAGAAGAATCCCAAATAACTATTCTTTCGCTCGTTTAGAATTGATAGAAACAGTAGACCAGGCGGAGGCCTTATCTGTTTGGTAAGAAAACCAATTAATTACCTTCCTATTCGAGGATTATGTAACATCTCTAATAATTTGGAAGTTGGGGCTATCAGGATAGATGGTGTAAGTCCATCTTTAGTACTGCTGGGTTGCTACAGGGTTCCCGGCACATACACTTCTCAGTCGGAGTGGGATCGGCTTTTTGCAACATCAAGCTCACATGGCCCCTGTCTTGTCGTTGGTGATTTTAATTCTCACAACATCTATTGGAACTTCTCCATAACAGATCCCAATGGTACTAAGCTTTTCAACTCCATAATTGATTGTGATTTAATTCTTACCAATCACAACACTCTCACACATATAGATACACACAGGAACAAACTTTCTAATCCAGACCTTGCTCTTTGCTCCCCCCAAATTTTCGATAGTGTCAAATTAGGTGTTATTGATGATACCTGGGGGTCGGACCATTTTCCATTAAGATTTAATCTAAGGGTAGAAAAGACACGCTTTGTTAAAGAACGTCGTCGACTCTCTTCCAGGAAAACAAACTGGATGGAGTACCAATCTCTGTTGGAAAAATCTTATAATGATTTTATTGGGCCTTGTTATGAGTCTTTGGATACTATCAGCAAATATAATTTTTTCACTAAATTAATTACTGATGCTGTTGTAGAATGCACTCCCGCTTCAAAACTTGTGAGCCCTGTGCAGCATAGAAACCCTGTACCCTGGTGGAACGGTGAATGTGCGAAACTCATTCGCCTTAGAAGGCTGCTTGTAAAAAATGGACCTACACTAGCCGTATAAATGACTACATTGAATATAAAAGACGTAAAGCTATTGTTAGACAATACGTCAGGAAAAGGAAGAAAGACAACTTTAGAATGTTCGCTGAAAGCATTAACTTTCAAGTAGATGCTTCGCATGTCTGGCGTACGTGTAGAATTTTAAAAAACAAATGGACTAATATTAAAACTGACAAAAATAATTCCTCAGATCATATTAACAATATTCAAAACGCTATTATCAAGATTAGCCCGCCCTGGGTAACGGTACCTGCAATGTCTTCTTCGTCTTTTCCTGTTAATAATTCAAACAATAATTTTCCTACATCTGCATTCAATCTGCGTGAATTTAATCTGGCCCTTAACAGTTGTAGTCTTAAGGCAGCTCCGGACCCTGATAAAATTGAACACAATTTTATTGTCGAGTTACCTCTTAAGTTTAAGCTTATCCTTCTCAATCTCTTAAACGAAATTTTTCTGTATAGTTCCTTCCCTCCTTCCTGGAAGGATAGTCTGACATTCTTTATTAATAAAAAGATGGCAATGTCCGTCCCACCCCACTTACGTCCTTGTTAAATTAATTACGTCTTTGTAACATTTTAGAAAAAATGGTTAAGCTCAGACTACAATGGTGGGTGGAGTTCTCTGGATCCCTCCCAATGTCTCAATCTGGTTTCCGATCTGGGAGATCCTCTTCCGACAACCTTGCGGCGCTAACTTTGATCATTGAGGAGGCCTTCAGTATGAATAGAGATGTCCTGTCGTGTTTCCTTGATGCTAAGGGAGCTTTTGACAGCGTTGATGGTGGTATTCTCCTTGGGAAGCTGCATGACATGGGCTGTCCCAAAAATATTACTGACCTCGTAGGATTTCTGACGTACGAACGGAACGTTACATTTATTATCAACTCGGCAAATACAGTAATGAGGAAGGTTTTTAGGGGTCTGCCCCAGGGTGGAGTTCTAAGCCCCCTTCTCTATAATAATTACGTCAGGAATATAGATAATGGTCTAAACAGCTACATCCAAATTTCTCAATCTGCGGATGATATCGCGATCTCTTGCCAGGTCCCTACTCCGAGTTTTGGAAAGAAGGTCTTAGAAGATGCAGTGTCTGTCATTAGTGGAAATCTTGCTCTCTTAGGACTTTCACTGTCTCTTGAAAAGACTATCCTAATTCACTTTAATAAAAAAGGGATCTACCCAGGTGTTTGCTCCATCAAAATTGACAACCAGAGAATCAGATCTAGTGCTCAGGTTCGCTTTTTGGGCATTCTGTTTGACTATCAACTTAAATTCATTAATCATATTGAATACATACGCAACAAATGTTTTGATAGACTTAACATCTTAAAATTTATTAGTGGCGTAAGATGGGGAGTAGATCAATCTACACTTCTTACACTGTATAAAAGACTTATTCGTTCTATTATTGATTATAGTTCTAATATTTATTTTCCAAAAAATGAAAATCTTAGACTGAGAATAGAGAGAATTCAATTTGCAGCCCTTCGCGTTGCCTTGGGTTACAGATGTAGCACACCGACTAATGTTTTGTTGGGAGAGTCCAAGCTTTGTCTACTTCGACATAGATCCATTTTTTTATGCAATAACCTCCACATAAAGAATCTTTCGAATAAAGGCACAACCCTCTACAACTTAATTCGAAGACTTATACGATCCATCGGATGGGCCAATATAATTATCAGCAAAGTATTAATAAACGGAATACCTTGTTAATGTATACTCGCCTGCGCAATTATTCTAATACCTAATCGAGACTTCGATTCGAGTATTAGGGATTTCTCTTACAAGTAGTTAGTAGGAGCCGTAATATTGCGACGTAAACTAAAAGTATAGTAAGATCTGCGAAACTATTGTAACAATAAGTTAACTTTGAATAAACGATTATCAACAACATCCAGTTTCAACCGATTCGACGACATTGGCAACGTAGGCAATGAAGAGTAGGGGATTGGATGAAATGTAAAGTCAAAATAACATTTTGCATCTCAGTTTATAATATATACTATATACTTAATACATGTTTCAACTGCATAACGTAAGATACACATAGATCACAACACCAATTGATAGCAATTATCCAAACACAGTTCCTTCTTGTTATGTTGGACATGGTCAATAGATTGGTTTCCGTTGATAGGAAAACTGACCGATATCTATCACAAAAAGAAATGTCAAACACAAAATCCATAGTTACTGCTCATGCGAATATCTACGGTGTACATTACACGTATTACTAGTATCATAAGAAAATGAGAAACAATATATTTCTATTTCAGATATGTAATCGCAGAACGCTTCTTAGTGGCAACGACATTGAGCAATAAATTAGATTCAAAAGTCCTAACAAATTGAAATTAGATTTCGACTATAACTAAATTATAAAACAAATATACCGCTGGGTACATTACTCGATTGAGTTGATTCGTGGTGCTAAAAGGGGAAATAAGGAAAGTAGCAAATTTCTGAAATGTTGGAAATCCTTGATAATGCCTTTAAATACTTTCACAGAACGCGGAATAAAATTATACATTCCCAATTTTAATTTTGTAATAAAATAAACCGCAATACGCCTTTCTCTAAGGGGCAATTAATTCACGTGGATTTCAGTACCGTAAAGTATGAAACAGACGCCTTTAAAATCTAAAACAAGCAAGCATTCGTTAAATAGAGCATTGAGGAAGCATTCAATAAACGGTAATCAGTAAACGTTATACCTCTGCAAAACTTTGACAATTCAATGTAATGAGTCCGCCGGCAGATAAAAGTGGAGGTGTGATGCTACATCTTAATGCTAAAACAATTAAGATTTGCGTTTTTCTGTTACCGTTATACCACAGCATCTCCGATCTGAAAAATCAACATCTTTCAAGCTAAATATATAGTTTCCAATTTGTTATTCTCCTTACATTGATGTAACGATCTCGTCGGTGGAGTTCTCTATAAACTGCCCCTGAATTGACAAATATAACATATGCACCAGCTGAACGACTACGAAAGTATAATCTTTGGCCAGTTCTATGCATACACTCATGTTTGATACCTGTTTCGGAATAATAATATTCTCCATTGCAATTATGCCTCTTACCGGAATGTATTTTAATATAAGACAGTATACCTTTACTAATGTAACGCTGAAGCATATCATTGCTACTCCCACCGAAAAGAAAAGATAGGTGTTGTGGGTAGATTGGATGCATCTAAGATAACTGTTTGGGAATAATTGGATTAGGACCATCGATGAATATACAATAAACAGCGCAATGCAATTTCAAATCCTATTTACATCAGATATAGCTAAGACAAAATTGTGAATCTAATAACTTTTCTATTACGCAGCATGTGCATGTATGATGCCAGAAAACAAAGTAAGGCTCATTACGTTCTACAATTTTTAGAACCTAATTCATGACAGAAAAGCCTTATTTGATGATATTTATTAGCATCAGCCGTTAGACAAAATTTATGTTCATGGCAACTGCTCTTTGCAAAATTAAGTGCAATTAGCGACATTAGCCAATTCTAACAGACAATAAGATTGTTCGTAATCAAACATAATATTATACAGAGTACACGACATGCGTCTTACAACTTTGTTCTTCCGAATCGTAACTATGCGAAGTGTCTTTTAATAAAATGAAATCAAGGAAAACATAAAGAAGGAATGCACTAAAATTGAGTATCAAAGAGTTCATATAAATCGTAGTACCGACCCTAGAGCATGTTGATGGCCTCGAATCGAATGGCACACCTTTCTATAAATTTCATCGTGATTGGTCTTATACTTCGAATCAAATAGATCACCGATCGCAGTTCTGAAACGATATCTGTCAAAGAATATCCAATGGTAATAAATTTCAAACTTGCTAATGATTAGATTAGTCAAATTATTTGTTGAAGATTGTTACCCGGCTACTGCTAATAATCCGCACGCATGTTGTACAGTGTACATGAAGCTCGTGTCACTGGCAATGTACACGAAGGCTCCCATTATGAATACAAGTGCCATGTGTAGATTAATGTACGGGTGAAACTGATGTTCGTCGACAGCGTAGTAAGCTGGATAAACGTAACCCAGATCCCTCGATTCATTTTTCGGCCATACAAGATCCAACAGTTTTGGTGTCAGTGGCATTTGGAGGAACAAAGCCAAACAAGAAAATGCGGTAGCTGGAAACTTAACTAGCATGAAGTAACGTAGAACTTGAATCACCTGCAGAGAACATAGGTCAACAGAAAGAAAATTTTATTTTACCTAAGTAGACTAAAATAAGAATATAAGCCCTTTCAGCATACAGCGTGATAATCGCAATCTCTTCTTTTGGCCTCTCGATTATCCAATCTTTTTTGATGCCGGTAATCAGTGCATTGTACTGGAATTATATGAAACTCATGGAACAGAGGGAATGAAATGCATGTAGTAGGCGAATGAAAATTGAAACAGGAAATTTTCACCTCCTCGGCATTAAGAAGATAGTTCCACTGTTTTAATATTACCGCAAAAACCGCGCCCAGAAAAGACAGCTGTTCTAGCAATATGTCTAGGCTGAAGAAACACACTATTCGTGCTACCTGTAAGTAATATCTCAATCGTCTCGTTTCCTGTTTTATTTTAGTTCACTGAAATATCCAAAGTACCGCGAACTCAGTATTCTGTATTAATTACGAAGTGAATATTCGTACATACGTAATTTATACCTGTGTGCCAATAGATGACATGATAATGAGGTAAATTATGATAACCATAGCATATCTCGATGCCTTGCACTGTCCAGGCCAAAATCCAGCAAACTTGGCACATTTTTTAATGACCTTCAAATATCGCGTTTCTAGCAGTTCTATGTCCATAATAAGGTTGAAAGTAATTTGGTGCCTGTTGGAGTACATATGTATTTCGGATTAAAGTAAGTAGGAAATTAATTTATTGAATACTACAAATTGATTTTATAATTATTTTCCAATATATGGACATTGTATAAATATACAGAAACACTTGCCAAAAATTTATTTCAAATAACTAAATAAATGTTAAAGTTTTGCAATCTTTTTGCATTTTGGGGGACAATTGGAACTATGTTTGAAAAATAATGCGCATCTTCAACAAATAATACGCATCAACCACTCCTACCTGTGTGAAGAGATTCTGTGCAATAAT
This sequence comes from Nomada fucata, assembly GCA_948146005.1. NCBI lineage: Eukaryota > Metazoa > Arthropoda > Insecta > Hymenoptera > Apidae > Nomada > Nomada fucata. The sequence goes on from OX411276.1 coordinate 13,361,514, forward strand.
ATATTCGAATACAGTTTGAAGCTCCTTAATTTGCCATCGGTCAACCGTTCTACATAGTTTAGTCTACTAATACTCTGGTTTCTTCAGTTACAGCTATGTCACCTGCTGTCGTTGAAACCTATGATGTTTTTGAAAGGTAACTTAAGATTTTCAAGTCAAATTTCGTTTAAGTGTCAAGTCACTACCACAAATAGTATATTCCAGTTCAATATCACTAAAACCACGTATGAAAAAAAAATATACTTATAATCAAAGAAAAATAATGATGACATTCAAATTACTATGGAAATAACGTTGAAAGAAATAAAATAATATTGCAACATATTCACTCTAATTACGGGCATAGACCTGTTAAATATTATTTACAAGTTAAGACTATCTGGCTCGAGTTTACACAGAAGCGACTACAATGTTCCAAGGTTCTGGGGTAAGTGCAATGGTGTTCATCACAGCCCTCATTCCGAAAGGCATCGCCTTTTCCACTTCGTGGCCAGATCTTCCACGAACATAGTCTCTATTCTTTAGCAATACTCTTCTCGTTCTCATAAACAATCCTTCGCCGCAAATCACAGCTTGCCCACGTGGTGACTGGTCCCATCCATACTCTTTCAAGACATGCATTAAATTAGTCAATCCTAGGACATCCGATAACTGATAGGCGTCGGGCCACCAGCCATCGTCTGTCACCCAGATTGACGATTCCCAAAACACTATTCAGCTACGCGTAGGACTGGGTCCCAATCACGAATTATGCATAATGTGCATAGTACTTCACCACCCGATCCTATTTCTTCCAATAAAATTACGCTAACGCGGACAGACCCAGTATGAAATGTGTTTTCCAGAACTTTCAACAACATGATGATATGTCAGCAACGAAGAGAACATAGCTCAGGTATCAGAGATGACGACCAGAACGCTGACAATGCCACGCAGCACTTACTTCTGCAATTTATTGTGATACAGCCATGTAGAAAGTAGTACGATGTAAATGTTCGTAGCGCGGGGCACAGCTCGACAAAGTGGTGAGGAACGATGGAAATTTATTCCTTGCAGTTGTGTAGTCAAGTACTTACTGTTCTCCCACCAGTTAAATGACTGCATTGCATTTATCTGTCCACCTGACTGCGGAGAAAATGCACCCTTAATGCGTTAGGAATAATTTACAATCGGTATTGTTCCATTAATGTCAGCCTGCACTTTTCCAACGGTTTCCACAATTGCAGCCCATTTAAGTATTCCCCCTCGCTCTAAGAAGAGTACCGATATCGTCCGTCAAATAATTTTCATTGGAACAACAGCTATAAGTTCTTTCCCTACCTTAACTACGAATTTTCAGAAATAACAGTTGTCACAGACGTTCCATGTATTGAGTTGTCATAGGCGGTGGGGTGGACAAAGTGCTTACATTGTTATCCTGACTGCGTAGTGGGAGTGCGCTGTGTGATGCGCCAGGACATTGCATGGGGCACCTTTGGCGCGGCATAGCCTTAGAAAAATGCGATCGACGGTTAGTCGTAGCCTGGCGTTCACGAAATAAACGTTGTCACGAAACCTGTTGTCGACTTTCCAGCCATAGTTGGCACATTAATGGTAAGTATCTTCGTCTTGTGCAAAGATTGCAGCAGGCTTGTTCTTCAGCATCGTCAAGGGATCCTGTATTAATTTCGTTTCACCTGCTTAGTTTCGTGTTAGACCTCGAGGGGCCGGGCTTTGGAGAAAATGCACATACATATGTGTGCGTGATGGCTCTAATACTGTAATGAAACATGCAGATCACAACCCTAAATTATACCAATTGTATAATCTAAGGTTCGTGTATTCTGTTTTTACGAGTTTAGCGTCGCATCAACTACTAGGTTATTAGGTACGTCTAAGAGGTACGACTAAGTGATGCTTATCTCTGCTATTGCATTCTTGGAATCGGTGAATATGGCTGTTTGTTGATAGGGTTCTGTGTGAGCAATTTTGGATACATAATTGCTAGCCATTAATTCGGCTGAAATAATCGACGTTCCGTTAGGTACTTTGGTATTGTCGAACGACTCGCCCATCCTGTTTCCAACGCATCTGCTTGTCACCCTTCTAAATTCTATTCACAGTCAAATATCCAACCCATACTATCTAAATCCTAACCAGATGCTTGACCACACTGAATTCCAGGAAATAAGTACGTGACACCTGAACCCAAAGTTCCTCCCCAGGCTACCTACCACTCCCGATTTTCCGGCACTTTTCCCAATATAAAAAGGGAACCTGCGACACTCAAGGAGTTCAGTAGATAAATTAAGACGAGTAGTTAGTATTAGCCGTTATACTGCGATGTAAACTAAAAGTACAATAAGATCTGTTAAACTATTGTAACAAGAGGCTAACTTTGAACAAACGATTATCAACAACATCCAGTCTCAACCGATTCGAAGACATAATTTGACGGCAGCGGTAAATATATCAGTCTGTGGATTCCAACCAACGGAAAATCTTCTAGCTTCCTGATATATCCTTCAAGAAGGAATCGCTGGCGATATTCTAAACAAGAACCCGGAGAATCGCAGCAGAAGACGAACTGGACTCATAAGTGGACTCAGTAGCGCCATTGGAAGTCAAACGTAAGTCTTTCAAACGGCACATCGTCCAATCTTTTTAAAGACTACGCAACTGCTCCCTTGGACAATATGTCAAGATCACAAATCCCCACTCGTGCTCAAATCGACATGAATATGTTAGCCGAAAAACTGTTACAAGTATGCGACAGATTAAAAGTATTAGAAGAAACTAGACCAAGTGTACAAACGTCGAGTGACGCTCACCCATTTCCCGACCATGAGGAAATGCAATCTCTAAAGAGAATAGAGAAATATGAACAATGTTTACCTCTAATTCCGAAATTTAATCTATCAAACACGGAGATTTTTATCAATACCGTCATCAAAGTCGCGTTCACGCTGAACCAAAACCAACATCCACCACTACTACTCGCTATCATATCCCAAAAACCAAAAGGTCGCGCAGCTTTGACGATACAGCCAGACCGCATCACGACAATCCCCAAGTTAATAGAGAAAATTCGATTCATATATAGCAAAACAATCGACACGTCATCACTACAAACAAAACGGGACTCAGGCGAACTCATACAAGGCGAACTTCCACCCGCCGTGTACTCGGAAAGACGACTTCAAACGTACATTGACATTAAAGAAATAATGTGCAACGAAGAAGGCATACAGTGTTTCCGACGCAACGTGATAACCCGAGATCTCACAATATTTATTCAGCCAACAATTGGAAACGCTGAACCCAGCATTCGAAGCCGCACGTATGTACGATACAGAACCCCAGTACATGCGACAACAATCCAAAATGTGGAACCCACCAAAGGACCACAGAAAAATAAGGGAACAGGAGCCATCCTACGCACAGGGAATCGAACCCAGGATGGAAAGCCGAGGAATGCACCTACTGCCAACGACGCGGACACACAGAGCAGAAGTGCAGAACAAAACAATGTAAGGAACAACGAGGAAGAAAAACTGGACAGCAGCGAAGTTTTCAATGGGCCCCGCTGAACACCGTACCACCGGACGGACAGCCACCATTGGAAACAGCAGACCAACAGCACCAGGAGAACATCGCGTGGACAACTCCCCGTTTGTTCAATTAGAGCTGCCAGGACTCCGACCGACCACCTGCATCATCGACACAGGTAGAGAAATTTCCATAAGAAAAGAAAAACAAATTATAAATAAAGAACTTCTCAAATGCACGCCCATGACACTCAGGGGTATCGCGAGCAACACTACAGACACGTTATACTCGGTCTTCATTCCATTTAATAATAAACGTAATCCATTTCAAGTAGCAGACGACAGATCTCCAATTTTTCAAGACGGCATATTATTCTCGGACTTCCTATTTAACCACGATTTTTCTCTATCGTGTAATTCGTTCAAAACCGGCAACGTTATTAAACGTCGAAATAATTCAAATAATAACTGTCAAAACGAGACGGTATTGGTCAATTTCATAACGGGAAAAGGAGCAATAACAAAAATCGATACAAACAGACAACCTATACTGTCTGATCATTGAAAGAAATAAATTGAATCAATGGAGAAATTTGATGAAAAGTTAGTCTTCCATATTAATAGTAGCAATAAAACAAACGAAAGAATTACCTTCGTAAAAGAAAATACTCGTTTAGAACGTCTAACCGAAGGTAGAGACGAAGTATGGGAATTTTTTTTTTATTTGAGTGTTTAAGGTCACATGCACCTTCTGAGGTTATTAGTGACCACGGTGTAATTGCTCAGTGCAATATCCTACCTATAGCAAGTGGTATAAACCGATGTCTTTTAAGAAATTTAACACTTTCTTACAGGAGTCCTTTTTTTTAACACGTTAAGCGAGTTTGGAAAATCGTGTTGCAGCCTTTCACTGCTGTATTTAGGACAGGTAACTAGGATGTGACTGATGGAGTTTGGTATGTCGCATGTGTTACAAGAATTTGGTTCAGCTTTTGTAATAAGGTAGGAGTGTGTCCAGCTAGTATGTCCTATTCTTATTCGCGTTAGAATCACTTGTTCTTTCCTGTTTAAGAGCACGGCTGGGTAGGCATCATTTATGTTGCTTCTGATTTCATGTAGTTTGGTAGGTCTTGAATTTCTCCATTCTTCATTCCATAATTCATGTGTTGCCTTGGCGAGGTATTTTTGGAGATCTTTGTGGGCTATAGGCACCTGGTCTGTTGCAGGTGTATTGCTAGCCAGCTTTGCTGCTGAGTCGGCTTCTTCGTTTCCCCTGATGAAAGTATGGGAATTAATTAAACAATTCTGTATGATCCGGTGACCCTCTCCCGAAATCATCAATTCTGGAACACGGCAATAAGACCACTGACGAAGTGCGAATACATACGAAACAATACACCAAGCCGCAATCAAACGACAAGTAACAGACATGATGCCAAAAGGTATCATTAGGGACACCGACAGCGCATACAACACTCCGCTATGGATTGTGACTAAAATGGCAGACGCGTCGGGCAAACAAAAATGCCGCCTAGTAATAAACTACAGAAAACTAAACGAAAAAACAATAAAAGATTCGTACCCTATTTCTAATACCGACGAGATATTAGATAAATTAGGCAACGATAAATACATTTCAGCCTTCTATCTAGCTACAGAATTTCACTAAATCGGGATAAAAGAAAACGGTATTAGCAAAACCGCTTTTTCGACTAACGACGGACACCTCGAATTCGTTCGGATGCCTTTCGGCTTAAAAAATGCACCGCCGTCATTCCAGAGACTCATGAATCGCGGTTTACAAGGTCTGATGGTAACAATTGCTTTGTCCACATCGACGATATCGTAGTCTTCGGTAGAACGCTACAAGACCATAACAAAATTTTAAAGATTTCGTTCGAACGATTAAAACAATGCGGATTAAAAGTTTTCAACCCTACATGTGCGAGCACTTAAAACCGGGGTTAGAATACTTAGGTCACGTTATTTCGGCCAACGGAGTACGGCCCAATCCCAAACGAATCGAAAAAGTAAAACATTATCCCGTTGCCAAGAACGCGAAAGAAATAATACAATTCTTAGGACTATGCGGATATTATCGAAAGTTCGTAAAAGACTTTGTCAAAATCGCGAAACCGCTCGGTGAACTCTTAAGGAAAGAAAAAGAATTCCTTTGGTCTAACGAACAACAAATAGCTTTTGAAAAGCTATGTAACGCGCTCACGACGCAGCCTATGCTTCAATACCCTAATTGGGGAGAACCATTTGTTCTCACTACAGACGCCAGTAATTACGCTTTAGGCGCGATCTTATCACAGGGTACGATAGGGAAAGACAAACCGATCGCGAACGCTTCACGGACGCTAAATGACGCAGAGACGCGTTATACCACGACGGAAAAAGAGTTATTATCAATCGTCTGGGCGACAGAACGCTTTCCCCAGTATTTGTGCGGACGTAAATTTACAATCGTGACGGACCAGAAGCCACTCGTATGGCTAATGAACGTCAAGGACCCAAATTCTCGGTTAGTACGATGGCGATTAAAACTGTTAGAATACGACTACGAAATAGTCTATAAGCAAGGGAATCTTAAAACGAACGCCAACGCACTCTCACGAAGTAAAATCAGAGCAATAGAACAGGACACCGCGAAACCTGCGACACCCAAGGAGTTCAGTAGAAAAATTAAGATGAGTAGTTAGTAGGAACCGTAATGCTGCGACGTAAACTAAAGGTCCAATAACATCTGTAAAAACTTTCGTAACAAGAGGCTAACTTTGAATAAACGATTATTAACAAGATCAAATAAAATAGTATTGCAACAATTTCACTCTAATTACGGGCGTATACCTGTTAAATATTATTTACAAGTGAAGATTATCTGGCTCGAGTTTACACAGAAACGACTACAATGTTCCAAGGTTCTGGGGTAAGTGCCACGGTGTTCATCACAGCCCTCATTCCGAAAGGCATCGCCTTTCCCACTTCGTGGCCAGATCCCCCAGGAACATAGTCTCTATTCTTTAGCAATACTCTTCTCGTTCTCATAAACAATCCTTTGCCGCAAATTACAGCGTGCCGACATGATCATTGGTCCCATTCATACTCTTTCAAGCCATGCTTAAATTAGTCAAACCTAGGACATCCGATAACTGAATGGCGTCGGGCCACCAGCCATCGTCTGTCACCCAGGTTGACGATTCCCAAAACACTCTTCAGCTACGCGTCGGACTGGTCCCAATCACAAGTTATACACAGGGTGCATAGTACTTCACCACCCGATCCTATTTCTTCCACTAAAAATACTCTAACGCGGACAGACTCAGTAATAAATGAGTTTTCCAAAACTTTTCACAACATGATGATGTGTCAACAACGACGAGAACGTAGCTCAGGTATCAGGGATGATCACCGGAACGCTGACAATGCCACGCAGCACTTACTTCTGCAATTTATTGTGATACAGCCATATAGAAAGTAGTACGATGTAAATGTCTGTATCGCGGGGCACGGCTCGACAAAGTGGAGAAGAACGATGCAAATATATTCCTTGCAGTACCCTAGTCAAGTACTTACTGTTCTCCTACCACTTAAATGGCTGCATTACATTTAACTGACCACCTGACCGCGGAGAAAATGCACCCATAATGCGTTACGAATAATTGATGAATCAATATTGTTCCATTAATGTCAGCCTGTACTTTTCCAACGGTTTCCACAATTGCAGACCATGTAAATATTCCCCCTCGCTCTAAGAAGAGTACCGATAACGTCCGTGAAATAATTTTCATTACAACAGCAGCTATAAGTTCTTTCCCTACCTTAGCTATGAATTTCTTGAAATAACACTTGTCATAGACCTTCCATGTATAGAGTCGTTATTGGCGGTGTGGCGAACAAAGTGCTTACATCGTCATCCTGACTGCGTAGTGGGGGCGCGCTGTGTGATGCGCCAGGACATTGCTTGGGGCAGCTTCGCCGTGGCATAGGTCGGGAAGAATGAGATCGACCTTCAGTCGTAGCCTAGGGTTCACGAAATAAATAGTATGACGAAAAACCGTTCCCGTTTTTCCAGCCATATTTGGAACATTAATGGTAGGTATCTTCCTCTTGTGCAACGATTGCAGCAGGTCTGTTCTTCAGCCTTGTCAGGGGATCCTGTTGTAATTTCTATTCAGATGCGTAGTTCCTTGCTAGGCCTCGAGGGACCGAGACACTGGAGAGAATACACATACATATATGCTTATGATGGCTCTAATTATATAGTGATATGTATATGAAGTTATGATTATATTATATATTACTTCTTATCCATTTTAATGTTATATTCGGCGTGCAAAATTGTACGGCCAGCAGTTTATAAATAGTTCTATTGTAGAACGTAACATATAGAGTACAACCTCAACTAAATTCAGGGATAATATTAACAAAATGAAATTATTTCTTTCGCAGGGGTTTGGGGGAAATGTAAATTGATAGCAATTACACAAATGTGGGATCGGGCGCCTACATCTAAGAAAGAAGTTAAGAGGCAGAAACGAGGCAAAAAATATAGGGAAGGGGCCGCTTAGTGGTGCTATTTCTCGAAAAGCTGACCGTAATTCGTAATTTCGCATGATTTTCATAAGAATTGGTAATCTTATGTTTTTGGGGTTGCTGGATTCAAATATTTTATAAAGAATGCAATTTTGATAATGAACGATGTAATATTAGTGGTATAAACGTTGCTTTCAAGATAGCTTTTGTCAAAATTGACTATTTTCAGATTTTTAACTAAAATTATGTAATTCGAATGTTCGTTCAGTCCGTTTTCTGGAACAGTTGAATGCAGCTAAAAAGTGCAAAGGGTCTCAGTGGGTAATAGCGAGCAGATGACTTTATGACTGGAGGTCCGAGGTAACTAACAGGGTTATAGATTCCAGATGTGTGACAATAGAGAGTCGAAGGCGTCGAACAGAAAGTAGATGACAATAGTTCCCGCAACAAATACTCGGAAGGACTGGTTCCTCTGTCCATTACATTTTGTATACTTTCCAAGTCTGAACTCAAGACTTCGTGATGTTGTCCAATTGACTTATGTCAAGGAATCATGTTATCAAGCTATAATCTTAGACCCCTCATTATTATTATTAATTATTACTTATTATTATTATATTAGTGTCTTCAATAGATCTCTTTATATCATATTAAATTTTTCACAAATATATTAACCTTTGCACGAGATATCACCACTACGCTCTAGTGGCACAGTCCGAAAATACCCCCACTTGATACTTTAAATTCAAATATCTTAAAAAGGGGCAAAAAGGGGCAATGTTTGTCAACTGGATATCACAGTTGACATGCAACTTTATATCAAGAGACTTGTCCCAGCGTGAAATTCCGTGAATAACATCTTTCTTTTCCTTCTTGTTCATTAAGATATGGCTAAGATTTATGATATATTGAAAACGGAAGTACAATAATAAATTCAAAAATATGTTACTTCATTTCTTTGGAAAACTTATGTTTATAATACCTGCTTTAATGGTAAAATGTTTCACATATCAATTTTCTTAAGATAAACTTTCCCCGACGCAATTAACAAGCTCCAATTTTCAAAATGTGAAGGAGTATGAAATTTCTTCAACTTTGACAGCCTATATCTCAGTAACGAAACAATATATTTAAAAAATTCAAGCGGTATTAGGTGCATAGATATATATATATATATACAACAAATCTGCTATACTAAAAACAAGCTGCTATATAATTCAAAAATTCGATTTTGGCCAGCTTTTCGAAAAATGGCACCATTGTGGGCCGTGGCGTAAATGGACTGAGATCAGTGCCTAGTAATACGAAGATCTCGGGTTCGATTCCCCGAAGCCTGAACTTCCTTTTTATTCGGATCCTACACAAACTCTTTTCCTTATTGTTATGCTGGACATGATCAATTGGTTGATTTCCGATGATGGCAAAACTTACCGATGCCCAATTAACATGATTACGAAAAATTTCTTAAGACAGAAATGTCAAACACAAAATGGATAGTTAGGGCTCATGACAATAGCGTACATTACACGTTTTTCCAGTATTACATGTAAATGACAGACAATATTTCTATTTGAGAACGGTGACCGCAAAACGTTTATATGCGGCAATGATATTGAACAATAAATAAGAAGTAAATGTCACCAAATTGCAATGAGATTTCGAATAAAACTAGTTTCTAAAGCACAATGCACCACTGGGTATTTACTTGATTAAATTGATTCCCAGTACTCAAAGAAGAAAGAAGGAAAGTAGCATATTCGTGAAATATTGGAAACCCTCGAATATGGACTTACATAAACCCTTAGAAACCGAAATAAAATTATACATTCTTCATCTTAATTTTTGTTATTATAATACTATATTTTTTTCTTCGAGAACAGCTATTGCACAAATGTCATCACAGTCATGTATCGTACAGTCGCGACCCGAGTAATAAATCAATTCGTATTATGCCTTTCTCTAAGGGATAGATTATTATTCAGGTGGATTTCAGTACCGTAAAGTATGAAACAGACGTCTTTACAATCTAAAACAAACAAGCTTTTGTTACATAATGCATTTTGGAAGCATTCAATAAACGATAATCGGTGAACGTCTTACCTTCGCAAAACTTTGAAAATTCAATGCAATGAGTCCGCCGGCAGATAAAACTGGAGGTGTGATGCTACATCTTAATGCTAAAACAATTAAGAGTTGCGTTTTTCTGTTACCCTTATACCACAGTATCTCCGATCTGAAAATGAACACATTTCAAGCAACATTTCCTATCCCTTCGTGTTCCGTTAATATACCTACAGATGAATTTGTATGAATTTCTATCCTATTAATATTTACTTCTCAATTTTACATTCTCCTTACATTGATGTAACGATCTCGTCGGTGGAGTTCTCTACAAACTGCCCCTGAATTGTCAAATACAGCAGATGCACCAGCTGTACCACTATGAAAGTATAATCTTTGGCCAGTTCTAGGCATACAGTCATGTTTGATACCTATTTCGGAATATTAATATTCTTTATTGCAATTTTACCCCTTACCGGAATGTATTCAACTATAAGACGGTATACCTTTACTAATGTGGCGCTGAAGCATATCATTACAGTTCCCAATATAATGAAGAGATGGGTGTCATGGGTAGATTGTATGCATCTAATATAACTGCTTGAGAATAATTTGATTAGCGAAGCGCTAAGAATTTTTAAATACCATTTAAATGAAACATAGCTAAGAAAATAGTGTGAATCTGATAACTTTTCTATACTCAACGTATACATGTATAATGTCTAAAGATACATTGAGACTGATTACGTGTTACAATTTTTAGAGTCTAGTTAATGACAGAAAAGCCATATTGGATCATATTTATTAGCATGAATCGTTTGAAAATATTTAAGTTCAAGGTAAATGCTTTTCGGAACATCAGGTGCAATTAGCTATTTTAGCCTATTTTAATATACAATAAGATTCTTAGTGATGAAACATAAAATTTCTCTCAAAAAAATTGAATCAAAGAAATATGAAAGAGTTCATATAAATTCATGTACCGACCTGAGAGCATGTTGATGTCCTCGGACAGAATCGCACACCTTTCTATAAATTTCGTCGTGACTGGCCTTATCATTCGCATCAAATACGTCACCGATCGCAGTTTTAAAACGATATCTGCCAACGAATTTATAATCTTCATAAATTTAAAACCTGCAAGCGATTAGTGAAGGGAAATTGTTCCATTCAAATTTTTACCCGCTTACTGCCATCAATCCACACGCATGTTGTACAGTGTACATGAAGCTCGTGTCACAGGCAATGTACACGTAGGTTAATGATAAGATCCCAACCGTCATGTGTAGAATAATGTACGGGTGAAATTTATGTTCATCGACAGCGTAGTAAGCTGGATAAACGTAACCCAGATCCCTCGATTCATTTTTCGGCCAGACAAGATCCAACAGTTTTGGTGTCAGTGGCATTTGGAGGAACAAAGCCAAACAGGAAAATGCGGTCGCTGGAAAATTAAATAGCATGAAGTAGCATGGAACTCGAAATAAATAGTCGGGCTCCGATATATAGGGAAAGGACAGATATGATTTTATTTTACCTAAGTAGATTAAAATAAAAATATAAGCTCTATCAGCATACATGGTGATAATATCAATCTCTTCTTTGGGTCTCTCGGTTTGCCAATCTTTTCTGATGCCGGTAATTAGTGCATTATACTAGAATTGTACAAAACTCATGGAACAGAGGGATGGAAGTATGTGATAAATGAAAAGGAAACGGGGAATGTTTACCTCTTCGGCATTAAGAACATAGTTCCATTGTTTTATTATTACCCCAATCGCAGCGCCAACGAAAGCCACCTGTTCTAGCAATATGTTTACACTGAAGAAACACACTATTCGTGCTACCTGTAACGAATATCTCGATTGTCCTTTTTCATTTTTTTTTCTTTTACTGAAATATTCAAAGTACGGCAAACTCAGTGTTGTGTTTTAGTTATGCAGTGATCATTCGTATAAATACATAATGTATACCTGTGTGACAATAGAAGACATCATAACAACGTATGTTATGAAAACCATAGTGTATTTCGATGTCTTGGACTGTCCAGGCCAAAATCCCGCAAGCTTGGCACATTTTTTGATGACCTTCAAATATCGCGTTTCCAGCAGTTCTACGTCCATAATGGAATTATCTGTAACTTGGTGCCTGCTGGATTACATATGCGACTTGGCTTGCAGAAAATGGGAAATTAATATTGAGAAACATAGAAAAAAATTTACTGAAAGTTTATTAGCACTAAAAAAAATAATTCAAATGGTGGATTTAAATGGTGTTTGAAAAATAATGCGCACTTTTAACAAGTAATAACAACAGGACCGTCGTACCCCGGTAACGAGATTCAGTACAAAAATTTATTGAATTATAGTACGAAAATATATTCAAATTGAGTCTGGAGCTCACTAATTTGGCAACGGCTAACTGTTCTAGACAGCTTAGTATGCTAATAAACTGGCTTCTTCAGTTACGGCTATGTCACCTGCTGTCGTTGAAAACTGTTCTGTTTTCTAAAGATAGCTTAAGATTTTAAGTCAAATTTCGCTTAAATGTTATGCTATAACAAACAATAGATTCCAGTTTAATATCACCAATATTAAGGTAAGGGAGGAATAGTACACTTATTCTAAATGAAAAATACTGATAACATTGAAATTAGAAGGGAAATCACGTGACACCAAATAAAACAAATTAGCAAAGAGCTGAAGGACGAGCATTGGAACCCAAAGACAAATGTATTTTCACAAGTTCTGAACCACATGATGATAATGTTTCTTCGAAGAAGAGAACGCACCTCAGATATCAGCGATGATACCTTGTTGATATCAGTATTGCAGCCATATAGAAAGTAGTACGATGTAAATGTCCGTAGCGCGGGGCACAGCTCGACGGTCTGGTGAGGAACGATGAAAATATATTCCTTGCAGTACCCTAGTCAAGTACTTACTGTTCCCCGTCCACTTAAATGGCTGCATCGCATTTAACTGGCCACCCGACCGCCGAGAAAATGCACCCTTAATGCGTTATGAATAATTTATCAATCGGTATTGTTCCATTAAAGTCAGCCCGTACTTGCCAATGGTTTCCACAATTCCAATCCCCTTTAAATATTCACCCACGCATTTACAACTGACAAACTTCGTCTTTGCGATATTTTTCATCCCAACAGCTGCGACAAGTTCTTTCCCTACCTTAAATATGAATTTCCTGAAACGAAATTTGTCGTATTCGTTTAATGTATAGAGCCGTAATTCGCAATGGGGTGAGCAAAGTGCGTACATTAGCTTGCTGACTGTTTAGTGGGGGTGCGCTGTGTGATGCGCCAGGAAATTGTACGGGGCACCTTCGCCGCGGTATAGGCCGGAAAGAATGGGACGAGGGTCAGTAGTAGCCTGGCGTTCACGAAATAAACGTTGTGATAGAAAACCGTTCCCGTCTTTTCACCAACGTACAGTGTTTGGTTCGAGATACAAACTTCCAATATACGAAGTATGAAACCTAAAAACATGTATGTCGTAAAACATGAGTAACATAATTTAATTTACAATATTACCCATTATTTGTACTTAATGCATGTATTTATGGTTAAAGCTGAAGCGTGAAATTTGATATGAAGGTCAATACATTGTTTGTCAACATGTGTGATTTGCCGAATGTTTATTTCATTAATGTTATTCCTATAAGTTCTGTTTACTTTGTCCCAATTTTGTATGTTGAATGATTATGAACTTTGTCGTGATTTGTAAAATAAGAACCAAAAAGTGCTTCACTAATTTTTGTGTACTAGTTCTGGACACGTTGAGGTTTAAATGTAAATCAAATCCATTTGCTCAACTTTGTCCAATATAAAAGAAATAGCTGAATTTTTTATCAACGCCCTCAATCCCAAGGCGTCTGGGTAATTGACTCTGCAATGGCCTCCGCATTTCGCGTGTTAGATCCACTTCTAGTTAGATCGACCTTCCTAAGAGTCTCTACAAACCTTAGAAATTACTAATGGGAACATTGAAATGGGTGTCCGGGCATACGGTTGTCCACGCGAGGATTAATTGATTATACATATACCTTACGCTTAAAGAGAACAAAAATGTAGGAAGGTTTGTGTAAGGTAATCAAAGCAGTCTTGAATGGGTGTTGAAATAATTGTGTGGGCGTATAAGTGTTAAAAAGCTCTAACGACCGTAGGCTATACAAATACCCCTTTCCTTGCCAAAGCGTTGCCAAATCATGGCCCTGTTTTATCAATTTATGCTTCACCCTAAGGGAAAGCTATGCTAGACAAAGGCACTGTGCCGTGCCGAAACTTACATAGCCTGCCTCAGCCTTTAACGTACTTCGAATATTAAAACATTTGGAAATACCAAGAAAGTTTAAAAAATTGGTAGCACATATCAGAAATAATATTATACTTTTTCTATTTCCAATTGCTAGCGTAATTTTTATTATTCAAATTTCTACATTTATTTTGCCAAAGAGAAGATTAACACATTCTCTGACTTTGATAGCCGTGATCGCGCTAATTGCGTCCAGAAAGGATATGTTCTTGTTCATGTAGATTTCAATACGGTAAAGTATGAAACAGACGCCTTTACAATCTAAAAGAAACAAGCTTTCGTTAAATAAATGACAGTGGAAACATTCGATGAACAATAATCAGTGAACACGGTACCTCCGCGAAAGTTTGTACATTCAGTCCAACAAGTCCGCCGGCAGATAAAACTGGAGGGGTGATGCTACTTCTTAATGCTAGAAGAACTAAGAGTTGCGTTTCTTTGTTACTATTATACCACAGCATTTCCGATCTGTAAATCAACCATTTGCAATCCACATGTTTTATTCTTTCGGGTTCAATTACTCTACAGATAATATTGAAAATATTTATCTCGTAATTTGTATGTAATTATAATTTCTTGTTCTTGTTCGTTCTTCTTACATTGTTGAAACGAGACGGTCTGTGGTGTTCACTAGAAACTGCCCCTGAATTAACAAGTATAACATATGCACCAGCTGAACCACTACGAAAGTATAATCTTTGGCCAGCTCTATGCATAAAGTCATGTTTGATATCTGTTTCGGAATAATAATATTCTCGATTGTAATTTTGCCTCCTTTGAGAATGTATTTTGTGTAATATAAGTCGTTATACCTTTACTAATGTTGCGCTGAAGCACACCATTACCATTCCCACAAAGAAGAAAAGACAGGTGTTATGTGCAGCTTGGATGCATTTCACGTATCTGCTTGGTGATTATCTAATTAGTGTCATGGATCAATGTCCAATGATTAACGCAAAGCAGTAATTAATAATAAGCTAATTAGTGAAGCGCTGGGTATTTCTAGATAAAACTTATTTTCATAATATTATGAAGGTATGGTTTAACAGAATCTTGTGATTCTGATTTTGCTTTTACTTAACATATGCATGTATGATGTCTGATGAAAAATTAGGCATGAATATTTGTTACAATATTTTGTGTCTAATTTGTTACGTTTTAAAGGCCTCTATGAAGGCCCCTATGAAATGGGACGTCGCGTCGAGCGCGCGGTCCTCAGCCCCGGGTCAATGGATTATCGAGGACCACTTAATGACACTGCTGTTCGACTGCTTACTCGATAGATTCATAAACATCGAACCTTCCACGTGCAGATGGCTAGCACGTTTATGACGCGCAAGTAATAAGACCGTTTTTGAGGAAAGCGTTTTACATCTTTAATCCAGAAGCTACACGCCTTCAGGTTACCCACGAACTCAGCAGTCAATTGCATGCGTCATAAACGTGGACTTCCAAAGGGACCTCCGAGCTGGTCCCAACATACATCTTTCAGCTCATGTTTGAACACCCTGGCGGAAATTTCGCTGCATTGCCAAATTGAAGGCAATGTGAGAAGACACACCCTTACCTCTTAGAAACGCGCATCAGGCGCTAAGGATGGGTTCGGTTACACCTACAGAACACGCTGATTGGTATTTAGTAATTTTTCCTAACATCCCAATCAGCGTGTAGAAGATTACTTCTGAGTCGACGTTTCGACAACGAAACCAGTTCCATTCGGACTACCCTCGAGACAAGAAGAGCATTGACCTTGAGTACCATCGCTTTACCTCAGAAGCCAAGATTGAGCTTTACAACCTCGATCTTGATGATTCTCTAAGTATCGAGCCTCACAACCTCGGTTTCGAATGTGCGCAAGCCGAGTCTTACATCTTAACCATAGCAACGGAACAAGGGCTCCGGAGTTTGATTTACAACCATTCTTCGTTACTCCTGTCGTGATCTAAGTTACGAATTTCGTGACCGATACGACACCACATAATTAATGAAAGAAAAGTCTTATTGTTTGCTACTTATTAGCGGTGAGTCGTTTGGAAAAATGCAAGCTCATAGCAAGAACAATTTAAAGAATTATGTGCAATGAGCTTTTAAAAACTATTGGAATAAACGATAAAATTTTTAGTAGTCAAGCATAAGATTATACATTGTACGCGGAATGCAACTTGCAACATTATTCTTTCGAATCGAAGTTATGCGCAGTTTCTTTTAATAACATGAAATCCAAGAAAACGTTCCTAACCAAAACAATTCATGAACGTGATAATGAACACAGAAAAATCAAATATCGAAGCGTTCATATAAATCGCAGTACCGACCTTAGTGCACGTTGATGTCCCCGAATAGAATGTCGCACTTTTCTGTAAGTCTCATCGTGCCTGGCCATATCCTTCTCATCCAATAGTTTACCAATAGCTGTTTTGAAACGATATCTGCAAATCATTTCCAGTTGTGAAAAGTTCAAAACCTGTTAGCGATTAGGGAAGGGAAATTGTTCGATTCAAATTTTTACCCGCTTACTGCCAACAATCCACACGCATGTTGTACAGTGTACATGAAGCTCGTGTCACAGGCAATGTACACGTAGGTTAATGATAAGATTACTACCGTCATGTGTAGAATAATGTACGGGTGAAATTTATGTTCATCCACAGCGTAGTAAGCTGGATAAACGTAACCCAGGTCCCTCGATTGATTCCTCGGCCAGACAAGATCCAAAATTCGTGGCGTTAGCGGCATTTGGAGGAACAAAGCCAAACAGGAAAATGCGGTCGCTGGAAAATTAAATAGCATAAAGTATAAATAGCATGGAACTCGAAATAAATCGTCGAGCTCCGATATATAGGGAAAAGACAGAAATGATTTTACTTTACCTAAGTAAATTAAAATAAGAAGATAAGCTCTATCAGCATACATGGTGATAATATCAATCTCTTCTTTGGGTCTCTCGGTTTCCCAATCTTTTCTGATGCCGGTAATTAGTGCATTATACTAGAATTGTACAAAACTCATGGAACAGAGGGATGGAAGTATGTGATAAATGAAAAGGAAACGGGGAATGTTTACCTCTTCGGCATTAAGAACATAGTTCCATTGTTTTATTATTACCCCAATCGCAGCGCCAACGAAAGCCACCTGTTCTAGCAATATGTTTACACTGAAGAAACACACTATTCGCGCTACCTGTAATGAATATCTCGATCGTCCTTTTTCATTTTTTTTTCTTTTACTGAAATATTCAAAGTACGGCAAACTCAGTGTTGTGTTTTAGTTATGCAGTGATCATTCGTATAAATACATAATGTATACCTGTGTGACAATAGAAGACATCATAACAACGTATGTTATGAAAACCATAGTGTATTTCGATGCCCTGGACTGTCCAGGCCAAAATCCCGCAAGCTTGGCACATTTTTTGATGACCTTCAAATATCGTGTTTCCAGCAGTTCTACGTCCATAATGGAATTATCTGTAACTTGGTGCCTGCTGGATTACATATGCGACTTGGCTTGCAGAAAGTAGGAAATTAATTTTGAGAAACATAGAAAAATTTTACTGAAAGTTTATTTCTAATAATAAAAATACTTCAAATGTTGGATTTAAATGTTGTTTGAAAAGTAATGCGCACTTTTAACAAGTAATAACAACAGGACCGTCGTACCCCGGTAACGAGATTCAGTACAAAAATTTATTGAATTATAGTACGAAAATATATTAAAATTGAGTCTGGAGCTCGCTAATTTGGCAACGGTTAACTGTTCTAGATAGCTTAGTATGCTAATAAACTGGCTTCTTCAGTTACGGCTATGTCCCCTGCTGTCGTTGAAAACTGTTCTGTTTTCTAAAGATAGCTTAAGGTTTTCAAGTCAAATTTCGTTTAAATGTGATGCTATAACAAACAATAGATTCCAGTTTAATATCCCCAAAACCAGGTAGGGGAAGAAAAATTCACTTATTCTAAATATAAAATACTGCTAACTTTCACATTACAATGGAAATAAAGTGGCACCAAATAAAACAATTTAGCAAAAAACGAATGGACGAGCATTGCAACCCAATAACAGATGTATTTTCACAAGTTCTGAACCACATGATGATAATGTTTCTTAAACGAAGAGACCGCACCTCAGATATCAGCGACGATACGTTGATGATGTCAGTGTTGCAGCCAAATAGAAAGTAGTACGATGTAAATGTCCGTACCGCGGGGCACAACACGCCTGAGTGGTGAGGAACGATGGAAATATGTTCCTTGCATTAGTCAAGTACAAGTCAAGTACTTAATGTTCTCCGACCACTTAAACGGCTGCATTGCATTTAACTGGCCACTCGACCGCGGAGAAAATGTACCCTTAATGCGTTAGGAATAATTTATCAATCGGTATTGTTCCATTAATGTCAGCCCATACCTGTCCAATGGTTTCCAGAATACCAATCCCTTTTAAATATTCACCCACGCATTTACAACTGACAAACTTCGTCTTTGCGATGTTTCTCATCCCAACAGCTGCGACAAGTTCTTTCCCTACCTTAAATATGAATTTCCTAAAACGAAATTTGTTATAGACGTTCAATGTATAGAGCCTTCAGTCGCGATGGGGTGCAAGACAAAGTGCCTACATTGTCTTGCTGACTGTGTAGTGGGGGTGCGCTGTGAGATGCGCCAGGACATTGTTGGGGGCATCTTTGGCGCGGCGTGGTCGGAGAAAAATGCGATCGACGGTCAGTCGTAGCCTCGCGTTCACGAAATAAACATTGAGACGAAAAACCATTGTCGCCTTTCCTTCTATAGTTGGAACATTAATGGTAGGTGTCTTCGTCTTGTGCAAAGATTGCAGTAGGCTTGTCCTTCAGCCTTGTCAAGGGATCCTGTATAAATTTCGTTTCACCTGCTTAGTTCCGTGCTAGACCTGGAGTGGCCGAGCCATTTTAAAAAATGCACATACATATGTGTATATGATGGTTCTAATATTATAATGAATAATATAGATTACAACCCTAACTTATACCAATTATATAAACTAAGGTTCGTGTATTTTTTTTCTGCACGGCTTTAGCGTCGCCTCAACTACTACGTTATTAGGGACGTCTAAGAGGTGCTTTACAATATTCTATTATATAATCTAGATTCAATTTTAATTTTGTTTTTTGCCAACAGCTAAAACCACCCGGTCGCCTTCCTCGGGCATTCCGGGGGGAAGCTCCGTGACCTCCGGAGATATCTTTCGGTGCCTCCACGCGCCGTCGCCATTTCGGCCCAATCCTCAGGCGGGGTAGTTCGACCAGGTGGATCTCCTCGATATAGGCTGCACCGATTGTCACCCCCGGGACAACCTTACTCAATGGCCGCGTCCTGGACGACACATGCCCCCACCCGAGCCGCATCTGTTCTTAAAAACTCAAGCTAAGTCTTACAAGGAAAACAATTAAATCAGACTACGACAGTATTAAATATAGTACCTCAAATAATGTGATACTAACCGACACGATCATGACAAACAATTGGAGAACCATATTCATTGTGTGTACACAAATTCGATATTCGCCAAATGCCTGGCAACTTCTGACGTTTTTCGAAGATGGAATCAAAAAATTGATTGAGAAATGGGAATAGGTCATTGAAAATGATGGCCAATACGTCGATGATTAAAGATGAATGTAACCATTTTTATTTCAGAGTTAAAGTTGGCGTTAAATACGCCACGATTTGTGGGACGACCTAATATAATATAAAAATTAGTACGTAACGTACAAGAAAAGCCCAGTCCATTCAAACGAAACGAATGCAACTTCACAGCTGCAACTTTAATTCGTAGTTTCGCGGTGAACTGGAACAAATCGTCCCTGCATTTTTGCTCGATGCTACAATGCGAGCCATGCCTTTGCCATTTCTATCCTTTTGTCCTATGGCGTTGTGGGAACCGAAGGAACCAAAACGTAATGCGACTCTGAGCTCGCGATTTCTCATCCGCAGATATTGTGACCATAAGGGTTGGTATGTTTTTGGCTAAGAAGTTCACCCTCCCCAGGTGGTTCTCATCGGTAGGTAGTGCCCATAATAAGCCCCTGGATAATTGACGTTTAAGCAGCTCGCTGCCTACGTGCTTCCACTGGTAAGTCTTAATCAGGAGCTCCTGTTGGTACGATAGTCACGAACCTACCGAGCTGTCGAGAACAGTTGCAAAAAGCGAAAAATTTTTTTAATAGTCGGATATTAAATATTTATATTCCACAATTTTTGCACTTGATCTGAATTTTGTAATTCACAGCGATACTATGCTGCACATTAGACACAGGTCGAGGATTGTATTTGGAATTTCGAACTTTTTATCAGTTTTAAAAAGCGGGACTGTGTTTCGAATAGATAAAAAACAATCGAAATTGATCGTCACTTGCAGATGCTATTCGATCAAATTATTCTATAATTTTCTGGAATGCGTCTGTAAAATTGGAAAGTGTGAACCAATTTCAAATGTGAATTGGATAATTTTTAAATATATCTATGATAATAAACCTGATTATCGTATTAAAATGTACGTTTTTGTTAATTATTCGAAGCATGCATAATTACGTTAAACATTGTTATTAATATTGGTTACGCTAAGATACTGATTTTCCCAAAAGATTCTGGCAATTGTGTTATATCTTATTATAGAATTTATAATTTTGTACGATATAATTGTAATTGCTATTGCAATTTCTGAGGTATGTGAACATAACTATTTTCTAATGAAAATAACTTGACACGCTTATTCATATTTTACACTGTGACAAATAAAGTTGCATGTTTATTCTGCAGCATTGAGCATTTAACGGTTTTACATTCTGCCATAGAACTCATATTTCGATCAGGCAAATAAAAGAATTTCATTATGGGTAGGAGCCAGGGTGCACAGGTTTGATTTGTATGTGAAATAAACACATTCGTGCAATAATATCAATTATTAATATTCATGGAAACCAAATATTACAATACATTCATGGCAAAAGATATTTTTGCTAAAATAATAATATCGTAATGTATTTGTGTAAAGATATGTTTAATGTCCTATAACCCCTCAATAATATATTTTTGGTCCTCCACAAGCGGAACATGCCTGTGGTGAAACACATACTCCATTTTCGTTTCTAAGCCAATTTCGACGGCACTCGCAGCGTGGCACACATAACTGCAAAATAAATAATACACCAAAAATTGAATTCTTCGTTAGTTTTATAAAATTTTGATGTTCGCGTCGCTAATGCAATTGAATTGTTATTGTCCTGCTACGTTGGGAAATGGAAAACATGAACGCGATCAAGGATAACATTATATTTTTCAAAGGTACCCTTCGTGATATTTTTACTTAGGAAGAATGAAAATACTAACCTGAATGCAAATTGGGTGAGGATTTGCGCAAGTTGGTGGGCATCTGGAACCGCAGGACGTCCAAACTTCATTCATTGGGCAATACTTGTTCTCCGCCATTGCAGCTATTGTCAAATTATTTTTATTAGGCGAAACAGGGTTAGAATTGTCATCATTCTCAATTGTTTGATCAGAAGGAAGTAAATAGTAAACGTGTGGTGGAAAAAGTTATGTAAATACTTGTCTTGGACCTGTGTATACAGGGTGACAAAAAACTCAGGGAACATCGATAATTGAGATATAGCTGAGGGGTAGAAAAACAATATTTTCCTTGGCAAAAATGTCCTACATAGTTTCGTTTTTGAGTTATTAACGAAAAACACTGGCCAATGAGAGCGCCCTGTATATATATATATATTTGTTATGGTAGATTTATGTTTTAATTGTACAGACTATTGCTTCTTTACACATCCGGCTGGCTCGTCACCTCATTTTCTCCGTATTCACTCCCCTCTCTCTCTATACGCACGCTTACACACACACAATGAAAACAATCCCACTCACCAAACGAATGCGAATAATATGATTAAGAACGAAATATCAATTACATGCAGAGTTTTTCTTATATTGTTATAAATGTACAATAATTACTTACGGGAGGATAAAATAACCACAATGGCGAACAAAGCAAGAAGATATCGAGACATCCTGTTTGAACGTATATTATTCGTTGAATGCGTACCTTCTATTGAAATACAAAATTGAGAACGGAACTCCTTTTATACACCTGAAAGTCTGCTGTTTATGTTTCATTATTTTTTTAATTTTTAATTTTCAGGGGAAGATAATTTATACGTCGCTTGTCACACGGATAAAAGATACGGGAAACGGTTTTGCTTCAATTATGTGAATATCAGAACGTATTGCAGTATTAATTTCTTCTGTTGTATTTCTGCAAAGCATTTCTGCACGCAATTGTACCATTCAAATTTACACAAGATTATTCATTTATCGGTTCCGCGAAATATGAGGGTATTTTAACCTTTTCTTTTGCCTATCTTGTAATTTGTAACAGTGCATCATTACAACGTAATATATAGTAAATTCACACCAATGGAATTATAAACTATGAAATGTTATAAATTTCATTTAATAGTTGTAATATTTGTCTTGCACGACTTTTGTTCATAATTCTGCGCCAATTCCTGCGCACATTCCCCCTCCATTTCAACTTCCAGTACTCGATGCAACAAGAGCACGGATTCGAACGCTCAGTCTCTGTCGCGTTCGGTGTAGTGATTGGTTCGTATGTTGTTTCTCCAGTTGTCACTCCTGGAAACACTCGTCAAATGATTTTGGTCATCCTGACAGACCCGTGCTTATTCTAAGCGAAATTATGATAATATCATATAATAATAATAATCTCTATTTCTATTTATGAAAATTTTGAAACAAATTTCTGTTTTATTCGAACGTTTCTAAAGTATACAAGTTCTAATATTGTATAATTTATTTTGTGGGAACGTTACTTTTTGATTTCACTCTTGTTTAATGAATTTCGTAATACGCTTCAGAGTGGGTCTTGAATAGTATTTCGATGCTGTAAAAGCAAATGTGAATTTACGGTTTCTTTCCTGCGAATTCCAAAACGCTTTTCCCGCCGTAATAAAAAATACAGCAATTCAGAGATGGAACTTTCACCCTACTTCGAGATGATATTCTGACATTTAATCAGCATTTTTCTAAATCGTCTCCTATGTAATACATTAATTGTACAATAATATCGTTGCGATTATCCATACCGTAAAAATAATCACATCTTTCATCTACGAAGTAAATGGAATTACATTTTGCATTCCATATAACATGTACACGTGCATTATACTTTTGAATAAACAGACTTTGTGAAATATTTTGTTATTTATCGTGCATCATTGAAAATATTACGGTCTTGTATTTTAGAACAAAATGCCTCTCTGAAACGGTCAAACAATTTTTGATCATGAGTGGAAGCTAGGCAAGTATACAGGTACATAGGTACCTCATCGTGACAAAAACATGAATCTTGCGGAAGAAGACATGCTCCTTTATTGTTAAGCCACCGCATTTGCCCCGACACAAATATCTACAAACCAAGCCCCACATCATAGCAAATGCAATTTACTAGTATTCTATAATTAATTCACATGCATGCTATAATCGAAAATATCGGTTCGATTACTAGTCGAGGGCCCATGACAATCGAAGCCATTCGTGGCTGCTTAATAATTAATGTAGTGAATATTAGAAGAAGTAATTATTACATTTTGAAATTCAATTTGTCCGGGATAGCGCGAACGCAGTCCCGACTAACAAAAATTATACGCCCGAGATATCCACATTAGGGGTATTCGCAAGGGTCAGCTCGACCGTAGTGCAATGGACGAGCCTCACCCTGGAGGAACCGCCTTGATGATCACGGTAACCTCTACGCCAGGTAAGTATGCTTTCCGCCCGTCCTGAACCGAATTTATGGTTTCCATCGATCGCATTTGACTGCGGGAACCCTCTTCATGGGGTACACACCTTAACGGTAGGTCTAGGGAATTACGTTCGAAGAATTGTTGTATTATCGTTCAATTATATATATGTAATATAATCAGTTAACAATTTTGTCCCTTTATTGGGTTAGTAATCACAATTGGTTAAGCGCATCCATCAAGTGAGAAATTGTTTTTACACTTCGGAAAATATTTGCATCTATATTTGTATGTTAACATTATTTGCATTTGGATGATTGAAATATTGCAATGCGAAATGGAATTAATTATGGTAAAATGAAATCGCAGGGAGCACGATGTTTTTATATTCACGTTCAACCATTGTTGTTCTTTCGTATTCATATGTATTGCAGATCGATTTCATTAATTAAGGAGAGAACTAAATAAGTTTGCAGGTGTATTACGTGGATCCTAATTGAACGTAAGAGTAATTCAATTTATTTATCGATTTCGTGCTTCTGGTTATGTGAATTACAATAGTTATATGTGCTTGTGCATCGATTGTAAACGTAATTATTATTGTATTGCTGTTGATTGTAACATTTTGTTTATTATAATCTATCTTTTATGGCTATATTTACTATATGCGAATTTGATTTATTTGCACTATTTTAAGTTTCTAAAAATAATGACACTATCACGATCTATCTTTTAACTTGTAACCGGGGCGCGTTATAACCAATTGCAACAATTACTTATGATACTCTGCAAGATCAAATAAATTTTTAACACAACTGATCGATTTGAAATGCAAGAATTGAAGTGACATATTTTCTACGTACCTAATAGGATTTGTCAATACGTTTTTTGTTGCGCGCCACAATATTGTACTGCATACTCAAAATTGAAGCGAACGCTTTTGTTCGTTTTCTGAAACTTGGAGACCGTTTTTCATGAATACAGTCGTGAATGTATAACTTTTACTTTTACACATCTAAGAGTACTTTAAATTCGAAGACGTATTATTTTCGTAATATTTTATATTTTTCTTTGCGAAACGTTAGAAAGAATTCTAAAGCGGTCTGATTCACATACGAAATAGAAACATTTATTAAAATTTGTTTAATACATCAAATTAAAATTCGCCTGAATTACAATACATTTATTCTAAGGCCTTTTCTTGTTTGCGAAAATAATAATATAATAAAAGTAGAATATTGCAGATAAGTAATTCTCGCCGTACAAAGATTCATCAATACAAAGTCCGTGGTTCATAAGGAAAACGGGGACATGCATTTGGCGGGATACATGCGCCGGATCTGTCTCTGAGCCATCCACATTTGCAACGACAGCCTGGCTTACAAATCTGCAAGTTAAAAATGAATTCACGATTATATCTGTCTTGTTTAATTATGCAGTTACGTTACGCGTGAGAATATGTGAATAAAAATGGAACTAGAACTGATTTTTCTTCGATTTTTAGCGAAGCGGAAATACTAACTTCGGTGCACATTGGCTCCCGTACTGAACATGTTGGTTGACAATGACCCTGACACTGCGACCAATATTCATTCGGCGGGCAGGCTGGCCTGTATGCACTAGCTATTTAAAAATACATAATTTAGTTTGACAGTCTGGGATTTCAACAGCTCACACTACTTGAACTGTTTCTGCACCATCGCTAATATCCCCCAAGTATAGACAGTGTGTTCCACAAACTTTGTCCGCCTGAAATACCTAGATCATTTTGCCTTGACCTGCTCACTTGACCAAAAATTGCTATTACCATATTGTTAACTGCCTGAAATCCTATAATGTTGGTTTGAAACATTTTCATGCCTTGTTTAAAATAACTAGAATAGTTCAGGTGGACAGAGATCATGGGTCAGAGTGTACATGTATGTGCATGTATGTACAGTACTACAATAAATGCCATTCCTAGAAAGTTCTTTTCTCGGAGATGCAACAAGAGTGAAGTGAACAATATTTATACGAAACTGAATAGAAACTTTCGATCTTATATGGAATTAATCGTACGAAGTAATTATTCCAAAAGTGTCCTAATTATTTTAGAATGGATTTTTCAGAACACTTTCTCAATTAAGAAGTTAATAAGTTACTCTCAAGAATTCGATTATATTGCTATTACGTACTGGCGGATATGATGACCACAATGGCGAACAAAGCAACAATAAATCGATGCATTTTGAGTGGATGTGTGTTATTAGTTGAAATGGTAGCTTCCATACTGATACACATTTCGAATGGAACTGCTTTTATACCTGCCCAAATCTGCGGCGTACGTTTCCTTATTTTGTATAAATTTGCGCCATTGGGAGATAACTAATGCCATGCATGTCAAACTCATCGGAGATATGAAAAATGTTTTGATTTAAATTGTGCTTGCAGCGCATCGCATTTCAATCAGTAGTAACTCCTTATCGCTCAGTCAACTGCCCACAATCGCCTGTCGAACGATCTGTGTGCCCTCGCCTGCCGCCGGATTGTTTCAAACTAAATTATAATGCACTTAAACATTAAATAATTTTCATATTACAATTAGTTTATATTATAATTAGTTAAAATCAACAATTATTTAATTAATCCAGTCAATTATAAGGTTCGCTTCAGTATAAAAGTGTACTCGTTAACCATCATCCAGGAATATAGTTATCAGTTTGTTAATTATGCGCGCGGACACACTTGATGCGAAATCAGTGAGCCGCTGGGATCATTGTAAGCGAGGACGTACCCGTTGCAAAATCGGGATCCGCGGGAGGATGAAACGTCGTGGACGAACCCGTCGCGGAGCCGGGGAACTACTGGGAGATTGGTTCATTCACAGACGAACGTGGCGCTTGTCCAGGGAGGTGTTAGGACGTTGGTAAACATACGGACCAACTCGATGTGAAATCCGGGAGCCACTAGTTTGGAGTTATTTGCTTGTTTGGATAAAGACGATGCGAAGGTGCGAACAAACTTGGTGCGAGGTCAGGTAGTCGCAGAAAACGTTAATTTGCCTCGTAACTCTAAATTAATATTTGATACAACTCGAGCGGTGTTGTATCTGTGGGTACGGTGCTACTAGTGTCATGAGCCTAGGGCAAAGGGGCACGGCTGCGAAACGGAGGATCGGTTGTTTTAGAGTTTGTTAGTTACAGACAAACCAGTGGCTATTTCATCACCGGGAGCTGTTTAAGATAGGAAGTGCGTGGACGAGCCGGTGCCTATTTCATCACCGGGTGTCACAGAAAGGTAAAGGTAACCGTGGACGAACCAGCTTCTGCTGAGCTGCTTTTAGTCAACGATGTCGGAAGATAAGGAGAAACGAATGAACTACACGATAAAAAATACCCCTTGCTCTAACTATATGCTGTTTGACATAATAACAATTATAATTGTTCAATTATTTATAACAAATAAACTTCACATGATGATCACACCTGTTGAAGATGGTAGCCTATACTTCTAGCTTTAATTATCGCAGAAGACCACCAACGGCCCAACAGTTTCCAACTTTGAGTATAAATTCGTGCAATTATATTACTTGACAAATACAATTGTAACGTATTCTGGCATACCTGTGTTATTAAGGATGACATCGCAACGAGAATCATGATAAACCGTCTAACTCGTTTTAGTTGATATTCTCCGTATGACCATATTCCTGCAACAGACAAGCAGCATTTTTTTACGTACAAGTATCGTTCCTCCACTTGCTTCGCATCCACGACAGCGCATGACTGTTGATTGTGCCGATGCGACAGTTAAAGGTATACTGAGCATGCGAGCAGGGGGCTTACTTAGCTACGACAACCGTCTGCACCAATGCATCTCTTATAAACAATTTATTCGTGATAGTTTCCACCTTATAGCCATCTACGCCCCCCCATGCATTTCTACAATTTTACTTACTTTCAATGCATTATCCACTTTATTCCTATACTGTCACTCAGTTGCTTCATACTGCAATTACAGTGAGGACGGTAGCATTAATGTTCATGGTTTACTTATCGAAGGTGGATATTATACGTTGTAAGTGCTTCTACGAATGGGGTCGTAGCCTTATGTACGTACTTGTACGTTCTACCATAGCATAATTTCTTTTTGTAAAAGTCATTTTCGGATAAAGAGAAGTAAAAATGAACCGAATATACTTATTGTTTGCTTCGGTCTCGTTTGTAATTTGTATGCCATATTCCACAGAATACGTATTTTTTAAGCGACAGTGAAGGGAGCAAAAATAGCGACAGAGAAAAGGATATTCGATATAAGAAAGTATAATTACTAGCGATACGAAACGGTGTTTTTGTTGTTGGTTAATATTATATTTGTTTGGAGCAGAGGATTATAGTTAGTGACCAGTATCCACATGAAAGGAGGTATCAAATAATTTTTGTGTGTATCAATATTTTACATACAAATAGTAGTTCATAGCGGGTGTATGTGCCCTCTTTACACTCTACCTGAAGTTAAAGTCTCTATATTATCCTGCACGTATCTGTATATGTATAGTTGTTGGATGACCAGCCCTTGAGTTACCGATAATATGTAAGGCCAACGGATCCTGGCATAGTCAGAGTCAATATTATGCACCAAGGCAGTAGTCAGCGATATGACTACTGCCAAGGGCCTAACTCCGCGTTGGCTAAGGCGACACAACAGGGGCCGTCATCCCTAAAAATCATAATATATATAGTAGCGGAATACCAATTGTACTTAGAATAGTCTGAACACGACGCATACCATCACTCTGTCGCGCAAACCCGTCACGGTATTCTTATATAAAACTCTTTGCCAAAGTAATTGTTGCACACGATTTCGTTTACCCCGGAATCCAACATAGTAAAGAATTTATACGTTTCAAATGTTTCATTAATTATTCTTAGAGGTATGCGTTATTCTAATAGGAATGTATTGCAACTGAATTTATTTGTAATTAGATTAATCATATCACAGAACAAATGTATAAGAGGATTTGGAGTTCCTAAATACACGCCTTTACAAATATTACTTTCCACATTGATTATGTTTTTAACAAACTTTATTGCAAATAATTCATTCACACTATTCTTTTTTTTTTGTACAGCATGAATCATTCATTTTGACAAACGACTCTTACTTTGCGGATTTTCAATATATGTATAGTCGCTACAGCAGTATAAAGTGCTTGTAAAATCACCTAACAACAATTAGCAGCACACACGTTTCGAGTATGAAAGTAGCAATTTTTCTCAATGAAGCGAAAGTAAAAAGTTGGACTGCCCTATTACTGTACTATCTAGGTTACAGTAATCTACTTGACAGCCTCCTCTGCTTTATTGCTTACAGCAAGAAAATATTACAGCATAGATTATAAATACATTAAATATAATCATACTTTATTATAATTATATTTATTGTCTAACCGAGTCACTCTGTTCAGACAGATCTCAATACGCTAAAGTACGAAATACAGATTTTCATGATCTGTAAAAAGTACCGTATAAGAATACCCCCAAAAAAATAACTGTTTCTAGTCGATTAGCGGCTTACTTCCGAGAAACTACGAAAATTGAATTGTATAAATATTTAGAAAATTATAGATTATTATCAGATTTAAAGTGTACAATTCTGGCATTTTCACTACTTTAGCGTTTACGAGTATAATAATTGTATTGTGCAGTGTACTATGTATATTATATCCAGTACTCACCCATTTCGATAAACGATATAAAACAGTCATTATGAAATCTGCACGAGCTGAGCTATCACGTATCTGTAGTATCATAAACGTACACATTTTTTAGGAGATTCACTGCATTGGTAGGTAATTAATTTTAGCAGAACGGACACACACTAAACGAAAAGTTTAGATGTAACCCAGATGCCCAGGTAGGGCGCTCGCAGCCGAAATCTCTTAGATGTGTAAGACTAATTTTAGGGTAGTGTTACTCAGCGATGATTAAACAAGTATTTGTTCGTACTACGCGCTAATGATACAATATTCCACGGATCGCTATCCGTACGTTCGCGACGCTGGCGTTCCATAGAGTGCAACGGGGCTGCATCATGGGCGCCCCGAAAGGCGGGGACGTCGGGCCCACGACTTAGTGCGTTCAAGACGTCATCAACATCTTACAGATGTTGGTTCTGCGGGATATGATTCGAGAAAGGGGATGGAACAAGTTCGCCTTCAATACTTGCAACGAACTTTATTACACTGAGTCGTGGCACACGCTCGTGATACTCGCGACTACTCGTACGTACTCAATTCTTTACAACGACTCTGCTTGATCTCCGCTCAAACTCCGACCCTCGTACGCATCATTCGCTCCATATATTCTATTGTAGGAACCGAATAATAAAGAGGAGCAGGCTTCGGGAATCGAACCCGAGATCTTCGTATTAATAGACACTGATCAGTCCAATTACGCCACGGCCCCTTCCCAATATCACTATTCGTTTGTTCCTCGTAACTTCGTTCTTTCATGTAGGCGACCGATCCCACACTATTACTTGCAGCTTCTCCCTCGTTGTATCCCTCATTCGTTCTCACTCATTCGGGGCCACACTGACCACCGACCCACACACGAACCACACCTTGCCAAATGTCACAGGTCGACAACGGGTCACCATGCACTCAAGGCTTCTCGTGCATTCCCAGAACGCATCCGCTCTTTCCTAGAGATTAACATTCGCTCGATGTTTCCACTAACACTCTTCATTCGCACCTCCTGCTACATTCGATTCTTCCCGTCACACTAAGGTTTTGACCTAAACATGAGGTGAAGACGTGGGGCCGGCTTATCGCCGCCACAGTTCACTAACTTATATTCCGTTACTTGCAACGTAGGCCATGACGAGTAGGGGATTGGATGAAATGTAAAGTCATAATAACATTTTGCATCTCTGTTTATAATATATACTATATACTTAATACATATTTAAACTGCATAACGTAAGATACACATAGATCACAACATCAACTGATAGCAATTATTCAAACACAGTTCCATCTTGTTATGTTGTTCACGGTCAATAGATTGGTTTCCGTCGATAGGAAAACTTACCGATGTCTATCACAAAAAGAAATGTCAAACACAAAATCGATAGTTACTGCTCATGCGAATATCTACGGTGTACATTACACGTATTAATAGTATTATAAGTAAATGACAGACAATATATTTCTATCTGAGATATTGAATCGCAGAACGTTTCTTAGAGGCAATGACATTGAACAATAAATAAGAAAAAAATGCTAACAAATTGCCATTTTCTAAGGGATAATTTATTCACGTGGATTTCAGTACCGTAAAGTAGGAAACAGACGCCTTTAAAATCTAAAACAAGCAAGCAATCGTTAAATAAAGCATTGATGAAGCATTCAAAAGACGTTAATCAGTAAACGTTATACCTCTGCAAAACTTTGACAATTCAATGGAATGAGTCCACCGGCAGTTAAAAGTGGAGGTGTGATGCTACATCTTAATGCTAAAACAATTAAGATTTGCGTTTTTCTGTTACCGTTATACCAGAGCATCTCCGATCTGAAAAAGACAACTTCTCAAGCAACATTTTTTATTCCTTTGCAATTTCATTAATATAGGTAAAGATATCATTGATTATACTCGGTATGTATTTCTATCCTATTAATATATACTTTCCAGTTTAACATTCTCCTTACATTGATGTAAAGATCTCGGCGGTGGAGTTCTCTACAAACTGCCCCTGAATTGACAAATACAGCAGATGCACCAGCTGTACCACTATGAAAGTATAATCTTTGGCGAGTTCTATGCACACACTCATGTTTGATACCTATTTCGGAATATTAATATTCTTTATTGCAATTTTACCCCTTACCGGAATGTATTCAAATATAAGGCCGTTACCTTTACTAATGTAGCGCTGAAGCATATCATTGATGCTCCCACGGAAATGAAAAGATATGTGTTGTGGGTAGATTGGATGCATCTAAGATAACTGTTTGGGAATAATTGGATTATGATCATCGATACATTTACAATTAATTCCATTTATATCAGATATAGCTAAGGCAAAATTGTGAATCTGATAACTTTTCTGTTACGCCGCATGTGCATGTATGATGCCTGAAGAAAAAGTAAGGCTGATTACGTTCTACAATTTTTAGAACCTAGTCAATGATAGAAAAGCCATTATGATGATATTTATTAGCATAAGTCGATAGACAAAATTTATGTTCATGGCAACTGCTCTTTTCAAAATTAAGTTCAATTAGCGACAATAGTCAATTCTAACAGACAATAAGATTTTTCGTAATCAAACATAATATTATACAGAGTACACGACATGCGTCTTACAACTTTGTTCTTCCGAATCGAAACTATGCAAAGTGCCTTTTGTTAAAATTAAATCAAGGAAAACATAAAGAAGGAATTCACCAAAATTAAGTATCAAACAGTTCAGATAAATCGCAGTACTAACCCTAGAGCATGTTGATGGCCTCGAATCGAATGGCACACCTTTCTATAAATTTCATCGTGGTTGGTTTTATACTGCGTATCAAATAGATCACCGATCGCAGTTTTGAAACGATATCTATCAAAGAATTTACAATCTTCATAAATATAAAACTTGCTAATGATTAATATAGTCAAATTATTTCTTGAAGATTGTTACCCGGCTACTGCCAATAATCCACACGCATGTTGTACAGTGTACATGAAGCTCGTGTCACTGGCAATGTACACGAAGGCTCCCATTATGAATACAAGTGCCATGTGTAGATTAATGTACGGGTGAAACTGTTGTTCGTCGACAGCGTAGTAAGCTGGATAAACGTAACCCAGATCCCTCGATTCATTTTTCGGCCATACAAGATCCAACAGTTTTGGTGTCAGTGGCATTTGGAGGAACAAAGTCAAACAAGAAAATGCAGTCGCTGGAAAATTAAATCGCATGAAATAACGTAGAACCTGACTCAACTGTAGAGTACATAAGGCAACGGCCGGAAATATTTTTATTTTACCTAAGTAGACTAAAATAAGAACATAAGCCCTTTCAGCATACAGCGTGATAATGTCAATTTCTTCTTTTGGCCTCTCGATTATCCAATCTTTTCTGATGGCGGAAATCAGTGTATTGTACTAAAATTATATAAAACTCATGGAACAGTGAGAGAGAAATGCATGTAGTTGACGAATGAAAATTGAAACAGGAAATCTTCACCTCCTCGGCATTAAGAAGATAGTTCCACTGTTTTAATATTACCGCAAAAACCGCGCCCACAAAAGCCAGCTGTTCTAGCAATATGTCTAGGCTGAAGAAACACACTATTCGTGCTACCTGTAAGTAATATCTCAATCGTCTCGTTTCCTGTGTTATTTTAGTTCACTGAAATATCCAAAGTACCGCGAACTCAGTATTCTGTATTAATTACGAAGTGAACATTCGTACATACGTAATTTGTACCTGTGTGCCCATAGATGATATGGTAACGAGGTAAATTATGATAACCATAGCATATCTCGTTGCCTTGCACTGTCCGGGCCAAAATCCCGCAAACTTGGCACATTTTTTAATGACCTTCAAATATCGCGTTTCCAACAGTACTGTATCCATAATCAGGTTGAATTTAACTTGGTGCCTGTTGGATTACATATGCATTTTGGCTTAACGAAAGTTGGAAATTCATTTATTGAATATCACAAATTGATTCTATAATTATTTTCCAATATGTGGACATTGTATAAATATATAGGAACACTTGCCAAAAATTTATTTCAAATAACTATATAAATGTTAATGTTTTGTAATCTTTTTGTATTTTGTGGGACAATTGGAAAGAAGTTTGAAAAATAATACGCACCTGCAACAAATAATACGCATCAACCAGTCCTACCTGTGTGAAGAGATTCTGTACAATAATATATTCGAATACAGTCCGAAGCTCCTTAATTTGCCATCGGTCAACCGTTCTAGATAGTTTAGTCTGCTAATACTCGGGTTTCTTCAGTTACAACTATGTCACCTGCTGTCGTTGAAACCTATGGTGTTTTTGAAAGGTAACTTAAGATTTTCAAGTCAAATTTTGTTTAACTGTTACACTACCACAAATGGTATATACCAGTTCAATATCACTAAAACCACGTGGGAAAAAGAAATACACTTATACTCGAAGAAAAATTGGAATGACTTCCACATGGAAATAACGATGAAAGAAATAAGATAATCTTGCAACAAATTCACCCTAATTACGGGCATAGATCTGGCAAATATTATTTACAAGTTAAGACTATCTGGCTCGAGTTTACGGAGGAACGACTACAATGTTCCAAGGTTCTGGGGTAGGTGCCATGGTGTTCATCACAGCCCTCATTCCGAAAGGCATCGCCTTCCCCACTCCGTGGCCAGATCACCCAGGAACATAGTCTCTATTCTTTAGCAATACTCTTTCCGTTCTCATAAACAATCCTTCGCTTCAAATCACAGCGTGCCGACATGATCATTGGTCCCATTCATACTCTTTCAAGACATGCATTAAATTAGTCAAACCTAGGACATCCGATAACTGAATGGCGTCGGGCCACCAGCCATCGTCTGTCACCCAGGTTGACGATTCCCAAAACACTCTTCAGCTACGCGTAGGACTGGTCCCAATCACAAATTATACACAGGGTGCCTAGTACTTCATCACCGGATCCTATTTCTTCCACTAAAAATACTCTAACGCGGACAGACTCAGTAATAAATGATTTTTCCAAAACTTTTAACAACATGATGATGTGTCAACAACGACGCGAACGTAGCTCAGGTATCAGGGATGATCAGCGGAACGCTGACATTGCCACGCAGCACTTACTTCTGCAATTTATTGTGATACAGCCATATAGAAAGTAGTACGATGTAAATGTCTGTAGCGCGGGGCACGGCTCGACAAAGTGGAGAAGAACGATGGAAATATATTCCTTGCAGTACCCTAGTCAAGTACTTACTGTTCTCCTACCACTTAAATGGCTGCATTGCATTTAACTGGCCACCCGACCGCCGAGAAAATGTACCCTTAATGCGTTATGAATAATTTATCAATCGGTATTGTTCCATTAATGTCGGCCCGTACTTGTCCAATGGTTTCCACAATTCCAATCCCTTTTAAATATTCACCCACGCATTTAAAACTAACAAACTTCGTCTTGGAGATGTTTTTCATCCCAACAGCTGCGACAAGTTCTTACCCTAAATTAAATTTGAACTTCCTGAAATGAAATTTGTCGTATTCGTTCAATGTATAGAGCAGTAATTCGCGATGGGGTGAACAAAGTGCCTACATTGTCTTGATGGCTGCATAGTGGGGGTGCGCTGTGTGATGCGCCAGGACATTGTACGGGGCACCTTCGACGCGGTATAGTTCGGCAAGAATGCGAGGAGGGTCAGTCGTAGCCTACCGTTCACGAAACGAACAGTGTGACGAAAAACCGTTGTCGTCTTTCGACCCATAGTTGGAACATTAATGGAAGGTATCTTCGTATTGTGCAAAGATTACAGAAGGCTTGATCTTCAGCCTTGTCTAGGTGTTGACTCCGGGGTAAACGAGATCGTGTACAGCAATTACTTTTGCAAAGAGGTTTTATGTAAGAATACCGTGACGAGTTTGCGCGACAGTGTGATGGTATGCGTCGTGTTCAAAACTATTCTGAATACAATTGATATTCCGCTACTACATATAATTACCATACATAATATTTTTCATCCGTTTTAATGTTGTATTCAGTGTGCAAAAGTGTACGGCCAATGGTTTATTAATAGTTATATCGTAGAACGTAACATATAGATTATAACTCCAACTAAATTTAGCTATGATATTATCAACATGAAATTATTTTGTTCGCAGGGGACTGGGGGAAATGTAAATTCGAAATAGCATTTTGAATATGTGTTCATAATATGCATATGTATAGTTGATACGTAGTTTAATACGTAGCTATGGCGTACATTACAGGTATTACTAGTATTCTATGTAACTGACGGACACTGTTTCTGTTTGGGATATGTATGTAAGCACAGAACTTTTCTATACGGCAATGATATTAAACAATAAATAAGAAGAAAATGCTAACAAATTGCAATGGGATTTCGACTAAAAGTACTTATATACTTGAACAAAAGATATTGCTCGGTACTTTATATGATTAAGTTGGTTCGCAGTGCTAACAGAAACAAAGAAACAAGGAAAGTAGCAAAGTGAAATTCTGGAAACCCTTGAAAATGCCTTTAAATAAATCCATTAATTCCGATATGAATTTGTACATTCTCAATTT
Source organism: Nomada fucata (assembly GCA_948146005.1). Classification (NCBI taxonomy): domain Eukaryota; kingdom Metazoa; phylum Arthropoda; class Insecta; order Hymenoptera; family Apidae; genus Nomada; species Nomada fucata. The sequence goes on from OX411276.1 coordinate 13,398,082, forward strand.
TAAGTTTCGTTATTTACGATACTATACATATATAACTTTTCTAGAAGAACAGATATCGCACAAATGTAATCACAGCCGTGTAGTGTGCAGTTCCGTCTCCAGTAAGAAAAATCGCATGATGCCTTTCTCTACGGGATATATTATTATTCACGTGGATTTCAGTACTGTAAAGTATGACACAGACGCCTTTAAGATCTAAAAAAAAGCCAGCTATTGTTATATAATGCATTTTGGAAGCATTCAATAAACGATAATCAGTGAACGTCTTACCTGCGCAAAACTTTGAAAATTCAATGCAATGAGTCCGCCGGCAGATAAAACTGGAGGTGTGATGCTACATCTTAATGCTAAAACAATTAAGAGTTGCGTTTTTCTGTTACCCTTATACCACAGTATCTCCGATCTGAAAATGAACACTTTTCAAGCAACATTTCCTATCCTTTCGTGTTTCGTTAATATACCTACAGATATCAGTGAATATATTATGCGTGTATTTCTATCCTATTAATATTTACTTTTCAATTTTTCATTCTGCTTACATTGATGTAAAGATCTCGTCGGTGGAGTTCTCTACAAACTGCCCCTGAATTGACAAATATAACATATGCACCAGCTGAACCACTACGAACGTATAATCTTTGGCCAGTTCTAGGCATACGCTCATGTTTGACACCTGTTCCGGAGTAATAATATTCTCCGTTGTAATTTTTGCCTCTTCCGAAAATGTATTCTAATATAAGACGGTATACCTTTACTAATGTGGCGCTGAAGCTTATCATTACAATTCCCAATACAATGAAGAGATAGGCGTCATGGGTAGATTGGATGCATCTAAGATAACTGCTTGGGAATAATTTGATTAGGACCATCGATGCTTGTGCAGTAAAACGGGTTAAGAATTTTTAAATACCATTTATATGAAACATAGCTAAGAAGACAGTGTGAATCTGATAACTTTTTTGTACGCGACATGTATGATGTCTAAAGACACATTGAGGCTGATTACGTGTTACAATCTTTAGAGTCTAGTTTATGACAGAAAAGTTTTATTGAATCATATTTATTAGCATGAGTCGTATCAAAAAATTTAAGTTCATGGTAAGTGCACTTCGGAAAATAAAGTGCATTTTCCTACTTTAGCCTAATTTAATATACAATAATATTGTTAGTGATGAAACATAAAATTTCTTTCAAAAAAATTAAATCAAAGAAAACGTGTCTAACCAAAATAATTCATTAATCTGATAATAAACGAACAAGTAATGAAATATGAAAGAGTTCATATAAATTCATGTACCGACCTGAGAGCATGTTGATGTCCTCGGACAGAATCGCACACCTTTCTATAAATTTCGTCGTGACTGGCCTTATCATTCGCATCAAATAGTTCACCGATCGCAGTTTTGAAACGATATCTGCCAAAGAATTTACATTCATCATGAATTCTAAACTTGCCAGTGATTGATATAGTGAAATCATTCGTTGAAAATTTTTACCCGGATACAGCCAATAATCCACACGCATGTTGTACAGTGTACATGAAGCTCGTATCGCAGGCAATGTACACGTAGGTTAACACTAGGATTCCAACCGCCATGTGTATAATAATGTACGGGTGATATTTATGTTCATCGACAGCGTAGTAAGCTGGATAAATGTAACCCAGATCTCTGGATTCATTTTTCGGCCAGACAAGATCCAAAATTCGTGGTGTCAGCGGCATTTGGAAGAACAGAACCAAACAGGAAAATGCGGTCGCTGCAAAATTGATTTGCTCGAAATAACGTGGACCGAAAAAAATCGTAGAGCTCATAGAGAAAGGACAGGAGTGATTTTATTTTACCTAAGTATATTAAAATAAGAAGATAAGCTCTTTCAGCATACATCGTGATAATATCAATCTCTTCTTTGGGTCTCTCGGTTTGCCAATCTTTTCTGATGCCATTGATCAGCGCCTTGTACTAGAATTATATGAAACTCATGGAACAGAGGAATGGAAATATGTGATAAATGAAATAGAATCAGGAATCTTCACCTCCTCGGCATTAAAAACATAGTTCCACTGTTTCAATATTACCACAATCGTACCGCCAACGTAAGCCGCTTGTTCTAGCAATGTGTCCAGACTGAAGAAACACACTATTCGTGCTACCTGTAAGTAATATCCCGATTGTCTTATTTCCTCTTTCATTTTAGTTCACTGAAATGTCCACAGTACCGCGAACTCAATGTTGTATTTCAATTGAGAAGTGAACATTCGTATAAATACATCGTGTATACCTGTGTCGCAAGAGCTGCTATGACAAGGACGCATGTGATCATAACCATAGCATATTTCGATGTCTTGCACTGTCCAGGCCATACTCCCGTAAGCTTGGCACATTTTTTGATGACCTTGAAATATCGCGATTCCAACAGTTCTATGTCCATAATGAGGTGCCCGTTGGATTACATATGCGACTGGGCTTAAATTATGTAGGAAATTAATTTAGTGAATATCACAAATCGCACCCGTAATTATTTTTCAATATGTTGGCAGTGTATAAATAGACAAAAAAAATTGCTGAAAATTCAGTTCAAATAATAACACATATGTTAAGTACTGTAATCTTTTTATATTTTTCGTGACGTTTGGAAAGATGTTTGAAAAACAACGCGTACCTACCACAGATAATACAAATGCACCACTAAAACCCGTGTAAAGAGATATAATAAAGTACAAAGATATATTCAAATTCGGTTCGAAGCTCACTAATTTGCCATCGGTCACGCGTTCGACATATTTTTGTGTCTAATAAACCGGCTTCTTCAGTTACAGCTATATGTGTCGCCTACTGTCCTTGAGGCCTGCGATGTTTTGTAAACTTAACTTTAGACTTTGAAGTCACATTTCGTTTAAATGTTATGTTATCACAAACAATACGCTCCATCATTCCAGTTTAATACCACCAAAACCAGGCAAAGGGAGAAAAATACACTTATTCTAAAAGTAAAATACTGCTAACTTTCAAATTATAATGGAAATAACGTTGCAACAAATAATATAATTTAGCAACGAGTTCACTATAAGGACGAGCATTGGAACCCAATAACAAATCTATTTTAAACAGGTTGTAATAAGATGATGATAATATGTCTACATCGACGAGAACGTACTTTAGATATCAGCGATGATCACCAGAACGCTGAAAAAACCACGCGACAATTCCTTCTGCAAATTGTGTTGATACGGCGATACAGAAACGAGTTCGATCTGTATGTCCGTACTCGGTGGCGCAGCTCGTCCGAGAGGTGAGGAACGATGCAGATATTTTCCTTGCAATACCCTAGTCAAGTACTTCGAGTTCTCCTACCACTTAAACGGCTGCATTGCATTTAACTGGCTACCCGACCGCGGAGAAAATGCACCCTTAATGCGTTAGGAATAATTTATCAATCGGTATTGTTCCATTAATGTCAGCCCATACCTGTCCAATGGTTTCCACAATTCCAATCCCTCTTAAACATTCACCCACGCATTTACAACTGAGCAATATCGTCTTTGAGATATTTTTCATCCCAACAGCTGCGACAAGTTCTTTCCGTACATAAAATATGAATTTCCTGAAACGAAATTTGTCGTATTCGTTCAATGTATAGAGCAGTAATTCGCGATGGGGTGAACAAAGTGCCTACATTGTCTTGCTGTCTGCCTAGTGGGGGTGCGCTGTGTGATGCGCCAGGACATTGTAAGGGGCACCTTCGCCGCGGTATAGGTCGGAAAGAATGGGACGATTGTCAGTCGTAGCCTGGCGTTCACGAAATGAACAGAGTGACGAATAAACGTTGTGACAGAAAACCGTTCCCGTCTTTTCACCAACGTACAGTGTTTGGTTCGAGATACACACTTCCAATATACGAAGTATGAAGCCTAAAAACATGTATGTCGTAAAACATGAGTAACATAATTTAATTTGCAATATTACCCATTATTTGTACTTAATACATGTATTTATGGTTAAAGCTGAAGCGTGAAATTAGATATGAAGGTCAATACATTTTTTGTCAACATGTGTGATTTGCCGAATGTTTATTTCATTAATGTTATTCCTATAAGTTCTGTTTACATATTTGGTCCCAATTTTGTATGTTGAATGATTATGAACTTTGTCCTGATTTGTAAAATGAGGACTAACAAGTGCTTCACTAATTTTTGTGTACTAGTTCTAGATACGTTGAGGTTAAAATGTAAATCAAATTCATTAGCTCAACTTTGCCCAATATAAAAGAAATAGCCGAATTTTTTATCAACGCCCTCAATCCCAAGGCGTCTGGGTAATTGACTCTGCAATGGCCTCCGCATTTCGCGTGTTAGATCCACTTCTAGTTAGATCGACCTTCCTAAGAGTCTCTACAAACATTAGAAATTACTAATGGGAACATTGAAATGGGTATCCGGACATACGGTTGTGCACGCGAGGATTAATTGATTATACATATACCTTACGATAAAAGAGAACAAAAATGTAGGAAGGTTTGTGTAAGGTAATCAAAGCAGTCTTGAATGGATGTAGAAATAATTGTGTGGGCGTGTAAGTGTTGAAAAGCTCTAACGACCGTAGGCTATACAAATACCCCTTTCTTTGCCAAAGCGTTGCCAAATCATGGCCCTGTTTTATCATTTTATGCTTCACCCTAAGGGAAAGCTATGCTAGACAAAGACACTGTGCCGTGCCGAAACATACATAGCCTGCCTCAGCCTTTAACGTACTTCGAATATTAAAACATTTGGAAATACCAAAAAAGTTTAAAAAATTGGTAGCACATATCAGAAATAATATTATACTTTTTCTATTTCCAATTGCTAGCGTAATTTTTATTATTCAAATTTCTACATTTATTTTGCCAAAGAGAGAATTAACACATTCTCTGACTTTGATAGCCGTGATCGCGCTAATTGCGTCCAGAAAGGATATGTTCTTGTTCATGTAGATTTCAACACTGTAAAGTATGAAACAGACGCCTTTACAATCTAAAAGAAACAACCTTTCGTTAAATAAATGGCAGTGGAAACATTCGATTAACAATAATCAGTGAACACGGTACCTCCGCGAAAGTTTGTACATTCAGTCCAACAAGTCCGCCGGCAGATAAAACTGGAGGGGTGATGCTACTTCTTAATGCTAGAAGAACTAAGAGTTGCGTTTTTTTGTTACTATTATACCACAGCATTTCCGATCTGAAAATCAACCATTTGCAATCCACATGTTTTATCATTCCTTGAATTACTCTACAGGTAACATTGAAAATATTTATCTCGTAATTTGTATGTAATTAAAATTTCTTGTTCTTGTTCGTTCTTCTTACATTGTTGAAACGAGACGGTCTGTGGAGTTCATCAGAAACTGCCCCTGAATTAACAAGTATAACATATGCACCAGCTGAACCACTACGAAAGTATAATCTTTGGCCAGTTCTATGCATAAAGTCATGTTTGATACCTGTTTCGGAATAATAATATTCTGGATTGTAATTTTGCCCCCTGTGAGAATGTATTTTGTGTAATATAAGTCGTTATACCTTTACTAATGTTGCGCTGAAGCACACCATTACCATTCCCACAAAGAAGAAAAGACAGGTGTTATGAGCAGCTTGGATGCATTTCACGTATCTGCTTGGTGATTATCTAATTAGTGTCATGGATCAATGTCCAATGATTAACGCAAAGCAGTAATTAATAATAAGATAATTAGTGAAGCGCTGGGTATTTCTAGATAAAACTTATTTTCATGATATTATGAAGTTATGGTTTAACAGAAACTTGTGATTCTGATTTTGCTATTACTTAACATATGCATGTATGATGTCTGATGAAAAATTAGGCATGATTATTTGTTACAATATTTAGTGTCTAATTAATGACAAAAGCTTTATTGCTTGTTACTTATTAGCGGTGAGTCGTTTAGAAAAATGCAAGCTCATAACAAACGCACTTTAAAGAATTATGTGCAATAAGCTTTTAAAAGCTATTTGCATAAACGATAAAATTGTTAATAGTCAAACATAAGATTATATATTGTACGCGAAATACGACTTGCAACATTGTTCTTCCGAATCGAAGTTATGCGCGGTTTCTTTTAATAAAATGAAATCCAAGAAAACAAGAGTGTGATAATGAAGACGGAAAAATCAAATATCGAAGGGTTCATATAAATCGCAGTACCGACCTCAGTGCACGTTGATGTCCTCGAATAGAATGCCGCACCTTTCTGTAAGTCTCATCGTGACTGGCCTTATCCTTCTCATCCACTACTTTACCAATAGCTGTTTTGAAACGATATCTGCAAAGAATTTCCATTCGCGATAAATTCAGAACCTGCTAGCGATTAGTGAAGGGAAATTGTTCGATTCAAATTTTTACCCGCTTACTGCCAACAATCCACACGCATGTTGTACAGTGTACATGAAGCTCGTGTCACAGGCAATGTATACGTAGGTTAATGATAAGATCCCAATCGTCATGTGTAGAATAATGTACGGGTGAAATTTATGTTCATCGACAGCGTAGTAAGCTGGATAAACGTAACCCAGATCCCTCGATTGATTTCTCGGCCAGACAAGATCCAAAATTCGTGGCGTTAGCGGCATTTGGAGGAACAAAGCCAAACAGGAAAATGCGGTCGCTGGAAAAGTAAATAGCATGAAGTAGCATGGAACTCGAAATAAATAGTCGGGCTCCGATATATAGGGGAAGGACAGAAATGATTTTATTTTACCTAAGTAGATTAAAATAAGAAGATAAGCTCTATCAGCATACATGGTGATAATATCAATCTCTTCTTTGGGTCTCTCGGTTTCCCAATCTTTTCTGATTCCGGTAATTAGTGCATTATACTAGAATTATACAAAACTCATGGAACAGAGGAGTGAAAGTATGTGATAAATCAAAATGAAACGGGCAATGTTTACCTCCTCGGCATTAAGAACATAGTTCCATTGTTTTATTATTACCCCAATCGCAGCGCCAACGAAAGCCACCTGTTCTAGCAATGTGTCTACACTGAAGAAACACACTATTCGTGCTACCTGTAAGTAATATCTCGATCGTCCTTTTTCATTTTTTTTTCTTTTACTGAAATATTCAAAGTACGGCAAACTCAGTGTTGTGTTTTAGTTATGCAGTGATCATTCGTATAAATACATAATGTATACCTGTGTGACAATAGAAGACATCATAAGAACGTATGTTATGAAAACCATAGTGTATTTCGATGCCTTGGACTGTCCAGGCCAAAATCCCGCAAGCTTGGCACATTTTTTGATGACCTTCAAATATCGCGTTTCCAGCAGTTCTACGTCCATAATGGAATTATCTGTAACTTGGTGTCTGTTTGAGTACATATGCGACTTGGCTTGCAGAAAGTAGGAAATTATTTTCGAGAAACATAGGAAAAAATTTACTGAAAGTTTATTTCTAATAATAAAAATACTTTCAAATGTTGGATATAAATGGTGTTTGAAAAATAATGCGCACTTTTAACAAGTAATAGCAACAGGACTGTCGTACCCCGGTAACGATATACAGTACAAAAATTTATTGAATTATAGTACGAAAATATATTCAAATTTAGTCTGGAGCTCACTAATTTGGCAACGGCTAACTGTTCTAGATAGCTTAGTATGATAATAAACTAATAAATTCCAGTTTGATATCACCAAAACCAGGTAAGGGAGGAATAGTACACTTATTCTACATGTAAAATACTGATAACATTGAAATTACACTTGAAATAGCGTGGCGCCAAATAAAACAATTTAGCATGGAGCTAAAGGACGAATATTGGAACCCATTAACAAATGTATTTTCACAAGTTCTGAACCACATGATGATAATGTTTCTTCGACGAAGAGAACGCACCTCAGATATCAGCGATAGTACTTTGATGATATCAGTGGTGCAGCCATATAGAAACTAGTACGATGTAAATGTCCGTAGCGCGGGGCACGGCTCGACAAAGTGGAGAAGAACGATGGAAATATATTCCTTGGAGTACCCTAGTCAAGTACTTACTGTTCTCCTACCACTTAAATGGCTGCATTGCATTTAACTGGCCACCCGACCGCCGAGAAGATGCACCCTTAATGCGTTATGAATAATTTATCAATCGGTATTGTTCCATTAATGTCAGCCCATACCTGTCCAATGGTTTCCACAATTCCAATCCCTTTTAAATATTCACCCACGCATTTACAACTGACATACTTCGTATTTGCGATATTTTTCATCCCAACAGCTGCGACAAGTTCTTTCCCTACCTTAAGTATGAATTTCCTGAAACGAAATTTGTCGTATTCTTTTAATGCATAGAGCCATAATTCGCGATGGGGTGAACAAAGTGCCTACATTGTCTTGATGGCTGCATAGTGGGGGTGCGCTGTGTGATGCGCCTGGACATTGTAAGGGGCACCTTCGCCGCGGTATAGTTCGGCAAGAATGCGAGGAGGGTCAGTCGCAGCCTACCGTTCACGAAATGAACAGAGTGACGAAAAATCGTTGTCTTTCGACCCATAGTGGAACATTAATGGAAGGTATCTTCGTATTGTGCAAAGATTACAGAAGGCTTGATCTTCTGCCTTTTCAAGGTGTTGACTCCGGGGTATACAAAGTTGTGTGCAACAATTACTTTGGCAAAAAGTTTTATATCAGAATACCGTGACGAGTTTGCCGGGGAGAGCGATGGTATGCGTTGTGTCCAAAACTATTCTAAGTACAATTGGTATTCCGCTACTATATATGTTATGAGTTTTAGGGATGAAGGATGATGACGTTAGCTCCTGTTGTGTCGCCTTAGCCAACGCGGAGTTAGGCCCTTGGCAGTAGTCATATCGCTGACTACTGCCTTGGTGCATAATATTGACACTGACTATGCCGGGATCCGTTGGCCTTACATATTATCGGTCATCCAGCAATATGAGAAACGGCGATTACGGTCCCGTCGCTAATGTTCCGCATATTTCGATTCTTCACACTTATAATTACCATACATAATATTTTTTATCCATTTTAATGTTGTATTCAGCGTGCAAAAGTGTACGGCATCAGTTTATAAATAGTTCTATTGTAGAACGTAACATATAGATTACAACCCCAACTAAATTCAGCCATGATGTTATCAACATGAAATTATTTTGTTCGCGGGGGTTTATAATAATACATATTTTTACTACATAACGTAGCATACGCATAGATCACAACACCAATTGATAGCAATTACACAAACACTTTTCCTTAATGTTATGCTGGACATAATTAGTAAGTTGATTTCCGGTGATGACAAAACTTACCGATGCCCATTAAGATGATTACGAAAAATTTATTCTTTCAGAAATTTCAAACACAACATGGATAGTTAGTGCTCATGCCGATAGCGTACATTACACGTTTTTCCAGTATTATAGGTAAATGACAGACAATATTTCTATTTGAGAACTGTGATTGCAGAACGTTTATATGCGGCAATGATATTGAACAATAAATAAGAAGTAAATGTCACCAAATTGCAATGAGATTTCGAATAAAACTAGTTTCTAAAGCACAATGCACCACTGGGTATTTACTTGATTAAATTGATTCCCAGTACTCAAAGAAGAAAAATGGAAAGTAGCATATTCGTGAAATATTGGAAACTCTTGACTATGGACTTACATAATCCCTTTGAAACCGAAATAAAATTATACATCCTCCATTTTAATCTTCGTTATTTATAATGGTGTATTTTTTTCATCCAGAACAGGTATTGCACAAATGTCATCACAGTCATGTATCGTACTGTCCCGACTCATGTAATAAATCTAACCGCATTATGCCTTTCTCTAAAGGATTTATTATTATTCAGGTGGATTTCAGTACCGTAAAGTATGAAACAGACGCCTTTAAAATCTAAAACAAGCAAGCTTTCGTTATATGAAGCATTTTGGAAGTATTCAGTAAATGTCCTACCTCCGTATAACTTTGAAAATTCAATGTAATGAGTCCGCCGGCAGATAAAACTGGAGGTGTGATGCTACATCTTAATGCTAAAACAATTAAGAGTTGCGTTTTTCTGTTACCGTTATACCACAGCATCTCCGATCTGAAAAAAACCACTTCTCAAGCAACATTTTTTATTCCTTCGCGTTTCATTAATATACCTACAGATATCATTGATTATACTTAGTATGTATTTCTATCTTATTAATATTTATTTTCCAATTTATCATTCTCCTTACATTGATGTAAAGATCTCGTCGGTGGAGTTCTCTACAAACTGCCCCTGAATTGACAAATACAGCAGATGCACCAGCTGTACCACTATGAAAGTATAATCTTTGGCGAGTTCTATGCACACACTCATGTTCGATACCTGTCTCGGAATAATAGTATTCTTTATTGCAATTTTGCTTCTTACCGGAATGTATTTTAATATAAGTCGGTATACCTTTACTAATGTGGCGCAGAAGCATACCATTGCTAGTCCCACCGAAATGAAAAGATATGTGTTGTGGGTAGACTGGATGCATCTAAGATAACTGTTTGGAAATAATTGGATTAGGACAATCGATGAATATACAATGAATAGCGCAAATCATTTTGAAATATTATTTATATCAAATATAGCTAAGACAAAATTGTGAATCTGACAACTTTTCTATTACGCAACATGTGCATGTATGATGCCATATAAAGAAGTAAGCCTGATTACGTTCTACCATTTTTAGAACCTAGTTAATGACAGAAACGCCTTATTGGATGATATTTATTAGCATGAGTCGTTTGACAAAATTTATGTTCATGGCAACTGCTCTTTGCAAAATTAAGTGCAATTGGTGAAATTACCCTATTTTAATAGACAATGAGATTGTTAGTACTCAAACATAATATTATACACAGTACACGACATGCGTCTTACAACATATTTCTTCTGCTAATGCGAAGTCACTTTAAATAAACTTAAATCAAGGAAAACCAGCTTAACGAAATCAGCTCCTCAATGTGATAATGAACACATCATAATTAAATATCAAAGTGTTTATATAAATCGCAGTACCGACCCTAGAGCATGTTGATGGCCTCGAATCGAATGGCACACCCTTCTATAAATTTCATCGTGGTTGGTCTTATACTGCGTATCAAACAGATCACCGACCGCAGTTTTGAAACGATATCTGTCAAAGAATTTCCAATCTTCACAAATTTAAAACTTGCTAATAAATAGTATAGTCAAATTATGTGTTGAAGATTGTTACCCGGCTACTGCCAATAATCCGCACGCATGTTGAACAGTGTACATGAAGCTCGTGTCACTGGCAATGAACACGAACGCTCCCGCTATGAATACAAGAGCCATGTGGAGATTAATGTACGGGTGAAACTGATTTTCGTCGACAGCGTAGTAAGCTGAATAAACGTAAGCCAGATCCCTCGATTCATTTTTCGGCCAGACAAGATCCAACAGTTTTGGGGTCAGTGGCATTTGGAGGAACAAAGCCAAACAAGAAAATGCGGTCACTGCAAAATTGAATAGCACAAAGTAGCGTATAACTTGAATCACCTGCAGAGTACATAGGTCAACAGCAAGAAATAATTTTATTTTACCTAAGTAGACTAAAATAAGAATATAAGCCCTTTCAGCATACACCGTGATAATATCAATTTCTTCTTTTGGTCTCTCGATTAGCCAATCTTTTCTGATGCCATAAATCAGTGTTTTGTACTAAAATTATATAAAACTCATGGAAAAGTGGTGGGGAAATACATGTAGTTGACGAATGAAACGTGAAACAGGAAATCTTCACCTGCTGGACATTAAGAAGATAGTTCCACTGTTTTAATATTACCGTGGACACAACGCCCACAAAAGCCAGCTGTTCTAGCAATATGTCTATACTGAAGAAACACACTATTCGTGCTACCTGTAAGTAATATCTCAACTGTCTTGTTTCCTCTTTTATTTTAGTTCACTGAAATATCCAATGTACCGCGAACTCAGTATTCTGTATTAATGACGAAGTGAACATTCGTACATACGTAATTTATACCTGTGTGCCAATAGATGACATGATAAGAACGTAAATGATGATAACCATAGCATATTTCGATGCTTTGCACTGTCCGGGCCAAAATCCCGCAAACTTGGCACATTTTTTAATGACCTTCAAATATCGCGTTTCTAGCAGTTCTATGTCCATAATAAGGTTGAAAGTAATTTGGTGCCTGTTAGAGTACATATGCATTTCGGGTTAAAGAAAGTAGGAAATTAATTTATTGAATACCACAAACTGATTCTATAATTATTTTCCAATACGTGGACACTGTATAAGTATACAGAAATACTTGCTAAAAATTTATTCAAAATTTAAAATAAATGTTTTTCGGGACAATTGGAAAGATGTCTGAAAAATAATGCACTCCTTCAACAAATAATACAAATCAACCACTCTTACTCGTGTAAAGAAATTCTGTACATATATTCGGATTGAAGCCGAAGCTCACTAATATGTCATCGGTCAACCGTTCTACATAGTTCAGTCTGATAATACTCTGGTTTCTTCAGCTAGAGCTATGACAGCTGCTGTCGTTTAAACCTGTATTGTTTTTCAAAGGTAGCTCAAGGTTTTTAAGTCAAATTTCGTTCAAATGTCATGCCTTCACAAATAGTAGATTCCAGTTTAACAGCACCAAACCAGGCAAGGGAAAAAATACACTCATTTTAAAAGCAAATTACAGATAACTTTCAAATTACAATGGAAATTTCAATCTATGGACAAGCAATGGAACCCAATAGCAAATTTATATTTCTATATCGACGAGAACGCACCTCACGTATCAGCGATGATCACCAGAACGCTGACAATACCACGCGACACGTGCTTCTGCCAATTATGGCGATACTGCCATATGGAAACAAGTTCGATGTAAATGACCGTAACGCGGGGCACAGCTCGACAGAGTGGTGAGAAACGATGGAAATATATTCCTTGCAGTACCCTAGTCAAGTACTTACTGTTTTCCGACCACTTAAATGGCTGCATTGCATTTAACTGGCCACTCGACCGCGGAGAAAATGCACCCTTAATGCGTTAGGAATAATTTATCAATCGATATTGTTCCATTAATGTCAGCCCGTATTTGTCCAATTGTTTCCACAATTCTAATCCATTTTAAATATTCACCCACACATTTACAGCTGACCAATATCGTCTTTGAGATATTTTTCATTCCAACAGCTGCGCCAAGTTGTTTCCTTACCATAAATATGAATTTCTTGAAATTACATTTGTCATAGAGGTTCCATGTATAGACCCGTCATTCGCGATGGGGTGGGCAAAGTGCCTACATTGTCTTGCTGAGTGCGTAGTGGGGGTGCGCTGTGTGATGCGCCAGGACATTGCACGGGGCACCTTTGGGGCGGCATAGTTGGAGAAAAATGCGATCGACGTTCAGTTGTATTCTGGCGTTCACGAAATAAACGTTGCGACGAAAAACCGTTGTCGCCTTTCCACCCATAGTGGGTACATTAATGGTAGGTATCTTCGTCTTGTGCAAAGATTGCAGAAGGCTTGATCTTCAGCCTTGTCAAGGTGTTGACTCCGGGGTAAACGAAATCGTGTACGGCAATTACATTTGCAAAGAGGTTTTATGTAAAAATACCGTGACTAGTTTGCGTGACAGAGTGATGGAATGCGTCGTGCTGAAAACTATTCTGAATACAATTGATATTCCGCTACTACATATATCATGATGCTTAGGGGGAAAAGCTGACCTTAGCCCTTCTTGTGTCGCCTTAGTCAACGTGGAGTCTGGCCCTTGGCAGCAGTCATGTTGCTAGTGAATAATGACTCTGACTAGGCCAGGATCCTCGGGCTTTACATCTAATTTATTGAACAATGAATAAGTAGCAAATGCTAACAAATTCCGACTGAAACTAAATTCTAAAGCAAAATATACTGCTGGGTAATTACTTGTTTAAATTGATTCTCAGTATTCAAAGAAGGAAGAAGGAAAGTAGCATATTTGTGAAATACTGGAAACCGTTAGAAACCGAAAAAACATTATGCATTCATCTTCATTTTTGTTATTTATAATGGTGCATTTTTTTCTTCGAGAACAGCTATTGCCCAAATGTTATCACACTCATGTATCGTACAGTCGCGACTCGAGTAATAAATCAATCCGCATTATGCCTTTCTCTAAGGGATAGATTATTATTCAGGTGGATTTCAGTACCGTAAAGTATGAAACGGACGCCTTCAAAATCTAAAACAAGCAAGCTTTTGTTACATAATGCATTTTGGAAGCATTCAATAAACGATCATCAGTGAACGTCTTACCTTCGCAAAACTTTGAATATTCAATGCAATGAGTCCACCGGCAGATAAAACTGGAGGTGTGATGCTACATCTTAATGCTAAAACAATTAAGAGTTGCGTTCTTCTGTTACCGTTATACCACAGTATCTCCGATCTGCAAAAGAAAACTTTTCAAACAACATTTTCTATTCCATCGCGTTTCATTAATATACATGCAGATATCATTGAATATGTTTTGTATGTATTCCTATTCTATTAATATTTACTTTCAAATTTTACATTCTACTTACATTGATGTAACGATCTCGTCGGTGGAGTTCTCTACAAACTGCCCCTGTATTGACAAATATAGCAGATGCATCAGCTGTATAACAACGAAAGTATAATCTTTGGCGAGTTCTATGCATACGCTCATGTTTGATACCTGTTTCGGAAAAATAATATTTTCAATTGTAATTTTGCCTCTTACGAGAATGTAATTTAATATAGGACGGTATACCTTTACTAATGTGGCGCTGAAGCATAGCATTACAGTTCCCAATACAATGAAGAGATGGGCGTCATGGGTACATTGGATGCATTTAATATAACTGCTTGGGAATAATTTGATTAGGACCATCGATGCTTGCACAGTGAAAAACGTTAAGAATTTTTACGGACCATTTATATTAAACATAAGTAAGGAAAGACCGTGAATCTGATAACTTTTCTATTACGCGACATATGCATGTATGATGTCCAAAAATATGTTGAGGCTGATTTCGTGTTACAATTTTTAGATTCTAGTTAATGACACAAAAGTCTTATTGGATCATATGTATTAGCATGAATCGTTTGAAAGTATTTAAGTTCATGGTAAATGCTTTTCGGAACATCAGCTGCAATTAGCTACTTTAGCCTATTTTAATATTCAATAAATTTGTTAGTAATCAAGGAAAACGTGGCTAACGAAAGCTTTTCATGAATGTGATAATGAACACACTATAATTAAGTATCAAAGAGTTCATACAAATCGCAGTACCGACCCTAGAGCATGTTGATGTCCTCGAACAGAATCGCACACCTTTCTATAAATTTCATCGTGGTTGGTCGTATACTTCGAATCAATAAGATCATCGATCGCAGTTTTGAAACGATATCTGTCAAAGAATTTACATTCATGATAAATTCAAAATTTGCCAGTGATTGGTATAGTGAAATAATTCCTCAAAAATGTTTACCTGGTTACAGCCAAAAGTGCGCACGCATGTTGTACAGTGTACATGAAGCTCGTATCACAAGCAGTGAACACGTAGGTTAACACTAGGATTCCAACCGTCATGTGTATAATAATGTACGGGTGATATTTATGTTCATCGACAGCGTAGTATGCTGGATAAATGTAACCCAGTTCTCTGGATTCATTCTGCGGCCAGACAAGATCCAAAATTCGTGGTGTCAGGGGCATTTGGAGGAACAAAGTCAAACAAGAAAGTGAGATCCCTGCAAAATTAAATTGCACCAAATAACGTGGATCGAAATAAATCATAGAACACATAGGGAAAGGGAAGGAATGATTTTATTTTACCTAAGTAGATTAAAATAAGAAGGTAAGCCCTTTCAGCATACGTCATGATAATATCAATCTCTTCTTTGGGTCTCTCGGTTTGCCAATCTTTTCTGATGGCGTTAATTAGTGCATTATACTAGAATTATACAAAACTCATAGAACAGAGGGGTGGAAATAGGTGGCAAATGAAAGTGAAACAGGTAATGTTTACCTTCTCGGCATTAAGAACATAGTTCCATTGTTTTACTATTACCAATATCGCAGCGCCAACGAATGCCATCTGTTCTACCAATATGTCTATACTGAAGAAACACACTATGCGTGCTACCTGTAAGTAATATCTGGATCGTCCTCTTTCATTTTTTTTTTTCTGTTATTGAAATATTCAAAGTGCGGAGAACTTACAAGGTTAGGCAACCCGAAGATTCAGAAACGTATGAAACTTTACATAGAAGTAAAGCATGCAATCCGTAAAGCAACCCTATTTCCCGTTCGTCCCATGATTCGGTTTGAAGGGCTGAATTTGCCCCTTGTAAAAAATTCAGAAATTTCTTTTTCGTGAAATATCTCAAGAACGTGGACCGGTATTTAAAAAAAGTATACACAAAACTTTCGTTGGTTTATTGTGTCTACAAAACTGCGCCAAACATATTTTTGAAAACAATCAAGGGTCTTTTAAAAAATTTATTTACGCAGTTTTGTGGAGGCAATGAAGCACTTCCAGTTTTGTTTATACTTTTTTTTAATGTCGGTCAACGTTCTTGAGATATTTCACGAGAAAGAACTTTCTGAATTTTTTTCAAGGGCTGATTTCACCCCTTAAAACCGAATCATGCCACGAACTAAAAATAGGGTTGCATTACGAATTGCATACTTTACATGTACGTAAAGTTTCATAACGTTCTGAATCTTCGGGTTATCTAATCTTCGCCAGTAGTTTCTTTTAGCGATGAAGTGATTATTCGTATAAATACGTAATTTATACCTGTGTGCCAATAGATGACACGGTAAGAACGTAAATTATGATCAGTATAGCATATTTCGATGCCTTGGACTGTTCAGGCCAAAATCCCGCTAGCTTGGCACATGTTTTTATGACCCTGAAATATCGCTTTTCCAGCAGTTCTACGTCCATAATGAGACTATCTGTAACTTGCTGCCTGCTGGATTACATATGTCACTTGGCTTGCGGAAAGTAGGAAATTAATTTTGAGCAATATAGAAAAAAATGTACTGAAAGTTTATTTCTGATAATAAGAATACGTATACAATTTTTTATATTTTTCGCGCCGATTGGAAAGATGTTTGAAAAATAATGCGCACCTTTAACAAGTAATACCAATAGGACCGTCCTACCCCGGTAAAGAGATTCAGTACAAAAATTTATTCAATTTTTGTGTGAGAGTATATTAAAATTGAGTCTGAAGCTCACTAATCTGGCATCGGTCAACTGTTCTAGATAGTTTAGTGTGATTATAAACGGGCTTCTTCAGTTCTGTTTTCCAAGGGTAACTTAAGATTTTGAAGTCTTTCGTTTAAATATCACTTCATCAGTTCAATATCACCAAAACCAGGCAAGAGATGAAAATAACGTTATTCTCAAAGTAAAATACTGATGACGTTCAAATTACTATGGAATTAACTTTTAAAGAATTTGTACATTCTTGCAACAAATTCACCCTAATTACGAGCATAGGAACCCAATGACAAATGGATTTTCAAAAGTTTTTAACAACACGATGATAACAATTCTACATCGAAGAGAACGCACCGCAGATATCAGCGATGATCAGCAGAACCCTGACAATACCACGCGTCACTTGCTTCTTCAAATTATGGTGATACAGCCATACACAAACTAGTACGATATAAATGTCCGTAGCGTGGGGCACAGCTCGGCGGAGTGGTGAAGACGATCGAAATATATTCCTTGCTGTACCTAGTAAAGTACTTAGTGTTCTCAAAGTACACAGCACCACTTAAATGTCTGCATTGCATTTAACTGGCAACTTGACCGCGGAGAAAATTCACCCTTAAAGCGTTAGGAATAATTGATGAATCTATATTGTTCCATTAATGTCCGCCTGTACTTTTCCAACGGTTTCCACAATGCCATCGTTTTTAAATATTCACCCACGCATTGGCAACAGACCAGTATCGTCTTTGAGATAATTTTCATTCCACCGCCTGCGACAAGTTCTTTCTATACCTTAAATATGAGTTTCTTGAAATTACATGTGTCATAGAGGTTCCATGTAGAGAGCCGTCATTCTCGATGGGGTGGACAAAGTGCCTACATTGTCTTGCTGACTGTGTAGTGGGGGTGCGCTGTGTGATGCTCCAGGACATTGCTAGGGGCACGTTTGGCGCGGCGTAGTTGGAGAAAACTGCGATCGACGGTTAGTCGTAGCCTGGCGTTCACGAAGTAAACGTTGTCGACTTTCCAGCCATAGTTGGCACATTAATGGTAAGTATCATCGTCTTGTGTTAAGATTGCAGCAGGCTTGTTTTTCAGCCTCGTCAAGGGATCCTGTATAAATTTCGTGTATTTTTTTTTGTACGACTTTAGCGTCGCCTCAACTACTACGTTATTAGGGACGTCTAAGAGGTGCTTTGCAATATTCTATTATATAATCTAGATTCAATTTTAATTTTGTTTTTTGCCAACAGCTAAAACCACCCGGTCGCCTTCCTCGGGAATTCCGGGGGGAAGCTCCGTGACCTCCGGAGATATCTTTCGGTGCCTCCACGCGCTATCGCCATTTCGGCCCAATCCTCAGGCGGGTCAGTTCGACCAGGTGGATCTCCTCGATATAGGCTGCACCGATTGTCACCCCCGGGACAAGCTTACTCCCTGGCCGCGTCCTGGACGACACATGCCCCACCAGAGCTGTATCTGTTCTTAAATACTCAAGCTAAGTCTTACAAGGAAAACAATTAAATCAGACTACGACAGTATTAAATATAGTACCTCAAATAATGTGATACTAAGGAGGAGAACCAGATTCATCGTGTGTACACAGATTCGATATTCGCCAAATGCCTGGCAACTTCTGACGTTTTTCGAAGATGGAATCAAAAAATTGATTGAGAAATGGGAATAGGTCATTGAAAATGATGGCCAATACGTCGATGATTAAAGATGAATGTAACCATTTTTATTTCAGAGTTAAAGTTGGCGTTAAATAGGACACGATTTGTGGGACGACCTAATATAATATAAAAATTATTACGTAACTATCAATTTTGAAACGCGCGGTGCAAGAGAGGTCCAGTCCATTCAAACGAAATGAATGAACAATTTCAGAGCTGCAACTGTAACTCGTAGTTTCGCGACGAACTGGAACAAATAGTCTCTGCATTTTTGCTTGACGCTACAATGCGAGCCCTGCCTTTGAGATTTTTAACCTTAACTTAATGCGACTCTGAACTCGCGATTTCTCATCGGCAGATATTGTGACCATAGGGCTTGGTAGGTTTTAGGCTAAGAAGTTCACCGTCCCCAGGTTCTCATCGGTAGGTAGTGCCCATAGGCCCCTGGATAAGTGATGGTCAAGCAGCTCGCTGCCTACGTGCTCCCACTGGTAAGTCTTAATCAGGAGCTCCTGTTGGTACGATAGTCACGAACCTACCGAGCTGTCGAGAACAGTTGCAAAAAGCGAAAAATTTTTTTAATTGTCGGATATTAAATATTTATATTCCACAATTTTTGCACTTGATCTGAATTTTATAATTCACGACGATACTATGCTGCACATTAGACACAGGTTTAGGATTGTATTTGGAATTTCGAAGTTTTTATCAGTTTTAAAAAGCAAGACTGTGTTTCGAATAGATAATAAACAATCGAAATTGATCGCCACTTGCAGATGTTATTCGATCAAATTATTCTATAATTTTCTGGAATGCGTCTGTAAAATTGGAGAGTGTGAACCAATTTCAAATGTGAATTGGATAATTTTTGAATATATCTATGATAATAAAACTGTTTATCTTATTAAAATGTACGGTTTTATTAATTATTCGAGGCATGCATAATTACGTTAAACAATGTTATTAATATTGGTTACGCTAAGATACTGATTTTTACAAAAGATTCTGGCAATTGTGTTATATCTTATTATAGAATTTATAATTTTGTACGATATAATTGTAATTGCTATTGCAATTCCTGAGGTATGTGAACATAACTATTTTCTAATGAAAATAACTTGACACGCTTATTCATATTTTACACTTTGACAAATAAAGTTCCATGGTTATTCTGCAGCATTGAGCATTTAACGGTTTTACATTCTGCCATAGAATTCATATTTCGATCAGGCAAATAAAAGAATTTCATTATGAGTAGGAGCAAGGTTGCACAGGTCTGATTTGTATGTGATATAAACACATTCGTTAAATAATATCAATTATTAATATTCATGGGTACACAATATTACAATACATTCGTGGCAAAAGATATTTTTGCTAAAATAATAATATGGTAATGTATTTGTGTAAAGCTATATTTAATGTCCTATAACCCGTCAATAATATATTTGTGGTTCTCCACAAGCGGAACATGCTCGTGGTGAAATACATACTCCATTTTCGTTTCTAAGCCAATTCCTACGGCACTCGCAGCGTGGCACACATAACTGCAAAATAAATAATACATTAAAAATTGAATTCTTCGTTATTTTTATAAAATTTTGATGTTCGCGTCGCTAATGCAATTGAATTGTTATTGTCCTGCGACGTAGGGCAATGGAACACATGAACGCGATCAAGGATAAAATTATATTTTTCAAAGATACCTTTCATGATATTCTTAGTTAGAAACAATTAAAATACTAACCGCAATGCAAATTGGGTGAGGATTTGCGCAAGTTGGTTGGCACATGGAACCGCACGACGTCCAAACTTCATTCTTTGGGCAATACTTGTTAAACGCCATTGCAGCTATTGTCAAATTATTTTGTTTAAGAGAAGTAGCGTTAGAATTGTCATCATTCTCAATTGTTTGATCCGAATGGAGTAAGTAGTAGAGGAATGCAAATAATACGAATAAGAACGAAATACGAATTACATCCAGAGTTTTTCTTATATTGTTATAAATGTACAATAATTACTTACGGGAGGATATAATAACCACAATGGCGAACAAAGCAAGAAGATATCGAGACATCCTGTTTGAACGTATATTATTCGTTGAATGCGTAACTTCCATTGAAATACAAATTTGAAAACGGAACTCTTTTTATACACCTGAAAGTCTGCTGTTTATGTTTCATTATGTTTGTAAAATTTTCAAGAAAAGATATTTTATTCGCCCCATGTCACACGGAGAAGAGATACGGGAAACCGTTTCTCTTCAATTATGTGAATATCAGAACGTATTGCAGTATTAATTTCTTTTGTTGTATTTCTGCAAGGCATTTCTGCACGCATTTGTACCATTCAAATTTACACAAGATTACTCATTTATCGGTTCCACGAGATATGAGGGTATTTTAACCTTTTCTTTTGTCTATCTTGTAATTTGTAACAGTGCATCATTACAAGGAATGGAATATATAAACATATGGAATTATAAACTGTGAAATGTTATAAATTTCATGTAATAGTTGTAATATTTGTATTGCACGACTTTTGTTCATAATTCTGCGCCAATTTCTGCGCACATTCCCCCTTCATTTCAACTTCCAGTACTCGATGCAACAAGAGCACGGATTCGAACGCTCAGTCTCTGTCGCGTTCGGTGTAGTGATTGGTTCGTATGTTGTTTCTCCAGTTGTCACTCCTGGAAACACTCGTCAAATGATTTTGGTCATCCTGACAGACCTGTGCTTATTCTAAGCGAAATTATGATAATATAATATAATAATAATAATCTCTATTTCTATTTATAAAAATTTTGAAACAAATTTTCACATTGATTAGTTAATCGGTTAGTCGCATTAGTTATCCATTTCTGTTTTATTCGAACGTTTCTAAAGTATACAAGTTCTAATATTGTATAATTTATTTTGTGGGAACGTTACTTTTTTATTTCATTCTTGTTTAACGAATTTCGTAATACGCTTTAGAGTGGGTCTTGAATAGCACTTCGATGCTGTAAAAGCAAATGTCAATTTACCGTTTCTTTCCTGCGAGTTCCAAAACGCTTTACCCGCCGTAATAAAAAATACAGCATTTCAGAGATGGAACTTTCACCCTACTTCGAAATGATATTCTGACATTTAATCAGCATTTTTCTAAATCGTCTGCTATGTTATACATTAATTGTACACTAATATCGTTGCGATTATCCATACCGTAGAAATAATTACATCTTTCATCTACGAAGTAAATGGAATTACATTTTGCATTCCATATAACATGTACGCGTGGCATTATACTTTTGAATAAACAGACTTTGTGAAATATTTTGTTACTTATCGTGCATCTTTGAAAATAATACGGTCTTGTATTTTACAACAAAATGCATCTCTGAAACGGTCAAACAATTTTTGATCATGAATGGAAGCTAGGCAAGTATGCAGGTACGTAGGTACCTCATCGTGACAAAAACATGAATCTGGCGGAAGAAGTATGCTCCTTTATTTTTAAACCACCGCATTTGCCCCGACACAAATATCTACAAAACCAAGACCCACTTAGCAAAAGAAATTTACTAGTATTCTATAACTAATTCACATGCGTACTAAAATCGAAAATATCGGTTCGATTACTAGTCGAGGCCCATGACAAACGAAGCCATTCGTGGCTGCTTAATAATTATTCTAGTGAATATTAAAAGTAATTATTACATTTTGAAATTCAATTTGTCCGGGATAGCGCGAACGCAGTCCCGACTAACAAAAATTATACGCCCGAGATATCCACATTAGGGATATTCGCAAGGGTCAGCTCGACCGAAGTGCAATGGACGAGCCTCACCCTGGAGGAACCGCCTTGATGATCACGGTAACCTCTACGCCAGGTAAGTATACTTACCACCCGTCCTGAACCGAATTTATGGTTTCCATCGATCTCATTTGACTGCGGGAACCCTCTTCATGGGGTACACACCCTAACGGTAGGTCTACGGAATTACGTTCGAAGAATTGTTGTATTATCGTTCAATTATATATATGTAATATAATCAGTTAACAATTTTGTCCCTTTATTGGGTTAGTAATCACAATTGGTTAAGCGCATCCATCAAGTGAGAAATTGTTTTTACACTTCGGAAAATATTTGCATCTATATTTGTATGTTAACATTATTTGCATTTGGATGATTGAAATATTGCAATGCAAAATGGAATTAATTATGGTAAAATGATATCGCAGGGGGCACGATGTTTTTATATTCACGTTCAACCATTGTTGTTCTTTCGGATTCATATGTATTGCAGATCGATTTCATTAATTAAGGAGAAAACTAAATAAGTTTGCAGGTGTATTACGTGGATCCTAATTGAACGTAAGAGTAATTCAATTTATTTATCGATTTCGTGCTTCTGGTTATGTGAATTACAATAGTTATATGTGCTTGTGCATCGATTGTAAACGTAATTATTATTGTATTGCTGTTGATTGTAACATTTTGTTTATTATAATCTATCTTTTATGGCGATATTTACTATATGAGAATTTGATTTATTTGCACTATTTTAAGTTTCTAAAAATAATGACACTACCACGATCTATCTTTTAACTTGTAACCGGGCCGCGTTATAACCAACTGCAACAATTACTTATGATCCTCTGAAAGAACAAATAAATTTTTAACACAACTGATCGATTTGAAATGCAAGAATTGACGTGACAAATTTTCTACGTACCTAATAAGATTTGTCAATATGTTCTTTGTTGCGCGCCACAATATTGTACTGCATACTCAAAATTGAAGCGAACGCTTTTGTTCGTTTTCTGAAACTTGAAGACCGTTTTTCATGAATACAGTCGTGAATGTATAACTTTTACTTTTACACATCTAAGAGTACTTTACATTCGAAGACGTATTATTTTGGTAATATTTTATATTTTTCTTTGCGAAACATTAGAAAGAATTCTGAAGCGGTCTGATTCATATACGAAATAGAAACATTTATTAAAATTTGTTTAATACATCAAATTAAAATTCGCCTGAATTACAATACATTTATTCTAAGGCCTTTTCTTGTTTGCGAAAATAATAATATAATAAAAGTAGAATATTGCAGATAAGTAACTCTCGCCGTACAAAGATTCATCAATACATAGGCCGTGGTTCATAAGGAAAACGGGGACATGCATTTGGGGGGATACATGCGCCGGATCTGTCTCTGAGCCATCCACAATTGCAGCGACAGCCTGGCTTACAAATCTGCAAGATAAAAATGAATTCACGATTATTTCTGTCTTGTTTACTTATGCAGTTACGTTACGCGGGAGAATATGTGAGAAAATATGGAACCAGAACTGAGTTTTCTTCGATTTTTGGCAAAACGGAAATACTAACTGCGGTGCACATTGGCTCCCGTACTGAACATGTTGGCTGACAATGACCCTGACACTGCGACCAATATTCATTCGGCGGGCACGCTGGCCTGTATGCACTAGCTATTTAAAAATACATAATTTAGTTTGACAGTCTGGGATTTCAACAGCTCACACTACTTGAACTGTTTCTGCACCATCGCTAATATCCCCCAAGTATAGACAGTGTGTTCCACAAACTTTGTCCGCCTGAAATACCTAGATCATTTTGCCTTGACCTGCTCACTTGACCAAAAATTGCTATTACCATATTGTTAACTGCCTGAAATCCTATAATGTTGGTTTGAAACATTTTCATGCCTTGTTTAAAATAACTAGAATAGTTCAGGTGGACAGAGATCATGGGTCAGAGTGTACATGTATGTGCATGTATGTACAGTACTACAATAAATGCCATTCCTAGAAAGTTCTTTTCTCGGAGATGCAACAAGAGTGAAGTGAACAATATTTATACGAAACTGAATAGAAACTTTCGATCTTATATGGAATTAATCGTACGAAGTAATTATTCCAAAAGTGTCCTAATTATTTTAGAATGGATTTTTCAGAACACTTTCTCAATTAAGAAGTTAATAAGTTACTCTCAAGAATTCGATTATATTGCTATTACGTACTGGCGGATATGATGACCACAATGGCGAACAAAGCAACAATAAATCGATGCATTTTGAGTGGATGTGTGTTATTAGTTGAAATGGTAGCTTCCATACTGATACACATTTCGAATGGAACTGCTTTTATACCTGCCCAAATCTGCGGCCTACGTTTCCTTATTTTGTATAAATTTGCACCACTGGGAGATAACTAATGCCATGCATGTCAAACTCATCGGAGATATGAAAAATGTTTTGATTTAAATTGTGCTTGCAGCGCATCGCATTTCAATCAGTAGTAACTCCTTATCGCTCAGTCAACTGCCCACAATCGCCTGTCGAACGATCTGTGTACCCTCGCCTGCCGCAGGATTGTTTGAAACTAAATTATAATGCACACTTAAACATTAAATAATTTACATATTACTGTTAGTTATCATGTCTTCTCTCATTCAAACGGTTTCGCAATAACTTTTCGCACAAAGCTTGAAAGTTAAATAATTAGGTGTGTCAATTATAAGTTTCACTTCCGTATAAAAGTGTACTCGGGAACCATCACCCAGGAATACCGTTATCAGTTTGTTAATTAGGCGCGCGGACGAACCTGATGCGAAATCAGGGAGCCGCTGGGATCATTGTAAGCGAGGACGTACCCGTTGCATAATCGGGAGTCGCGGGAGGATGAAACGTCGTGGACGAACACGTCACGAAGCCGTGGAACTCCTGGGAGATTGGTTCATTCACAGACGGACGTGGCGCTTGACCAGGGAGCTGCTCGAAGTTTGGTAAACTTACGGACGAACCCGATGCGAAATCGGCTAGCCGTGGTATGCGGACGAATCTGGCGCGAAACCAGGGAGCCCAATTAATGGTTAGTTTTCGTGGAGGAACCTGATGCGAGATCAGGTAGTCGCAGGTAACTTTAATTTGTTTCGTAACTTTAAAATAATATTTAATACAACTCGTGCGGTAAAGTTGTATCTGGGGGCACGTTGTTACTATTATGCAAGGTTTTCGGGGTAAATAAGAGTTTAACGAATCTACTCGATTTATAAGTGAACGTATTAAAGTTTATATTCTGCGTATCAGTATACATACGAATGTTTCTGTCGCAATGAAATTATATAAAGTGTGTAAGTTAATTAAGTAATTGCACGATGTTGACTGGCGATGAGGAGTCTGAGCGTCGCTACCAGAGAATACCGAAAGAATTTCAACTTGATTAACGCATTAAAACGGGTTCATCAGTGATTCGAAAGGTGCACTAAGCCCTATCGCATTTGATATAACAGACTCTGTGAAAGCTTGACTGTGTAACTCTGAACCAGCGAGGGTTGAAACCAAAGGGTTTCTATACCCCCGAAACGTGCGGAAACGCATTAGAACTTTCCATATAAGAAAATTTAGGTGTCTTAGTCGGATAGCACTCGTCTTGGTCATAATGCAGCTGGTCGCACTTGTTCTCAGGACCCCTTTATCTGTTTATGATAACCGAAAGAATTTTAGGGCGTTTTCCCATCACAGACGCGAGCTCGAAAACGCGTTGAGAGCGACGTATGGAACATTCTTCATACGTAACACATTCTCAATCCCGATGCGCTTTTTCCCGAAACCATCCTGGAAAACCCAGGAAAGGATCCGCTCGGAGAAATAAAGAAACGTGTCCGGATAAAGCGGTTTATTCTGTTCGGTACTTGGCACAGTCGAAAAAAGCATGATCCATTTTCGAACTTTTCATCCAAAATAATCATTTGTCTTTATGTGGGGAATACAATTGTTGTTATTGTTGCGATGATGTTATGTCATACAACTAGTTTCATCTTTTCCACTATAAAAATGTTCATTATTTATACATTATATGCATTTTTCGAGTTTTCCCCCCGAACGCTCATTTAAGTGCAGCACTGTGCCTGGGCTCATGGGCACACTGCGTCAGCGAATCCCTTTGTGTTCGCGAAAAAAACCGACTCGAAATGGTTCATTCCGTGCCGCGTTGCAGCTGCAGCGCGTTCGTCTATACCCACCTTAACAACATCAAGTCATAACACAGTTAGAAAGAAATCAAACGTCGTACAGTATCTTGGAACCGAAAATGGGTGAATTTTCACCCCAGGGGCGTGTGAGGGTTAATTTTAGAGAGAAACCTTTTGGGTACATGTGACATTCTTCCGTGTATTCTATATTTTTGTTGTATAACGCTGCCAATTAAGCTGCTATGTGTTCTACCGTTAAATGCATAAATAGTATGGCCGGAAAAAATGTCATTATTGTGGGGAGGCAAGAAACAGGAGCCTGATTTGCATTCGAATTAGAAACTTTCTTTTATTAGTGCGCACATAAAATTGACAATTGCTTGAATCGCAATATATTTATCGGAAATGCATTTAATTGTGGCCTTAATCATCATTGGTTGCGGAAAGTTGAATCTTCCTTATTTAGGGCATTCTTTCACACATTTTCCAGTGTCGTCCTTAATCAAATCAGGTTTGCATATGCACTGCGGTATACACGCCTGCAAGACAAACGACGTAGCAAAATATTAATCGTAATTATTTTAATACAGCTAGTACTGTTCATGTTGTTAGTGTAAGAAAAAGTTGTGATGTTACTCGCCGGCGAGCAACTGAATACGAAAATGCAAGTAGAAATAGAATTTAATTATAAAAAAGCTGTTTGCCTCGTAGTTTTAGCAAAACTAAAATACTAACCGGCTCGCACTGTGGGTTAGGCTGTGAGCAAGATGGTGGACACTTAGAACCGCAAGGCGTCCAAATATGATCGATTGGACAATTTCCATCCTGCGCCGCACCTGTTTTCAAATTATTTAGTTAAAGAGGGTAAAGATTTCACGTCTTCGCAAGCAAACAACAGTTATTATATGTGTATGTGTTCGAAACACGAATCTGGATGAACATATGTATCGGATGGTTTCACGCTTATTCTATCACAGCATGGTGCTTTGTGTATTAACGTGAATCAATGGTGGAAGTTACAACTGGTAATCTTTCAACAAGAGTTAGATGTAATAAATAAATTTGGGCGTAATGCAGTAGCAGCTGTCGATATTAGTACGACAGTTAGAATAGATTGTGCAATATGTGGATACACATTACGCTGTTTTCATCACTATTTGTATCAAGAAATATAAATTTGACGAATCAATTATTATCGGAGCATGGTAAGTAATAGTGTTAAAGTGTTTCTCGCATTTAATAATAATTGAATGTTAATGATTTTATAAAGAATTAGACCAATACATCTGCAAAAACGTAACAAGTTCGGGAGCAAGCACGTATAAGGGTAAGAAATATTGCTGGAAGCCTGAACAACATATGCACTTCGTTCAGTTTCGTACCAGTAAATTGAATGCAATTGCCGACAAAGTAAATTTATTTTTTTGGGATTAACTAGGCACAAGCATGAGACAGAATTGTTCCGTCGGTATCCCGGGAACGATATTCCAGAACTCATGCGTTGAAAACGAACATTTTCAAATCGTACCGAATTCAATTACATCGCTACAAATATGTACAAGTCACTTACTAATGGATAACATGGCCAGAATGGCGAACAGAGCAAGGAGAAGTCGATTCATGTTGATTGGTCGTATATTATTCGTTGGACGTTACCTTCGAACTGACGAACACTCAGGACGAAGCACCTTTTATACACCTCTGTATCGGTTCAGTGCATATTTTTGCTTCGATTAAATTTTTCTGAAGGTGAAGTTATTAGTATGACGCAAGATAATTGTGTCGGTTATATCAAAAACATTCTGTGGTTTCAATTGTGTGAGTATCATATCATGTTCCACAAGTAAATTCCTTGTATCATGCTTCTGCCCGTTACATCCTTTTTAACGCTATAATTCAGGTGCATATTCATTTATCATCAGGTATGCGTAGGGTGAGCGTATACGACTGACGCCAAATCCTTATTCACCTTGGAGATTCGTCCCAAGTATGCAGGAGTGCAAATCACATTTGCAGTTTGCTCCCTTTTCGGAAACGAAACAATCGTAAAACTGATTTGTAATAGGTGGATCCTCTTGGACCAGCAAGTCCATAACAATTGTCACAATTATTATGTGTCAGAAATAACGTACGTATAATACAGTTCTATCATTTATGCGCCTGGTTGTAAATGCTGCGATTAAAGTGCAGTGGGTGCATGGGGCAATTGGGGAACTCATAATTTAATGTATGTAATCAGTGGCGGATAGTAGCTAAGATTTTGAATTTGTGTAAAAAGCACTGCGAAGCGCACAGTTCCGTACAAAGATTTTTGTATCTTTTTCATAAGCTGGGTCATGGCTATTGACAGTAAGCTTAAGGATTGTACATTGTACAAGTATATAGAAAGCATTAAAGAACAAGAGGACTCATTGCATTATATGTTATCGATAATGTAAAGTGGAATTTAGGGGGTGCCGCAGTTGCACAGTGTCTATACGCGCGCCGGCACTGTACATAATAACAGCATTTAGTAGTTAATTATTTCAGTAGCGCACTTTGGTCGTGGTTAAACAATACCGCAACACGTTCGTCAACATATGTTCATATCAATCTTCGTATAAACATCGGATACGGTCATTTTGACCCGACGCCAGTGCAATAGTCAGCGTACTCGATTGTGAAAACGTTAGTTAACGACCTGTTTTCAAATAATACAAATAATCGTGCTTCTAATCGAACTTGGAAACGAATAGAGGATTACTTGTCGCGCCCACGCGTTAAAAGTCATCGAAGTATTTCGAAAAGAAATACAAAAAACGAAACACAAAAATTATACCAACTTCGTATGGGTGATAGGAAGCTTACACGATGTTAGATTTTTGTTGCCGACGACGCAAATGCATTAGAACTTTTTAAATCTGTCAAAGACGCATCGGCAAAGCACACGACCACTGCAAGTCCAGGAGTTAGATCTACGGAGTGCAATTACAAAACACAATAAGCGTTGTTATATATTTTTAAAACGTATACACATGTGGGATTGGAAGTTTTATGCGATCAAAGCCGATATAAGTGTAACATATAAGTTTATCCATTTAATATGACAAAAGATATTACGCTGAATTAAGGTATACAGTATATATATATATAATATAGTATATGTACATACATTCGTCACCAGTAATTCTCTTTTCTTTCCCTGTCTCACTCATACTCTTAAACCTACCGATATCTTACAATTAGAAAACAGCACACGGTTTAGGCAGGCCATCGCTGCTCGCCTGGGCCTTAGGTGACCCGGTCATAAATGCCCAATAGTTAGAACCTACGCGCTCCCACACATATTTATGTTCTCTATTACTATATGTATATTGGCCGTGGGCGTTTGGTTAAAAACGGTTTTAAAAGTAACAGAGATGAGAAAGTATCCGTCCTGGCGATTCTGAAAGATCCAGGGTACGAGAGTTAAATAGTCTATTGACTTATTAATTATAAATTGGTTATACATTCGCATTGAACTTCCCTATTGCATATTTTTCGGTAGCGAGTTATTCTAAACGCGGGTCCACACTTGTTACCCCGCCTCACACCGTTACCAGGATAAGTATCTAGTCAAGTGGCCTGGAAGAGGTTTGGGAGCAAATGTGGAGTGTTTCTTGCTTCCTCGTATCGTTACGCGTTACTTGGATCGGCTGATCGGGAAATTGTCGGTATTGCGACCCGCTCCAAAGGAGCCAGTGAGCTGCCCTAGATGTTTGCACTCGTCCTTGCGCCACTGCCAATGCGTTAGCTCCCCTATGAACTGCTGTAGATGCGTGAACTCGTCTGTGCGACGCTATTCCTGTGTATTGTAGAGTGTTTAGTCTTGGGAGCAAAGGCTCATTGGACCTATGCCTATGAGATAGTCAGACCCTTTGGCGACGTAGGAGTGTGGTGAGTCGAGTTCGGCCCTCGGTCAGGTTTATGACGCCGGCGAAATCAACGCTATTTTTGCGGCGTAATTTTTAGCCGTTCGACCATCTGGAGCGCAGGACTGAGATGGTAAGGATTAGAATAAAAGAATGCATGGTAAAAGTTTATGCAATTTCAATCGACACATCAGTTTCCGTTTTTTAATACAATTAACGCCATTAGTATTGATCGACATACACGACAGAAATCAATGCCGCAATATATCAACAAAAAGTTCTTCGTGAAATATTTTTATATTTTTATAAATAATTAAGATTTGTTATATATGACTTAGAAATTATTGTTATACCAGAATCATCAACTTTAATCAACCTATTCCTGTCAGAGGTGGCCAGAAAAGATACAAATTTAAAGAAAGCTATAACTGTTCAAGAGCGACTCAAGTACTTCCTTTGGAGCGGGTCACTATACTGACAGAGGATGGAACGGCCGCACCAAGTAAAAAGTAACGCTGTGAGGTAACAGGACACACTACACATTTCTTTCTAGACCTTTTCTAGACCACTTGACTAGGTAACGAAACTCGGTACGGTAACAAATGTGCACGCATTTTTACGTGCAGAAGACTAGGGAATGGAGCCCACACCAAACCTCGATACCAAAAAACTGAGGTAACGGGTGTCAGTAATGGGCCGAGGTAACATGTGTGGATCCGCCTTAACCCGCCCGAGCTCCTCACAAATACTCGCACATCGGATCCTCGGGTGATATTTCACTAGTTTTTCGTCTAAAGTTCAATTAATGGTATGCATTTGTTCCAATTCGGATTAGAGTCTGTTCAAGATACATATGCATTCACCCCATAGACGTCAATGACATAAGTGAAAATCACGAACGGGCAACGATTCATATTTCTCTTTGCTGTATAAGGTACAACTAATTGATCGAAGGTATCGTAGCGGCGCCTCTTTTGGTTTTACTGTAATATGAAACCATTTCGGGCAATTTCACTCACTGGCAGGAATTATTTTTGTCATGATGTAATGTGCTCATAATAATTCCTGTTTTATATTTCTTTGGAATATAGTATTGCACTAGAGTCATCGTATTTGGAAAATAGAATCTACTGGCGAAGACCGAAAGTTGGCCAATTTCTTCTTTGGAAACAACTGTAAGAAAAGGTTTATTAGAACGAATAGTTCCTCCTATGATCATTCTTTCCTTCAATAATTTTATTGCCAGTGCATAAGACGGAAAGGAATTGTAACATGTAATACTTCTGCCTTCCAGAGCATTCATCAGGTCAAGTGATTGTGAAAAATCCTTACACTGTATTTTTACACTGTGAGAATAATTCTTATAAAATGAAAAGTGTGGGTAAAAGGAACAACGTAATAGCTTCTTTTGAAAGCAGTATCTAATTCATTTTACAAGCGAACAGTATTCGGGGGGAAGTATCACTCAAGGGACTCTTTTGCTTCTTTCTTATTTATGATGTTACAATTATACAAAAATATCAACAACTTGCGCTTTACATATAAGTTCATATTTCAGACAAATGCATCGAGCCATAACACACTTGGAAAGAAATTAAACGTCGCACAGTATCTGAAAACCGAAAATGAGTGAATTTTCACCCGAAGATCGTACGAGGGATAATTTTCGAGTGAAAGCTTTTGAGTACATGTGACGTTCTTTCGTGTATTCTATATACTTATTATATAACGCTGGCAATTAAGCTGCTATGTGTTCTACCGTTAAATGGCCGGATATAACGTCATTATTCTAGGGAGTAAAGAAACTTGAGCCTGATTTGCATATGAATAAGAAACTTTATTTTATTAGCGAGCGCATGAAATTGACAATTGCTTGAATCGCAATATATTCATCGAAAAGGCATTTTTGAAAAAATAATCTCATAGTACAGTAAATGTAGTAGATAAATTGTGGCCGTGAGCATCGTCGATTGTAGGAAGTCAAATCTTCCTTACTTAGGGCATTCTTTGACACATCGTCCAGTGTTATCTTTAATCAAACCAGGTTTGCATATGCACTGTGGTATACATGCCTGCAAGACAAACGACGGAACAAAATATTAATCTTAATTATTTTAATATAGCTAGAACCGTTCATATTGTTAGTGCAAAAAAAAGTTGCGATGTTAATGTCTGATGAGCAACTGAATACGTGAACGCAAACAGAAATCGAATTTAGTTACAGAAATCTGTTTGCCTCGTGGTTTTGGCCAAAAACTGAAATACTAACCGGCTGGCATTTTGGGTTGGGGTCCGAGCAAGATGGTGGACACTTAGAACCGCAAGGCGTCCAAATATGATCGATTGGACAATTTCCATTTTGCGCCGCACCTGTATTGAAATTATTTAGTTAAAGAGGGTAAAGATTTCACATCTTCGCAAGCAAACAACAGTTGCACACTTATTCTATCGTAGCGTAGCACATTGTGCATTAACCTGAATCAATGGTTTTTTTTACTATTTATATCAAGAAATATTAATTTAAGGGATCAATTATTATTAATTCACAGTGAATAGTACTGTCAAAGTCTTTTTCGCATTTGTGAACAAAGAACATTTTTAAATGATGATATTCAAGTTTGTTTTACAACAGACAATGTAGCCCATTCGATGGACCACACTTTGGCAATAATAATAATTGAATGTTAATGAGTTTATAAAGAATTAGACCAATACATCTGCAAAAACGTAACAAGTTCGGGACCAAGCACGTATAAGGGTAAGAAATATTGCTGGAAGCCTGAACAAGATATATACTTCGTTCAGTTTCGTACCAGTAAATTGAATGCAATTGCCGACAAAGTAAATTTATATTTTTTGGATTAACTAGGCACAAGCATGAGCCAGAATTGTTCCGTCGGTATCCCGGGAACGATATTCCAGAATTCATGCGTTGAAAACGAACATTTTCAAATCGTACAGAATTCAATTACATCGCTACAAATATGTACAAGTCACTTACTGATGGATACCATGGCCAGAATGGCGAACAGAGCAAGGAGAAGTCGATTCATGTCGATTGGTCGTATATTATTCGTTGGACGTTACCTTCGAACTGACGAATACTCAGGACGAAGCACCTTTTATACATCTCTGTATCGGTTCGGTGCATATTTTTGCTTCGATTAAATTTTTCTGAAGGTGAAGTTATTAGTATGACGCAAGATAATTGTGTCGGGTATATCAAAAACATTTTGTGGTTTCCCTTGTGTGGGTATGATATCATGTGCCTCAAATTAATATTTCAGGTGTATATTTATTTATCATTGGTGTACGACTTAGGTACAATCCTTATTCATTTTAAACATGCAGGAGTACAAATCATAGTTGCTGTTTGGTCATCTTTCGGAATCCAAAGAAATGCAAAACTGATTTGTAATATCACGCATATTGTCGATACAATGTCTGATATGCATATCAATCGCCACAATTATTACGTGTCAGAAAGTTTTCGAGTTCAAAGCATTTTTAAAACGATTCTTTGTCCTCGTGCTTGCTTGGGTAAACACAATGTTTGTAATATTTTATTTGTATTGCACAACATGGAGAAATTAATCTTGCATTTTGTAACAAACCATTTTGTAACAAACGACATTGAGATGGGCGACAGGATTTGACGATGGTATAGAGGTCGGAGGCAAAATTCTGATTTGTACGTGTGCCATCGGTATTACTTTATTCACTTTGTACACAACATTGCAAATTACTTGGATTGCGATACATGGTTCTTCTATAAAGCGATCATAAAATCATCGGATAGTAAAATAATATATAGTAGATAAATAATTGTCGTTCTACAAAAAGTTAGAAGTACCGAAGTATTTGTCCACAAGGTAATGGAAAACATTGATACAACGGGATACATACTCCAAATCGGTCTCTGACCCAACCATCGTTGCATCGACAGCCTGACATGCAGATCTGCAAAGTAAAAATTAATTTCCGTTTATTTTTATCTTTGTATTTTCATAAGTTTCTTTACCGGATAATGTTAGTAAAATCAGTATCGATTTAGATACTAACCTTCGGGCATATTGGGTGATTGTTGCTGCACGATGGTTGACAAGCAGCATCACATGGCGACCAATATTCATTCGGCGGACAACACGGTTGCAGGTTCGCTCCAGCTATTGTCAGATAATTTAGTGTGATAGTCTAGTATTTCAAATTTCCTGTATAATAAGGCGGACAAAGTTTTGCACTATATCCATGCTGAATGGTCTTATGATTTTATAGATTAATGACAGTCAGTCGAATTGAGGAATTATTGCAAAAGTAATCGCGTATTAATACTTATTAGCATATTAATATGATAAATGCTTACTGGTCGTTAAGATAGCCAAAATGGCGAGCAATGCAAGAAGATGTCGCGACATCTTGTTTATATGTATATAATTCGTTGAACGCTGTTTTCGAAACGCATCAAAATGTGGAACGAGACTGCTTTTATACATTTAAGGATCTGGTGTTTATGCTTCCGTGTTTTATTTAAATCTTTTGAATTGTTTTTGAATTGTTTTATTTAAATTTTCCACATGGGGAGATATTCATCGCCGTGCATATTACATGTACACATCAGAGATATGAAAAATGATTTTGATTAAAATTGTCTGTGTTTCCATATTCGTGTTAGCTGTGATTAGCTCCTTTATGTATACAATTTAACAAGAGACACTAACGCAAGTTTTATATATTAACGCGTTCCCTAAAAACTCGGTAAAATCACGTCTAGTAAAAAGTTATTAAATACAAAAGTTACAAGGCACCGAGGAAGGCATCATGTGACGTACATGACCTGTTTTTATAGTTAGAGGTATTCCTTGAGAATACCTCACCGTTTCTTTAAACGAAAAGCATTAAATTTCGAGCAAAAACGTATTTCACAATGTTTGCCCTAAGGCTAACAATCAACGAGGTATTATCGAAAGTTTGAATAGATATTTACGATATACTTTCGTCTATTTTACATCCTTTTTATATGTATATTGCTGGCGACTAAGGTGTTTCGTATTGTGTAGAAAGATGTACAAATAGGACGGGCAAACAAAATTGTATTATCGTAAGGTGC
This sequence comes from Nomada fucata, assembly GCA_948146005.1. Lineage (NCBI taxonomy): Eukaryota > Metazoa > Arthropoda > Insecta > Hymenoptera > Apidae > Nomada > Nomada fucata. Next base: position 13,434,032 of record OX411276.1, read on the forward strand.
GAAGAAACGACAGTCTGGTTTGTGTATGAATTAAAAACTTTATTTTATTTACTAGCACACACAATTAAGTATTTCAAAAAAATCATCCCATAGTGAAATAATATTGGTAGTTTAATTATGGTTGCACAGATTTTCAACGATACAATATTCCTGATCCCGATGCATGGCATGCTTGTGGCGGTACGCATGCCCCAGCATTGTTTCTAAGCCATCCAGGTTGGCATTCACAGCGTGGCACGCATAGCTGCAAGAAAAATCATGTCCCGAAAATTTAGTTGTTAATAATCGTCACATTGTCAGTATTGTTCACATTGTTGCTGTAATTACGATCGGATGTTATTCGGCGTTAGCCAATTGAATACGTGCATATAAATGGAAATAGAACGTAATTGCAAAAGCGTAGACAAAACTGAAATACTAACCGCAATGCAAAGTCGACGAATGTTTGAGCAGGTTGGTGGACAAAAAGAGCCGCACGGATTCCAAACTTCATTCTTCGGACAATTATCGGAATTCTGTGCAGCACCTACATTGAAATCGCTCAGTTTTACAGAGTAGCGACTTCACGCTTTATGTAGGAAACAATTTGGGATTAATCATACGAAGGAATTATTCTGCAAGTATCCTAGAACGGGTATTCTAGAATTCTTTCTTGGAGATGGATCTACTTGGACTAGTTTATACAGGTATTAGCTTGCTTTGTTATTTACGTATAATAATTACATACTGGTGGCTAATACAGCTAGAATGGCGAAAACAGCAAGCAGTAGTCGAGACATCTTGATTGTATGTAGAATATAGAATATTCGTTCAATATCCTCTTTAAAGTAATAACAATTCGAGGCGAAACTACCTTTATATAGTTCAGAATGTCCTACTTATGTTCCTTTACTTCGATTACATTTTCTCGAAGGAAAGATAATGAATATGACGCTAGTTAGTTACATAAGGACATTTTTTACTTGTACGATTGCAGTGACAAATTCCTTGCATTTCGATTTGTTCTAATCTCGCTTCGCGAAATCCGGATCTTCCCATTAATTAAGTGCATTGCGGTATATGTAAAACAATTGCTTAACGTGTCAAAACGTGGCGATCGAATATACAGCAGTACAAATACACGCTGTTCTAGCACGGGAACAAGGTTCAATTTATAAGAAATCAAATTTGTTTTCCATCGAAGGCGTTAATATTTTGCAATAACATTTAATGTCGGTGAAATTCCTGTAGCAATTACCAAGCGCGTTCTTTTCGAATACCTATGAAGTTAATTTCCCAGCTGCGTTTTGCAAGTGTGCAAAAATGTTAAAACGAAATCGCATTGCCGACAATTACGTGCGCTATTCATAACTCACATATCTGTAAGTGGAAGTATGCGTGAAATAATGCTGACTCTAACAATTTGATAATTTGGGACGTTAATTTTAATCATTATCGTTGTCTCATAATTTGCTGACGAACATTATCAAACTCTTCTAATTCTTGCAATGTAACGTTGTAACATAACTGAACATTTATGAGATTCGTGCGCATTGTGCAACGGATTCTTTGGGCCACGATATCTTGCGAAACACACTCGTCGCGTTCATTTGTTTATAAATCTTGAGGCGTGCACGCGATTGGGCACGAACCGCAATGTGTCCGTGTCCTATCTTCTCAGTTTTATCCGCGCATAAAATGTATTAAGGAGCGTGTTTCGCGTAAAGAAGACCACGATACCGAGTCTCGGCTTGTTGCGCGAGATGATTATTTTTACGTTGGAAAAGACGATGATTTCGACAATAACTGCACATATTACAGGAATATCCTTGTTAATTACGCACAAGCGAACCATAGTCGTAGCGTAAACGTAACATTGTTTTTGTACTTTTCTAATGCCTTTAACATTTTATGAAGTACAATAAACGTGATCAATTTTCAAATTCAGTAATATAGAATGACGAGCGAATAACTATGATATTCAGATTTACCCTTCCTCGAGTTGCACTTAGGCTTTGGTAGAATATGTGAAATTGATATTTGTAGTACAGAATAGTGTGTAATATTTTCAGCCAATGACTATCTTTCGCTATTTCCTTTTAAAATTGCCTTCAATTTCCAATGAAATAACAGGAACGACGTTCCAACTTTTAAGAGTCAAATTATTCGATATATGGTTTTCAGTTGATTTAATTAATCGTTGCTTTTTGTGAGAATGATACAATTCTCACTGTTATTTTGTATTACGTTCACTCGAACACATTTTAATAATTCAATGCACACTTACCTAATTCAATGTCTCGAAATCCCTATTAAACTCTCCGGAAACCGACGTTAATAGAAACGAAATAAGTTTTAGACAATGATATATGGTAAATTTGTATTTTTCGTGTGTATACGAACAATGGGCAATTTCGTGATTTCGATGGTGCTTATAAGACTAGATTTGATGTCAAAAGCACGACGTATGGCACAGCCATATTGCATAAGCACTCATGGAATACACAACTCGTTAATAAAACCCAAGTTGATGCTGTTGCGTATTACAAAAATCGTCGATTCCTTAAGACGACGATTCCTTCTTTGAATTCCCGGAGAAACATGTTGGAACCAATTATAAACCTTTCGATCGATAAACATTTCTTTCCAAATCTTAATTTCCATTTGAGATTTATATTTGCTTTCGTCGCGCATATTTATTATTAATTGTTATAACATTTAAGCTTATATGGTCACGCCGCTACTTAGCAGGGGAAATGCGTTCTATCTGTACACTATGTAATATTACATTTCCATTTGTCTATGCTCGTCGAACTTAATTCCTCGTGTATACTTAAAACCTGCTTACAAGCATTCGCATGACTCGCTTTTCTTTCAACTTTCACAAGCTCGCATTACACTTATCAGTTACGCCGATCACACAACACTGATTACAATGGTATCTACAATGTGGATGATACAAAAGTACGTTTCAATTTGCGCTTAAATTGTTCATATTATGTACGGTACATCTAATTGTTGCACTCGTTAGGCTTCACGTGTAAGCGATATCCGAACAAACCGTGAGAAATTTATGCTAGATAATTTATATTAGCTGCATTTCGTCGTACAAAGAAAATTCGAAATCTATATTTAACTATTATCCATTTTATTAATGTAGACTTATTTTCTGTAAGGGTGAGGGATAATAATAGTTGGAGTTACTATGATATATTGAATTCATTGTACGAGGCGTGATAGAGAAAAGTAATCTTTGTTTTTGAAATTAATACACCTTCCTCATATACGAATATTTCAATTTCTATTTACAAATTGATTGGCCGCTTTGCCAATTTTCTAATCAACTTAGAATTCGACGTTTCTAACGCATGATTTCGTATTTGTTATACTGATTCCGATCGAAACGAATTTATGCTTCAACCATTCCACAATTAAACATGAAGGAAATCTAAATACTTTTCTTATATTTAACTGTACCCACCTTAAAAATTAAAAAAAAATAGAATAAATTCGCTGAGTCGTTAAAAGTTTCAACCAACAGCATTTTTATTTTCAAACAAGCAAAATCATTGAAATTCAGTATTCATTAATTCAACAGTACCCAATAATAATTCGCAGATGGCGAGGAAACAATATTCTGTATCATCGTATATCTTTGAGTTATGTTTATATTTTAACCTTCCTCACCGTACAATAATTTTCTAAACAATTACTCGAAACGGTAATTCAATTTTCTAATTTATATATGCAAGGTGTTCCAATTTAGAACAGCAGGTACAAAAAGGTGGAACAGGTGAATTACTGGCCCTTGCAGGATGATGCGCTGCTTTTTCTAGAATATACGTTTAAATGTAATTTAATACATTTACTATGAAACATACGCATATGCATGTGTGTCACTGTTGACTTTGCAAATATTTGCCGGCACAGTACGATGTGTATACATATAAACCGGAAATTAACAAATTAATAAGATAATTACATCACTGTTGAAAATGCATTTTGAATTCTACCGTCTACGTCTGCAAGCTTCACGCATCTCTCCGTACGTTTCAATAAAATTTCTATCTTATAATACTATTCAATTTAATCTGTCGTTAACAATTTACACTCTCAACATTGCTTTACATTTATAGACTACATATATGTATATGTATGTATATATGATAAAGGTAATGGGTTTTGTGATTTCAGATTTTTTAACCATTTTGACAGAGAGTTCATTATAAAGCTTTGACATATACGTTTGTAGAACTCCTTGAGATCTTTTAACAATACGTTGCAATTTATTGTTTCGGTTTCAAATCTTTCTTTCTTGAAAATATAATTTAATACCCACCATTAATCAATTACGAAATTTATATAAGTTGGCGAATTTATCGAGCGTTACTGAATTTAAGAGGGTTCATTTTCGTTCGTAAAGGCAAGAAATAATCTTTTTCTCTGTAATTACGGATCAGCGCAATTATGTAAGAGCGAAATGTAAACTTCTGTGCATCCTAAATCTGAATCCTGCTTTAACGAAAAACGTTCATGGGATGACACGAGAACTTGCCATTCGGACACTGTACAATTCTTGCTGCGTGCTATTTCCCAAGGGGATTATATTTTCGATATTTTCCATAGACCGATGATCATCATGGCCCCAAAGATATATTCAGTTTTAGCTATACAATACTATTTAATGCAGTTCAAGAGCGCCAGAAACATGCTCTCAGTCTTTGGATAATACTATACCTGCTGTACTATATATAATAATATTATATACACACATACGGTATGCTATACAAATACACGGGCCATGTTATGTTAATTTATATATAATCGTATATAATATACATACATATCTATATCAGGCATACATTGTATATGTACAGGAATATCTATCGATAGGTTACTCGATAAACATTGCCCTTGGTACAAGTATGAATCACTGGTGGATTTCACTGAAGCTGCTGGTGGTAGTTGTCAAACACTCTGTGTTGCATACTCGTCAAACAAATTCTAGCTAAATTTATACACCATTAGTGATTTATCACCGAACAAAAACTAAGGATCGATATTTCACGCATAACTGTCATAGTAAAACGTTCGGGGTTGAATCTACGTTGATCGTACAGTAAATAATGTTTCGTGGTGCAAAATGAAATTTTCATATCATCTGAAGATATTCAGTATGGATTTCTCGCTGAAATGAATTGGTTCAGAATTTATTGAACGTCTGTCAGGTTCAGAAAAACGTTTGGCGGTTTTATTTATAAATTATTTTTTATTACCATAAGACTCTGATAAAAAGTTTGTAAACAATTTACACATTTTCGGACATAAGCCTTTCTTGCGTACAATTCGGACACAAACTGCAAGAAAATCTAAGACACTTTCTATATTTCTTTATTTTATTATTATCTTCGTTTGTCCATAGCGGATCACTCTTATAATACTTGTCTGCACCGCGAGAAATATACAATAAACGAGCACTTAATAAAGCGCGACGAAAACGATCAACATCGGAATGTATCGTACGGAAGAAATTACATTCTTCTAAATCAGTTGCACGCGTACGCGTCATAAGATTTTTACAACGAATTACGTTCTGCCAAATATTAATGTACCTGCGTATAACGCGATACATTTTTAACAGAAGACAAATTTAAATTAAGTGTCGCGAAGAAACGACGATCCCGAACGCGAACCGGAACTTTCATCGAAAATACTAAATTAAACAGCAAACACACGATACACAATCATCTACACCTAACGCAAATGACTATAGTAATATAGGAATTAAACTCGATATTGACTAGCTCGAAGTACGATGATCAATTATGATTGAGCATGATCCAGGCTCGCTACGCAAACGATATGATCGGCTACAATTTCAATTCCAGCACGGGAACTCCATGGTGTTGTTACTTATTGCTCGCTACGTGACGTTCACTGTGATAAACAATTACCTTCTGCCTCTTAATCTACGGAGTTACAGTTTTGTCATACGACATACAGTATCTAATATATCGTTACACAATAATACGAATAATAAAAATAATAATAATAATCTATGGTAATAATAATAATAGTAATAATACATAATGTTGCCTTATAATACAATGTGAGTGGTCAGCGCGGTTCATGATTAATTTATCCTTGGAATGGAGTCCCTGAGCGATGCATTTCTAAGTGGATTTACAAATTTTCGATGGGTCGCGATCGAAAGGAGAATCTGATGATGTACCGGCACAGCGGGGGCCGATTTTCAAGCCGGATGGAGCGTCCTTAACTGCGGATGATGGTGAAGGTAAATGGTGAATGTGAGCAGAGCGAAAATCAAGCTGAAAGAGTTCTCGTTCGACGTCGCTCCTGAATCGTCGTAATCGTCCCCTTCGTTTCCGTTTGCTTCTTTGCGACCCCGTAACTTCAGATCTGAAACAGGAATTTCCGGCAACGTTATACAGTGGGCATTAATATTGTTGCGTGTAAAACGAGTGCAACCGTGTTGCAGGCCAGAGCGCGGAGAATTAGGAAGCGATTCAATATTTTGGATAGCAGAGCGCCAATTTTAATCATGAATTTAAATTTCGCGCGATATTTAATCGCGTGACAATAATGATGAATGATACGTTGTTCACGAATACCGCTGTTTCCGCTGTGGGATTTAAAATATGGATTGAACAGAAGTTTTCAACATTTCAATTTCGTTTTGATATCATTTGTGACAGACATTGGTGTGTTACTTCTTGTATACATTGAAGCAAATGATTATAATTGAAATTAACTCGCTGAATACGTTTTCAGTTCGTTTAGTTAGCGGCGACAAATACCGTCGATGCTGTCGTAGTTATTGTTAATGATAGTATCGTTCAAGTTTAGGAAATAGTTGGAGGAAAAGTTTCTGCAATCTTGCGTAGAATCGTTCAAATGGAATGCAATTTTTTTTTTATTTATGTTGTTACAAATGTGAATATTTGTAGGAAGTTTGAAAATTAATGTTACATTCCCCGTGCATTGCAGGGAACTTTTAATACCACGTACCCCTTTCCTTCAGCATGTCTTGATTCCCTTCGAAGATATCGTTGCCAGAATTGTGCCTCAGTTTTCCTGGAACGAAACCAAAACTCGTTAGATTTCAATTGCGCGTCACCCGATGAATGGTACAAATTTTCGAAAGGCAATATCGAGTGCCTGTCATTTCCGAATTCGATTTACACGTTGCAAGAGAACGCATAAAATATCATTCGAAGGGCTACCAGTTTCTCATAAGTGCATATTTTCCTTTGCATTGTTTCAAACGATACAGTCCACCCTTCCATTCGTACACTTGTTTCCCCATTTCCTCCTAAACTGAACGTACAGGCGCGTTGGGAGAGAAAGAGCAAATTGCACGTTTTCATCTCGCTCACTCGAGCAAAGAGGTCGAACAGGAGGTTGACGCTAACTTCGGATGAAAATAGAAAAATGCGGTTGCTTTTCCGCCACAACCGGAAAACCGATCGGACGTTTTGTCGACGTAGTGGCGTAAGTTCGTTTTCTCCGCGAAAAATGCACCCCGCGGTCATGTATTTTCTCAAATAATGAGACAAAGTAATAAGGACAGGTTCGATTGGAGGACCGTAGGAGAAAGTAACGTGAATCGACGCATCAATTTTCATGTTTCCACGTCGCCGTTGGTTGCGTTCCTCGAGAAACTTTCATTCCTCTGCCCTTGCGTCAATTTTCCATGCCTACAGTTTTATTAACGCATTGCCCGATCAGAATGTTTGTCAATCGGCTCTCGTGAACGTTACTGCGACGAATATTAGATGTTCCTTGCTGTCGATGAAATTATTGATAATTGCCAAATATTCAATAATGAATAATTCGCACGGACGGCGTGAAAAATATGTACGCTTATTTTGCACTGATATGATAATAAAACTTATATATGAAATATAGGAAGTTATTATGAAAAGGTGTTGTACACACGTTCACTCCGGCATTTATCACCGGTGGTACATATGTGGTGGTCCGAGTGGCGTGTGCTCCCGGTGGTACAAACGAAGCAACAACTTTTACGTTTCACTTTCTTAAGGCGAAAAGGAAGAATTTCGTAAATGGGATGAATAGACGAAATGATGGAATTATTGAAGACAATTGAACAATTTTTAAAGAGATGTTCTATTCTCTTGAATTTGATGGATGCAACGCCGCCTCGCAGCGAGGAATACAAATTTCGCGGCTAACGTGAGCGTGTTAAATAACGAAATAAAAGTACGACATTGAATCCTGTAGCATTGGGTCACTTCGAATTTCACGAGTTTCACATATTTTCGATCTGCCCCCTCGTCGTTTGTGTATTCAGAGCTAAATGCTTATACCTTGATTATCTGATTTTCGTACGATTCTGTTTGTTAGTACTACTGTGGCGTTCGATCTAAATGCTGCGGCAACTACTTGTGCATAGAAGAGTGGGCAGAGTTCAATAAAGTTGACCTATGGCTCGAAACGGCTCTATAAATCTTCCATCGAACGCAACGTCGCCTCCCAATCTGTTAGCATCAAAATATTTTGCATATATCGATTTCCGACCTTCGAGTGTGTACGCAAATGCGATCCGACGTTGAGCCAATAATAAATCCTGGATTTTTCATTACAATAGGACAGCGGGCATAGACGAAACGAAAAAGTGAATAGCGGTCTTTATTAATAAACCGCATAGTGTATCACTCGTTCCTTCAATTTGACGTTGTATTCAAAATCTGCTTAGAAATTCATCGGGGTACAGATTCTGGTATTACTTGACACGCAGGTTCATTATAAAATTGACTTGTTAAAAGCTTGTTCAAATATTCACGCAATTTGATTTATTAGAAGGCAAGGAAATACATGAGAACGACCAAGATTACAGATTTTAATCAGGAATTTGTGTAGCCAAATTGAATTAATAGAAGAGCGATGATGTTTAATGCATCATTTAAACGAGTTATTTTTCTAAAGACTGTCTTAATGATAATTTACAAGGAATTTTGAGAAACAGATTTTTCACCCTCAATTTTGGTGTTTGTTTTCACCTTAGAACCCCTGTCGATAAAGAGTAATATTCGTCGAATATTTTTCTCAACGATACATTTTATTGTTTCACGAACACAGGGAATCATCCGAGGTACGTTCAATTAATTAAATTAATCCGGATGGCAGTGAATTATAAATCATTTGAAGGGTATATGATTATGGAAATGGAGAAATCCTTCCATTGTTCACCTTCCAAAGAAAATCCCTGAGAAAATGTAAATGTGGTACAAATGAAAAGGACCTTCCTACAGAGCTGCGTCAAAGGGAAGGAAGAGAATAGGTATAAAGGTATATAGCATGATATAGCTGACGAAGGGCAGCATGAAGAAGACATTATTTGGCGTCTTATATTGCTTTCAAATGCAATTTATACGAAGCATCTGGAAAACATTTGTGAACGTGTTGAAGACACGCCTGAAAATTCCTTCTATGTTTTGTGGTAATATAATTTCACACGCGCCCTGAGACTACGTATTTGAAAACTTGGAACACTTAATATTGAAATTCGGATCACAGTAAAAGTATTCACTACTGAACCAAATTAAAAATGCACTAGGCTTATAATGCTTAAACTATATCAAATTCATATATTATGTATTTGATATAAAATTGTTTATCAAAATTATAATATAAAAATTATAATAATATAATATAATAATAAAATAAAATATAATAATATAAAAATTATAATAATATAATATAATAATATAAAAATTATATAATATTGTATTTTATATAAACATTCGTTTAACAATTTTTTATTTACACGTTTCATACAATGTCTGTGTCAATATTGCATGGGACAACATGACATATGCTGAAATACTAGAATCCCAACACTATTTTGCGGGAAGACTTGTTATTAAAGGGAAACAATCAAAAGCCAAGAATCCGAAATGATCTGAAATAGATCCGAATTACAAACGTCGCAACAAGGAACGAAGTTTTAACGAGGTTCGTTTGTCTGGAATTTCAAATAGAACGTGGCATGTTCGTAGGATTTTTGGAAATTTCGTGTATGCATTTAAAAATAAACAGGAAGTTCAGCAAAAGTCTGGCGTTCTACTCGATGGAAAAAGGGTTTGATGAACAAGGTGTACGTTCAAAATGGCATTCAACCGTGTCTTTTTATAGAGGCGTTCTTCTAAACGTCTAGCTCTCCTCTGAAACGGGTTCTATCGACTTTTGTACGCCTTTTTCGCAACCAGCTGCCTGTCAAGAGCAAATGAGATGGTCGGCTTGTAAATCTGACACGGCGGTTCCTATTCATTCACGATTTCACACAGAAATGGTTCCGTCTCGACTTGAAAAACGAGCGCCGTGAACACGTCGTACAAGAACTGTCCTTGGAAAGACTTTAAGCAGTCGAGTTACATGTATAGAATTCCTGAATTTATTGTTTCGCCGGAGAAACGCAATCTCTGATAACATTAAATTATATTTGACGTATAAATTCGTATATGTAGTGAAGCGCGTTTCAAAATATTACTTTATTTATTATTTTCTGTGATACTTTCTCACAGTGGCTATTCAATTGGTGTTTAATTCTTCGCATTCGATTGCAACGTTCAAACGCATTTCAAATGTGTTCACCCGTTTGTATTCGAAACGAAATACGTACATTTGCAAGAGTGGGCCTTTTGGTTTTCGTACAAACAATTGGGATCCCGTAAACCTCGGAGGTGCGGTGATAGGGTAACTAAACGATATTGCGGGATTTATCCTTTGATAGCCTAGAGCGCCCGATTCAATTTACACAGGTGATACCAGTGTATTTTATACAGCAACGGGGAACACCGAGATCGAAGTGTATCAACGATTATTGAATCCGCATATTAAACGAGTTAAAGCAGATCAGACAGGCGCGGAAACTTGTTTGTCGAAGGATTGAAAAAATCTGATGACGGTGATTGACAGAATATTTGTAATTCGTTAAACTGTTTTTCCGTTTTGCAGACAAGCTATGTTAAATAATGATATTTAATTCACTTTCTATTGCTAACAGATTTTTCGTCATTTTTCATTTCGCAAGGATATGATAGTACACTGCAATTAGGGTAATAAATACTGTAACAGATACTGATTTTTTTGACGCTCGAGGCAGTCTATTGAAAATATAATTACAATCGATGTAAACACAGTATCATTATGCTACATTCTATTTATCATAATTATAAAACTCAGGAAATAGTAGACAAATCCGGGAAGGCTTGAAATTATTTCTCCCCGTTCGTTCACGTTCGACGGAAGCATCGAAATCCACGTCTCACCAAACCGAAGCAACATTTGACTGAATCATCGAATTCATTGGCGTTCATGTAAAAGCGAAACGGTGCAATAGTTGAAACCAATGGATATTCGCGCGATGCAAACGCGGTAATAAAATCGACGCATATCCGCTATTCTTTTCACCACTCGATCACATCGGGAAAAAGAAGGGAATTCTAATTTGGAAAGTGACATACGATTATTCGTGGGCGAAACAAGCCCCGATGAAACACACCGGTGAAAGCACAGAGACTCGTGTCTGGCTTTTCTAGGGTTTGTAATTCAAGAGAATATCCACGAAGTGGATTGGCATGCACAAACCAGACACTCGATCTAATTAATCAGCGACCCGTTATTTCATCGCAAGTACGTTACGCTGCATCATTCGGAAAGTACCACTCGACACAAAGCGAGCAATAACATAGGCGGAATGTGTGCCCGATTCCTGGCCCGTGTGTCGGGCATAAAAAATAAAGCACCTACCCACGGATGAGCTGAATTTCTTGCGACCGACAGAGAAAGTAACGCGTTGCGACGGTTGGAGTAACGAGGGTATTCGAGAATCGTTGTTCGGCGAAGTGGTGTTTTTTCGGCGATAAAAGTGTAATTTTATTTTGGGGGAATATACTGCAAGTGGCGTGTACAGGTGAAAGAGGTGTTATGCATACGTACGATATTAGAGTTCGGAGTTTTATAGTTTGCCCAGATGTGGAAAATAAATTTTCGAGTTGAATGTAGACCGGGGTGTTTAAATGTACAGCAAGTGACTTAGAACTTAGTCGAATGTAATAGATGTTAAGGATACGTTGAAAGTAAGTTTCATAGATAAAGATTCGTTGATGTACCTACTTCAAAATAGAGATGTATTTAGCGTATCTATTGGGCAAATGAAGTAATTGTTTATCCGTTTGCAAATAAGTATAGTCTATATGATAAAATAACTGCAAAGTTGATAGTATTGAAATATGAGAAATGTTTCATTGGCAATTTTATTCTACATAGATTAGCTTGTCAAACATTACACGTATGAATTTTGATTAACTTGTTCGATTGATTCTTGGTCCAAATTGATCATCTAAAATACATACAATAGAAACGTACATCTGGCAGAAACATTACATTGTTGATTTTTACGTTGTATAATGTGGTCCTGCTTATACTTCCACAGCTAAATAAATTTCTAACAAATTTGATTTTACGAGAGGCTTGTCGACACGAATCGAAAGACATTCTAAGCCATTGCAAATTTGCTCCTAACGGATTCTATTTGTGCCAGGAATAACATAATTGTCCACGATCCAGTTACTGCGTTAATATCACACTGAACTGATTCTATACGCTAACCTACTATTTGGGTTACTGATAATTTGTTCCCGATTTAAACGCATCTGTGTATGCGTGCGCGTAGTACTATACCTGGGCTACTGCCTAGCAATAGTTCGAGTAATAAGGGCTTTCAGGGAATGTTCATTAAGTAGGGCATTGAATAATGCTTCAATTGGATAAACGGATTTAAATACATTGGGCTCCTTTGTACTTGGCAAATATGTACCGGCGTTGGCAGTTCGTCTGTATTGTTAATATTATATTGAATTGAAATTGAACTCAATGTGTCATTCATAATTTTGTAGAATTGTATAATAGGATAAATTATCTTACCTTTATATTTAGTATTACTCCCAATGGAACTGGAGTTCGATGTCACTGCTGAAATATATAAAAGGTAATACGTTGAAAATGTATGTTGTATTGAAAATTTCCGTGCATGCTTTTGCATTTGAGAATAAAAATATTTGTCACAAGCATATTATTATCGTTTACTTAACAATGAATGTTTATGCACTGGTGTTACCACAATCTTACTTTCTTATATTGTATAACTAAATGTCAGGATTTTGTTTGTTTCCACGTTTTGTAAATATAAAATTCGCATGGCTGCAAGTCGTTCAATACGGCGAGAAGATTGCATCGCGAATGCAAAGTAAATATAATGTAATAAGTTTTACGAGGTGGCAATAATTAAATTAAAATATGGTACCAACATGAATTTAAATCAGGCAATATTTAAACATCTATATACACGTTTGTCCACAAGTTAGCAATTAAATGGGAGTATGGTACGTGAAGTAGTTTCTTGTTAAATTCAGATTCAAACTTCCATGGTTATTTACGCATGTGAACTTCGAAAGATTCTAGCTCCGTATTGCACTGTACGCTAAAGTTTACAATTGCAAACACTTTCCACATACGTGTACTTGGTACTTGGCTTTCAAGTTAATGACATGCAATAAAATATATCGCGTCACTATCGTGGGAATATTAATGCACTCCTCACATTGATAGCCAGATTGTTAATTAATTATTTTTCACTGAAATACTGTACCGATAAAACTGTACTAGTTTTGCACTGATTTCAAATAAATATAAGAAATGTAGCTTATAATATCTCCAAAGTCAAATGTTGAGTGTTAACTGACTCTTTCATCAATTGTAAGAGAGAGAGAGAGAGAGAGAGAGCTGTTAGAACTTTATGGACACCGACATAATAATAAAATTTTGTATCCTGACAGAGGTTATTTAAGGTATTTAAAAGCTTCAACAAAGGCTTCAACTAAAAAGCTATTTTCAACGAGGTTCCTTAAGCATAGTGGTTTCCGCGAGATGAATTCTCATTTGCTCATGGGTTTATTTTATGTTAGATTAAGATCAACTGTAGAAAGCGAATGGCTATGCTGAAGCTGATTCTTTTCTTTTCTTCAAAAACGTAGCACGCATGCACACAAATATTTTATCTCGTTCATACAAATATCGATTAAACTGCATAAAGAATCGTGCATAAAATAGATTTTGTTGACAAAAATCCAATTCTTGGAAACAAACTAATATATATATAAAAATAGAATTAAAAGAAATTAATTAATATTCATATAACATACAGGATTGAAGTTCCTTTCATAAAGAACGTTAGCAAGTTATACAATATTACGTACGATAAACTTTGATGCTGCCATCGGTATCTCCCAATGAATTTCTGGAAACGCACTTGTACGATCCATAGTCTGATGGGCTGACGGAACTTATTGTTAATTTCATGTGCACTTTATACGCGTTGTCCAATAATACGGGTTCGTATTTCCCACCTGGAAATAAATCATAAACACAAGGATGAATCACCACATTTGGATTGTTTCGTTTAATAAATCCCTACCAACGAGCCTCAGTTGTATTTATATTTTAATAATTTATTCTTTACGATAATTAATTTCTGAACGAACCATTTCACAGGTTTTGTGAATAAAGAAATATTCAGATAAGGTTGTCCCTTTCTGATGAATTATTACACATATAATGGATAAAAATGTGAACAGCAAGAAGCATGTAAAGTTGCTTAATAAAATGCAGTATTCGGGAAAAGAAAAAAAGTCCAACAATATTTTACAACTACTGCAGTTATCTAGATGACATTGAAAGATTCCGTCTTTATCAAAATATCAACCTGTTTCAGAAATTATTTAAGTTGATAATGTTGATAATGAAGATATACACAGAAGGAGCTCGTTCAAATGGTTAAAATTATATATGGACCACTGTTACTTCGAAGCAAATAATGGATCATTTCCTTGATCTATAAATATTTGACTTTATTATTGAGATCCAACTGATCTGAAATACTTGCCGGTATTGCCGTCATCGTTGGCGTTTATCGTTATTAGCCTTGCGTGAATCATCTTTTAGTGAACGTACTGTGGCGTAATATTGCTGCCTGCTATGTCAGCGTCTCATGCTACACGGAATCGCAGACGTGCACGTGGAATGCGGTAAAAATGTTAACTCGAAATAAAATATCACACGGAGACCATTTTAACGTGATTTATTTCTATTAGCACTAACTTTGAGGTTCTATTATTAAAACACGTACTCCCTACTAATTCGTTGCTTGTTTTTACTGTACGATTATAGCCGATTAAAATGAGTACATGCAATGGTGTACACAACAAATCCTTGAAACCGATTAAATATTTACAAATGGCACAGATTGTTGCACTTTTCAAATTTCCATTTGGACTTCATATTACTTTTGCATAAAAATTTTTTACTATACATATTATTTCTTTTCTTTCCCCTTACAGTTTATTGCCAATTTCACTTCTTAGTATTCAATAGTTATTGTTCGCATGGGCACTTGAGTACTTTTTTTTCTCGTTTGCCCAGACTGAAACCTAGACTAGAAAATCTTGCTCAGTTCGTCAATAATTAGAGCATTCATAATCTTAACGTTTTGTCATATTTAAACTGACGGTAATGAATATTTCGCAGTGTATGGCGCAACCAATTACAGCCTATATCGCGCTAGAAACAAACGATGAACAAAGGATATTGAAAGTGAGCAAACTGCCTGTTGAACATTTCGGAAGCGACGCCGTTTTAACTATGACCAAATAATAACGACAAAATACACGAAAAATCGTGAGGCCCGATCGGATAGATGACAAATAACGATTTGCACGTGGTGTTTGACAGAAATGGTTTTGTAGGGCAGAAAACGAGCGTCGGAATTTCGACGCCTTTGGAAGGAACATCACAATAGTTCAATCAGTTCGCAAGATGGTCCGGCTTGTTCCCGTGTCTGGCTTATTTTAGTATTCGCCGTGCAGCCGTCTAAGTTAACGTGATTTCTGTTTAGATCGACACCATTCACAGACGTTTCCGTCCGCCGGCTCGTAAGATTCGAGATTCTATCGAAGGATGGCGGCTATCTTTCACGAATGGGAAGGCTACGTGGATGCAAAGCGAAATAATGAAAGGAAAATCCGATCGGAAGGTGAATAGGTAGGTGCTGGTCGATGTCCGTGAATCAGTCTGAAATCGGCAAAAACATTTTGCCGTCGCTGTTGAATAAATTTTATGTTTGCTGAACCGGATAGCCCGATCCCAGAATCGCGACGATTACGCTTCAAGCATGGCTGGACAAGCACGCACAATCATTTTTGGAGAACGTTCGATTGTCCTTTTTGCAGGCTGATTGTGATTCATGAGTAATTGTCTGAACATTCTGTGCTCGGTAATAATTATTATTATTATTACGTTGGTTCGGAAGTTTCAAGAGAAGATTCGCTTTTCATTACGATTTGAAAGATGGTTGGAATTTGTATCATGGTGAGGTGTGGGTGCCAGTTTGTCATTACTAAGTATGACTACATGTTACGTTAGTTTCTTCAAATATATGTACGCTAGAGCGTAATTGATTAATTTAAAAAAAAATGTATTTAGCAGCTCAACGTGGAATAGTTTAAAGATAATAATCCTTAAGTACCATTAACGCTTGACTTAGGGGCTTCGCAATTCAAACTAATGAAAAGAAAGATGCTATGTATAACTTTCATGTACCCAAACTTTATGCGTCACTGTAAACCTTTTTAAAATAATACCTTTTGCGTACGACAATTTTGCGCATAATACACTATTCGTTTCCCTGTCACGTATTCGAAATCGCACCCCCACTAAATGATACAACGGTGCTGTAAAATTATGAAATCACAGTACACGAAGAAGAAAATACCGTTCCTCGATAAATATAATATGCACAATTAAACTTGACCGACGGGATCCAACGATTCGACGCGGCGAAACAATTTTGCACAACTCCTGCTAGGTTTTATTTGTTTCCAAAAAATGTACGGTAACCGCACGACGTGTCATCAAGTTAACCGCCTGGAAATTCCGCAGTAACTCGATTGTAGGATCTAAATTCACATTGTACGTACTATTATTGCTTTCGATACAGATGCAAATATGAACGAGACTGGCGACGTAATAACGGCAGGAGAAAAGGGCAGACCCAGTCGTTTCGGTCTCCGTATACATACACGCATCCTCTCAGCCCTCCTCCATAAATGCCCGATAAAATCATGTTATACGTTTAACGTCCTGCTTGGATTCGCATGCATTATTCAGAGGCTAATTCTGTTCTACTAACCGATTGAAAGGTAAATCTGACGAAACATTTCGCCACGCGCGTGTTGCATCAATGAGATGAACGAATTAGACAGCCTGTTCTTTTTCTCGATCCGTTTATCGTTCGATAAGGGAATAGCGGGTTCCGCCTTTGCAGGGCATTTGTTTGAAAAAGTGGTACGCGCATGTACGGAAATATTTGATACAGGAAAGAAAATATAGTTGCCTCTCGAATGTACATTATTTCCTTCAAGTAAGGTAATGCAATATGCGTTATCAATACAACTCGCACGAATTTTTTCGGCAGGAACGTACGAGAGAAAGTATATCTAATAACAAACATAGTCACGGGAAACGTATAATTGGTGGAAAATCTCTGTAGCAATTCGCGTAAGGTTAATGATTAAACGAATACTATTACGTACTCCATTATGCAGGTCCACAGAAATTTCGCAAGACCAACTAAGCCGTAGTAATTTTTAAAAACTGTCCCCTCCAACGATCATCTTTCCGCGAATCCGTGAACGCTGTTGCAAACAAGCAAATCGAGAGCCGGAGGAACGACGCGGCACGATATTTCAACCGCGGAAGTAGACAATTGAACCGTAAGTAAGTTCGGTCAGCGAGAAGGCCGTTGACGCGTCATAACTTTAGACACAGGCGGAAAACGAACGATGCCGATCGATGGTATTTGCGAAAATATGTATCACGTGTACAGCCAGCGGGCAGAGATCGCGATACCAGGAATATACGAGGATCTAAAAGAGACGGCGGATCGATGGAAGGCACTAAAGCTGCCTTTTATAGGCCTGGCATAAAGCGAAGCCGAGCGTTTATACACGCGCTTCGTCGTGCACGAGTGCTTATGCGTTTGGCAATGAAGCTTTCGTTATTTAAAAGGTCTCGTTACACCGAGTTACATTTCTTCCTCAAGCATACGCTAACCAAGTGGGAAAAAAGAAGTCCAGTGGGGAAGAGGGGGGGGGGGGGGGGCGAATAATTACACTCTGGTAGGGTTAGACGAATTCAAGGGAAACGGAAATGTAGAGCGACGGTCGAGATTACAGGCTTTCGAAGTTTTGCATAGGTAATTGCTGTGCATGCGACGAACAAAAAGTGAAACATTGTGTTAGCTTACCTTGCGGAACTATTTCGTCCTTATCCCTCGTCCAATAATTAATGGATTTAGGATAAGCCTCTGAATGGCACTCCAGAGTCAACTGTTGCCCCTCCCAGGCGCCCACCAATTGATTCTGCACCCAAATCATGGGCGGAACTGGAAGAAGAAAAGCGAATTTCCGTGTTGCATGAATAAATATTTGCGCTTTGTCGTGCTCGCCTGACTATTGCGTTCCGCCGTTCGAAATAATGGCGCGAAGCCATACCTGAAAATTTGGCAGCAAACATCGTTCACACGATAAGTTTACCCCGATATTACTTGTTTCTTTCGTTCTTCGTTTTATCATTACGTTGACAATCGCGTTAAGCAATTGGCCGTTGCCGATTGCAATGAATTATAAGAAAACTTGAAAAAATACATGTTGCGTCGTATAGAAATTATTTACGTATGATGAATTTCGTTAAATAATTTGCTCGTTTGATGGGAATTGATTAAAAGTTTGAATAACTTTCTTGCCACTTGCACATTGTCTTATTACGTTACGAGGATATTTCTGTGAATTTACATAGACATTTTTTGAGGAAAGAATTCAATTTCTGTGCATATTGTTGACTTATTTATTGCTGGTATTATAATCGTCTTATGTTAATGATATGAACGGCGATGCTATTATCAATCTGTTCAGTATTTTGTACAGCAAATATTGTTTTGTTTGTAATAAATATGCAAGGAAATATTAGCCCGTACTTACAGTGCACAATTAGCATAATCCTTTTACTAACTGACGGTGGCACGCGATTGGATGCTATGCAAAGATAGGATGCCATATGTAGCCGATTAACTTTGGTGATATTGAAGTTTGGCCCTTCAACACTCGCAACTGCAAAATGAACGAAAATGTTAGCAAAGCCTAAATTAAATTAATAAAATTAAATTCTGTAACGATGATCTTTATTTTGTCAGGAAATCTACTAAAGACGTTTCAGATATTATGCATAATTCAGTTATATTGGCATGTTAATGCGTATGGCAGTAATAATTAATTAATAAAGTTCGAGCGTACGAAACGCATTTTCAAATATCTTACACAAGGTAATTTTTAACTATTATAATTTTGGTGAACGTTCAAATGGTATTAATAATCGGCAGTAATTGTAATGGAATAGTTCAGCTCTTTTTATATTATGTTCGACGATAGTTATCGAACAATTTTAATTTAAATGCATTTTGACGGTTATAAAGGCGCGATACTGCTTGTTGGCGCTTCACGAACGTGTCTTTTTATTTTTGCCGGCGGTCCCTGTGAAGTTATAGTTTCAGACAGTTTGGTATACGGGCATGAAGTTTTTGGGATGGGTTCGGATAACTTTTTCAGCGTCAGTATATTTCCCGGTGTTACTATCTGGAATACGATGAAAACTGCGTCGAAATTTTCTCTATAATTTGGTTTTGGAAGTAATCAAAAGCACAGCAGCGTTCGCAAATTCTCCCCGATTTTAACGTAATTTTCAAAGTCACATTTTTCACAATTTCACTCAAGGTTATTGAGTGCAATGTTTTCACATCGAAGCATACAGTGCGCCATGGTACATGAAAACACTTTGGAAGTGATACACGCGACAGGTTACATTGTTTTGACAAAAATCACCGAATTTTAAGTAAAATTGGCATTGCTTTGAGAAAAAATGAATATCAATTTGACTATTTTTTGCTTCAACGATTCGTTAACATTTTCGAGGTGATATTGTTATTTTATATCCACATTTATTGCAAATTGCGGGCTAAAGTTAAAACAATAATCACGATTTACTGGCGATTAAGTTTCCAGATGGCTTGAATATGTCATACCTCTGCATGTAATGAACAGAATTCAATACAATATAAAATCTTGTTCTTCCTGCGACGATCTAAATGCGATAAGAATAAAACGAGCTGCAGTCAATTAACCCTCTCCAGGTTTTAAACAAGATATGTGTTGTTTCTTATGCCATGCTGGAGTATGTTTTTATATTTCCACGTTTATATATTTCTTGCAAAATGTAATGAATAAAAAGTCGTTCTTCGAATAGTACAGAATATTATTTTACGTATGTGCTTCGCGTTAATATTGATTATTCATTCGGTAAATGTATTTCTATAACGATGATGTATGTTTCCCTATATTTATAGCGTTGATATTCTGCTGATTCATTATCATTATCGTAGACAAATAATATCTGTATAGAATGTAAACAATTCTGCAGATTCCATACGGTACGAAACGTTGTGAAATTGGAATTGACAATTGCAACCGAGGGACAGAAACTTTGGTTTCTTTGGCGAGAGCCGAAACAGAAATGTACGAAAAGCGGACAACTAGAGTAACAGAGTTTTAGTGTTGTCTTCTATGCAGGACGGTAAATTTAGTTTACTTATACGAAAGTCGAGGTAGTCTACGCCCGGCTGTTAACCACAATTAAATCTGGTGGAATATTTGCGTCCGGCTAACAAACTGAACGATGTCAAATACGAAAGAACGAAAGCTACGCAAAACCTAACGAGTGACCAGTTACCACCACTTCATTACTTTCCTTATAAAACAAATCGCAATTAACCAGTCACGTAGTTTACACGTTCGAAACACTGTGCCACACAAACGAACGTTTCAACTAGATCTCGGCAGCAACATTTACATAAACAGGAATGCACAGAATTGTATTTAATTTACAGTTATAACACGCTCAACGTTCATAGGAGTATAACAAGGACAGATATCTTTTATTCCGTAACGTTGAGAAATTGTGTGATATGTTTTGCGAGGCTTGTTTGGAGAATATAAATTAAACATAAATGTCAATTGGAATATAAGAATTTAAAGCTGTACCTAATTAAATAGAATTCAATACAGATCTCAAGGTTTTTGTTTTCTTTTAAGCAAAATCATTCGCAGCCGGTTCCAAATAAAAACTATTTATTTGACGAATACTAGATTATATATTTTAAATAAATATTCAGTTATAGTGTAAAATCTCATTCGTCGAATTCGTACGTCAAATAAACTAACAATAAGGCGAGTCAAATTGACAAAAATAAGACCAAATAAGTTTTCAAATAAAGGCTAGCAGTCTGAAACCCAATCGTATTTGAAATTACTTATAGCTTTTATAATTCTCCTTCCACGAATCGTATTACAACAAGTAATTGTATGAAAAGTATTATATGGAAATAATTATAATATCGATCTCATAATCCGCAAAACGAAATAACTCGAACGAACCTTTCCCTTTGAAATCCAAAGCCGAAGAACCCTTTAAAGGTCGTACCATTAATAATCCATGACGTGATAAATGCATTTATGTTACAGATAAGGTGCACGCGGTTTAAATAATCAGCGGTCATAATCCATTAATTGTTTCATTGTAGCGTGATGCAGGAAGCAGCTTGGTGAAACTCGGTCTGCTTGTGTTTGCCAATTTCAGTGCAAATATAGCAGATCTTCCTCGCCTGTGCAAACGTATCATCAGCCTCTAACCTATTGGCCTTGCTTGAACGCAACGTGTTTACCATCCCTGGAGACTGCGAGACTCGGTTATGCGTCGCGAATCTGCCGAACACGCTTTAACGCGGATATTTGGAAGCCTTAAATTCCCCGACGGAAATCGGAAACTGTTTGATATCAAACGAAAACACCGTAAATGTCGATCACGTTCACGCAGATTTATTCATTTATACGCGAACAACCCGTGAAATTATGTTCTAAGCTAGCACGTTCAATTAGGATAATTTATGGATGAGAATGAGAAAAGTCTGTGGTGAAATTTTTGAACGTTACTGATTCAACTCTTTCCATGGAGAAATTGATTGCCACTTTGTATGGTCTCACTGTGTTAGTTTCGTTGTTGAATATTTGGTTTCATTGTGCAGTCTTTTAGTTTCTCAATTCAAGGTACTTTACGTCAATTTATTGTTACTCTTGTGTGATCCTCGTCACTGCACGCGAAAGGTTTAAAGGAAGCAACATTTATTGCTGGATTTCTGTTCAACTAAGACGACATTTGAAGAAACATTTTGTTTCTTCGTATTTTCTAGCGGCCATTAAAAAGCTGTAGGAATACATTCATTACTATTTCGAAAATATATTGAGAGGTAAGTGTGGTTGAGCGGTTAGCTGAGAGTATAAACGCTAATAAGGATTAAACGAACCTTTCTGCCCGTTCCCCAGGTGTATTAACTGGCCATCTTCGCGCCGCCAGTTGATGGTTGGCTCTGGTGATCCTGTCGCCGCGCAACGTAAAGTCACGTTGCTGCCCTCCCGCACCACCATGTCTGTGCTTGTTTCATAGTCCACTATATTCGGGGGAACTGTGAAAAAGAAGAAAATGATCTTGAAGCATATTGTCAGGATGAATTATTTATTGCTGAAATATCTCGCGCTTATTATTAATAAATAAATCAAATTATGTATGTCGCTTCATGATTCGTCTGTAGGCAGTGATTTTGTAAAATTAGTATCGCGATTGGAAATTTCTTAAAATGTTCAATGGTACATTTTTTTGGACGTTGTTACTGCTTCGTGTTAATTCTGAGAAAACAGTTTTATGATAATCTGCGAACATTCGAAAGACTTTAAATGTTTGTGTGCTAATATTTCTTTGATTTATGTTTGAAATACATCTGAAAATAATTAATAGTGTTATACTAGAATCTGCCTTTATTTTGGACAACAATAGAGCATATTATTTAGCGTAGGAATGAGTTCATAATAGCTTTTGTATGTAGAATAGCTTGTATCATGCTAGCTTCAAAATATGTCTGACAATGTAACAACCGTTTCTCCTTGAACTCGGCTCATCCTCGCTAGACATTATTGTATTTCTCTTTGCACTCTGGTCATACGGGCTGTACATTGTTGTACCATGTCTGCTTTTGCGTATGCATTATACGGTGAATTGTGCTGCTAAACTATCGTGAGTTCAAAGGAAATTTACGAAATCACTAAACTGCAGTATCAACATCATTTAAGTGTCTCCAATTATAGTACAATTTGTTTCTTAGATGAAGATTAAAACCACGTTTTAACGCGTCCATTTTATATTCCTTAATTTTGGAACACGCTAGAAGTTTACATATAAAAAGGAACCTGTAATATAAAGGAGTGTAAAAAATTGTTTTTTTATTTCATTAGTAGACCATCTTGTAAATGATGGTAATAATAAATCTTTATTTTTGTCACACTTTCTTTTCATTGCAGGAAATAGGAACGAGATTCTACTGTGGTAGAAGTAACTGGTTTTAGAAGTAACTACTGGTTTTCAGCAAGATTCCTGATTTGTTTACCGAGCAGATATACCTTCAGAACACGAAATACTATGCTCTTTTCAATATTAGTTTCACCAGTATTCGAAAGAAACGTATACCATGCTGTGAACTGTACAGCGGTTTACAGTAAATGTTACTAATTCCACATAACAAAATAGCACATTTCATGTTTTGTACACAGTCAAACAATGACAACGACAGATCACCGCTGAACAAAATTGCAATTTGTTTTCAGTTTATGAAGCATAAATATAATTTTATTTACAGGAATGATCCGACACGTTGAATCATAAATATCACCGTCGACGATTTGATATGCGACAGTAAACGATGTATTACCGATAACGCATTTAGCGTTATCGCGATAGTGGCAATATCATTGCTGTTTTATTAACTTTATACGGATAAATAAATTCGAAGTATATAAGAATCACTCACTGCTTCGAAGATAACAGTTTAATGTAAAACCAAATGTATTGTAAATACCAGGAATATGGATTTTGCATGGAAAAAGGGGTTCGTGAATATTCAAAGAGAAGTATTCAATACTTTCGCCGAAGCCAGGTTGCAATTTGTTTCGTGGTAAAGGTGGAACAAAACGTGGTCGTAGAATTGAACTATTATGATCATTTCGTGCCCAACTAAACTTCATAATTAATATTATTAATATAGGATCGACAATACTACTATTGAATATTCGAAAAATGCATTTTAAGAGATGTCCGAAATACAAATTTCTACTTTAACATACATTTGAATTTTCTCGTTTTTATTCTGAAGCAGTGCACGAGAATTAGTTTGCAAAGAGTGTGATTAAAAGCTTGAAACGGTGAACGCGGAATATCAGGTCAAATCGTGCAAGAAAAATGAAGTTCTGTACATTCATATCTATGAGTCAGCGTCACACTGGCATCGTACCATCCGGCATCGCATTGGGTCACGCGTGTTGCTTCGCACACAGAACTTGAATTTTCACACATCTACACTCGTGTCACCGCATATTTATTTTAAGAGAAGTGTTAATGCGACAGAATTATTAGATAATGCGCGAAAAAATTTTTTTTGTCCCGCACTGTTTGCAGTTTATAATGGAATAGAAAGATTTATACGCATAGGGTATGCTTTTTTGGTTTCTTCTTTGTTAAAAGAAACTCAGTTTGCTGTAGGTTTTCCGATCTAACCGATCAGAAGTTGTGGAATAATTCGGTCAAGGCTGTGTATGTAAAATTTATCAGTTAAACACTAATTATTATAAATAGAATATATTGAAATTTTTAAACATTATATCGATGTTAATGCACGTTATTCGAATGTTGAAACTTATTGATGATTAATAACGATTAATAATTACAGTTCAGAAAATTAATATTGCATTCGTTTTAATATCAATTATATTATAATATTTAAATCGATCAATAGTTAAGTCTGGCTACGAAATATTATAAAACTTATTGAAAGAATAAACGAGTATTAACATTTAATGGTATCGAGCAACGAATAATTCCAACAATTGTACGTATGTGAACACAACATATGCGCTGGGCAAAGTCGTAAAACCATTGCTCATTTCCATGGATATTTCATAGGAAAACAGTTCTAAATATAAATGTCTATGCTATTAACCTTTTTTTCTACTTTGAGCAATGTCTGACAAACCGCCGACTACTTCCAAATTCAAGTAAATATTTTCAAGAATTAATATAATCCCAAACAAAAATTTCTAAACTAATCCATTCAATATCCTGCAATACAACTCAGCTTATTCAACGGTGTCAACCGAGGCAGAAACATATTGCAAATATTTCTTTAAAAAATTTGTGAACGGTATCCCAGTTTTAATATTTTTTTAATATTTAATATTTTCTATCAATGCTAAGAAAAATTCTCCTTACAATCAGCTGTTCTGTATCCTCCAGAACACGGTTTGTCGCAAACCGCGTACTGCCTTCAACTTATCCCAGTAGTAGTGGACGGCAATAAGTCAGACGCCGATCCACGTACACTACAAGCCGCGAAACAAATACACGATTGAAACATAAACTTCACCCACAAGTAAAACATTTAAAAATTCATTCTGTCGAACATTTGCTCCCCCTGTCCATGGAATCCTACACTCTAATATGCAATAAAGAAAAACACACATTTCCCATCGCGAGGTGAACCGCGTTCCACCGAACGAAACATCGAGATTCATAAATTGACAAACGGGGAAATCAATCGGTGCTCCATTCCGTGGCCGGAAATTCGCGTTCGCGCGTACCTACATATATGCATACGTACATCCATGCATGCATACACACACGCGTCCCACGTTCCTGCGTTTCAGAGCAATAAATCCATCCCTCTCTCATTCGCATCCCGCTTACGGGGCGAGTTTCACCGGTTGTCGTAACACTTAACGCAACAATAACGTCTCCACCCCCCTCACCCTACCCAAGTTACACTCGACACCGTCCACGACAGCTAAGTATATCAGTGCGCCCATAAATTCCCCCGTATCGTATGCGCGCATTCGTTCATACGACACGATCAGGAGCGAAATGGACGGCGGACAGACGGCGCATTTGCTCGAGCAAAGGGGCTCACGGTGCCCGTAATAAAGTGGGGAATGATAAAGCGATCCGACGGAGTTGCAGCATCGACTGGAACAAAGTCCCAACGGGCTCATCGGAATGTCTCCCGGCTGGCCCTTCCGGACGGAACAATTAAAAGCCAGCTCTTTTGAACGGCCACCGGTCCGTCTGCTGACCAACGGGACGTCTCTCGAAACCGCAAACGCACTACAGTTTTCTGTTGCCGACGACAGGGACAAGGATTGCATTTGTACTTCCGTTTGGGAAGCCCACGAGAAGTTCGCGTGCTGCTCGCCCCCGTGTTTCGTATTCGTTCGTCGATGGACGAATTTTATTTCTCCTCTCGTTACCCCGTGAGAGGGGCTGGGGGTTGTTGTATTTTTTTCTTTACTTTTTTCCGTTTTCGTGAAAAAATTTGTACTTGGTTCTCGTCTCGACGACGATGACTGATAGTCGTGGTTCAGTTGCGTCAGCGTTGCATGTCAGCTGTTATTTCAGATTTAAAGTAACGTGGGTACTGCTGTTGCATTTGTTGTTGGTTAACTTTCCCTCAACGATGGCATTGCGCAATTTGCCTGAGACCAGTCACATCGTAAAATTAATTTCACGACAACATGAAACAACTGCGTTGATCGGGTGACGTTGCCCTTCAGAAACGAAACCGAACAGCACCCTTACAAGAATGGAGGATGATATAAAAGTATCCGAACGATCAAACGGGAAAAACGCTTATTAAACCCGCTTCCAAACTCTCCGCAAACACCCACACACGCATACACGCATACACATACGGAAGCACGATCCAATCTCACGTCGTCCCATAAAACGGCCGTAACATAAAATAATTGAACAAATCACGTCAAGGCGACGCTCTTCCAGATTCGTCACAAGTGAAAGGGCACAGTCACACGTAGGTACGTCCACAAAACCGGAGCAACTGTATATCGTACACTCGGGTATTCCCATTCGGACATGCCCATTAAAGCCAAGCTGACTTTCTCCTCCGTTCACCTACAACCCGTCGCCCTCCAACCCCCTGCCCCTCTCCCCTTCATCGCCAGAGCGTCGAATAAACGCGTCCCCCGCGAGTAATGTCTTACTGGATTCGCCTACACGCGAATCGGCCCGAAGCAAGCGTGGCTAGCGGAAAGGGGAAGACAGGCGAGGCGGCTGAAGGGTTGCTCGGCGGATGGGGTCGGTTTTATTCCGCCCTACGGCCGGAACTCGATTTGCGGTTGAGTGCCCGTATGGCCGATGCTGAATTGGCGGGTCAAAGCCACCCGGTCGGTCTATCGATGCCCTCCCGCTTGTGCGATATCCACGTTCATCCCTACGACATCTCGCTCCCACCTTCCTCGATGCGCTCAGGAGATGTCCATGCGCTCGTTTCCAGGTTTCCCCCCCTTGCCCTCTGCGGCCCCACCGGCTTTCGCCCGGGACACACTTGCTTCTCTGATCCGGCTGCCTTAACACCTGCTAACTCGACGTGATCGAATTAGACGCGGGCAGGTGTACACGGCGCATACGTCGGGGCGGCAACGAAGGGGAACGTGCGAAGGAATGCGAAGTTCGTTCGCGTGTACGATGTCGCCGGCACGATTTCGATCCTGTCGCGAGGCTTTTAAATGAAATGCACCGACGACAGGAGCGGCTGCGGATTACCGTGAAATGTAACGCGAAGTTTATGCCGGGTTTTATTCGACGTCGGGCGCGGGCATTGTGGCTCGATTAGCTATTTTCTGGTTGGCACGCGGCAATCGTTGGAATATAGCGGTGGAACGCAGGATGTTTGGTTGGGAGATTTGGGTTCGAAGTTTTATGCGGCTGTGGCGAAGTTGATTGTTATTATGATTAGCCTTATACGCGATAGCTGGCCGTTTCGTACCTTAGTCGTGATGTGTTATGAAATTTATTGTAGTATCGGGTGTATGCGTTGGATTGTGCAATCTGGTAGCTTCCTGATCCGTGGTGTTTTAAGCCGGTTGAAGGAACTTGGTGAAACCGGAATTGAATGATCAAAGGACAAGCTTTGCGCATTTGTGACACGCGTGGAAATCAAATGCACAGCGTTCGTTAATAGCGTAGGGGTTAATTGTATTTAATTGCAGCATCGAATGGCAATGGGGATAATAGATGCTTCGAGAGTGTGCGTGGAAAAGTTTGAAAACGTTTCCATCGGAAAAAATTCGTGGGCTAGCGGAGAATATTTTTTTATTTGTTTCTACGACAATGTTGGATTTCATGTCCAAATTGGGTCGCGGTTAAGTAAAATGAAGGTTGCATATCGTTACGTGAGAATGCTGAAACAACGAAGGATACGTAAAATGTGGTCCCATTATTAAATGAATACCTAGGTAACTGAAAGTGAAAACAATTTTTGTTGCTGCGGACGTATCGTGAAACTGGAAAAATATATATGTAAAATGTACGAAATATAGGGCAACGTAATATATAATGCTTAATTGTGAATGAATTTTCAAATAAATTTGTTGTACCAAATTTTATTACAAATAGGTCTCTATTTATTACGTACATGTCTGTACCTTCACATTTCAGGGCCCTGGAACTTGTAACATTAACGCATTGTGTACAATTTTAATCACTGCTGTTACCAGTAGATTGAATAACACAATTTCGTACCCCCCGTCTCAACATACTTGAAGCATGATGACAAATTATTATTAAAATAATGTAATTGAAAGTACGAATTTCTGTTACTACCTACAGTTCAGTTATTTCAAAACCCATCTCCGATGGGAGTACGAAAATGACAATCATGGGATTTAAACTGACAAATAATTGTCAAACACTAACGGCCCCGAGACGTATAACGAAGAAGTGTGTAGTGCTATCACTCCGTTAATATTTACCCCGCTAACATTTAAGAAGACATAGCTGTCCGACCCTTATTGCAAATCTAATTAACATTGGCGTAGGACATCCAGCTGAGCCCCGAGGAATTGCTGCTATCTAGCCGGAGAGCTAAATACAGGATCGTTATTCCGTTTAGTAATAGCAACCACCTTTGACATTTGAAAATGCTATGAATACATCGTCAGTATCACCGTATGCTCCTTTAAATAGCATGCCTCAAATCAATTGACTAATTTCGATGGTGTATTTGGTTGGAACTAGATCCGTACATTTTACTGTACACTTCACTGTATCTAATACAGTATTCATTTTTATTTATAACTGTCACGTTAAACGTTAATAGCTCTGAAACCTTTAAAGATATCGAAAGCGTACGTTGTCGAAATTTGATTTCGGAACTATCTTTGTCACCGTTATTAAATACTGTGAGAATATTTAAAGTGTACCTTATGAAGCGACACAGACTTGTAATCACATAGGCTAAAAGGAATGTAAACTGAAAATTGTATTGTTTTGGTCCGTCAAAGCAAATGGCTCTTAAGACTGCAATAGCGATAGGGGGACAACACGTAATAAAGGTGATGAAATTGAAGTGAATTCAGACCGTGCAGTGTCAGACGCCTGTATTTGCAATTAATGCGACACACTATACAAATTATACAATATCTTTTCATATTGCTTTCTTATTGCAAGTACTATTCCTAGATTAATTAAAAAGCTTTTAACAACAAAAAATAGTTAGCTGATTAATGTAATAGTTTGAGGGATTTATGAATTCGCAAAGGAACAAGAATCAGAAATGACGAAATCGCATAATCAAAACAGATCCCTCCTTATTTTCAAAATTCTATCTATGAAAATACTCTTTGTAAAACAACTTTTATTTTCTAATATAGCAAGGAAATGCACAGCAACGTCCAAAATGAAATAACCGAACTGCGCCACTAAATACGTAACTTGTACCAAAGGAAAGAATACATTAAGTAAGCGTCGACTATCATATTACTCGTACACAATCATCACATCCTTCAGAAATTCTTCTCGTAGAAGTTAATACAACATTCTATATGCATGGCATTTTTTAAACTTCCCCTTACCGTTAATTGTCCGCTGCCCAAAGTTTCTAGAAGACCAAATTGTCGTCGTTCTTTCATCACGAAAGACTGTCTCCGAAGCTCGCGGATCCAGGAACGAATTTCATCGCGACCCCCAAACCACGCGGATTCACCCCAAATTAATAGTCATTACCAAGAAAATTTTTCATAGGCCATCACCTCTTTTGTCTACGGCGGCGGTTAATCTGTTCATTCGAAATCAACTCCTTGCATCCTGCATCAATCTGAATCTGTCCCGTTTATCCTATACCGCGCCTCCATCGCTTCCACGTTCGCCGGAATTCAACCCCTTTCCAATGTTACCGAGGCGGCAGCTCCGCGAAACGTCCTTCCTACCGATCACACTGACATTTCGTGCTGCTACGGTCAGGATTGCACCCGGAGTTAAAAAAGAGCCGTTCGCTGAACGATCGCCGCAAGCCGAGCGTGGCTTAATTTCGATGCGTAAATCGAACGACCGTCGAGGCTCTCGTGCCGGCACTGGACATGGCATGTATGAAAATAAAGGATTCGTTATTGAGTTCGAACGATATTGTAACACGTGCATTCGACAAGCACGCCGGGCAGCGTCTAATAAATTCACCTGGGGCGAGAGGACCAAGGTGAACGTTCAGCATTCCCTTTGCACGGGGTGCGAGGACGATTTTCGTGTTAGCGGTTGGCGATAAATTAGTGGGATTATTGATAAAGAGTTCTTTGTTCAGAATAATCGAGGAATGGAATAAGGAAGTCGTTATTCGTTGGTCGATAAAAAGGCTTGTTGGAAATTCTATAGAATATATTTGTTATGTATGGAACACATAAATAATAATATTTAATAATATTTGTAATAATGTAAATAATATTTGTGGAGCAGACTTTCATGGTAAGATTAATATACTGTACAGGGTGTCTATGGTTCGACCGGACAAATGTATTATTATGGACAGCGTATTCAGTGCAGGAAGGTGAGTCAAAAATGTTATGTACAAGTCGACCAGTAGGTCTTTAGTACAAAGTTGTGGCGTAAATTGAAAAATGGCTAATTTCTCCTGTTCAACAAGCAAAAAAAAAGTTGAATAAACATTACCCTCAAAGGTGGTATGGACGAGGGGGAACATTTGGTTGGCCACCTAGATCACTTGACCTTACGCTTTAAGACTTTTATTCGCACGCAGTACTGAAAGAAAAAGCTTACGCAGCTGCAATAACTACCGCGTAATACCCTAGTGCAACGAATTAAACATGCAGTTGTAGAGATGAATAGAAATCGTCAAGAGTTGCATCCGCTTAGACGAAACTCACCAATTAGTCGATTTTACAATTTATGTTAGAACTGCGTAACAAAATATTGCTGGTTGACGTTCAGGTAACACTGTTTCCTTAATTTCGAGGACAGAATACTCTCACAACATTTGTCTGGAAAAACCTGAGACACACCATAATGAACCTGTTCGATTTTGGAAAGATTTTCATACTGTGTAACTATTTTGCTGTTTCAGTAATATAATAACACTGACGCGAAACGAAAATTGTAATCGGAATGGTGGTGTTGCATAGATCCCGCACTGGGCAACTGCATTCCTATAATTTTAATAGAACAATGAAGTTTAAAAGTGTTTCATAAAACAGAGGAAGCGCGCAGGCTGACTTGAAGCAAGATTAATTATTCATCGTACTCCGGGTACATAAAATTCTATTTTTGTTTGTGGTGGTTTTAAATAAAACGTCGCGTCGGCCTGCTTGCCGTTATACTGTTATGTGAAAACCACTTCCAATCACGGAAAAAGGATATACCTACATGCAATCTCGACAGTGGTAAACTCTATTGCGGCAGAATGCAGGGACAGTGCACTTTATCATAGATAAAATATGCAACTCACAAGTTCGATAGTACCGGCGAGCTAGATATTCCCACAAGAAGATTATAAAAGTGACGGGGAGAAGTTAGTTCCTATATTTCATGAACAATTTATCACCTGCAAAGGTTTTAAAGAACCTAAGCTCCTGTTTCGTGAACACGATTTCGTGTTTCGCGTTTACTACGAAATTTCGTTCGTACACACTTGCAAGGGGGAATAATATCTGGGGCAATCTATTTTATTTCGTACAACACCATTTTTCCGATTGAATTTCCGCAATTCATGGCGGACCGCAAGCACGACGCATAATTATTCGAGAACTGATAGAACATTTTTCGCTGAACGACGCTTCCTCAAACAAAATTGTACCTTGTTTTAATCAGAACTTTGTTGTCCCGGCACTTGCAATTTCATATCTAGCTTGAATATTCATAAACTTAAATTCGTTACGCGGCGCAAAGGGCGTTTTACCTGTTGTTGCTTTGTCGTGGCATTCAATCGAAAATAAAAATTCAATAACTTATTGCAACGAGTAATATGTAAAATGTATGTAATGTTGTCACGTCATTTGTGCCTGTCTGCCGAAATTATTAAACCCTGTGGTACTTTTACCTAGAATTCAACCGGTATCGATTTGTGTTTCATACAAGCATTATTCTTTGGCGCAGAGCTGCACGTTTCTGAACTTGTACACAAGCTTACAAACAATTCAGTAATATCTTCTTTAATTACGAATAAAATATGTAATATTTCTTGGCGATTTTGCATGACGATTAAATTGGCTTATTGTTAACGGTACGTTAGTAGTTATATAATTCGTGCACAGTTTTATCACAGTTTAAATAACCGAAAGGAATCAGTTAATTTTTAATAAACAAATTATATCTATGCTGTTACGTGGAAACTTAATTTGTTCTAATAGTGCGACGTAAATGAGCGTTTACGTTAAATTATTACGACAAACGTGAAATCTCAGTTAAGTTCTGACATTTTTGATTCTTTATAAGCGCAACATTCGGTATCGTCAGAAACCACTGTTGCAAAGGCAGACGTCAGTAACCGACGACAGCGAAATATACATTAATAACACGAAACAAGTACTAAATGAACAGAACCCTTGGTGTGAAAAAAATTCGAGATATTTTTCCCATTATTATAATAACGCCATTATAATTTGACGCGAAACGTCCCGCAGCGTCGAGATCGTTTTAAGCAATTTCGACGAAACAGCATTATAAAAAACTGCAAAATCATCAAAGCGCACTGCTCAAAGGGTAATTATAAAATCGGTCGTCGGGCGTTTTAGCGGCGGCAACTTCGGAAAAGCATTTTCCCCCGCCGGTTTTTAATCGGTCACCTCGTCCGTAGCCGAACCGTAGGAACAAACAGACGGACAAAGGATTATCAGTGCGGCGGTTTGTCGATGTTAAACGTTACATTGGACGGAGAAACACGCCGGTGATTTTGTCTGTAAACGCGTTGCGAGCACGGCAACACGGGCATCCAATCAGCGCATGTTCGTTCGTTGAAAAATATTGAAAGCCACGGCCGCAGAGAGAAAGCTCCCTTCTCACGTGTCGTAGAACAAATTGGATTTATAAATAAATCGTACCCCATTTATTTTCGTCGCACAAAAGCCCCGACGCTTGCATACCGGCACGCCAAATAAACGATTAAAACGTAACTATGACCGCGTGAACGTAGCGTTTGCGGATTATCCCGACAGGTACGGCGTTTCTCTGTGGCCCGGCCGTGTTCAGAAAGGCAGACGCCACAGTTCATCGCGATTAACGCGAGAATCATGCGACCGCACACGCACATAATATGTACCACACGGCCGTGCACACGTATTACTCGCCGGCTGATAAAAACGATTTACATTCACTGACAAACAGCTCTGTCGAGTTCCCGTCTCTAGTACTCTTGTTGCGTTTTTTTCTTCGCTGAAGTGTGTTGCCCGGTTCACGCCACGAATAAAGTAATTAGGAATTTTGCATGGATTATTTTTTAAAGCTTTATCACCGCCATTTTTACATGTCCTTTCGACCGTTGACCAATATCACAAACGCCGCATCAAAATTTTGCGTACAATATTTTACGATAGATATTTTGCTGCCGAATTTTGATTCGAAGTCTTTTAAAGGCAGTCTTTCAGATTGCCACGGTGAACATCGCCACGTGTTGTTCGATTAATTTCATGATTTTACTGTAAATCAAACGACAAAGCGGGGAACAATACACGCGTTCATCAAACGTTTACGAATAACTGTTACACGAATCGGTATCATTCATGCACCGGTAGTCTGTTCTTAACGAGGTATTATTTTCGACAACCGACAAAGACACGATTATCAAAAATATTCATGAATACATGAATGCAAATAATGATACGTGGTTGTACGGGTTCCCGGCTTATATCAAGACGTGCAATCTACAAATTCTCTGCAATGGAACAGAGCTAATCTGATTCGTCGCGTGATCATGCAGGCGCGCGTCATAGACAGGTAAATCGTATTTTCGTGATATACCGACTGAGAGGTATTTCAGTAAACGAAGCATTGTCTACAATATTGCAAATTTCGAGTCATTGATACGATTGTGATATGCATCGATATACATCGAATAATCAGGTAGTGATTCTTAAATCGTAATACCGTTTGCAAATATTCTTTGGATCCGTCCGATATTTTATCCTATGTGATATGTGGATACTGCATTGAAATTGCGATAAAAGGATTGAAATTAATATAAAACTGACTATGGGCACCTAGCAAAGCCCATTATTCGGTTTGGTTGAAGTTTGTATCGAATTTTTATACGCATTATAATGCATGCCGAATTCGAGACCTTTGGAAACACCGTGTACATCTAGATATCAGAAAACGTAATTACAATTTCACGAAAAAATTGGCATAAAATGTTATATTTATATTGGAAGGATGTAAAGGGTAATTGATTAACTGCAAATCACAAACATTATTTGAAGGAAAATATTGATTTAAAACGTTCTTGTCGTCCAAATAGTACAAAATTATTTAAAGGACTTCCCCTTACCCTTATTCCACTTCAATATACGTCCACACGCCTAAAATGTTTTCCAAAGCGTACAGAGAAATTATAAATCCCACGACGATGACGCGTTCTTAACAAATATTCGAACGATGTCTGTTACAGTTGCGTTGAAATTCAAGGTAATTCGTATACATTACTTGTCTCCAATTATTTGTCCCGCGTAAGGAAGATCAATCTTGATTAAATATTCATTGCGGGTGTCGCACGGTTAATTAACGTAGCCTATGCACGCCGGTACGACTAAGGGTTTTATTAACACGAGTCAAAGAGGGCTTATCCCATCAATTGATTACTCCCCTGTGTACGTATACGGGTGATGTCTGTTTTGACGTTTAATTTCCCGCTTAAGGAGAAACCTTACGTGACAACGGGCTGTCGGTTAATTAGCACGTTCGAGCTTGCCTCGACTTCGTGAATAATTCAGGGTGTCTTGCGTTTCATTCGCGGCCTATCGAGTGTGCGAACGGGTTACTCGCGATGTCTATTTCTATGCGTTCAAATAAGCTCGTTTCAGCAAGTATTAGCTGCCAGCGTTGATCAGTTTATGGAATTGGTAGAATGATCGTGCAATTTCGACGTGCGCACAGTGCACGGACAGTGGAGACGAGAATGAAGAAGTATCTGTGTGCTGTATATATTTTATGTCCGACGATTCATATTTTTGTATTTTTTAGAGTACACAGATTATTTTAATGGGAAGAATGTATATAGCGTTAAAATTCTATCGCAATTTATTAGCACGTTATTAGGGAATCACAATCCAATGGAACAGAACTGAATGTTTTGTCGAATACGATGGCAACGTGACGTGTCAAGAACGTGCGAGTGCCTTCTGAGAATCATTGTGTGTGTTCTGTAATCGCTGCTGTGTGTACTGACACGTAGAGTATGGTATGCCGTACTATTCCGTACATAATTAAGTACGAAGATGAACCGTTAATTCCCCGCACATGGACGTTCAATAATTACAGAGGGAGAAAAAATAGCGGGGCGGAGAAGGGAAAGTATAGATGAACAAGTGGCCAAAGAATGGAACAAAAGAGAAAGATAAATCGAAATGCAATAATGATCAGTGACGCGATATTAATTCGTGGATGTTTTGGAAAATACGTTTTTCTGTTCCTATTTCAGAAATATTGGCTAGTTCGAATTATTAATTTGTGAGGACTATAAGATTTAATATAACAGTTGTCTGTAGGTACTTGAATATAGATATCTATGTATGTGTATTAATCGAAGAAGTACAACTTCATTAATATATTAAAATTTACTCACTTTTACCACATATTCTTAAATTATACCTGGTGTATAGTCTGTACTGTGCAACACTAGTTTCATAATTATGTCAACGTTACTGCCATATAATGAATCCGAAACACTTCGGATACACATCTCAAGGAAACATAAAAATTCCCCCATTTTAGACCAAGTTTGTAATTCAATTCTTAAAGATAACACAATTTACGATTTTAATTGCCCAATAATTTCAAAATCTTTACCGTCATTTCAACAACGAAAAAGGTCACCTTACGGCGGAATTCTATTTCTGATACCCGTGGCTTAACGATCTTTAATTTGTTAGATGGTCGAATAGCACAAGAAAATCTGCTATACATTTAATTTATTAGATTGCACAGTAATTTCAGTAATTGCATTCCTTTCGCGTCTAGTTTCGTGGATATTTTTGCAAAGGCCGCTGGGACAAATCCCGCTGAACGAAGTAAATCCTCTGAGGAGAACGAGTGAGCATGTTTGAAGTCCAAGCAGTACCAATATTTAGGTGCATCGAGGCGAGACAAGTTTCTGCAAATGCTTCTCGCTAACGAATCTACTCTTATTAGTGGCTCAATGCTAGGATTAAGTGCATCGTCAGATCGAACAACATCACCATTGTGAATATCATCACTGCAATGGGAATGCACTTAATGCATGTTCCGCACCTGCATCGCGTTTGAAACACAAACTGGACTTTAGGGGTAATATTATCCATTGACGGTCAAATTTACAGCTTGTCTATCTGTTTATTGTTTAATGCAATTTCGTATTACGCTCACCATTTTTCACTTTGACGTACATTTAACGTCAACATCAGTGATTTCGTACAAGTAAATACAATTATTGTATTTACAGGATGATCAACTATTTCGCTAGACGCGTTAAATACAAATTTCTTCAATTTGGCCATTTATATCGTCACATACCTAATTTCTGTGCCACGAGTATACGCTTGGCCAAATGTTCCTTAGTTTCATAAACATTGAATCTTATGAATATCTCTCGCGAAACAGGAATCAATAACAGTGATTTACTTCATTTACATACATGTACAGCGGGATATCCTGTAACGAACAACAACATCCAATATGTGTTCAATGTATAAAATTTAAATGCAGTCAATTAAATTTATGATACATATATTTGCTTGCTCTTTTCTTTTCGAGTTATAGAGATTCGACTGCATATGTATCCTGAAACGAACGAATGCTACAACGAACATGGTTCTAGCACGAATTAAATAGTTCCTTGTAGGATACCAAGCAATACTTGTACTTCAGTATTGCCAGTTCTTTTCCATTCAATCTTTCGTTCTTCTATTTGCATGAATTAAACAAGAAGCTCAACTAAATGTAAAATCAATTCGAATATATCGCAAATTGTAGTTCTCGAATTTCTATCGATGAACAATCTGCGTTGAACACCGTACGTCCCTTTCGTATCAAATCCCCTAATATATATATATATATATATATATCGAGCCGTCCTCACAATTCCCGAAAAGTCATTTATGCTCCCTGTACCGCGAGGTACACTTTACCTTGTATACTATATCCAAGTGATCCCGCCTCCGACTAGACGAGTCTAAGAAAAAGAAGCACGACACTTCCCCGGAGAGGCAAAAAGGAGAAAGAGAGAAAGAGAGAGAGAGAGACGTAGATTGCTTTATTATGTATTTGGCGGTACGTACATTCTGACGCTAGCGTTGGATAACGAGGAAAATTTGCCCTCCCTCTTCCTCTCACTCGTTCTTTCCCTCCACCCTCAGCCAACCGCCCCGTTCCTTTTCGTTTCACCGTTTTTCTTTCGCTCTTTGCGCCCGAGCGTTGTCTGTGCCCTCTGTGACGAGTTCTGGACAATTTTCTCCGGCGGAAGATATTTTCTCGTCACGGTCCGTTGCTATCTTGTTATCTGTTAAGGAACCGCGCGAAAGACGGGGATGCACGAAAACAGGAACAGGGGGGGGGGGGGAGGTGGGGAAAAAGCAGTTTGGAAAGAATGAAAAAGGGACGAGTAGCGGGAGGCAGGTGAAAATGCCTTTGTAACAGCAGCGCGGAGGAGGAAACGCGGAAAGTTCGACACCCGAAACGAGCATCGGGTATAGGGAACAATAGATCACTTCACCGAGACACACGATCCGTAGCACAATTCAACGATCCAATCGAAATTGTTCCACCGCTGGCAATACGTAGCCAGAACGCAATGGTTCCGAGTTGTGTTTACTTACTTGGCACATAAAGCACCGGCTTGAATGCCTCTTGTACAGATCACTAAATATGTCATATCGCTGCAGGCTAGGGAGGAAAATTCGTGATAACAGCAAGATGTCGACCGAATCGTTGAGCCGACCTACTAATACAGATTCGAAGAAATGATCGGTCAGATACAAGCTATGGGCTATTCCGTCCCTGGTCGGTGTATTCATTTCGTCGAAACTCCGTTCTCGGGTTTTATTTTCGTGCTAGAATGGATATCGAATGGTTTGTGACAGGAAAGAAAAACTTGGGACTCTGAATTCACAACGGAATTCACAATTGTGGAATACAATGAATCTTTTCCGGACGGTGAGCGTCTGGTTAATTTTCTGGATAGAAATGGAAGCCGCTTTGTGTTTTGTTAGCGTGACCCAAAGTCGGCAGATGCGTGGATTATTTGGACGGTGTGATGTATCTGTGAGTGATATCCGTTTAGTGGACAGGATTTTAAGCAGTTCAGCGTAAGAAAAACGCTTCTAAACTCACGATGGGCGACGAGATGCAAATAAACAAATTGGTTGCAATAGAATGGCGCAGTTGCAGCGTACTCGGCCGATTTACTTTTCAATTAAATGAGATTGGATGTATGTATTATACGAAATACAGATGTCGAGCGTGTGACTTCAAAGTCACAATGTGTATGTAGAGGGTCAATTTTTATTTCGATGGGTGGAACGAGTACATACGAGTGCGCTGGTTATTGCAAGCGAATGTTAGGAATTATTTCCTACAAATTGTAAATCGGATACAGTGTTCTTATCTAAATAAGATCTGTCACTCGCATAATTCTGGGTTCTCTAATGCCTAGAATTCCGAGATAAGGTATTTTCCTTTGCGGGACTCTGCGGTGGATTATGCTTCCACGACCTGGGGTTGCATTTATTTTCCAATTTTGCAGCTTAATTTTTGTCGTTACTGTTCCCATTTCTTACCGTTGCGAGTGCAGCGTGGATATTTCGCCGCTGCAATACACGAGAATCTTTACCAGTTGACGCAAATCGTTCAACTTCTGAATTAAATAGTACCATTAATACCGGCATAAAAATTAATGTGTTTCGTAAATTTTTCAGCAAGACTTTCATGTGATCATGTGATCGATATAATGTCAATGTGGAACAAGCTGTGCATGTACTAGAGAAGAGAGTTTCAAGTTCCAAGGAGTTCGGCGAAACTTGAGACCTCATAGTACGTCTGAAATAAATAAAAGATGCAATGTAATTCTTCAAGCCAGACGTATTATCGCATTCAAACCGTAGTTCCCATCTTCATGTATTCTACGAACAATGTACCAAAACTTCTAACTGTAAGCGTAATTATTATATCCTTCGGAAATTTGTTTAGCCAGTTCTGAGATTAGTCCATTACGGTACACACTTGTACAATCAGTGATAAATCTCAACGCTACGCCCGCCAAAGGTACATTTCTACACCTTGCAACATTCTAACCGAAAATTGTTTCCCAAGCACAATCAAAAAATAGAAAATCTTTTGCTCCACTACTATTTCCACGATTATTTCCATTCGAACGCAAAGCTGTCAAACGACACCGTTCGGTCGAGACGGGTATACCTAAAACCGTGCCAAATATAGCGTCGATCGCCTTCTAAATACTACGTTCGAATCCGCGCGTTAGCGTCGCGTCGGTGCGAATCTATCAGCCGGTAATTTAAGTGAGAAAAAAAAATCAAACAAATAAGAACAAGGAAGGAGAAAGCGCGTCAAGCAACGCCGGCACCGGTTCGGGGGCGCGAAGAAATCCCGAAGATAGGGTTTACGGTGGATTTACGACGTGACGGTCGTCGACGAAGCGTGATATTTGCACCTTTAAAACGGGTAATCCACGGGTCCTTCAGAGGCCTGATT
Source organism: Nomada fucata (assembly GCA_948146005.1). Taxonomy (NCBI): domain Eukaryota; kingdom Metazoa; phylum Arthropoda; class Insecta; order Hymenoptera; family Apidae; genus Nomada; species Nomada fucata. Next base: position 13,474,565 of record OX411276.1, read on the forward strand.
ACTTGGCCGTGCGGCAGAGAATCGGAGGGTTTTCTTGGCTGCTCGAGTAGCGTTCCAGATTGCGCGCATTTCGCGATATTAGAGGAAAAGTAATGGCACTGAGTGGCAACGCGGAAGGACCCTGCTGCTCCCCCCCCCTTCCGGTTGAAAGTAGCTCGGGAAGAGGTTGGATCAACAGCTCGAAAGATGAGAAGAAGTGGTTAACGTGCAGCTTAACCTTCCCCGAGCCACGTAATGAATAACAACGGCATGAAGTGCTTGCCACCGGCAAGGGAGAAGAACTTCCGAGCAAACTCTCTCCTCTGTTTACAACGTTTAATTAGCGTGTTTCAATTGAGACCAGCGCGGTGTGCCCGTCATAACGGAGCGTACGGAGTAATACGTTTAATAATGCGCCAAGCGCCGTGACCCTTCGAGTTCGATAACAGCGTAGTACAGGTGCGTTCTGTATTGTTACCGGAGAATGGCTGGTGGACGAGAAGACGGAGAATTGTGGCCGGCGTGAATCCATCGTTGTATGCGATAGGATTCTAATGCAGAGTTCCGGAGTAGAAGGAACGGAAAGAAAATTTGGAAATAAACTTGGACTCGGGTTACGTTTCGTTCCGCTTGTGTTGGTCGCGACGAGATTCGCGGTATGAAGGTTACCTTTTAATGAAATGTTTTGGTTTTAATTGCCCTTTCAAGATTTAATTGTTCGTTTAATTGCGGTACGCAGGCGGTAACGAATTCATTTCGTTGAAATTATGAAAATTAATGGACGTTTATACTGTTTTATTAGGCGAACTACACGTGGGCATTAATCTGATTAGCTGCACTTTGTGGTGCGATTAAGAATACGCTTGTGCAAGTTTGCGGAGGTTTGTGATACGATTTTATTCTTTGGGACTAAAATAATGAGACACGCCAAACGCTCATCGCATGCTAATAATTTATAGACCAATCACTTATTGAACGAATTATTTGCCGTTGTTGACATTTATCAGATACGACTTGCGAACGCAAGCAAAGGTGGAATTTTCTTTGTGCTAAAAGTTGACAATTGTCTCATTTACGATAGGAGCAAGTGACATAAAATTCTTTATGTCGCGCGCGTACCAACGGGGGAGTTGTTAGGAAGACGGAAAACATCTAACATTTATTCTTTGTGTAGCGAAATTCTCCGGTACGTCTTTGCACAATTTCGCTAACGAATGCCTCGCGCAATTTTAGTGGTTCATTTCACTGTACGTACAGCTGTGTGCGAATATCATCTGTAATATTTATATGGCATCGTGTTGCGTACTTGCGATAAAATCGGCCCGACTGGTTCGCTTCTGAACATTTTATATGCGTAGATAAATATACTGATGAAACGAGAATGGACATGGAAAGCGTGCACCGAACAGCTACGAACTTCTTTGCCAAGTGGATTACAGGAATAAGAAATTCCAGAAACTTGGGATCGTTTTAACTCACGCGTGTAAAGTTCAAGTGTTTCGCGTAGAAAGAAATTTTAAACCGTGATTTTCCCTCAAATGTTTGGTTAAAAATGTGTTTGATATAAGAGCGCGGAATTTAAATTTATACACAGAATGTAAGTTTACCTATCGAGCCATTTTTCCAGAAATTTTGTTGCAAAATCATCCATAATAATATTTCACGATAACTTGAACACGGACCCAGCTTTTAACTGAAAATCTATCGATCAGATTTTCACGTGTAGACGTGTAGTACAACTACTCGGTAGACGCTTTCAGTATATTTTTTTTTAATACAATTATTGTTACAATGTGTATATTATTGAGCCTCGGTATTAATGGATTGTAAATATCTAAAACAGGACGATGCAAAGTTGTTACTTTGCGAACCGAATGCATGTTGAATTTATTTGATAAAATGATACTACGTTAAACGTACACGTTGTGCAATGCATTGGAAATATTTATTCACAACTTAGTTTCGCTTGCTTGGTTTCAACACAGTTTTATTAAGAATTATCAGTTATATTAAATGTATGTTACGTCAACTGATTGGTGCTTACGAAATAATTAATACCGCTGCAGAGTTATATGATAAATAATAAAAGCATACGTTTGCGTGAAAGTGTTACTTTACAGCGAAGTGCATTAATGAGGAAAGTTGATGATTCTGTGTTACAACGCAACACTCTAACGCGAATCCACCCGCGAATGGAAAACAAGTGCTTGAGCACGAGTCAACGAATTTTTCTAATAAAACGATAGCAGTGGCAGGTGAGTCGAGGGCAGGTCTCGCAGTTCCAAACTCAAACCGAAGTTTCTTTAACGATGGTACCAATGAAAGCATTTCCTGTTAGTATTATAATGTACTCGTGAATGCAGTCGAGCAGCACCGCACTACTGAATCTTTCCTAGTCCATGACTTCGTACAGAATTTTCTCGACAGAGGCGAAAGCCACTTTGTACTTGGGACGTATAACCCAAAGCTGGCAAAGGTATAGTTTATTTGTTGAGTACGATGTAATAAGTGATACGATTTTAGTTGGGTAGTTTAATAAACAATGCATAAATGATATGCTACTTTTGACATTGTTTCTCGTAATTTCAATTAAGTTAGTATAAATAATACAGCTGAAACGCTATTTTTATGATCCAATATAAATTAAGTACTAGGATGCGTCTAGAATGTAATTTGGAGCGAAAGTTTAGAACTATTTTGGAGCGAGCCGTTAAATCTCAATGTAAAATTGAAAGCATCAAGCTGCAGTTGAAAAGTATATTTGTTGTTACGTGGGTGATCTGTAATTATTCGAATTATTCTAATTTGTTTTGTATTAGCAATACCGTGTACGGAGGAAAGTGGTCTAAGGCATTGTTATATGATTCAAATGGTAGCATTAAGCAAGTCGTTCACATTTCATAACAATATAAACTATTAGGAGAAATAACTTTTTCCGCTCTATGCAATAGTAGAGGTGTAGACAATGCAAAAATGATAAATTTTTGTTCAATAATTCACTGCAAACAGTCGTACTATACAATAGAAAATAAATTTGAATTGAAAATAAATTGGACAAATCGAAAGAAACAGGTGATTTGAATTTTGGCCACGAAACGTCGTTTTCTAGACCACGTTGCATTGAAGGTGCTTGGGAAGATTTTACGACGAACTTTACTTTTTTTATGCGGACTTATTTCTGAGTTCTGGTAGAAGAACACGTATAATTGAGATATAAACGCAATCGCGCTCGATAATTGCGTAAAACTAATTAGAATCTGTTCTCATCAGGTACAATATTTCCGTAATGAGTTTATCGATTTACAGGTTACCATACTTATAGGCTAGAAGTTGCGGTTGGAAAATTACTGCTTGGAAGCCAACCAACTTGCATACACCATAAGGGATGTAGGCGTTAATAAACACCGTGTAAACTTTTATCGATAATTTTCAAATTATATTTGGACTAGTACAGCTGCTTCATAATTATTATAATAAGCACCTACTAGCTATTAATTACTCGCAAAAGTTGCACAAATAAATGTATGCAAAATTGCGAATGTACACGGATTAAAAGTAAAGGTTAAATGGTTTCAGCGAGGCGCACTATCAGGAAACGTTGAAGTTTATCAGGACAGAAGAATGAATACCCTTAGAATATTTACTTGCAAAATATATGATCTCAAAATAAAGCAGAAATATATATATATTTTTTTTTCAGAAACTAAAGAAACGTAATGTTCGCATATTTAATTATGCGAAATGAATTACACAGACAACGATTTTGTTATATATTAATAATAATTTCAAGAGATAATATTACGAATTTTGTCTCAAATTAATTTAAATCACCATACCCGCTGCAACTTTTAAACTTCATAATAATTTTAATTCTTCCACAATGAAGCACCATTTCTCTTCGACCAACAATTATAAGAAGTACTTAGCAACGATGTCCTAAGCAATATAGGTAGGTAAACGATACGGCCCTCATGTTTTAAGGATCTGAGGTCAACAAGCTAGTCACGTATTCGTAAGTAGTACATGCCCACCATTGCCAGACTCGAGTTATTCCTATTATGTACAGTGGGCCAAACAAATATTCATACAGTGCATTACTCTCACTTGCAACTTCATTATTTTGGTGTTAAGACAATTATGTATTCCTAAAACAAGACAAATACACGGATATGAAGCACATATGTTGAAGTGTAATTGACGTGCTTCATTATCCACGTATATTGTTTTAGAAATAATTATCTCAGCACCAAAATAAAGGTAGTTACAGGTGAAACTAATGCACTGTGTCAATCATATTTGGGCTCACTGTACATATGAATACATAGATGGTTGGTCAGAAATATTTTGCAAGTCGTATAAAAAACGTTCCAATTACCAGAGTTGTAAAGCAATCACGAGGATTTTCGACGTTGGCAAATGTGTTAAAACATATTTCAGCAAAACTGTGTAGAGGTATAGGGAAATAATAACGCAACGTATACTTCACAAAAAGGTACCAATCGTTGCAAACCACAATAAAAACACAACGGTTCGTCTAAAAACCTATTGACCATTCTATTACTTCGTATCGCTTTAAACTCACAATCTCTTCGAAATTCTCGTCCCAACCTGATAATTATGCGATCCTCTGAAAAACAACGAGATTGGTTGAAACGGAACGCAATTACACTCTGTCATTCAATACCAATATCATCGCTCATTTTATTCCCACGCATTGGTATACCCGACCCACCCTAAACCACCAGACATCGTTAATTCATCACGGTCCTCTCAACCTAACCAAACTTCGCTCAAGATGGCTCGAGCTAAGCTCCAAGAATAACCTTGAATCGAACAGCAGGCGAAGTCAGTCTGCTCGGGTAAACTCGGTTTCGCGGGGTCGTTACCCCGTCACTGTCACCTGGCCGATTCCTCGAGCCACCACGACACGATCACTAGGTTTACATCTTCTGCTCGCACAAACCGTGCAGTTTCGTCAGGGGCGACGGGGGCTTAGGCGACACGGGAGGCACGATTTCACGAGTGAAAAGGAGATAGAAAAAGTTCTGTAAGTGGCCGGTCGACCAGCACGCAGACGATTTCGCGGGTTCACGAGAGTCTCGTGCCGAAAGAACGACAGGGCAAACAGGTTGCACGAATGACGGAAGGAGAGGGAACATAAGCCTCGTAGGATTATATTGCCGCGGATAGGATGCAGGGGGCAACCCAGCATCCCAGGAATACCAATTTGATTTAGCTAGGGTCGTCGAAAGCGGAGCCGGAGGATCGTAAAGTATACAACGAACCTTACGTCTCGACGCTGTAGAATACCGGAAGTAGTGCCCGCCGCGAATGGACCGAGATGAGGGGGAGAGGGAGGGGGAGAGGGAGAGGCGATACTTAAGGGAAGAACGATGAAGCTTCCTGAGTCTTTTTCAGCCACTGATGCGATTGCACGGAGGATCAGGAATGTTGCTGGACTTTTTGCTCGGTGTTGCGAATTTTCCTTCAATTTGAACCTGGTAACGAATGGTGCCCTTTCGCCCCCCCCTCCCCCCTCCCTCCTCTGTTGCTGTCGTACTCGAAACATCTTTGCGTACGAATTAACCCTATTGCCCTGAGCGTCGTAGAGCCGACGGTAAGTACGGTGGAAATACGATATATGATAATGACTTGCGGGCTTTCGAAGCGCGGTACAAATATACCTTGCTGCAAAAAGTACGCGGATGGTAGAATTTTCGTATCAATAATTGCATATCCATTTTTTGCCGCTTTCGATCGGCGCAGAGATATCTTCAAGGTGCGCGCTTCGAATGCATATTTCATTCAGCTTTTTTCATGCGTTAAATGAAAAATAATTATGTATATTTGATCTCTACTGACCGGCGTTATCCGTTCCCTTGGAGAAAAACGTACAGCTGCAATTCCCCCCCCCCTCCCCCGCCCTCCCACAAGTCAATTTGCATAGGATGTTCTGAACAAACCGCTTTCCGCTCCATTAACAAACGTTGATTCATCCGGTTCGTTGAAGAGAAAATCACTGGGATTTCACCACTTCGGTAATATTCGCATTTCTGGTTCTGACATACAAAATGTTTGACATACAAATAGGCCGAACGAAGTTTGCTCAACTTACGACGACTCGCATTGTTGGCACTGTAACGTACGACGCGTCGTACGTACCTCACTCCCAAGGCGTACGATTATTTATAACGTTCAGTGTCTCTCCTCCATAACGATGGCATTATTAAAATATCTAAGGGACAATCGTTTCACGTACAGAGCGTATTATTAATTTCATCCAGCTGGAATCTTAACCTGCCTTGTTCCAGCAGGACAATTAATGTTGTATTATATTATAAGCTGCTTTAACTGCCGGTCGTAATATCCTTTGCCTGAATTTTTTTGCCGAAACTTTAGATGGACTTTAACACGATAGCAACTTTACTCATAAATTAATTGCTCGCTCCAATTACAGTCAATGAGAAAGTGCGCCAGCGACGTAAATATTGCAATACGCACCTTTGCATTAACTAACTCGTATTTGAGAATTAACGTAGAACCTACAGTACTGAGGTTATATGCTTAATATTGTACAATGTTTGTCACAATGTTTGTTATAGAATAATTATTGAACGGTTTAATCAAATGAAAATTTCTACCGTTCGAATTGCTGTATCGATTTCAATTGATCGAAATAAGGCACGGAATTCTTGATTCGAGACACAGAAATTGTCAATTTTCACTATGCCGCGCATACACGTATATTTATGTGTACGTGACGTTCCCAAGTGCCGCGGGTTTCGAGCACGTAACGTAATAAATGTTCACTTCTCATACCAATAACTTTGTTAGCTGATTTATTAGAGTTGGTGGATTTTAAAAACGGAAATTTCTGCCTCATAAATAATTTCGAGGGAGACGCAGAGAATTCAGGCCAATGATCCGAAAGAGCCACGCCGCTGGACTTTCTCGTCGCGTCCATTTTCCGCCGAAAGTTCAATTGAAATTGCGCCTAGAGTGGTCGCGACCACATTCATATACGTTCCGCCGAAAATCATTGCACGGGACGAACAGATATCATTTATATTATTGAAACGGAAAAATCAATTTTCGGCCGAGGGTATAATGCGCCCTGTACACTTCATTTCGCGTATGAATGCATACAATTATTTTCCCCGTGGACATTTACCACCGTTTTATTTACTTACGTCAATAAATCATTATCGTATCTTGCTCGCGTGTTAAAGGGCGTATTACCTTTAAGCGGGTCGGTTTCGAAATGAGCAGCGCGACGATTATGCTCCATTAAAATCCTACAACGTTGCGTGGCCTAATGGCAGCCCGGGCACCTTATGTTTGCGCCACCAGATTTAACTTAGTCACATTTGATTAAACTGCGTTGGTCGACAACGTCGTTAATTCGATGGCTCGGCAGAATATGTTTTCGCATTCCAATCCTTGGATCCTATCGAAGTTCTGCTTGCGGGCACACGTTTGACACGGTGCGCCCCTGGGTAATCCGCGGTTCCACAGACGAATCTAAACCGCGTCTGTAATTTCTCGGAGATCCTTTTAAGCCATTCAATTTGACCGGTTCTATTCCCCCGGGCACAGATTGCGACCGTGTTGTTTTAATACTTCAAACAAATCACCCGAGTCTACTATTTTAATCGATTGTATTTCATTTTTGTCAGACGGAACTAAAATCGAAGGGAGATAAAGAATTTGCGAGAATAGAGGGCAATGGGACGTTTTATCTATGCATAACGCAGACGAGAAAGAAATATCCCAATACAAAATTGCGAAACAGTGGACCGGTTTTCGTCGTGCAATGCAATAAAACAAACTCTCTCTCTCTCTCTTCACTATACTGTACGAAGTATATCTCGTGCTCCATGCTCTCAAAAAAAAGCAAATGGTCTCACATTGAAAATACACAAAAGCGGACCGTTTTGCATAAAACTTTCCCTCCTACCGTATCTTACATTCACGTGCGCCGCTGCTCGCCTTCGATAACCACTATGTTAAAAATTTGCAAACCCCACCGTGGTGAATTTTGCAAACGTTGTACGAACGGGAGGCATAAAATCGGTGCGGCACGGAGGACGTTTACGGCTCTCCCTTGCGAAACAACTATTTTTTACCATGCCAAGTTCTTTTGTGTATCGTAAATTATACACCTCGCGCTGCTACGTTCCCTGCGCGAACTCGCGAACACTTTAGTTGATCAAATTGGTCACATTGTACAGATGATCCTGCACATTTATGCGGCAAAAACGAAACGTGAAAGGGCGTGCATACGGGTACCAAGGGAATTAAACAGAATGAAAGGGGGCGTAGGGCGGGTTGCGGCGGTGAAAGGGCATACCCGAGGCTTCATTTCGGGGAAGGGCTGTAAAGATTGCTCGCGTGCAACCCCCTATACGGCGTATTCTCGCAAACTCGCGATTATATTGCCTCATAATAATAAGGTTAATGCCTTGCAAATTAAGTAGACGCGAAAGGCCTTTCGCGTCGCGTCACGTTCGTTTAAACTGCTGAAGTCTGATCATTGTCGGTGGTGCACGATCGGCGTGATACCGCATTAAGACAATGCCCGTTCAATTTAACTGGATTTGCGAAACAGCGATCTCCTTATACGTGGCCGCTGTGTCAAAGGTTGTGGGAAGTTCCACGTGTGCATCAGCGTATAAAATCTCTTTGCCTCGGGATGCAATAATTGTGAGTGCTTTTACGCGCAGGCGATTATGTTTATACTGCGTGTAGCGCAATGGTTTTGATGCGAATATTTTTAAAACCGTAAATCGTAGAGAATGTGAGAAACAAGTTCTGATACGTAGAAACCGGTGCGGATAATTACTGGATATTGTCAATCGGACAATTATTGGATTTTTCGTGTCGGACAATTACTGGATCGGGTTTAAATTATTGGGCCACGCGGTCTCTTCACTGTTTCCATATAATATTCCCATTGAAACGAAGAGGATGGAGTAATAATATTGATTCACCAATTTCTAGAAAGAACATCACAGGTTTAGTTCAATTGGAACGTCCAGAAATGAAATGAAGATTCAGCGAACGCCTAGAATAACGACGCATTGGAAAATAAGGAGCATTTGAAAAAACGGCACGAGTCTTATAACCAGCAATGATCGCGTCACAATATCGTAACGTTCGAATGAAATGATACGAATTCATCATACGCGAACGACAAATCATAGATGCGAAGAGCTGCTACAGGATCAGATTCTCGCGGCTTGTCAGAGTTGATTAAGATATTGCGAATTACGTCCGCGTATCGCTGTGCATCGTGCACGTGATGTAATCGTTACAAACAAAAGCCGCTGCGGATGTTGCTGATAAGTGCATGATAGATTCTGCTTTTGATTCGAGGATAAATAGAAGCGTGTGCAATAACGATCGATTTGCCCCGACGAGTTTATACGTAATAAACGCAACGCACTCCCGTCGATCTTTATTTATTCTATCGCCGGGTTAGATTCAATTTTACAACGATTAAATTACGGTTCATTTCTTTGCAAATTGCTTTGGTTAACCGGGGAGGATACCTTGCCTGCTCGGGAATAGTTACGATCGAATGGGGATTAGTGCTTTTTGCTGAGTGCTCGATTATAGATTCATAAAGCTGAAGAAGATTAGCGGATTCGACGAAACACGTCGTACTCACCGACAACTTCGAGGTAGCCAATTTGACTTTTCATCGGATCCGTATTAATCTGACACATGTACCATCCCCTGTCAGATTCTTTTACTTCTCGTATGTGGAGGAACCATGTCCGATGATCGCTGTGAGATACGGCTATCCGATGGTTCTTCGTGATCACGTGGCTGGCTATCGTCAATATCGTTTGGGTATCCACTCGCAGCCATGCTACCTATAACGCATTACATATTCTCGTCACTATATACCACGTCTACGTGCAGAGTATCTTGTCTCTGTTCTTCAATATGAAAATCTTAATGTAAAAGTTCCACGCAGACACATGGTGGTTTCGTTTCAAGCGTTTGCGTTAAAAATATCGTTCTATATTTCGGTTTCTTTTCCGACTGTTTAGAAAAAAATGATGCTTCAACGTACAGTGTGAAATATTACAGAAACGTTGAATCTTTTGGAACATTTTATTTGCTATTAAATAATAATTATTCGACGAGTATTAATAGATTCGAATAATCGAGAAATATAAATTAGTTCAGATCGTGAATACGATGAAAATTCCTTCCGTTAGAGGAATAATTAGAAGGGAAATGTTAACAAAACAGCGTAATTATACGCCCGCTGCAAGAGAATTATCAGAACGAGATTTGAACTAAAATTTCATTCGCCAGCGAATTCAAGAAGCTGGCAAATATTTGACGGGTTTGAACAGTCCGCATGACAAAACAAGCACGTTCATAATTTTACTGAAATTATGATTATCGAAGATAGATGCGTTTTTGCGCAACGTTTGCACTACTGCCAAATACACAAAGCGTTTAGATTAAAGTGTCCCACACTTTAATAAAGCATTCTACTCTGCTTATTTCAGACCTTCTGTTAAAACGTTGCACAGATGTCGACGTATCGTCCTGGGCTATTCATTTCACTTAAATTAATATGAAAACTAAAATATTGTAATAAACGTACTTCGTGTGTTTTGCAACCCTTACTTAATTCTAACATGATTGTCATTATATTAACGATTGTATCAAAATTTGTATTTTTAAATCTAAAAACATTAATTATGACACCCTCGACATACGAAACTCCATCAGCCACATCCCAGTTACTTGTCCTAAATACATCAGTAAAAGGGTGCAACACGATCTACCAAATTCACTTAATATGTCAAAAAAAGGGACTTCTGTAAGAAAGTGTTAAATTTCCTAAAAAACATTGGCTTATACCACCCGCTATAGGTAGTTTATTGCACTGACCGATAAACACCGTGGTCACTAATAACCTCAGAACGTGCATGTAACCTTAAACACCCATATAAAACAAAAACATTAAATATCATATAATACAACGAAAACACTTGAACATGATTAAACTACAGAACGAACAGTTAGTTACAGCACGTAGCAATTACCCCCAAAAAATAATCTTAACCCGCACATTGATCCCGAATGAACATAAACGTAACGCAATTAATAAATGAACGATTTCGAGGCCGCGAATTGAAAAAAATATACCGCCGTAGAATGACCGTGAATACGTTGCTCCCGTCGAAGGAGCTCCTTGGTACGCTCGTGGCCTAACCACGTGGAAAAAAGCGGCGAGAGGCTAGGAGCGTAAACATTCTCCTTGCCGGGCCGAACTTTGGCACAGGGTCCGCAAAGGAACGGGGTAGAAGAACAGGGGTCTGGGAAATGGAAAATGGGAAAGGGCCAGGCGCGTACGCTGCTCCCGCTGCTCCGCCACAAAAGCGTGGCCGTTGGCCTACAGTAAATCAAGCTGTTAAGAAAATGTGATCCGTTTGTAGAAAGGGTTGAAAGTACGAAAAAACTATTCACACCGGGGACTTGGCCGCATTGAGCCTGTTCTGTCTGCGTACGTTGGATCGCTCGTACGCACGTCTGTATTTCCGGTTCGCCCCACCTTTGTGCAACGGTAACCAACATATGATCACGTATTTTCCACGCTTATGTGAACGGGCACGCTTTGCTATTGGCGCCGGTAATATTTTGCTTCCGCGGCGCTTGCATCCCGCCTTCAAAGGAGAAGGATAATGGAATTGCCATTTCGTCGGGCAAATATTTATCTGCGCGGGGCATCATTTGGACCTGTAATTTTTTAAGTGACGGGGAGTTTTGCCCGTGGCATGTGAACGTAGCTTCAAAGGATCGCGGGGCGGAAATATGTCACTGTTCCTCGCGTACGGGGGCGGGTTTCTTGTAACAATTCTGTTGGAGCTTTTTGACAGCCGTACGCACACCGCCTGAAGAAATTATGTACGAACGATTGTTCTTCAACGACGCTGTTAGAAATATCTGCGGCAGTCACGGAACCGTTGCAATAATTATGAATTGTATGAACAACCGTTTATAGCACGGCAAATAGTTGCAGATATTTCGTTCAATCTGTGGAACTCAGATGCCGTGCGATGCACGTTTTCTAGTAATTAAATATTGGACTTCGGTTGATACACTGTTGGAAACGTGTGGAAAATAAATATTAGCATTCGTACGAAAATAATCGATGTTAAGCGGCATAAACTAAAATTTGTATAACGCTTACGGATTGTCGGAACAGTACAATTTTGTGCATTCCTATAAATATGTATGGGCGAACAATGAATCATTTATGAATGCAAAAGTTTTTGTTTACTGCGACGCTGGAAATTTTTATTGTCAGGCGCCCGCATTTATTCCTAACTTATAGATCCCGGTATTGCCCCGCGTTACGCTGCAAATGGCATATTACCGGCCAATTAGAATAGTATCGTTCGAAATATCTTCTCAACAATAGGAATAGCGGATGAGGATATCGGATTGCTATCGATACTACATTTATTGTGCGCGTAATTGATACATGTCGATATTTCCGTGGAAGTATCAAATGGATACCCATTCTATCGGATAAATACATATGTACGTACTTGAAGGAGATCAATGCGGAATTATACTTCAGGTTCTGGCGTACATACGCAACTACTATTTACTTGGTATTAGATACTTCTTTCCTTAATCCCGAGTGCACTCTGTTCGACAATATATCTATGTATAAAATTCGTTTCAGTGACCGTAGAGATTATACGTACAAATATATATATATACGTACATTTGTCTTTAAAAGTTGTAAACAACTTTTCATAATAAGAACACGACGTAATTAACTAACTAAATGTAAATTTGTAATACAAGGTAAATATTTGTTGATGCAATTGGGAACATAATATTTAAATGCGTAGAAACTAAACATACTCGTTTGCAGATAAACTATATTCGTATATAAGTGCAACGTATTCTTTGTATGCACTTTTAAGAACGTAATAAAAGTTTCTTTCGTTTTTCTTTATTTTTCAGCAGGCAATAAAACATAATGGTACTACGTCTTATAAAGATTTTCACGTCTACTAAACGAAACAATTCCTTCGATACCTAAATACTTCCGTCATTTCTCTGGCCATACCGAATTAATGATATAAAATTAGTCCCGAAATATCTACACAGCGAAGTTACGGTGCCAAATTGTGCGCAGGAAATAAATCGTGCGATCATAATTTTTCGATGTCCAATTCAGTGCATAAATATAATTCTACATGTACCTATCGTCCAGATATCCCTAGCGACACTAGCTCAACGGAGAAATAACTGAATGAAATCATTGAACACCTAACCCATACGTAAATCGATAAATCAATATCCGCGGAAAACCATTAACTAACTCCTTGCCTTTCCATGTACACACTAGGCCTCCGTACCATTTGTCGAAGTTAATCAACAGTAACCATGATCCCGAACCTAGTTTAGCTCGTTAGCCTCGTTAAAACTGGAAAGGAGCTGCGCACACTTCCGAATCGTTCGAGCGTCTCAAGATTCCACCCTCGGACCGCTATCGATAAATCGATTTAAACATCCCCGGCCCAGCATCCGCCAACATTTTCAATAACCCAACGAGCCCGCGAAATGGAAAGAAACCCGGTGCGGGCCCGGGCGCAGAACGACGAATGACGCATACGGTGCGGACGCGCGGTGCCCGTTGTCTCTCCGTAAATTACAGAAATTCGCAAGTGAAGCCGTAAATACTTGGTTATCATACTTGGCGGAAGCACGGAGGGGCATTACACCTACATTCCCGTGCATCGTGGCCAGAGATGGCGCCAAGCGTGGATATGGCTTCACCGTTTCCATTCATCGGGCTGGATATCAAATGCAATAGTTCATGGCACACTTCCGACCAGGCGGTCGCGACCAGCCCTCGACCTCTACCTCCTAATCCAACCTAACCCCCCCCTCCCTCCCCCTCTCGTTTCACACCGGTCCCTGGCAGATTTACAGACGCGGGCTTTGATATCTGCATCCGAAAGTCCTGGACTAGTTTCACCTGTCCCGGACCTCTGTATACTTTCCGTCAACTTGCGCTTTCGCGAGGACACCGCCGTAGATAAATCAGACGAATAAGCTCCCCGGCTAATCGGACAGATCTCACGGCCCGTGTTCTCGGCCCCCGTGCCGTGTTCGGGCTGTCCTGAATTTAACGAACGACGCCGTGTCCAACTTTCCGTCACGTGTAAAGATACCGGTTACGTAACGCGACGTCCAGGTCGGTAGGGCCGGCGATATTATCGATCTCTGTATCCCGTTTATACTTTATTCGATGTGTGTATTGCGCGACGAGAGACGGAAGTTGTTTCGAGCGACGCTGGAAAACGGTTGAGCTATTTGCGACGGGGACGTTCGCGTTTGGTCCGTTTCGAAGGTGGGACGGTTACGCATCGGCCGTGCGATTAATTTTGCTGTGTGCAAATTAGCCTTCGTCGTAACGAGCCTTCGGTTCTTGCGAGGGGTTCGAGAGCGGAACGGAGGCGCGATGGACTTCATTTCTTCCCGTGGCGGATCGTTTTAAGTTTCGCTTAACCCTCCGACAGCGGTGACTCGGGCAGCGAGCGTGGAGTCATTTCGATTCACACCGATGTTTAATACCACATATTCCCGAGCCCCCAAAACCCTCACCGATATTGTACTAACAAGGAACGGCTGCTCGTCCCTAGACCCTCGTGGATACGTTGTATTCTATTCGCTTTGCGTTCAGGTATTTTTTTCAGACTTCTCCGATTTATGATTGTACTCACTTGAAATGGATTTTAGCCACATTTTTATACGCGTTTCGCATTGATCGGCTGTTCTAAATTTAAATATATTTTGTGTCATTGGGTATAATGATTTCTGTCGAGAACGCCATAACGTGAGGCAGAGGAATGCGTATCACGTAACCCTAGACGTGCAAAGACGTTCATGCTTGTCTCTGCTATGAACGAGCGACAAGTTCCCGAACTTTCACGACGTATTCAACAAGTTTGAGAGAAATTCGGGGCTCCGGGGCTACATTGTAACTTATTTATTGTCCGGAGCGCGTTGTAACGTGTTTAATATGCGTATACAGCTTAGTTTCGAAAACTAATTCTTGGAAATGGCGTATAATATTATTCAAACTGACTTTAAACGATGCATATGGAATTTAAGGGAAATTATTCACGATCATCTAACATTATTTTAAGATTGTGGAACCACCAAAGGGTACCACTAATATTCTTATTATGTAATAATTTCTTTAATAAAATAGTATAACATTCATTGCAATAATTATTCATAATAATGTAGAATGCTTGCATTTCGTTCAATTACTGTGCTTATCTCGTACGTGCTATATAATTGGTGTCCAAATTGACAATGAAACGGTGTGGGACATGTTGATGATGAATAGGGGAGCATCTTCTCTCCGCATTGACGATATTTGATCCGTCATTTATGAAACTCCTCTCTTTATAGTCAACCTGATCGTCAAACACTTTACTTACTTCAGAGTTTGATGATCGGACTGAACGCGTTCAAATACAAAGTCATTTTTTCGATAGACTAAAAACAACAGTACCGAGCAGGCAAAAAAAAGGATGCTTATGCCAAACATTGCAGGCAAAAAATCCTCGCTAATAAGGTGCACCACAAACATACAACGAACTTTAATAAAAACATCATTTATTCGGTGCTCGTGAAAACATTTATTTAAGCACTTGCAATTCAGCACGCTTCTACTACATAAATAATCGAGATGATCATATGTCGTTTCGAACACGAAAGCGATAATTACAATTATATTGTCAAAACTGAAACTTGTTGTCACAATTTTCCGTTCCATGTTTGAACAGTGAAACATCTGTGCGCATCGGTACATTCAATAACACTTTCCAAATAATATCACGAAATAAACGCAGACGGGCGAAAATATCAAGTAACTCTGAAACAATGATACGTTTATCATAATGAGCACTGCGTTCCCGTGTCCGACATTATGACACGCTATGAAAACCATCAATGTCGTACAAAGCCAATCGGACTACGCGTCACGAGATACTACCGAAACGCAAAGCTTGACGTTAGTATAGACGCAAACGGTGACCGACACTCATTTCGTAACTTTCATCAGAACAGAAGATTACCAAGAAAATGTGGCACCTCGCGCAGCTGCGTTTACCTACATCGGTGCCAGCTTATTTCCGCAAAAAACAGAGACGCGTATCGTAACTAGCGACTTCTTTACAGCGAGTCTTTCAACTCTCTCGACATCCGGTACACCACGGCTCGCGAGACATTCGCCACAATTTCCACTTCTCAATTTCCGTTTCCCGTTCGAAGTTCGTGACAGGTCAGTCGAACGTCGACAGATAGGTAACGTTAGCGAAGGATGGGATCCCGGCTACGGTCGACAACCTAGACAGGGCTTCAGATTTCTCCATGTTTATTATTACGTCGGCTCGCCCGGTCGAAATTCGGCCAGGTTCGCGAAGTTGACTTTCGCGAATGTATACGGAGCAGTGGAAACAGCCAGTTTTCCTTAGAGGAGAAGTCCTCGCTCCGTCGTGTATTTCGGCTCAGCGTAAGCCAACGTAGTTGCATCCGTTTTTTTTTTTCTTTGGGAACTTTGAGAGCCTCGTGAACGAGAGAATGAAAAATATGGAACGTATATCGAGGCGGGAGTGTCAGTTAAGTATGTATATCTCCGTGCTTGGAGTTTACCTTGAGTTATCACGGGAAATATTTGGAGTGTGCGGATACATTAAGAAATGCAGGGAACTCTCTGAGATATTTTACGATCGCCGTTTTTATTACGACCGTTTAAAATGCCCCTGTTTTTTTACGAGGAAATTAATTATCGTTAACCACCTAAATTTTAGAATTAGCGTTAGTAGACAAATCGACATCGACGTTTCGCTGGTAATAGACAATAAAACTTTGTGTGAAATAAATTCGCTCCTCTTATTGGCTGTCTTTTTGTGCGAATATTAATGTCCATTAATTTTGGAGATAATACAAAAAAATATGCGCGGAAACAGTTAAGTCGACTGAATAAGAACACACGAATATTTTTTAACTTAATTTATAGAAAAAATTCTGTTAAACATGTATTAAATTGAAATATGTGGAATTCGTTTTATGATGCAAGCAGCGAATTGGTTTGACGCTTTTAATATATATACGTGCATACATTTCCTGCCCTTTTTGCTACGTCTCTTCGATAGGGAAGCAATTCGACGCGACGCGACGCAACGTTTAAGATTGAAACGTTCTGTACATCGAAACAGCAGTTTGAGTGGCAGAAACGAATTTTGAATCGGCGCTTTCATCAGACTGGTAGACGTTTCACTTCGTTCCGTCTGCATTGAAATAAAGTTAGCAAAACCCTAACCGCCGGCCGAGTCGCCCCAACCATCCCCGACTTCAACTTTCCAGGGTCGATTCGCGTTTACCGGAACCACTTTTAAGTTGTTCAATAACTGTACTAAGCTACTTTGAAACTTGCCCCAGCTGTAACTTCATTAACGGCAGGTAAATACTTCGCATTGCTCGGTTACATTTCCAAATATCAAGGGAAATGTAACGAAAAATAAGGGAAAAAACTACGTACAGGTATATGAAATTCCCCTCTGCCAGACCGCCAGGAAATTAATATTTCTGCTTTGAATTTCTGTGAACGCGAATTTGCCCGCGTGAATATCGTTTAGTTAATTTCGCTTCGACCAATTAACGTGATCACAATAATTGCGTCACGACGCAATTAACGTTTGGAAGGGAACATTAAACAAAGGTATATAAAGCAATACGCGTAATAGAATTACGGTTGAAGAGGAATAAGCTGATCGACACAAAAACGCGTCATTACATTTGCTTTCAAGCTGTATTTGATGAAAGTTTTGCAGCACCCAAATTTGAAGGCGAACTTCAACCCCTACGGTATGAATTTTCACTGGAAAACCGTAAATATCTGTCCGATGTTTCTCGTTTCTCGTAAATTTTTCACAAATATGTGGCTTATGCTTCTGTGTTATAAAAAATGGAAAACGAACTTTGTTATTACAATTCACATTTTTTCACTTAACTAAAATGTTAGCTATTATTAAAATAGTTGGGGTGACTATACGCATTATTCATAATGCGGAAATCTATTACAAGCATAATTGCGTACGCATTAACTACGCGAAATCATATTAAACAATATTGCTTACACTAATTAACTTACAGCAATAAACGAACAGAGCTCCGTTAATTTGAAAAATAAAAGAGCATTTAAATTTCACTAGATCAGACCTGGAACTATAATAATGTACTCATCATTTCAACGACAGGCAGGTGTGTCAATCGGGTTTCAAATTTTATTTCACTGAGATATAACCGTTGTTCGCAATTATGAAAAAATGTATAATCTGCACGACACAGTTCCATGCAATTATTCGAATACAATATAATGGCCCCTTCACGCGAACGAAGCGAAACGAGTAGCGCGAAAATTCAAAGCATTTCTGAAAGAGATGCTTTTGGATTATATCACGAGGTCTAACTTTGAACCTCGGCTTAACGACCCATCTGTGTTCAAATAAAGTTAGCACAGCAAACCGACTGTCCACACGCATCAACAGCTTCCCAATCCTCCAAGCCGAGTCTAAGCTTAAACAACTTCCTGGAGTAGATATCGTTTCGTTTCACCACCATCACCTTACACCACGCTGACCATCGAGTTGTTGCGTTGTTAAATGTTAACTTTGTTCAATTACATAAATTCACTCAGACGCGTATATTGCAAACGTACTGAATCATGAAATAATAACGACATATACGTACACGGTGGAACATTTATTGAATAACAGTATATAAATCAATTTGAACGATGCGATTTCCAAAACAGATTTTCAGTAACGATGTAAAATAACGAAAGTCATTCGATTAGAGAAGGATACTTCATATTAATAAAAGAAAGACGTTGAAGTATGTTTAAAAGACAATTGTCTATAATAGAAAGATCGTTCCAGTTAAATTTGACCTCTTTCCTTGTAATCTCATTGGAAAATTGCGAATGAAATTGATCGCTGAAGCATAAATTATTTAATTTCTTCGAACATTGATCACTGAAGCATAAATTATTTAATTTCTTCGAGCATTGTGAACTATAAGACATATATTTATTACATATTTAACTGTCTGTTAAACGGTAAAATATCCTACAATAAATATATTTAACAGGATTCACGTCTTCCGTAAATAATGAAGGCGGTACACATACAAAAATTTGAGTTGTTCTTGCTGCACCCTTAACAAACGACAGGCTTTAATTCCGCTAGGGGGCAACTGATGTAACTGGTCCCAAAAATCGAATTTTTTTTCTTCATAAGTCGATAGTTTTGTTACGTATAGCACACTATCCACAAAGTTTTATGGTGAAATCAAACTTTTTAACCGTGTAAGAAGTACCGTACCGTGCGTTCGCAGCTATGCGCGCAAGCAGTTGGAACACGCAGTCCGTTTGCGGCGCTATATTTTTTACAGAGTGGAACTGACTCAAATCCGTTTATATATCTTTAAAGAGTGTTCTTTCAGCTACAAGTACATGCATCATGAAAGGTATCCACGTATTTATACCCTTTGACAAATACCTTTTCGCGAGTACCTACTTGCTGAAACGGAACAACTTTTCCGCCAAAGCGTTCAAGCTAACTGAAGATATTTTTAAAACGAATTCTTGCTTTTACTACAAAATATATTGTTTACTTTACGTTTTTTTATCTTAAATGTTAAACGAAGTACTAAACAAAATTTCAAATAGATTCGTTGATGTTTGCTCTTTAAGAAAAATGTTAAAGAAATGTCTCATTTTAAGCTCGTTACACGAGTTGCCCCCCTCAATACACCTCCTCAATCGAATTCTATCGTCTGGATACATACATACTTACGAAACATTCGATCGCCAATGCGAGCACGCGTATTTAAGTTCGAGGTGCGACAAAAAGAAGACTGGTGGCTTTCAAAATGGTTGTCGTGCAATTAATCGGAGTGGGTAATGTACGGGTCGCACGGTAACTTGTCATAATGACAAGGATATTAAGTTAATTATGGTCTTCAAAGTAATCTACGGTTGGCGGAGCATTAGCGACGATCCCGAGGGAATCTCCCGAAATGTCAGTACAAAATGTCATACAAGTGTGGCCCTGGTAATCCTCTTCACCACTCATCCTTTGCCTCTTCAACAAACCCCGACTCAAAGGTTCCTTTACGTCTTCTCGTTCCAGTTATGCACGAAAGGATGAAGATCAAACAGTACCGGTGTGCTGATCCGTGATCTGAATGCACGTCTGCATTACACGAATCGATAACGAAATCTTAAGTGGCTCACAATGCAGCTCAATTAACCGTACATCCGAGTGTTGTTCTTGAAGCGAACGTTTTATCGAAGTGATGTAATTATGTAATATTCATTAAGTTCGCTGATTAAATGAAGATCTGCAGAAAAGACTGTGGAAATCTGGCCTCCATTTCTCATCGCTCCGCTGTAACATCCCCAGGTGATATCTACCTTCCTGATTTACAATTCCTTCAGTAAATCATTTCGATGGCGTGCGATAAATATTGCTTTTTTAATAACGACGGAGGATCAATGAGATTTTTCAATGAGTGTAAAAGGCTTGAATAAACGATGGGAATTTTTTACAACGTCAAGGATATTCGAGTCCCAACGTTATCGTGACTTTTCAGTAGCGTGAACTGCAACCGCATTTTGCTTTGGAATTACACAAAATACATTGGACGTGCTGGATTTACATGGTGTACGTTTTTCAAGCATCTTTGAGATACGCTCATTTCCATCGAAGCATACACATATCGAACTGCTGTATAGAGCTATAAAGGCGTCTCAGGGGACGGCACTGGAGCAAGGGGGGGTATTTCGTTCGGTTCCCCATCTTTGACGCTCCCCTAGCTCCCTTGACCACACACGACGCATAATATGCATTATGATCACCATGTTTATGGGGTATCTCATTGGGTCTCGATATGTCTCAATCACTGTCTATGTCACACGACTCGAGTGATCTGCGTATGTTCCAGCAAATGATACGCTAGAGACGAAAGTGCATGTGGTGACTAGGTGCGGCGCATATGACGTTAGATAGCTTGTGTATGGATACATTTTTATTCACTCGAATGTCCACAAATGACACAGAAAATGCAATTTTTCCTTAGGTAGGTCCGTACAGTAGTTCACGAGAATATATCCGTTTATTCGTTTAACGTTAATTTGTTTTGTAATAAATGTTAAAAAATAATGTCTCGCGTTAGTAACAGAATGAAGTGTGAAATATTTGTTAGCAATCGATTAAGAGTAACTTTATTTTCTACTGCATTGTAGGTATATAATATTGTGTAACGTTTACCGAAAACACTTTTGTGCACAACTGTATTTAACGACTTTGTCTGAATGGACGATTTGATACGGTGCCTTCGTCCTGAATAATTTGTTGCACAAGGACGCATGGATGTACGTATCCGAGATTTGTTCCATAATTCTATTAATTTTGCAATTTTAGGGGTCAAGCACCATGCAGAAATTCGCTTAATAAAGTTCCCGGTTCCTCTGTAATCTTCATTTTCCTGGTAGTTCTCGTGCCAAAGTTTCCTTCATATACCCTCACTCGAATTATACACAAAGGAATAGAGATCGAACTTACTAGTCTGCTATACAAATACCGCATTGAAACGTAGAATTCTAGGGGATTACGTCTAAAACAAATTGCTCGCACGCGGCTGAAACACTTCGTAACAAATGTAGAACGAACGTTTTCTTTGGTATTCGTATCTGGAAATATAATCCGGGTGAAGTATATTTGAAGCGTGCCTCACGTTAGATATTTCAACGCAGATACATAAATAGGTGACACGTATTGGATAATTATAATTCTTCAGTACAAACTAGGCAAGGAATGGTAGGTTTCTCGGGCACATTACATCCGATCTGAACCGTTTGCAGATTTGTATAGATCTTAGTTAGTCGGGTTTTTAGAAACGACCAGGAAAAATTAATGATAATGAACTGTTACTCGTTGTTAACTTATTAATATTCTATTCACGATTTAGATGGCGTATTATTTATACTCGTCGACGTGCTTCTATTTGATGAGAAGAGCCGAATTTAAAAATTAGTGCGTCGATTACGATTCATTCATCAATTGGCAGTACGTTTGTCAGTCATATTACATAAATTCATACTACATAATATACTATATAATAATAATACTACATAAGTACATACTACATAAATTCATTTCCACCCTTCCTTACAAAACGATAGTTTTATGAATCACCTAATATAGACACGCAGATAGTTAACTTAACGAGGACGAATTGAGCAAAATTTGTACGCGATCTTCCTTAGACACTTCCGCGATCAATAGTGAACGTTTAGAAATGGGACAATGGAAATGAACAATAGAAACGGAGACCTCAAATGTACTAAGTGCTCCCTCGAATAACGCGATTGCGATAATACGGGGATTTTTCCGCACGCATTTTCTTTTTAAACATTTATTACGAAATTTATAATTTATTCAACGTATCCTTGTATAATTTTCTTTACCATGGCGAATAAGGGAGGTAAGGAAGAACAAGCAAGAAATCGTAGCATCGAATTCCAAAGCATAATGTTTTTGGAACTTGCGAAACAAATCAAACGGCCAGTGTATCTCTGCGAACTGCACGCGTGCCTACATTGTATGCACAATGTGTACGCATATGCAGTGGAAAAATATAAATATGTGTACATATATGGTTCAGGTTTTGATAGGAGTTAGCTCCGGTAGTATAGCGGATTTCGGGGGCCACTGTATTCATGTATGACAGAAAGTAATTGAAGTGGATCGCGCGGACCAATATTCTACGCAGTTTGTACCGACTTATGTGCGCATCCTGCATCTGCACTTAACTGCTATACGTACAAGGAAAGTCGTAAAAAATGTTATTCCAGTAAACGAGACAGTAAACTAGTACCGTCGCGTATTTAATGTTCTCACAATTTTACATCATCTTTACGTCTCTTGCTTCGCAATTTTACGTTGCGTTAATTTCGTAAATTGCTCTATTCCGGAGAGCAACAACGGCCAGGCAATTTTGGATAAATGGCAATGATTACTATCCTTCATACATGGTGTATATTGAGAAAACACGTGTACGCACGAATTCGATTGCAGATGCCGTATAGAGACATCATCATTTTCCACTTTGCCACATTGCAGTCATTCCTTTGGGCCTGTTTTTCTTTTTTTTCTTTTTTAATAAACTTCATACTTTAGAAGAGCACTTTAAGACGAGTTATGCGTGACGAGTGAAATAAAATAGCTGCGAAATTTAATGTATTTTATTTCATCGCTTTTCAGCTTACCGGTTCTGTAACATTTTCATAAACAGATTGACTGTGCATAATTCTATTTCTGATCGGAAAAACAGGCTCCTCTTGCGTTGATAGAAGATTATTGTTTCATTGCTTCCATAGTACGAAAAGCAAAAGAGTTCATTATTATACATTTTACCCGCTCTTAATTTTCTTTGATAAGTAAAAAGACTAACATGAAACATTAGGTCGTGAACATTTAACAAGTTTATAATACGCATTAGTTATTATATTATAAACATGGTTATTAAAAAACTCAACACAGCTATTGGATAATTCGCAGTAATTGTTTAATGTTACTATATTCGTACACTACAGGTGTCAATCACATACAATTGTACATTTCTCTATGACTTGCGGATTTACATAAATCCACTTACCAACTTCATGTCATCACAGAATCACAAATACATGGAATGGAAATAAATGCAAATTCACCAAAGAATTGCAATTGATACGAATAATGTAAGTATTCTTTTAACCATAGTCAATATCTTGTTATTGATTTTAATTTCTCGAACACAAGCTATACTAACTTCAAGGCACGAGAGAAGCAGCACTAGAAAGTGGAACTATGACTGCTTCAATCTTCTACGTACTTTATATACTCCATTTCCTATTCGCTTTATCTTCTCAATGAACATTACCTCGTTCCGCTTTTACACCATTCTAGAAAGGATAAAGATCAGCTAATTTCTCCGCTAATGCTCGATCTAAATGCATATTTCTCCCAGGGGTATTGGAAACAAAATGTCAGTCCGTTCGCAATTTCCAGTTTCGCGAGAATCTATACAATTTAGCGTCCTTTCTGTACGTGTACGTATAATAATCGTGATACGATTCAGCTAAGTACACTATACAATAATAATTAAACTAAGCAATGTTTTATAGATTCTAAATTTCAATTTAAATAGAAAGTGTGAGCATGGAAGAGAAGAAGATTCTTTTAAAACAATGAAATGACAGCCACTTCTATTTAAGACAAAATACAAAATCGACTGTTTTGTTAATTATACAGTTTCCAAATCTTACCCGTGCAACATTTTTCTACACACCGCCCAATAAATACATAGGTGTATAAGTAATTAAATTTACAATCAAATCGGCGCATTCTCTACACTGCTGAGCTCTCGAACGGTGTCTAGGAAACCGTATGTAGCGATACGGAAATACAATATAGCCGCTGAAAGTGACGCGAAATTGACGTTGGCAATTCGAAACATAGACTTTCAGGAATAGCAATGGAACACGCGATACCAGAGAACATGCAGTTGCACGTGGTTACCTTAAAAATTGCCTCATCGCTGCTGGTTTTACGTTTCAATGTTTCCCATTTCGATTGGTTTCTCCTTCTTTATTCGCAGATTCTTTAACGATCGACGCAGTGCCAGTGAAATTTTTATGGCCACGCCAACGCAGTGAAACGTTTCATGCAGTTCGGAAGCATGACTTGAAAGTCAGATATCTTCGATGGAAAATGTCTAATGCTCCATCTGTTGATTATATAGTTAATTATATTTTACACTGGCCACTGTTCGCTATTTGCCATGCGATTTCCCACCTGTTTGCGCAGGTACAAGGAATTGTTTCGCCAATTTTTTAGACTGACGAGGAGCTGCTTAATTTTTAATAATTCGTAAGAATTAAATTTAACACTGACCGAAATTAAGCGATATACACGTCGCTAAATCTGTGCATGTTTTATTGCAGCAAGAGTGTTACTTATTTATTGTCAAGCAAAAGGTTTTATGCGATGATTTTTCAGGCATTTCACCGATTCGCTTTTCCCCACGCTAGTCAACTGTGGTATGATCATCTTCCGTTTACTTCGTGCCTACGTCAAAGGGTTGAACGAATTCACAGTAATTTTTTCTTTCACCCGGCTGCACCTCAATCGCTTGGAAATTAGCGAGTTGAATTACGCGTTCACGAGGCGAGCCACTCGACGTTACGTAAAACTCACCTTAGTCCGTCTGGGCTTGCTCGTCCTAAAGAACCTCGTTGCGGCAAACTTTTGAGTTCGTTAGCAGCAAGTTAACCGGAATTCCGGTTACATTCTATGACCTTTCGTAGATTAGTTTACGTTTCAGTGTTCTGTTAATGGTCATAATGTTAACAGATGCAAATATACTTCAGGCAAATTACTGCCGTAGTATCACGAGAAATAATTCCATTATGATTGGCGTTCCGTTATGGATTATCGAACCCTTCGTTTGGATCGCGTTTATAATTATGTGAACGTCCGAATGTTTCTAACAACGTGAGAATTCTTAATGCGAAATATTATAGTCTCGTTCAACGAAAATATATTGCATAAGACCAAGCTAGATTTGGTTGTGTTGTATACCGACATAATTATCTCGTTTTCCTCGTCAATTTTAATCGCAACTGCGAATTGCTCGCAGTCTATATTAGTCATAGGTATCTAGTACTTTTCACATTTCCACTCTGATGACAAATACTCCAAACCTCCACGCGATGCATAACAACTCCAACCTTTGCCACCAGTCATCTTCAACCCTTGAACATCAAACTACGTTTCCTATTCCGTACAAAATTCTAGACAACGCCTACGCTCCCATTTTTCCTCAATATACAATGCATACTGAACCACGTCCCAAAATCAGAGTTCCCTTAGACTAGAGACTTTATCGACGTAGTCTCTCTCAGCGAATTGTTACGAGAATATCAACGGTACGAAGTCGCTCTAAGTATTCGTCAAGTTTCCGTTAAAACGTTACTGTAATATATTAAATATAACGAATAAAAGCTGTGCGGAATACGACAGTTGTAATACAGTGGAATCCCATCAAAACTCGACTCCCATAGTTTGTTACAAAGTGTTATTAATTTGTTGCTCGTTTATATATGTAGCTTTGAATTTTTACGATATCTTTAATTAAATTATATACACAATTGATTCGTGCTTATGTCTTTAAGGTGATAGTAAGGTGATTATAAGGCTCTAATTCATGTAATGTCAAATAACATTTTACGGTAACTAATTATATCAATTTTCTAGTTAATGCAGTGTTGATCACACTATGCGTCTGGTGCTTACAACCCGTTCTTATCTATTTACATTTCATTTCCATCGTGTGTCGCTTCTGCATGCAAGTTATTTGCATTGAGCATGTAATCACTGCATTTAATTCAAGTCGTTAATTGCAGTTCTTCATTTACACAAATTTACACAAAAGCGCATCCGTAATTTATTAAAACATCAAATAAAAGCGCAATATATCTTGAATGCGCATTTAAAATGGTTCCTAAAAGAACTGTATATACAAATGAATAACTGACATAAATAATTTTTAAAATACACAAATTTACATGTCACTTGAGTCGCAACTCGTACTACCCCAATGTTGCAACGCCATAAGAACAATGACTAATTCGAAATACTTATATCCGCAACACAATCGTAGCTAATATTGGAAATCGTGCGCCCGAATAAAATATACGCTGAAATGTTATCCGACAAATACTCGAAAACTGGATCTATCGTTTGCTTTGCAAATAGAATTGCAATTGGGATAAAACAGAAGTTAATAATAAATTGCAGCAAACGGGAAACTTGTTCCGAACAGTTATGGAGTTAATAGTTTGTAGGTTTAATCCAGCGAAGGGGGCTGTCATTATATAAGCACAGAAGGACCGAACTAGAGTAATGGTTGAATTGAGTGAGAGAGTATCGGGTTAACAGATGCATCAATGCTTACAGAGAGCCATGATTAATCCGTGGACTGAAAACCGATGAATCGAATGGCCTTCAGGGTGAGCCAGAACGAAGACGATGTTTGCAAATAGGGATTGATTCAGAGCAATCGGATGCATCGTGAATCGACAATAGGGTTGACGGCGCGAATTTAGCTTCGATCCGTTTAGGTGTGAATTAATCAAAAGTTTGAAAAAAGTCTGCGCCAAATAATTAGTGATTATCGTTTCGATCGTAAGAGAAGCGATTACTCCTTTCTTGGTTTACTTTTCGAGACGATCGTGTACAAATATTCTGCCTGGCAATAAAAGGGAAAAGAATTCATAAAATTCGCCAGGCGTAAAACACTCACATTGATATTTTAGTTTCAAAGGTATCGATGATTGATGATTGCAACAGAGATTTGTTGCGGGAGCTTGAAAGGTTTGCTTGAATTCTATGTGTCATACTTGCAATGAAACATTCCGATGTACGCTGCGACAGTATAAGTAAAGATCCCCTTATATTCGTCTTGTTAGTATATCAATAATTGTTTCTCTCGCAGTGAATAAAATAGTACGCGTATATACTCTTCCAAATAGACATGCTCAATTTGAATTTTTTTAAGAAACTCAGCAATGCATTTAGCAGTAATTATATCTTTAAAAAGCATCGTTTCACTCAATATGCCTCCTTCAATTTAATTACACAATTACCCACAATCGTAAAAAGCGACAACGTCCGTCCCACGAGAAATTTGAATTCGCCTATCTAACAACAAATTGCGTAACACAGAAACATTGAATCCCTAAAACACTCCAGTCGTGGCTACACCGAGGAAACAAAAATAGAATAATAATACTGAACGCCGTACGAAAATGAGTAACGTAGAAACGTCGTCCATCGACCTCATAATCAATGTTCTAAAAGCAGAATGCGATGTCAAACGAATTCAAACAGAAATTCGCGAGATCAAACGACATCCGCCGGCTGATTAGCAAACGATAACCAAGAAACTAACTTCCGTGGCATGCTTGCTATATCCCTGAATTAAGCAAGATCGTAGTTAACGCTCTCTATTCACTGAACGCTCGAGACCAAAGGCAGCCCTAAACTTCGCAATTAAAATTCAAAGCACGATGATACCTCCCTGGTAGAAGCGTAAACCCCCGAGAAAGGCTATGGCCAGCCGGTTACCCATAATACCTTGGAGCTGCAACAATGACTCCTTCGTTCAGAAATAAAGGCACCTATACCCAGCCATAATGCATAACGTACACTCCCCGTGAAAAAAAAAATATTGGCACACTCCTCGTTGGTTTAAATATCTTTACACGCTCGGTTAACGTTAGTACTGGTGGACGATTTTAGCTCGATTTGCTTCACTTGCTAATAGTTGCAGACGAACTCGAAATTCAGTTTCAAGACATCGACGATCTTTTATTGCAACTTTCTCCACTTTCACACAGAAGACTGATTTAAAAATAGGAATACATAGGAATAGAGCAGAACGATTTATACAATCTGTTATCTTATAATTGCATTGAAATTCTTAAGAGAAAATTATAAGGGTCAGGAATTGTAAACCTACTATTAGGTTGGCGTGTGTGCCAATAATCCATCGAAAATGATTATTTTATTCTTGATTTATTACTAACCTCAACTGAATTATTGAATATTTTTAAAGAGTAAGCGACTTTCGCATTTCGTAACACGTAAAAGAACGAAAACTGCGTTGATATATCACCCCAGGGTGTACGAATATTATTAAAAATGTTGAGCAAAATATTAAATGACCAATATTTTGTTTTTTCCACCTTTGTACGCGTCCACAGGCTTGAAGGAAGGTAGGTTTTACCTGAAGCATTTTCGAGCCGGACAAAAATCGCGGACGTCGTGTTCGTTTGAAACGTTCCATTTTCGCTACATCAATTCGGTCGCGGTGGGAATGGCAAAGCGTTTCGCGGAATGGAAGATTTGCTTTAATTTTCCGTTCAATCTGGAAGTTAATTAACGCTTTGAGATTGAAAGTGCTGAGTTATAGTTTAAGGTGTGTCGATATTTCGCAATTTACGTGCCAACAGTGGTACAGCCAGTGCAGGTAAACTTTCAGTATTTCCTGCGGCGGAGGGGGGAAAAAAAGAGAACGAGATTCGAGTTACTCGTAAACGTGGAAAGAAACTGGCTGGATGGCGAGCAATGTTTCAGATTTAATTTAAATTCATTGGAATGTTAAAGTTTGTTTGGACTGTTGTCTGCGCTGAATGTTTGAATGCTGAAACTATGGGGAAATAAATGTGGTTGCGGTGTATCGCGAATTCTTTAAAGCTTCGGTAAACTGTTTCACAATGAAAACGGACTTAAATTATTACTGGCCGTGAAACGAACGTTTTTCTATCGGTTTAAAACTACATGATATATTCAGAACCACTTATTGAACAGAGCTGAATTAATTGGAGAAATTATAAACTACCATATGTATTATGTGACGGATTAAAAAATTGGCATAAAGATCGAAATAAATAATTGTCACGTTATTTTCCGCGTCGCCGTCTTCAATAACTAATTTTATTATTTAAAAAGGGCGCTGTTGAATGTTAATTACATCATTCGCGGTATAGATCAATCTCGCAATCTTATGACAATAAAGATAAACGACTATGAGAATTGGTACCTCGTTGAATGGTAATATTAGAATAAATGTTAGTTTGTCTGTACAAGCTCTTTCGCTAGATGAAATGAAAATTTGTCCCATTCGAAACGCATGAATCGCACTCGAATCACTGTGCGAACGCGATTTCATGTGATCGGAAAGAAAAATATAGGCGAGATACAGGCTGAAACGTGTTCCGCTCTATTCAAAAGTGAAAAGTTCCAAAATCGGCCAGCATTGACACTGGAAACATTTAAAAGCAAT
Source organism: Nomada fucata (assembly GCA_948146005.1). NCBI lineage: Eukaryota > Metazoa > Arthropoda > Insecta > Hymenoptera > Apidae > Nomada > Nomada fucata. Next base: position 13,504,568 of record OX411276.1, read on the forward strand.
TATTTCCCGGACAGACGCATTCTAATGAAACGAGTTATGAAACAATGCCGCGTTGTACGATTATCTATATATACTCTTGGTAGCTACAGGTCCTTTGTCATAATTTATAACAGAACAATCATAACGTATAAAGTAAAGGGAAAAAATGTATCATTGTTGGATATAACTAAGCTTTTAATAAAGGTTGTGAAAATAATTAAGCTTACTACAAAGGATATGAAAATAATATGACAAAGTTAAACAGTTGAAAGAAGACGGATATTAAATTGAAGAGTTTACTCTTTTGTTTAAAACTCCTCAAGCATCTTATATACTTATTGTTATTTGTTGTTTGTCGTTTTCAAACCGATTGCACATGAAACTGCTGAAACCAGCTTCGATAAAAATATAGCTTGCTAGACGTTCGACATTATTGATTTAATTTATCGAATATTTGTGTTGAAATGTTTATACCCGTCACGAATGTTTCAATTCGCGATTGTTGCATTCTGTGCAGTATGCAGTACACCGATGACGAACATCCGAAACGTCGTTTATTTTCCAAACTATTCAAATTCCATTAAGGCCCAACAATTTTCCCTTTCAGACCCCCACAATTCTTCTGGAATGATTACATATTGTTAACAAAAAAATGTGTATAACTTGCAAAAATCCTACATCGCTTGCGTCCTGCAATTATCCGAATTGAATTACAGAATTACATACGATTTATTTTTATGTTTACATATATTCATACCATTGAGTCCTACCTCCGACCAATGCAACATTACGACAATTCGATGACGCAAAAATTCTCAACCACGTATAACAAGAGCGGAAATGACAATCACTGCAGCACAATAACTGCAATTGATATTTTGCGAGACACCATTAACTTGTGGATTAGGCATTATACGTAAACCGACGAAACAGTGCTGGGGAGACGTGGTTATCTCTGGATCGTGATGCTGGCAGACTTCCGGCATAGTTGCAGCCGTTATCCGTCATCTTAATGCATAACCGGAAGACTGAGCGACGCACCAGCGGCTTATAAACGGCGCGATTATTCCAACCCAGCCCATCCACCCCTTTCCAATGTGTCTCATCCCTCAACCACGATAACCCATCCCACCCCTTCGCCCAGAAGAGTGTAATGTCGGTTGCAGGTTGGACTGCTCGCCTTTGTAAATACATCTATTTGAATTTCATACTACCCACCTTCGATCAGATGAATACTTTTCAATATCTTTCCTAAGGATAATCTTGTGCCAGGATCGAATGCGTCACTTCCTTCTCGTAATCTGCCGAATGAACTGCATCCAGGAATGCAGAATATAATGTTATCGCTGGGAACGGAGGTGGAGTTCATTTTGTCGCGGCTACACTTGGGTTGGGTAATTTTTTGCTTTTTGTCGGATCTTCTTTGGGAGGCCACGCTTGTAATTAGAAGCATTGAGATAGTAAATTATCTTACGGAATTAAATGTTGAATTGAATTATATATTTCTATATTGAAGGTGGTTGTCGTATGATCCGTAATTGACAGCAAATTTAAAGGGGAAATTTGGGAAATAGTGATTTTTAGAGGCAGGATATATTCTTTTCGAAAGTCAGAACAATACTTGGTTCGAAGTTAATGGACGTTTCTTTTTCGAACAGTTAAATTCATTTTTCAGGTTGCCCTAATTCTATTAATTTTCGTGGCATGACACGACGCTGATTCATTTAGTTTAAAGGTAGATTAAATGCGGCGGGTTAACTATGACAGATTGTATTAAATGGATTTAATAAAATCCCGGTTCCGTTTGAAAATGAAATGATTGTCGAGGCTTTGTGTAAACGAAACCGTATTATTCAAGCTCAAGTGAATGCTTTAAATGTGTCAATCCTGTGGATTAGTTTTAGCGAAACGATTAATGCATATATAATAATCAAGCAGAATTGTAAAAGTATTTATTATTATTATTATATTATTATACTATACAGTAAAGCATAAATTCTGGATTTCTCTTTTACGCTGAGTGGAAAATTGTCCCAAAAATATGCAGGAAATGTTTCGCTGTTAAAAAAGTGAAGTTACTTTGATATGAAATAAACGTGAAACTGTTTCAACATTACTTGTCTATTTCAATATAAAATGCGGAAACAAACAATACTTTGAGAACAATAACACAACGCGATAAAGTTTTGAGTAATATAATTTGACGCATGATTTGTTTTTCATGAGAATGATAAAACATCGACCCAATAAAACACATACTAATTCGAAATTAACATTCGCTTGGAGAAAGGTGTACATTAAGAAAATAGATTGAATCTTTTAAAACGAAATATACTCTGTCGTCTCTGCAACAGTCATTGTTATCGATCATCATAACAGAAAACAGATATTGCTCTATTTCGTTGTAGATCTTTGCAGAATTAAGATTATTTCAGGTGAATGGGTTCGCACGCTTCACTAGCTTTGTTCATTGAACTTAACACGTTCCTTTTAAAGATGAACACGCGATGATAGAGCTTTCCTACAATGCGTGGAACCAGGAACAGCTGGATAGCCATATTAGTCAGTTTCGAAGTGTCTGGCGCGAGATGCAAGTTGGTTACAACGAAGATCTGAATCCCGCAGCAGTGATTCGCGCGACTGTTGTAAAGTATTTACATTTTGTAACGAAACTGTACAATAATTGAACAAAAAAACATGGTACGTGTCGACACACTCGAAGCGAACAGCGATCCAAACAATTCAAACAGGTCAAAATCATTCCAAATATACATTCCACTTAATTCGTTAACCAATTCCAATTTCCATGCACCTGTGCATACACAGCGGGCCAAAAAGGTATTCGTACAGTGCATCAGTTTCACTCGCAACTTCATTAATTTGTTGTCACCAAAATGTTGGCGTTAATACCTAGACGCGAAGCACTCCTATTGCAGTTTAAAATAATGTATACAGTTTTCGGAATAATTCTCCCAACAACAACATTTTTTGGCCACACCAAACTAACGAAGTTGAAACTCGTGCACTGCCTGGATACTCTTAAGGCCCACTGTATTTCGAAATGGTCCGCGTCAGAATATGCATAACGAATATGTTGTTCACGAAACTCCAACGCAGCCGGGCGTTTACTTTTCCCAGAAAGACAGGAGAAGCTGCCACTGAACGGGTCAAACGTTTCTCAGAAACGGAGTTTTCCTTAAATTAACCGAACCCCTTTCAACAACGTAGCCCTGTGCCGGCAGTTCTGAAGTGTTACCAAACGAACCCAAGCATCCATAATTTTCTTTCTTAACCCACTGCCTTTCCCTCCCCGCTACAATTCATCGCATACAATTCATTCCCCCCCTCCCTCCTCTTCTCTTAAAATGAAAGTAATTAACGTTCTACACTGAAAGCCGGCGTCATTTTTAAACAGTGGCAGCCCGCCCCTTCGCCGAGGTGTAATTGTTCCTGGAGCGGACCCACGACGTCCGCGGAGAACGATCGCCAAGAGACAGCGGGGAAATTGAGGAGACTCGTTAATGGACCTCCACGATTTTCTTGATATTTCATCTCGCTTTAATTGAAGTCCATTACTTTAAACCGGCTACTGATATTTTCAAACGTACCTCGGGCTCCCCTGCCGGCGGACGGCTCGGTGGGGATAGGCATTACTAAAAGTACTCCGGAGCAAAAAGGAATCTAGAGCATAGACATCCAGAAAGGTTGTTTAACCCGTTGACCTCGTTAAACGGCCACGAAAAAGTTAAGTGAATTCCCCTCTGTTCCTTCTTCCTACTTTTCCGCTCTCTTACCTTTCCCCCCTGCCCCTTGCTTTTCTACTCCTGCTTTTGTCCCTCTATCTCCGGTCATCTCACGGGCTTCAAGGATCACCCTCTCGCCCGGCCGAGTGAAACAGTTAGTTAATTAATTAGCAAAATTACGCGGACGAATAAAAACGAACACTCGTCCGCGTTAGAGAGGGGCCGACGTGAAACTTTATGCGGCCTACGTGTGTAATTTCGACGGTCGCGAACGAATCAACCGGAGTGGTTCGAACGAAAATGTTCCCGGGGCCGTAATAATGGCCGCCGCCGAAGACGCTAATTAAGGGATGAGATACGAAGGGCAAGAATGCCGTCCCGATGGAAACCGATAAGATTCGAGTGTTTGCCGTCTCGAGAACGCGGCCCGTCGATCGTAGCTAATTCGAACGAGGCTGGCCCCGCCAATCCGGATTTACGCGGATCTATAAATTAGGGATCTTCGTATATCTTTGCCAATGATAGCTCGGCACCGCCATTAACGAGAATAGAGTTGAAGTTCGACAGAGTTGCGGTTCGCTCTTGATTTCCATAGGCTCTTCAAACTCTACTGCCTCTATCCTAAATTGGGGAAACTTGCGCGGCCGTTGTTTCGTTTCTTCTCGTATTTTAGTTTATGCCGCGAGTTTGTTGGGAAATAATTTGCTACTCGTCGTTCGGGGATTTGACTGGTATAAAGAAGTGGAGTAGGAATTGAATTTTCCTTTGAGAAGAGCACGGTATTGTTTGAAAGCTCCTTTTCGATTGTTGTGCAGGTACTGAGAGCAGTGGTTGCATAGAATTGTGCGTGAAAGATGTTTATCGTAATGGTGGTATAAGTGTGGTAACGTTTGATTGTTCTTTTTCCATTATTTGGTCATGCAAGGAATTAATAATATACACGGCTAGTGTCTATATTATATTAGCTGTTTCGTATTTGACAAATTGTGTGATTATTAAGTTCCAGGATATTTAAGGATGAGATATTACGGTCGTCTGATGTTTCACGTACGTAAAATGTGTGGTATAATTTTCGATTTCCACTTATTGTTATAATGTTTGTTAATGTTGAGGTAATCAAGTTAGTCAATGAAAGTTACTTGTTTCGCGTGTCACTGTTTCACGCGGAATTGATGAAAACAACAAAGTGGCAGACTATAATTATCCCGTCTGCAGTTTTCTAGGGGACTCGTTCGTTTAATAAGAGTTCTTTGGTCGGTCGCTCTGCATTATCAGCGCGGAAACCGTGCTGCCATTTAAGGTGACTTATAGCAATTTAGATACCTGTTATCGTGAAGGACATACGCAGAGACGAAACGACCGCCCAGAAATTTCACGGCAATTTCTTCGCTACTTATTCATGACTTACTCGCCTAAGCTAGCTATAAAATGTGCACGCAACGAGAAAAATCAGTCGTCTGAACAAATTTTAACTCTGTGGCGGCGTTTCGAAATTATTCATTGAAATTGTTTCATTCGACAAAATGTGTATTTCATTTACCGGCCGCATAAGAAACTAAATTTGTTTGCCGAGAAGTTTCAGTTCAAATGTTCTCCTAACGAAACATGACATGCCCCCCCCCCCCCCCCTAGTAAAATGTTACGTTACAGCATGTAAAATATTTAAAGTACGCTATTTTCTATCACTGCGTATTATATTACCTCTGTCCCGTAATAATAGTAGCAAGTGAATATTTAAACGGGATTTATTAACCTAATTATTACGAATTGTAACCATTTTTCTAAATTCATCCGCTGATCGAAATCAATTGTTTTATTTCAGTTGAATATCAACCCAATGCAAAAATAAGATGACATAATGGCTTCAATACTTTTAAGCTCACGCATATGGGGAAAGCGAAGTTTCGCAACCAAGGGATCCTACGTAAAAGTGTAAAATGCAGTATCGAAATTATTGAAAAATCCAGAAATTACCTGAACACCGAAAATAAAAATTAGGAGTAATATGCTTAATTTATTGTTTAATTTAATCAAACTTTTCGATAATAAATGTTGTGTTCTGCATTTAATTTTTGTTGGTACAATTATTATGGTACAGAGGAGTAATGATTAAAATGCAACTATAACAGCTGCCTGTATCAAAAGGTTGTATAAGTTTTAATTTTGGCCCTCCTACAAAGTAAAAATTGTTTTTAAAGTGCAATGGAGTGAAAATAAATGTAAGTTTGGCATGTTTCCGTATTATTATTCTGTGCAGGATATAAAATTGTGCACGTTCCATTTATCCCTCACGACTATGTGCATACAACAAATAAAGTAGTACATATCAAGTTTAAAAATATTCATATCGTATTTAATAATGCTATAAATAAAGAATCAAGATAAAAATTTACGGAACGGAATTCGCTTTAAATAGATATAACATTTCATCTATCTTGTATTCCACGAATTATGAACCAGCTGTACGATTATATCCCGAGTTATAATTGGTAAACTAATATAAAATTTATAAGACTATAGAAATGAAGTAAGGTGAATATAAATGCAAATTGGTACTGTTTATTAACTCACTTTGTATCCAGCTAAGTCTTGAACGACACAAGACAAAATTGCTTCCCTTCCAACTGAAGCAGTAACATTGGCTATCGGTTCCTTGAAATTCGGAGCTAAAAGAGAAGAAAAATTAAAGAATTAATCATCGTTAACGCTGCTGTTCTATATGCATTTCTCTAATATATCTATATGATTCGTGCATCTAAGACTTGTTTAGTTTACACTCCAGAATACGTACAACGAAAGTCGCTATCGTTATTCTATGTAAATGCTAGATAATGTTTATCTTTAAACATTGCTTTTAATATCGTATTTACAAAAATAAGTATATTTCTAATAAACATCAATTACAGTTAGCTTATAAAATATGCTAATTTGAAACATTTCTCTTTAGTTGAAAATAAAATATTCTATGCCCGGTAGTAAACTATGCAAGTGAAAGTAGATTGTATCATGTAACTCTATATCTTATTTCAATGCAATAAATTATCGCCGACAAAAATTCAAGTATCATTTAAAGTCTTCTTATCCTAAGGCAAGAGAGATATAACGATGAATGAAAACAACTATTTTCAATCATACAATCGTCTATCTATTTTGAACTTTGACATTCAGAATAAAAATTCTACGAAGTGGACTTAAACTTCCCGTTCTTTTTCTCGACTCCTCGTTCAAGAAAGTGCTTTAACATTGATTGCTACCATCAATTATTTATTATAACGTTGTGGGGTTGAAAATTCTGTGTGAATGTTTAAAATGATTTCGAAGCGTGATAGATATTTGTTTGGAACTGACCCCTTGAAATTATAATGTTTTTAGTGTGTACACCAAAAGAGAGGGCAAGTGAGGAATAGAGTGAGACAGAAACTAACTAAGGGTGAACGAATATATGTGTATACATATAGCGGACTATGCGTGTACGAGTCAGAATCATTTGAGAATTGTGAGATATCTGTAAGAGAATTGATTGAGCACTGAGGACGCATTGAGAGGGTGAATTGTAAGGGTGTCGTGTTGAATAGTTATTGAGAAAGAGTTGTCGTGTATCGACGCATTTAGTTAATAAACTGGTTGTACGTTAAAGTAAAACTGACTTTATTTCACTCACGTGAAGTTGACCGAGGTAGAATCTCTACAATACATGTACGTAGACATTGGAAAAACGGGGTGCACAATAAGAACAAACAAGTCAGGATTACGCCACGATTGTATAATGGTTACGCGAACTGCTATTCTAAACTCATGACTGAACTGTTCCCAGAGAATATGAAATAGGACAGCCTGCCATGTTCTCCAGTCAATTAATCTTAAAGCCTTCATTATAATTTCATGGAGGCACAAGTATCGGGTCGCAGGACCACAATCCAGTTATACAATTTCCAAATTGCATTTCACGACACGATACTCGTGATATTTATCGAATTAACCTTATTACGATTATATTTGACTGCTCGCCGAATTTATGCAATTTCCCCGTTCAGATTTACAACATCCAACCGAATCAAGTATTACATTTCCGATTATATTACATGATTTCGTTGGACAGGGTAACGTATAAATACCCGCTTGACTCAATCGCTTTTGTAAACGGGGGCGAAATTCTTTCTCACGTTCGTTTCCACGTTACACCGGAAAGAATCAAACGAAAATTCCAACCGCGCAAAATTTATTCTACATATCGCAATGCACGTACATTAACGCCAAATTCAATTTGGTCGGTCTAAAATAATGTTACCACGTGAAAACGGATATCTACGTGCAAATACATATTCCGATAACACCTACGATTTATCTTCCAAACTAAATTCTCCGCACTTTAGCTGATTTTCATGTTTCACGTTTCACGCGCAACCCTTAACAATTACGTCAGAACCTACTTTACATCAGCATTCGTAAACTATAACCGTATCGTGTGTCTCAAACTACCGGATGACCATTTTCAACCAAACTCCGTCGAATCCCCTTCTAACTCCAGAAATTCGATCAACGAATGACCCCTTCCACTAAATCCAAGAAGCTCGATCGCGTTGAATATTTGCGAAACAATCCGCGCACCCAACCCCCACGCGGCGCTGGAAGAAAATATCATCGATCAAAGGTCATTCAAGCCCCCGGGCAAATGCACGGTCAGTTACGCAGAGATTATTTGCGGAGGGCATAAAACAGAGAAGGGTGTCGTTAAGGGCACCGAAAGGAGAACTGCCACGGCACATAGAACACGTAACGTAGATGGCTTAGTAATGGGAACATAGGGGAACCATAATTCCATTGTACGTGCCTATCCATCCGGGCTACTTGCGGGGGGGGTAGCTCTCGCGGGAAATTCAAGCGTATTAAGAGTCTCGATCTGAACTGGTTTGATGGATCGGCTGTCTTGAAATGGTTACCAACGCGAGCGTCGTTGCGGGCTGCAAGCCCCCAAAGAATTCATGGCCCGAAATCTGTGCCCACCTTTCATTTCCATTTTCGTTTCGTCGCCCCACATCCGCTAACGAAATTGTCCGCTGCGAATAGCCGTTTCTCGACTTGCTTATGTGTCATTGCATGGGAAATGTGCGATTATGTTACGTGTTTTTTTTAACACAGGTCGAGTTCGTTTTGTATTCTTATATTCTTTTAACTGCAAATTCGTGCCCTTTTTGATCGCACCTCTGTTTAACTTGAAAACGCGCAGTATCGAGGCGGGATAGTTTCATCGTGCCAAGTGTAATCTGATGTATACGTATTTCCTTCGGGTCTCGTAGCTGTCGTATAATTAATCAAGCTTAATCGATGCGAACTGATCTGCGCACTTTGAACCCGATCGGATAAAGGATAACGTTTTCGCGAAGAGAATTCGGACGGCGAAAAGAAGGACCGCCCTAGTGTGCAGCGTGTACACACGAGCGTGTGCATAGTATATGTACGTTCAATTGAATGTACACATTCATGAATACGCGTACACATTAACGCCACCGCTGTCACGCCGAATTATTACTCTCTAACTACCCAGATAGGTTTCACTGATTCGAAATAGTTTATGCACAGTGCGCGTAGAGAGTAATTGGCAAGTAGTCGATTAGATGATAGTATAGCCATTATGAGGTGGTGATTTTGTGTATCGTTTAAGCATAACGCGTGAATTGCTGTTGACGCGTACGTTGACGCAATGTAATGCCGCAACGTTTGAAAAACAATAAGAAACGCCAGGATTATTAATGAACGAGGTATGGTTTAATTTTTGGAATTTCCATTGACAAAACTTGTGACGACCTGAAATGTTAAACTGAAGCTGTTAAATCAATTTTCGTCGATGATCAATTTTTCCCCGGGTAAGTTCGATATTATGAACTGAATCGAGTAAAAAGGTTCAATAAAGCTCTTTATGCACACGACGTGTACACAGAACATCGATTTAAATGGGATAGTTATTATGCGGCTTGCATGATACACTTTGATACAACATGTTTCCAATACTACTGATATTCAGTCTTCGTCAATTGACAAGGAAAAGAGCGGAACCGTGAAAGTGTACCAAACGTAACAAACTTCATATCCCTCGTGGATAGAACGTTTTTGTCAATATCCCGCATATCAATAAACGTCTTTGGCATGTCAAAGTGAATAGAATTGTTACGAGAAATATGGTGCAACATCCGGCGAGGGGAATAGGTCATTTAATATATTTAGTCGGACTATAATTTCGATAAGCAGAAATAGCGCTGGAACATATTCTATTGAAAGACATTTCCCAGCCACTCAAATAAATCGGTTTATATTACGCATTCAATGTCTATTTTAAACATTCAAACATTTCTACCTGAAACGTGTAATTAAAGGCATCGCCTTATTTAAAATTCAAATTAAACGATCGATACTATATTTATCAACAGTTGCGATTCGCTTTTTAATAGCATTTGTAAAAACGTGATCCTGGATATACACGTATGATGCTGGAAATATATATATAGAAATCTCATTGCGATTGAACAGAAGGTTCAAAAAAAAAAAAATCCCTCGCACCATGACTTTATTGAATACAATAATATGGAACCCCAGCGATGTGTTGCTTTCGCGCAATGCACTGCTCTTTTCGATTTCAAATTAAAAGGATAATGTGACTAAAGGAAAACGGTACAACACATTGGAACCAAATCACGTATTTCACGGCGTATTTAACGCAGCAGCAATTACATTTTAAGCGAAACAAGCTTCGCTAAAAAGCACTATATTCCAAAGGAACACGAAGCCGGCATTATTAACCAGTTTCGGTCCTTTTTGCGACTTTCGCAAACCGTTCACGTAACATTAATTGCGTAAGACATATTTCCGTCGCCGGTCGTGCTCAGTCAATGACTTTTTACGTAATTGGAAAACGTACCACCAAGAGGAGCAATTAATGCGGGCAAATGGGAAATGTAATCGGCCGGGCGAAGGTCGGCGTTAAATATTCGTCACTTATTCAATCGCGCTGGTTTTCGAATTCTCGTTCATCTTATAATTAGTGCTTCCGTTTCCAACGTGATAACCGTTACGATGGGAATGTAGAATCAAATAATTCAGCGTTTATAAAGGGATCGATTTGTCAGGCACGCATATAATAGCAGCAAGGTAATTGAATTTATTTGCGGCTATCTTTTGGCATGCAATTTTAGTAGCCAGAATGACGAGTAATATTCGGAAATATCACATTCAAATATGATTAAACGAAAATTATTATTATTAACCTCAATTAAGCATTACGAGACTTTTCAGCTATTACGTAGTGCCGAAATAATTCTTACATCGAAATGATATTATTCGTTATTGTGGGATACTATATTGTCTATTTAATAAAATAGGGTCTCGCTGGCCTAGAATGAAAATATGTACAAGCACTTTATACCATGTAGCTTGAGTGGGTATAATAATACGTATTATAGGTCGCTGCCAGTCATCAGCACGTGGATTGGAAGTCATAAGTTACTTTATATGTTAAAAAATTTCTCCGCTGGCGTTTATATGACGAAATGAACTTCCATTACCTTCTCATTTGTGTGTGCACCGTGGACCATGTTATTTCGCGCGTTATTCCCAAAATTCGAGAGGCTTTTTACTGAAAAATTTGTATCGCGAAATATTTTCCCGAACATAGGCTAACCGTTTGTTAGATATAATGTGAAGTTTTGAATAAAACTTTCCAGAGGTCATTAAGTATTCTATACATATAGATTGGCTTCATCGAAAATATTGCAGGTGAAAGGCCGGTTAATGCATGAAAACTTATTTAACTTAGGGAACATTTTATATTTAATCGTCCTGGTAAATGAACTTTTATTTCCGCATAAAACTGCTTTCAATTTGTTAATGCAAATGTTCATCCAAATTATCCATGGTTCGATATAAAATTGTTGTCCTATGGATTTATTATTTAAAGTAATATTATAGCAAGTAATAAGTGAATAAGACCAGCAGGTATATACAAAAACAGCTTAATAATTCTCAAGTCGCACCACCGGAATATAATTGGAAAATATTTGTTTCCATTACGCGACGAAGAAATTTTACGCAATTTGAACTGCCAAGTGTTTTCGTACCTTCAGTAACGTTGAGGACATTTTGCTTCGTTTATCAACCACCTCGGCGGGCACGCGTATAAAAATTATTTTCACGGCGCAAAGCAATTCGATATATCATCCATTTCACGCCCGACGTACCAAATCTTCCGCCAAATAATATTGCACTCCGTTAACGTTTACATTTACATAAGAAATAAAGATTTCCCTTAGAAATTGCATCGACCATCGCGACGAGACCGAGTCTCTTTCCAAATACAACACTGCTAACCAGCCGTTTGTGCAAAGTGGCAAGTGTGTTGAATCTCGCGTCAACGAGTGAAATAAACCAAGAGGAGAGATAACGAGTAAGCGTGGAATTTCGGGGAACGGAATGCAGGGGAATCAGATTTGCGTGCTGTCGCGAGATTATTTTCGTGGGAATGAGTGGGAAACAGCGTAGTGCCGACGTCGACGTCGACGTCGCGGTTCCTCCCCCTTCATAATGCCGCAAAATAATAAGAATTTCGTGTGCTTAGTCCCGCGGGTGCTTACATCCCTATTTATGACGACAGTATCTCGGCCTCTTTATGCCAGCTGCCGGCAAATATGCGCAGCTCGATTCCCGAGTCGACGAGTATTTTCTTCTTCAGCCCATCTTGTCCAATCTTACGGCGGAGGGACGATAATGGAGGCAAAGTTACGCATTCCCGTTTCGCTCGTTCCCACTTCTTTCATTTTCTGCCCGGCCGCGATGGAAGTGCAAACTGCGTAATCGCTCAGGCCGATATCGTTGGAGAACGATCTCGCCGAGAGTTTCTTAAGTTTCAGCTTCAGCACATTTTAAGCTGTTCAATACGGCGTTGTATTTTTTTCTTTCTCTCGTTTGTTCGTTTACCACAGTTATTATTATGGAAATCTGTTTCATTTCTGTCTATGGTTCCTTGCAGCGAACGTTTACATTCGTTGGTTCTATGTGATTCACCGGGGTGTACGCGGAACTGTGCGTAAAAATGTTGAACGCACAATCTCTCGTGAATCTAGCGAATTGAAGTTTCATCTCCGTAGACAGTTTGTTACAGATTTCAACCATCTTCTATTAACACGTTCCCTGCCGCGTGGGGCGTATACGCCCCACGCTGAACTTTCCGTTCAAGCCATTTGGTATTATCATTGTAAATAGAAGAATTTTTTAAAAATTCATTATGGAGTCAATTATGGACATAATAAACAAAATAATACAAATGTAAAGTGTGGGGCGGATACGCCCCACGCGGCTTGAACGGGAAATCTTCAGAAAACTGTCTGGCAGGGAACGTGTTAACCACTTAACCGACGAATTTTTCCATTCGTTTTTATCCCAATCGATTGCCCTGCTCTGCTCGATCCATATTTACGCTAACCACACAACCGAAACAGTCCTGCTTCTTCCATTTTTCGCGTCAATGTGGACGTCAGTTACTCCAAACACCCCGCCGCAGTCGATCACCGTTAAGAAACGGTTTTATATCCACTCGGTGAACTCTATTACGAGTCCCAATCCCTCTCCCAGGGGCACCTAATCAAGTAGTACACGAACAAATTGTCCGGCGAAGCTCAATTAATAAACTAAAATTACGCGAGGCTCTCGCTAATTGCTTCCAGCGACCGTTTTATTAAATTTCATTTCAATAAAATCCCACCGAATCGGCGACGCACCTTTAGCCTCGCTTAAAGCTCCATTTGGATCGGCCGCGTCGTAACAACAAGCGCCCTTTTCATCCCCGCATTTATCTTCCCTGCCCGTGAGTTCGCCAGCTAGAGACGCGCCGCGTCGACGTCGCGTCGTCCCCCTTCGCATTTCCATTACGACAAGGACCTTAGTAGCTGCGAGGACACGGCATATAGCATAATAACGAGCCATGAACGGCACAACACGCGGCCGCTTTATTTCACCGTTCCCGTTGCCTGAAATATCCCGACCCTCCGAAATCACTTCGCTGCTCGCCTCCTGTAAAACGCGTCCCTCCAGCATCACCTTCCGTTCTCCGCTCGCCCTCTTGCGTTTTCACGGCCGGCTTATAGCAATGCGCGCGACGGTAACTCGTTCGAGGCTCGTTTCGCCCTTGGAACAAGTTCGACAGATGTAAAAAAAGTAGAATCGTCGGCTGACATTGTTGTCAACGCGACACTCTTTCAGGGGAACGCCGCTGACGGACAGCAATCGGGGCTGGTCGAACGATCGCGTTGAAACGAGCGACTGTCGTGTACGCGTTCCTGGTGATATTTTCGCGAGCGAAATTATAGGCGTTACGGGGAACTTTTATCCATTGAATGGTGATCGTTATGGGGTTGGTTTGGCCGTTGTGCGGGCCATCGAGATTCCGAGGCATCGAGATTTCGGGTGTGTTGGGCGTGCCGACGCAGTAACGAATACATTTCGAAGGTATTTAATGATTGCAATGGCTGTAATTTTTATAGACTTCCCCGGGTTCCGGGAGAAATGAATTTTTCTTTCGGACGTCGCCTTTGTCGTCGAGCGAAGTCACCGATTGGTAATCTGGCAATGCTACGTACGGGGAAATTGTGGGGAAAAATTCATCGGTATTTGCACGGGACGTTCTAAACGCTCTCTATTTGAAATTCTCTGAAATTTGTGTACGTCGATACGTCGTGGTAAAAAGACGACTGCACCGAAGTGAATGTAAAATATCAAAACTTCCGTCGAGCCGAAATTCGTAGAATTCCATTTGAAAAGGTAGAAAAAGTAACGTTCGAAAATAACGACATATTATAATTGTTTCACAATGTGTCAATGATAGAGCATGAATTACTGCAATTGATTATGATTGCCTTATTGTGCGTGAATGATATGCGTGTCGTGGTGGCAATTAATTTTACAGGTGAACAAGTAATGCGTTCGTAACAAATTGGCGCGTGTACATGCAATGCCGATTTGGAAATGCGGAATTGACGAGCTGATACAGTAGATTAAAAATCATCAAATTGCCTATTGTGTATTATGAGCGATATCAAATCGAGCGAAATTTGTCGTAGTGCGTACATACATATTGAAAAGAGAAGTCGGTTACATTGCAGGCAAAGATTACAAGCATAATGTTTACGTTAATATTGTTACTCTATTATTCCATTAATCGAGGCAAAATGAAACTAATGACGCGTGCTTATGGGATAGATATATTGTAGGTATATACACTGCCACAGATATGATTAGGGTAAGTACGCACAGGTTGCATGAACGTATTAGCAAACAGGGGCGATAAGTAAACATACACCGGGCTAATAGGTGAATTACAGAAATGTGTTTCGTGGCGCGCATGTACAGAGACATTGCGGACGATAAGCAAAAAACTAATTGCACGAGTCTCGTGTGTGCAACTGTAACTCGTTGAAAACTCGTTGCGCGTAGCGAGAAACCCGTGAAAACAAACAGTTTTATTTGCCGGTGCGGCACGGGCGACAAAATTATTCCCCGAGTTCGATCGCAAACGGTTCGCAAATTTGCTACATCACCGGAGTGAAAATGAAAACTGTCGATCGACTGTCCGATGTTCCGCTATTCTTGAAAAAATGTAAGAAGCTTTCGCGACCGGATGTTTAATTGTAAAATATCGTCGAGCGACACGAAATGAACTGTGTCAGATATTTGCGTCGATGTTAGATGTTAGATTCACGGTTTCAAGTAACTTTTATCCGTGAACAAATTGAATGTAGGCACATTCTAACAAATAATTCATAGAACAATGGACTAAAGCAAAATTATACACACCCCTATAAGACGTACATTTTCGGTTCCGCAATGTTAAATTTATTCAGCTGTAGCAATTTTGTTTTATGCCAATATATAAGAAATAGTTTCGTTTAGCCCCGTATTCCAAGGAAAAAGAATCTTTCATTCATAGCATACCTCCTTCCACATACAATAGAACCATTTTCCAATAACATTGCGGTATCTTTCTCGCGATAGTTTTTGCACAGAATTCTTCTTACGTAAAAACGAAATATCTTAAAATTAATTTTCCGTCTCCCCTATAGTATCAACTATAAGCAGAACGGAGTGCACGATTTGTGTACGCCGGTGTGAAAGAAATACGCGATTCAAATTTAATGCCAGAATGCGAACTAGATCTCTCGCCCCTAAATCAAGAACGCGAAAATTCCGGAGAATCCGCCTGGACGAATGCTAACTGCGGCTTCGATCAATTCTCCGTAGCGCCGTGCCTAATACAGAAGAAGACGCGTATAAGCGATATCACTTGTCGCCACGTTCCTTGTTTATTGCTGGCAGGATGTGTTGGCAAAGAAGCAGCATGTGATACTTGTAACAGATTGCATTTCGTGCCGAAACACACTTTGTTACCTGGGTTTACACTTTCATGCACCAGAAACGACCTCACGTTTCCCGGCCCGTGTCGGTCTATTTATTTTGGCCACTTGGGTTTTCAAGGCGCTGTCACCTGGTTCGTGACAGCGAGCCCTTTTCAAGTTCAGCGATCCGACTTGAAAAGCGTTAGAAAATAGGCGTTTGATGCATAACCCGCGCCCTCAATTTCCTTTTTCAGGCAGCGTATGTTTTTTAAATTATTTACTGCCCGATGTATGTATGTACGTATATATGTATGTATGCACGTGCATATGGATGAAGGTGTCAATAGTATTGAAACGTGGATCTAGGATAAAGGTGTACGTGACGTGATGCTTTAAGGACTTGCAAAGAATTTGAGTAACGTATGTGTGAACAAAATTTCAAACGGCTTCGAAATACAACATAATTGAGTAAATTATTATTAATCGCAGGTTAATAATTTGTATACCGTGTAATGGTATCTCTGGAATATTTGTATTAAATAAGCAGAAAGATTCGGTACCGAGCACGGAAGCTTTTAATCTGCACGAATATTCGAAATATGATAAAACTGAAATATAACGAGAAAATATAACATAGTAAAGAAGCTTTTATGTACGCGTATAATAAAGCTTCGTTCGATGAATTCACTTGTGAAAAGTGAAGCTTCACATTAATACGTGGGAATCAAATATCGCACTGTATACGTATAAAGCATACGTTGAACACATTCACTAATATTTTAAATCTTGCGGTAATTCATTGATAAGAGTTTTATAGTACTTCTTTCAGCGGTCAATCCGACTATACTGCGTTTCAGAGTTAACTAACATTACAATTGCTCCTGTTTATAACATTAATTCGTTCAATTATTCGTCGCAAATGTGCGACGAATAAATTAATTCCGACGGCATCCGCTTTCGTAGAACTCGATTTCTAACTTACAACAACCTCAAATTTAGCAAAAAGTAATTTCAACTCCATACACGAATGTACATATACATCATACATCAACGATAGAAATTCTATAACTGGCACAGGAAAATAGCAAACGAAATTATTATCCGCCAAGCAGATTCATCTCTAAGTGATTCAATCTAATTGAAAAGCCCTTTCTGTTCGTCGATCGCTAAGACGACGAATCTCGTGAAATCTCCTGGAAATAATCGAATTTCTACAAGTCCCTCGACTTCTCTAGTATCGTTGGTACCGGACCATGATTCCCTTTCGTTGATAGGTGCATACATGTACACACACACACCTGTCACATGCAACACTTTCCCCGCTTACGTACTTTTCCACTGGCATGGCCCCAGCTCTTACATTCGCGCAGTACATTACATTTCGTTCGTAGCGAGTGCCGTTCGGTCGAATGATTTTCATACCAAGGCGAATCGTTGCTCCCACGAATTCCTTTCCGATCGATGCGACTTTTGTAGTTTGAGGGACGCTGCAGCGCAGTGGAAGTTCAGAAGTGAAACTGGTATTCGAGGGAAGCCCCAGCGCGGAACCGCAATCATTAACGGTTAATCGAGCATTATTCCTCTGGACGGTGATTCTCGATCAATAGTGTACAATTCCGACACAGTGTAGAGGCAGTAAAATTCCATTCCCTTTTCTTTTTTGGTCCTTTTCACCGCGATGGTATGTGGAGTGATCTCGGAAAGGGAGACAACGCCCGAACGTTGAGTTACGGCAGATGACAGGGGTGCGACGTAGGATGGATTTGAAAATACGTGTACGCGTGTCTCTGTTGTAAATTGATATTATTATTAGTGAGCGGATTCAATTTTGCATTCAACCGCGCCGTATTGGGCGACACGGTTAAGACGAAGACAAGAAGCAGAAGGCTGTGTTGAATTTTGTCAATCCTTAGTTTTAAGCATAGTTAATCAACAAATATTTAATGGTTTTCACATTCAATTTGCAATAAATCTGATAATTGTGCGAGTATTGCGTTCTGTCGCTAATGGACAGACTAATACGAGAAATTATTTATCGTCGCGTTATTTCAATTTCTTAAACTTCTTACGGAAGGTAGAAATAATGTTTACCCTTTTCTCAATTGCACCTTCGGCTCCCCCACATAATGATTAGAGAGGTAAAGTGTACACGGAAAATTGTATAAAAATATAAGAATGTTCAATTAATTTGCTGTGTCATTCGTATCTACGTATCTGAATTATGCTGCTATTATTTTACACCGCTATTTCTATTGATGTATAAGCGATGTAGCGTTGGAACAGGAAATCAGGGCGCTGACGGTTAGACATCGGTTCTCGATTAAAATACCCACCTTTAGGTCGGGAATGAGAAAACCTCGAAAAAGCGCAGATATCAAAACTTAATCTGTCTTTGCTCTAATTTCACCTTTGAATTCTTATATTTGACTCGCACCGTTATTCCACAAGTTTCCCCCCACCCCTCCACAGCCCCTCACACTTTTTCTCATCTCGAGTCATTAGCATAGCATTAGTACGCCCAAGTTTCTTACTTTCCGGTAGTCGAGGAATGGGTTGCATTCCTAACGACTCTTTGTACCAACAAAAACAACCAGTTCCTTTCTTTCTCGCGAAACTTATTCACCTTCGACTGGTTAGATAAACAGATGATAATGCAGTAATATCTTTTTAATCATTTCGCTATGTATTTTTAACGCATTCGCGGAAACCAGCGGAAATGCAGTGCATGTCCCGAGGGAGAGAATAATTGCCAGGGCGATGAATTGATCTCATTGGAAATTGAGATTGGTTACAGAATGTTAGAGTGGGCTAATGATTATATGGTAACGATGGTATGCATAACAGTGACACTGTGCGATCTGATTTCTGAGAAACGTATACGGTAAGTAAATCTGGCGCATTTTATTTCATTTCGAAAATAATTAAGGCCCTCGTATATTTAGTATATTTAATTTCAATTCGAAAAATTGCCGTGTGATCGTGTCGGAAGTATCGCAGTCCCCCTCCGCCAATTACATGTAACGATTTATTCGCTCCATTTGTTTCAATCGACAATACGGAAAGCTGCATAATTTCTTCGTCGTACGAAAGCAAACACTGAGACTTCTGTTGCTCGCAAAGAAACATCAGGCACAGAACGATCCTAATTTTTCAACGCGACGAACACGGCCGACAGGGGAAATTTCGACAAGCTGTTACTCGTTCGTTGAGTAATGAGGCTAACTCAAATTTTACGGAATCCAACTCGGGGCTACGGCACAGGGTAACAAGATCGAGTGTAACCAAGTCGAAATCTCTTCATCTGTCGCGTCGACACGCGTTTGCCAGCCGTTCCGTTTCGATGCTTCGTCGCTATATGTGGAAGGTGAAGTTCCCAGACTATCAACAACCCTATCACCAGCATCCCTATGCAGCAAGGATCCTCTTAATTGCATGCGGTAATTATTGTTTGCGTGGCAAATACATCAGCGACCGTCTATATCGTGGATATTCCACCTACAATCTTATTAACTAGTTTCGCCTTTCAATCTCGCGACGAACCATCTTCCAAAGTATGACACGTTTGGTTTCCGCGGAGATTCAGCGGGGGAATATAGCGGAAGCTGAGATTTCAGGCGACACAGATGATTCGATAGGCCCCTTTAACATTAAACGTAATTGACGAATGCAATTATATGCGCAGAAGGTGCACGTTTCTGGATATTGATGCACTTTTTGAAGTTACCTTAAACTCGATGCACAGTTCGGCGCATAATATTTTATTCTATACCAACCGATTATTCCCCACATTTTACGATTATATGTTTCGCGAAACGTGCAGGTATCAAGTTCTCCTACACATTTTCGTATTCCACCCTCGCATTGTGATAACATATTAACGTCAAATAACAGTTAAATTATAATTTAGCGTGTAATATGTAATTTATCGTCATCTCTTTAAGGTAGAAATTCGATAGTCACAAGGGATGCCAAACGAAGCTCAAACACGAAGCTTAAGGCCTATCTTGGTCCTCGAAGTCGCTAAGGGATTTCCATTTCCGTTCCCAGAATAACTTGACTCGCAAAGATCCATTTTCGAATTTCCACCAAAATCACCATTCGATGTCCTCAATTTATTTCGAAACGCCCTCGTTCCTGCGGATTCCACAGGAATTTCACGGCGCCGCGTGCGCCGCGACGCTCCTTACATCTCCTCCAATAGCTTTAAAACAATTTCAGACTGTACCATCCGTATACGTGGGCGTGAAACGACACATAAACGTGCGAACGAAAAGGGGGTGAAAAAAAAAAAAAAAAAACGAGAAGTAGGATAAAATAGTTAAGGTATCCAGCGATACTATGGCGTAGCTGCGTCGACGGGTAGAAAAGGGACGAGGACACGTAGCGTAATAAAACGTGCCTGCGAACGACCCCTGGGCTTTCAGCTACACATCTTCATCGGTCTCGTTGGTCGTTCGTGTTCCTTATTCCATCGGTGTTAGCTCGGTTAGCATCATTAGTAATGTTAGTGTCTGCTTTGTTGACGTAGCCCGTGGGTTTGTATTGGCGTACCTACACCTGACAGTTGCGCCAGGAGGCGGCGAGTGACCCGTGCCGCGTCGCGGAATATAATGGCGCAAGGGTGGAAGATGAAACGGGAGATGACGCGATGAAGAAGCGAACAAGTTCCGGGTAAAAGGCCGGCAAAGTGACTGGCATAGAACGACCGACTGACAGTGCTAAAAGAGTGGGCATTCTTGAGTTATGAGGACGTCTTGTGCTCCGCGGCACGGTGTTATTGGAGAATGTAAAACACCTGAGTATATTTTTATCGCGTTCCATTGTTATTTTGAGGCGGGGCTCGTGGATCCGGGCGGCGGGGCAAATGTTTTTGGAGTATCGATGGACCTGGTGTGCTACGTGTATTCGGACCGGTGACGAATATGAAATATCTTATCGTCGTGCGTTCTCGCCAAGGAAATTTGTTGCGTCGAGTGTTCCGCGTAGAACGTGCGACAATTGCAGCTCGAATTGAAATCGAATAGAAATTTATTAGGCATGGCTTTTATTGCTCGCTTAATGGAACAGTTTTTATGATTGCGTGTGCCTGTGTGTGTGTGCGTGTGTTTTTTTTGTTCCACGGGGAATGATTAATTCTATTTTGACAGATTAACCTCGGTTATTTGTTGCGCAACGGCCATCGGTTTGACTTTTCTAATTTTGACTTGTCGGTTTCGAGCGGAAGATTTATTGGGTGAATGCGAAAAAAAAAAATCTGTTCTTTCCTGTAATCATTTAACGAGTGCGTTGCAATATTTTTGTGAACGTATTATAATGGATAGAGATTTGTTATTATTTTGTGCACTAACTATAGATTTTCTAATTTTGCAATAATTAAATGAAAGAGGCATTGCAGCTTTCTGTGTTTGGTAGTTCATTTCTTATTTGCATTATTGTTACTCATTTCAAAATTTGACACGTTTATATATTTTGACGCACTGCTGTTTATTCACTTTTCTTTATGTCCACGTTAATATTATAATTTTCCTCGAGGTACGAACGCAAAGAAATCTGCGCAACGAAGGTGACAGGATAAACGTAAGAAGCCCTGCGTTTAATGTCTCATGATCCTCTTTGTATGCAAGTTGGAGCTACAGATATTAACGAAATACGAAAGATCCTCACCACTTTCGGTGGTAACGGCCGACTACTTTTAACAGTAAAAAATGACATCTCGTTTTGAAGCAGTTATTTATTTTAAAAAGTGTTGTAAATGTGCCTGTAAATGTGTTAATATTTTTCATTTAATATCTCCATAGATACTCTTCTTACAAAATATATAAATTCAAATACTTTCTGGGCATTATTAAAGTTTTTCGAAACCTTCAATTTTTTCGATACTGACATTTCTTTTGCGTAAACGATGATTGAATCTGATAGCCACTCCTATGAAACTAAAATCGGAAGATTGTTGCACGTAAGCTGTGCACAGTAGTTTAAAAATAGACAAAATATTGATAAGGATTTATTTTTTTTTCCCATGAATACAAATTGAAGTAATTGAAATTTGTACAACATTTACAGTATCTATTTCATCATTTTACTGTAGATGATTACACAATTAATATGGACAAAATACAAAATGGATTGTTATACGAGACCCGACATAAATTCACCTATATATTCATTTATGTATCGTACATTGTTATACGAATTATATCGTCGCATTATCATTAACAATATTTAACTAGATTGTACGGGTATTTGCGATGTTTTATATCAATTTAATGGATATTACTAATGGGCAAAACAAGTATATTTACTGAATGCTGCAATATTCAAAATATGCTTCTACCATTACATATTAGCACCGCGTAAAAAATGGAACGTGTGAACATTAAATCCAATGATCATCTGTCATATAATCACATTCACAATGAATTACAGAAAATAAATAAAAGTACAATGGCGTTGGAATAACGAAACACCAATACAATTTATTATAAAAAAACAGGAATTTCATTAAAGGCAATAATCTGTACATTTAAATAAAGAGTAAAAAATATACGGTAACGAGAAAAATAATCTGCAATATAAAAAAAGATATTCTTGTAGTAAAAACTGAGTACACGTAGAACTGCGAAGTTTTATGAAATAAAGGACAAACGATCAAATCAATTAGTATGTGCACATAAACAGCGAGCAAACAGAAAGACTAGAAACGAAATTTCCTCAAGGTACCGATAGTGGAGGTAAGGAAAACTAGCAGTAAACCCTCGTCCGTGACAGTTCCTCTAGAAAAAAAAAGTAGATTGTTACATGGTTATAGAGACTTTTAGACCCCGCCATTCTCATGGCCGTTCGAAGTAAAAAGAGGCGAGAAGGAAAAGGAGTAAAGGTGGAAGTGCTCGTGGCTTGAGCGCTTTCAGAATCAATAACCGCAAATTGATAAAATTTCACATCAACTATTGCATCTCGCGTTACGACAAAAATAGCAGCTGTTTCTAATAATTGGAGCCGCATTTGCATATTCGTCTGCGACCAAAAATACGTGGTTAATTCTCGTAAATGTTCACCAGAGGGTCTCATTTAGGTAAGAATAACTTTTTACTATATATAATTTGCATTTATCAGCACAGTGCGCATTATCCAGTTCATTGGCAGACACCGCGAATGCTGAAGACTGTTTCAAAGTATATAAAAAGCACTTCTGAAAGTTACTTTATAATTGGGCACAATTCCATTCAATTATATTTCGTGACGCCTCGTTTCGCCCATGGTAACTTTAATAGATTCAATTAATCCAAGTCGACAATCGGGGAACAGTTAAATAATAAAACTACATTGACCTCCTACGTGCTTCAACGAAACTATTTATTTTAGTCATTGTCTATTTTATACACCAAGCTTTGCACTGTTACATTCGACTTTCTATCATCTAACCATCATCAATCAATATTCTAACTATCGCGTCACGAAACCTTCACAGGGCGATGCTCCATATTTATTAGTCGTTCGACGTGCCACCTCAAAAACTTGCATCAAGTAATAACGCCGCAAATGTGATAGCCATACGAAATATTACAGTACTGCTTCAGTAGCGCGATAGCTCGGCCCTTAATTAATATATGAAGCAGAATACTGTTATCACTTGCTCGTTTAGATAGAGCATAGTTCGCAGAGTTATGAATTCATAGTACGTCACCAACAGCAGCATGAAAAGAATAGATACTCGAAGAAGGATAGTCATTTTTCGAATTGGCAGTGACTAATGTTTTTGCATGGGAGAACTGGAAAGTAGATTACTAGGAAAGTAGAAACAGTTGATATATGCACAGACTTACTTGCACCGTACATAATACAAATGAATTGAAGTTGACTCACGCGTACGAGGTTTCCCAATCGATTTTTCATCATAAATGAATGCATCTGTAATGTTTATTCCTGCGAAATTTTCACAAAATCGTGTAATTAATAACATAGATGTATGAACTTTAATACAACTTTGAACACTTAATTTCAACCAGTTTCTTGGATGAACAGTGAGGATGCGAAAACTTGATCAACCGACTGTATAATTGTTTAAGAAATAGTTGCAGCACGGCGCGTGCAAGGAATCAAACTCAGATGAACTGTGCGCGAATAAAATTTGAAACGCAAGGGTATAAAGTTTCGAGATGTTATAACATGTGCGTTGGACATTACTGTTAAAGAGCTATAAGGCAGCTCGTCGTGCACCTGCTATGCTGAACATTATACTTTGCACCACCCTCCCAGTAGTTGACAGGTTATTACACCTACGTTGTATACAATGTATTATCTCATATCGTACTTGTAAAATATGGCCTTCCATTATATTAAGAATTTTCCAGGAAACACTGCTATATACTTGTTTCCAGTTCCCTCAAATAAAACAATTTAAGCTGGCGAGGAGAGCCCAGCTATTGTAAGCCCCTGCGGAATTTATTGCCCCACCATCGACAACATTTTTTCGGAAATCTTAGTCAGACGGTGGATTTAAATTTAATGACGAAAATGAAACGATATTGGGGAATTTTCATGGAAAATTGTTTAACTTTATGGAACAAGAAAAACCGTGCAAGCACAATGAATACGCAATTGCATGTTATAAAGGGTGCTATGTATCGTTAACGTTAAACTGTATATTTTAATTATTCACGTGAAACAATTCGAAAAGTAGTGGAGAATGATCATTCGCATTATACGGTCGTGTGAGGTTTCATGAATCATTATATACTTTATTTAGTTGGAAGGGATTATTTAATATCAAATTGGATGAGTAATGTGTGTATTCAAATTGTACGTTTCGAATTCTCATTTAAATTTATATTAACGTTGGGCAAGGTAAACTGGGCAAACGAGTTTCAGGCATAGGAAAAATACGAGACACGTAAATTTCGAAGATTAACGCCATGTAGAATTATATTTAACCGTATGTATGTAAAAGTTCGGAACACCTACTGACGAGAGTTACAATGAATAAAATATGTAGCCTTAACTTTATAATATAATGTTTCAATGCAAGAACACAGTTAAATCATCACATGCAGCAATAAAAGTAGTTCAAGGTACATATTTAGTTACAGATTGATGTGTATGCCGGAGAAATAATTTTTTGGCTTCAGATCGGTTCTAGATCATCTGATTGAAACGATTTATGGGAAACATACGCGGACAAATTTTATTTCACCGAACTCATCCAAAAAAACAAAAGCTACATCCATTCAGAGAAATCTCACTGCATCCGTGCATCCATGAAATATTACATAAACTAGCATTTAGTTAAAATTTAAAATAGAAAAATGTAGAATACACGTAGCAGTGAAATGAAAGGAAATAAAAATATTCAACATAGCAGAGCATTTTGGATGAAAGTATTTGCAAGAAATATATACTACAATATATTTTTTAGTATTTTTTCAGATATTTATTTTCCTGTATTTTCAAAGTTCTCGATTTAACTGGAACAGTGCCAGATTTGGCAGAGAATTCACGAGGATGGGTGAGAACATTCTGCTTCCCATGAGTCTGTTGCAATCCCACGGATGATTCTTCTTTTTCAACTTATGGAAAAGAAGAATAATCGAACAAATACAAGCGTTTAGCGTTTCAGCATTTTTTCCCCCCCTTTTCAATTTTTATTTTCTTCGGTTCAATCCAACGTTAAACAGGCAGTGGAACCTAACTCTGAAATATTAATCATTCTAACCGACAAAAGAATGATTATGAACGGCGTTGACAATTAATATAATCATCCAAATTTCGTGTGTAACATACGTAAATAAGTATGCAACTTAACCATGTTACTCGCCCAACCAACTGAACACCGCATCCAGTTGTATACTCACTGTGTACATTTAATTGAACATTTACAATTCAATTCTCGAACCGTAAGATTAATTTTAACCATTTGAGCAAATGAATCCACCGCCGCAGAATTCTACTATACCCAGAGACATAATGCAAGTGTGAAATAGCGACCACGAGTGTGCATTGTTCGTCGAATAATGTTGTACATGAACGAAATGAGCATTACTGAAGGCGTGGCGGATCGGTTTACAGCTCTCAGAGATGCAGTGTATAACGCAAAAGTCATGCACGCGGGATTGCTTGCGGGCTATTGTGTCATACAAGGTGACGTTAACCAGCTTCGTGATTTCCTTGAATATTCATTCGTTCCACACCTAACTAAGCTGGGCGCAATGCTTTGATGAATACCGTAAGTGTTTCTGTTTTCACTCGAATATTTAAATAACGCCATAATATTGTAAATGAAAGTTTATGTTCGTTAGCATCATCAAGTTGAAACTTGATTAGTGGAAAAAAAATGTTACCCCTCAGCAAGGCTGCATTTAATACGACTGTAAATTACTGGTTCATAGAAAATTATATTACAAGTGTCTTTAATGATCAAATTAGTTCAATGTGCAACATAAGATATTTTAAATTAATATCATATAATATTAATATGATATTGTGTATTAAGTTCATACAAACATGGCTTACATACTAATCGACTAAGCTTTCAAATAGTATATTTAAACTAAAGTTAATTATAATTATAACTGTGAAGCGCGTGAAACCCCGATTTTAAAAATGTTTAAAAGAATTAGGTTTCACTTCCAGAACAATCTCTAAACAACATCCAATCAATAAATAAGTAATAATACGTTTCATAAGTTCTTTGAACCATTGAAATGTACGATATTGTAACCCCGAGAATGACCGTAAAATGTGAGACAGATGCAAGTAGTCGCCAACCTGCGAAGCCCTCGTCGATTAAAATAAAGTAATTAAAGAAAGAGGGCGAGTGAACCGATTTTTCATTCATTATCGAGGCAAGCAAGCGGCTGTTTGCTTCGAGCGTGCAAAATGAATAGTCCCGAAATACAATATGCAGGCACGAGTGCAACATAGCTGAAGCAGTTTCTACCGCGATGCTCGAAGGGAACGCGAAGGTAAGAAATGGAGAAGATTATCTTGCGGTTGCGATTACTTTGGCTTCCTTCCGACGTATCGTGTTCTACGAGCCACGAAGGAAACGCGACTGTTCATCGATCAATGGCAAAACGACCGGCGTCGTTTCAAATATTATTACCGATCCGGCCAAAATTAATACCTCCCTGGGGAGATTAGCGAAATAAGAAATCCAACTGGAACATCGCACCCGGAAAATTATCGATTACCGACACTTATTTCGTGCTTGTAATAAATTTAACAGATTCAGACAATATACAACGGTCCATAGTGATAAATTTGAAGTGATCCCATGCAAAACGATCCGTCAGGCTAAGCAATAAACATATTTCATTCGATATTCTGAACTAAGTTTCAAGGGGAGTAAAAACAATTACTGGAGATTTAGTTGGACCATTTTTACCCGTTACGTCAAGTTTGTATATTTGTAAACGATATGGATAAATATACAAGCGAATGGAGAATAATTGTATCTGTTAGTCGATTATTTCGTAGTTTGGATAATTGATAAAAAAAACAGATATCTACTTTAACGTTAAATAGTATGGGAATATCTTGT
Source organism: Nomada fucata (assembly GCA_948146005.1). Classification (NCBI taxonomy): domain Eukaryota; kingdom Metazoa; phylum Arthropoda; class Insecta; order Hymenoptera; family Apidae; genus Nomada; species Nomada fucata. Next base: position 13,532,200 of record OX411276.1, read on the forward strand.
TTGATAGAACAGATTGTGTAGAAAATAGAAATGTAACAGACAAGAGAATCAAATTTTCGCAATATTAATTCATGGAAGCATTCGTTTAAACGCGTCGAGGTGTAACTTAAGGTAAAGGTAGATTTATCTTGCACATCTGCTTAACAAAGAAGAGCTGTAAATGAATATTTAAAATGGTTAATAGTACACTTTGAAACAGTTCAACAGATTTCCTTGGGATTTATTTTTATGCTCTTTCTAGGTTTCAAATGCAGACCGTTGAACCAAGGTAGTCTGAGCTTGAAGCTAATTTCTCCTGGTCTTTTTAAGTTTTCTATCTGTCTCAAATTGCTTAGTACGTAGAAAAGGGCTTTAAACGTTCAAGCAGGAAATAGAAGTGCAATGGGTTCTTTCTCAAATCTTTCTTTTGTCCTCGTTATTAGCAAAGAAATACGCGCAACGGCAAACAAAGAGCATTCCATAAAATGAATATTACTTTCTAAACTTTATGCATAGCTTTCCTTATTCTGCAACTTTGCCATGCGTATCAGAGGAATCCAATTGCAGCGTCAATAACAAGTAGAACTACCTCGAGGAAACCGTTTCCCGAATTTTTCAGGTTTTCTTTGTTTCTAGTTATTTGCATGCGAAAAATTATTTGCCCTCTACAGTCTCTGCCTTCTTTACATATACTGCAATACCTTTGCATGCACACTGCACGAATTAAAATTTTATACCGATGGATAAAAACATTCTAATCGAAATACATATACTTTTTTCTTCATTGAACTTTCAATCATTAATGCAATTGCAGTTGTGTGCAATACTTGTATACAGAAAATTCTATTCGTTTATTTCCATTCCTTGGCACTGTTTGCATAGAGCAAACGTTTGGAACAAATAAATATCCACATGAATCCGATATCTTTTACATCTCATACAGTTTGGATTTGCCTACGTGTTCACACGGACGTGCTGTGACCTGTACCTGGTTGCTTGAATCGCTTTTATTACGTTCCCCTGTATCCATTCATTAAGTTTCCTAAAAATGGGATCCGATACAACAAGGGAAGTCGATTTGGCAGACATTGAAAGCGCTCCGCGAAATTGAAGCAATGCATTATCTGTTTGCAATATCTGTTTCGCCATTTCGGAACAACGACATTACGACAAATATCATGGGTGTGCACCATGCTTATACAAATTATGAGTCTCTCTTGACCTACGCCTGTTCCATCTCACTCTTCAGTCGATTTTAAAGCATATCGATGAACTGGATCATCTTAAGCAGCGTACCTTCCGGAATAAGCGACACGATAAATTCATTTCCTCTGCAAACCAGCCCACATTCTGCGAACCGCGAAAATTGTATCACGTTCATCCGCGAAACATCATTCCACATCGCCTCCCAATAATTTCGATGAAGTATACCAAACATCCACGATCCATTTATTACCAAGCGCGCACCGTGCCAACGCCGACCGACGCCAGAAACCCGCCGAAAACACACTGAACCCAGTTTCAAAATATCTGCCTCTCCGCCAAACACTCGCGAGCACGCGAAACTATCGCCTAATACTCGACAAGACTTCCGCGTTCCCCCCGTACCACGTGTGTTTGCATATCTCCAGTATCCGTCTCTACATCCCATCTCTCGCGCTAACCACCACCCCCCCGCCCATAACAACACGGCGTACGAACGGCAGACAACTATGACCCAGCGTTAGGATCGTATGATTAGGTGAGGATTTAATTAGCCCGCGATCGGGTATTTCCGTGGTGGATTCGACTGGCAGCGTGGCGGAATCGCTGCCAATGCAACTTATATCCGGCGTACGCCTCTTCTCAGCGGCCAACGATCGGGAAAACACAATGCGGCTGCGGAAAATGGGTGAAGCGACGATCGACGGTGGTTAAAGCCTCACTTATTTGCCGGTTTAATTAAACGCACTTCTTTCACGTTCGACGAGTATTTTTGTTCGACGCTCCTACCCTCCCGCTAAGTCTTTCACCCTTGCCTTTCGCTGCTTCGTCGTTCAACCCCCTTTCCCAACCAGCCTTCCTCCGTCGACGACTTCTCGCCCGTTCGACTCTATGAAATCCTCCACCCGTGCTGGATTCGCATCCACGTCAGTCGCGGTATTCGTTAGAAGCATTAAGCTTTAATTTCGCTGAGAACTCGCCCGCCCTTTGCCCTCTCTGTCCGACTTCGATCATCTTTTCGGCGCGGGCAGGGACAGCGTCGCTCCACTTAATCGTTACCAATTGCAGAATCTGCTTGCCACTTACTTTGGGCGAACAGAATCGTTCGAGCCTGGGTGCCGGTGGTCCGGGACGGGTTCGATCGGGCCCGGTTTCTTTGCGTCTTTAAGTTGATCCCCGTGGTCAATTGCAGCCGCCGCGAGTACGATTCCTTCGGAGGGGATAGGAATTTTGGTGGAGGTACCTCGCGTGGAATACCCCGACAATGCACGGATATGCGAGGTTCTTTTGCAGATACGACGAGTTGTAATTTAGAAAATACGTTCGAAATATAATTATAAAAGTATATTCGTTTATTGTGATTGGAGTTATTTTTTGTGGTAAGTATTGCAATATTGCCGGCTGTAAATTGATGATAACTCGCTGGTTATATTAATTGATTGTTATATAAAATAAGTGACGTATGCTTTCACGTATGTTTTCAAGTTCCCAAGGAGGAAACAAAGCCCAAAGTGGAATAATTTTGTATGTATGTAGTGGATTATCTTTTCTGGAATAATAGTCTTCAAACTTTATGAGACTACTGCATTTTCCTAAAAGATCTCTCACTTTTTGATGCATATCGTATAGTAATTGTAGAATATTCGTCCTAATATTTTATCGTACTCAACTAATATCTTTATAATACTGCATGCGTGTCAATATTTAGTTCAACGGAAGAATGCATACGAGAAAAAAATAAGTAAATGGTATTAAACCTAAAATAGGTCTAATAGCAATAGTGAATTACTTTATGCAAAGATCACTATATCCAAATTGGCATTTAAATGAAATTAAAACACAAGGGATCTGTACGTAAAAGGGGAGGTTGTGGCGTGAAATTTCATTTCTCGTGTTTTACGAAGACAGAATGTTAGAGAAAGTGAGCTCACAGGAAGTACGATTTTGTTCCGCAAAGAGGGTGAGAATTTCACGGATGTCGAAGAGAGTGAACGAGCGAATTAAGTAACTGGGTCAGAGCCGATAGCAAATGCGTCGTTAACGAGCAGCCAATCGATAACAAGGAAATGTCAAAAAGGTGAAAATGTCTGTCACTTAGTTCAGTACAGGCTGTCATTACTTTTCAACTGGATAATCCTACGCAATTACTGGCAACGCGACGATTCTTAGATAATACATGATTGGACGCGCTTCGGCAACTAATTGTTCGCACAAACAATTATATTCGATAAGACACAGATTCAAAAATCGTGTAGAGTCAAACTCGGGTGAGACTCATAATTCTGGTATTTAATTTTTCCCTCGACTGTACGAAATGACTCTTCATGAGGTAATTTCAATTTTCAATCGACGCGAAACCGAAATGAAAATGTAGAAAATGTTGGTCGAAATAAGCGTATGAACCTTGGAGACAACAAATTGAAATAGTATTTGAAACATATTATTAAATTTCTTCTGCACGTATATACATATGTATATGATGTGATTTAACAAAAATAGCGAGATTGATAAAAGCAGTTCTGTAACATCAATTTTTAACCTACTAATAAATTAAATTTTGATAACACTTGATTCTTAAAATATAGTTAATTCACCATGAAACTGATTCGTAAAGAATTACATAATACATGCCTTCAAATAATAATGAATTAAACGTATGTATTATATCAATCAATGTATCATTACATTCTTTAATCAGTAATTTAATTATTGTTGACGACACTTTCCAGTTAACACACTTCAATTGCATAACGTGACTATGTTACAAAACATGAACTTTTAAGCAGACAAAAAAACAAATCAAATTAATTTTTAATAGAAGACACTAATTTGGAGACAGACAGGTTCAAAAGTTAACACCCGAGAATAAACGATTAAAGGCAAATCGAATCCACACAATGAAAAATAGTAGCACCTTATTTATAATTAATTTCAGAATGTGAAGATACGATTACACACATATGTAGTTGTTAATTACAAATTTGGGACCTGGGAACTCGAGGAGCCTAATAATAACGACCTACATTCGTAATTAAATTCAACTGCATTCACCAATATCTGCAAAATCTACTGATAAACAATATTGCTTTTCATCTGTTTTAAATAAATATCAAAGTATCGGTTATCTATCGTGCGCAATATAAATAATATGCTGACAACGTTTGTCGAGAGAAGCCTGGAACCCTGTATACGTATTATATCATATTTATGTATGCGCATGTTTGCCTATATTCAGCGTGTAAAGAAGTGCCCTCTTTTCAATTCAATTGATATATGTAAAACGTGTTCTATCGTATTTTCATTGCAATAAAAATTGATAAAATCAACCAAGCCAAACCACACAATACGTTCATAGTTTTTCGCATACTACCGATCACTTTCCTGCTACCAATCTTTTTTTTACAATAATTGTAATGAAGATTGCGAAATCGGAATATATGTATAATACATTCGCCTCACCTTCAACATGCAAATTTCAATATAATATGGCATTTAACTGCACTTGTTAGTCAAACGATCAACCGTTCGGAAAATTTAATCGAAGAGCGTTGACGGCGTGCATCTACATTTGTAATGCATACTGTGGTTGCGGTAAGGATAGAATGCGAAATGAGGAGAAAGAACGAGATAGGGCTAGGGGGAAGATGAAGAAGAGGACGTTGGTAGGTAGTTGTTATCACGGTTCCGTGATAAGTGAGGGTCCTCAGGCTGCACGGTGCTCGTGCAGCGTTGCGGTGCTCTTTCATAATAATCAAACCCCTAGAAACCGCCCTGCGTCTTCTTGCACCGCACATTTTTGTCACTCTTTCGCGGATCATTTCGGGAGAGCCGATTAATTTTCTTCTGTCCGTCGTTCGTTTTGTTCATTCGTCGTTCAGATCCATTAACCCGTATTTCTGCGACTATTTTAAACACCGGGATATAGTGAATTACAGGCTCCAACACCGTGACTTTAACACCGTGACAAAATTTATAAAAATATATACATATATTTTCGTATTATGTTCGTAATGTTATCTAGCAGAAGGTTATATTATATCTCTCTAGATAATGTATTGGAATTTGCCAGAATTCGTCTTATGAAAATTGACTTCATATTATCTGCACTTTTAATTACATTATTTCAATGATAACGATAAACGTTATAAGAATTGCTTTATAATTCGTGCTTACAGTAGTTAAAAAATAGGGATAAGACGCTTTCATAGCGGTTATTATATTGCAAAGCATATAATTATACACAGTTAACCATAATTGTCTATAATAATAGCGTTTCCTATCGATTTATAAACTCGTAGTGAATGTAATTACATTTAAAGGTGCACCTGGTGGACCATAACCTTCGTGTCTGTCCTAAAGAAAATATTGTTGTACAGCTTTGTCCAAAACGTATCGAACGATCTTATAAATCTTCTGGATTTAAATGATCAATTAGGATATATGCAGTAGCGCCTATCCTGTCAAGAATATTAAATTTCAAGAATCTTCAAACCAGTTGGAGTAAAATAATCATTTACGAGGGATGGAAACGATCGAGAAGCATGTGTGTATGCGTGGTTGTGTGTGCGTGCGTACATGCGAAACGGAAGAAAGCGATGCGAAGAAGAATTAATATTTGCGTAGTCGGCACAGCGAGCGAAGCATTGGCGTTAACATTATTCGTACCGTCATTATTATTATTATTAGTATAACGTATAGTATAATGTATGAGTGTATAGTTGATAATAAACTAGCTTAAGGTGATTAAGAGAACCGCTTCAATCCTACGTTTATATTTCACAATCCATTTCTAAGAGCCATAACACGTATAATATTAAATTACATATTACACGTACAAATCTCGAACGTAGTACCTGCGTATTCATTGTTCCAGTAAAATCTGAACATACCCTTCTAGCACTACAGTAGAACCTCCGTTATCCGAACACCTATTATCCGAATACACTTCTATTCGAACATTCTATTACCTAAACGATGTATTATATCCATTCGTAACAATGCAAATAGACACGTTTCTTTGCAACTTTATTCTTGGAAATAAAATTTAGTTTAAAGTTGACATTGGACACGCTCACGCGGTATAATACGAATGGTAGCAAAACGTAAACGCGTGGAATGCTCGAAGAATTCGAAAGTGTCGAGAGCGCTTCGGAATTGGAAAAATTAATACAATATTGATAAATCCTCCACGCATTCCTCGGTTGCTTCTTTCAGTAAAAGAACTTTAACGGTGACGAAAAATGAAAATGTAGACGACGCTGTGTACCAATTAGGGACAATGGAATTTAACGATAAAGGAATGCCAATATCCAGGCGTGTGCTGTGTGAAAAAACTGTAGAATTCAATATGCGATTAAACGGCGATGAATATTTTAAAGCGGGTACCGGCTGGCAAACAAAATATGAAACCCGTCATTGCACTCGGCAATTAGATACCCCTAGTGAAACGCTGGTCATCTTTGTGGTGGATCGCAATTTTATAACGGAGACCATTTTATATATTATTATTCCAATTTCGTTTTACATCAGTTTGTTGCCTTTTTATCCAAACAGCCCTGTCTCACTATTAGTTCGTGCAACGGATGTTCCACTGTATTTAGATTTTCATTATTCTGCGAGACTTATTCTACTTCGCCTCGAATATACCCATTAAATCACTGTTTACTTTGCGAACTGAAAACGAAGTTAGCATATACGTCATTCGCATATGGAATATAAGTTGACTTTACGATGATCCTATTTGTCGGTAGCCTACTGTTAATGTAATTACAGTCCCGCGGTGCTCTCGGCGTATTATACAATAATTGTATCGATTTTTATACCGACTGACCGCAATTTGTAGCCATCGACGTTTAATCGATAAAGCGTGAAATTGAAATTTCAATTCGAGCCCAATGTTCTATCCTCCAGTACAGATCAATGCGCCGAAAAGCAGAATGAAATTATTGCCCTCGTAACGGAGCGAATGCACAAAAAAGAAAGAACGATTGTTTCACAGTAGGGCCGCGTTTTCCTATTGGTGTAATTACTGTGAACTGCGGGAGGGTGCCCGGTAAAATTGCGAAATAATTGGACGTATCTTCTACGCCGTGGACAATGGAATTTCTCTTCTGGTTAAATTAGAAAACACGCGATCGCTATAATTGTTACTGCATAAAGATATTAAGTCTGTTTTCAATTGGTCACACACGCGATTGTAATTAGATTTCATGATAGATAATTCTCCGTTGTATTGTTAAGTAGTTTAGAGTTAGAATGATTTCAAATATAAACAACGATGTCCCATAAAAATATATGTAAGTCTCGCCTATAAATGACGAGCCAATTAATTGAAAGACTGATTAATATTGTCGAATATATAATATCAACACTATTGTATCTGTATGTATAGTCAGTGGCGCAGAGTTCCTTAAAGACAATTGAAGAAACCGTTCACCCAATCAAAACAAGTTTAATTTACGTTGATTGGACCAAAGATGTCTAATGCAGTTTAATGTAATTGTTTCAGTACCCTCTGAAAGCACTCTGGTCACATTTATTCTATCCATCTCTCATCTCATGCCCATGCCCTCCCTTATTCCAATTTCCTTCAAACGGTTCCTTGAAAAATGCAAACGCCTTATTTGAATATGCATTGTCACATTACCCATGTAGGTCCGCGAAACTCAGATATAATATGTTAATTGACGGGTAAGTGATCCCCGGAATACTAACACTTTTGTTCAACACCTTTAAATGCTACCAGACTTCTTTCATTTCCCCAAGATGCCACGGGTCTTGGTTAGGAATTACACTTTTACCCTAATTATCTTTCCTGGCTGTTCGAACATGTGTTTACTCTTACATGCAATTGCGTTTTCCTACTCCCTGTAGAGATAGATACTTGCGAAACATTTTCTCGCTGGAACGAAAACTTGGAAGATTAAAAAAGCTGTTACTGTACATACGCACATACTGTAAAAGGATACTAATTGTAATTCCTGTCAAGCCATTCGTATGTTGCCCCAAGAATTTTAAATAATAGTTGACAAATATTTAACGAAACGCTTACCAGGTGTTGTTTCCTCATTCATGATTTCAGTTTTATTTAGCATTGCCTTATATTTAATCCAATATCACTGTAGCTCAGTAAATTGTCGATTAAGTAGACAAGGGAAAAAGTATATGTCGAGGTTCAAATATTATAGGATCTGAATTCGAAGTATTCTAAAAAAAGAGACTATGTTTACGGTATCTATCCTAAATTTCAAACTGTAGAAGTAATGAAAATTCATTTCAGTATTTTTTATCGTGTTTTTTTTTATTCTCGGGAAAGCAATTTGTAGATGAAAGAATCATACTGAAATGAAGGTAAGTTATACTTTATCTTATCTACCGCAAATGGAAGGCTACCTTTTGATAGCACGTGCAAAAGCAATATTAATGAGCTTGACTGAATGCAGGTCAACCTAATGCGCACCTATGTATATTCCTATGCTGCATAAACATTATATTGAATGCACAATAGTTAAAGCGCGATCAAAATTCGACGTCGCTTATTCCTGAATTTTTATTTGCCACAATTACGATTTAAACCGCGGCGTCAAACAGAAAGGAACAGAAACTAGTAGCAATCTATTCCAATTTTAATCGCGAATAATTTTTAATTCGTTTACAGTGTACTAAAAAAATTAAATAACTTGATTGTCAATTGAAATGAATTGTAATAAAACTGATACCAGAATGTGACCTGCACTTATTTCCTCTTTTGTGATCGAACTGTTTTGGTTTTATTATTACAGTCGTCTTTGTATCGCTATCTACGTAAATTGTATATGATGAATTCTGATTTATTTCTCGCAGAAGCCTCTACGGAAAATAAATTTCCTCCATTCTAGATATTGTTCGATGATTTATATTTTTACTGTGCAGCATTTTTCTTATACATTTGCAAAATATTTAGTTATTTTTCACATAAACTGAATAGAACGGATACACGTGAAGGACTTAATGTATTCACTATCGATCGGTTCTATAACTTCTCTAACAATTAATATAAAATCCTTGTCACGAGGAATGGAGGAAGATAATAGCATACCACAGACTATTATTTTCTACGATGTCAAGGATAAAGTTTTTCCTCACTGACAATATATCGCATAACGTAAATAATTCGAATACGAGGGAAAGGCCTGATTGTTCTTAAACTCTTGAACTTTTCTCAAACAGGTACCTAAATTGCAGCGGAAAGTGTTTCGCAGTCCCTTCTATAAAAATTAATAAATGACGCTAGTAAATTTAGAAAACGTTAACTTGCACAAACACTCTTGCATTCAAAGCCTGCTGTTGGCATTCCTCTTGAAACTGAAAACCTTCCGATTCTTAACCGTTGTACTTTCGTTACACAATCAGGCTTTTTCATTTGCTTCAATATCAAGTATATTGGGGGAAAAGCAACAGTGTATAGAAATGGTGAAAATTGGATGAATGAACAAAGAAATGGATTGCAGTATCAGCAATGGGGCACATCGAATGTACGCCTTGGAGCTGCAGAAAATGAATGGTGGAACGCGAATACCGGATGAATCTCGAAAGGTTCAGTATTAAAAATTGATGGCTTTCAATCACGTGCTCTATTTCACAGACTATTCGGTCGTTATTGGAGATTGCTTCCGCGAGGTGCACAATAACAAAAGATGCAGTTATCAAATTTCGTTTCTCCGAATATTCGAGAGAACTATCGTTTAATTAGAAAAATATAAAGGAGGAAAAATAACTTTCGAAATTTTAAGGACCGGACCAGAATAATGTGAAATACGGTCCTATATAATCTATATAATCGTTATTAACTATCCAAAGATACATGTAAATGCAGCGCAGATTGAAAAATCCTGCGATATTATTTCCACTCCATTGTTACCATTTTATATTTAAATATCGGCCTTATATCATCATTCAATGGTATTAATTCACTAATCAAATAATATCCCAAAAAGCATTCAATTTCACCGCCATCAGTTTCCACGCGTTCATAGCTCGCATACGCATATACTCTACATTATAAATAAACCAGCACGAAAGCTAATTAAATTGAATTATATAATGTTCATATTTACAGAGAAACATGGTACAAATCGTTCGAACATTTCCAATATTTTCATCGATAATGCTACAACGTTCCGAAAGATTCGTAAGCGCATCATTTCCGTTTCATAATCCAAGTGAAATCATTTATACCAGGCAATGCCAATTATTTGCGAACGATTTATTCCGCGTAAATTTTCTAACGTGTCCAACCGGATCCATAAAACTTCTCCGCGGGGCCGGTTAATTAACTCAAATTGCACGGTTCTTTCAAACGGGGTCCAGTAAAAACCATAACCGTTCCACTGCGCCTAATTAGGATAATATACTTGACACCCTCTGACTACTCGTTTGCAAGGAATTATTTCTGTTGCAATTAAAATCGTTTGCATCGCTGAAATGCAACCCGGCTGATTCCGAAAACAGCTATTTCGATGGAACAATATCGGCAACTCACTCAGGTCGGCCGAGCGCGAAAGGGAAACGTATTGTTCAGATTTAATTAAAACCAATTTCGAGCGCCACTCGAAGATGAGTGGTCTTACATCGATTTTAACCGTCTTTGGCCGACAATCTCTGTTGCCCGCTAACGACGGCGAAAAACGAGATCTAGTGGCTAATTAGCAGACCTTCGGTCGCTACGGGAAAGAGACTGATGTATACAGAATATCTCGTGCAGACTTTAATACTTGTACGCTGCGAAGAATAAAACCGATAGTCCCTTGAATGTTGCAAGGGAACACCGATTTTTGTTCATTTAATACAGGGCTGAAATATCCTCGGATTCAGCGGGGCTAATTAACAGGTAAATGAAGTAATGGATATATGTAATCGGTCGTAATTGAAATTGTACCCCGGCAAATTTCTGCAAATGTTAGGGGAAATGTAATACGTTGGGATATTAATTTCGTCACATGTTTATTAATTGTAAAACTTCTCTTTATGTGTAACATATTGTCCTGTATGATATATGTTTGTAAATGGCAGAGACGATAATATCTATTCCTGTAATAACTTCGAGTTGTATAATTGCAACATCGGGTACGATAAAACGAGCGAAATTATTTTAGCATATATGTGTATCATTTGAGGGAAAGCGCTATTCGTATAATTAGCAATAGTCGAGAAAAAAAAAGATCCCCTATATACGGTCGCCTCGGAAAGTAAGTTTACGATTGGAATTTTTATGCAAATGAGATATGTATTTTTTGTAACTTATTTCTCTTGTGTACTTATACTACAAACAACATATTAAAACATATAACGTACATATAAAACGTACATTGTAATAATAATATATACGTTATAATTATTATTATGCATTTAAACTGTTGGTAAGAGCTTTAACTTGCTTTCCGAGTCGACTATATATCCTGATTCACTCCATTCCACGCTGTTCACACTTATGTTAGATCCACCCTCCCGAATCCAGGCTACTCGACTCTTTAATCCACACTGCTTCGCTGTCAAATCTACTCTCGGCACTTTCCATTCGTTCGTGCATTCGTCACCAGCCATTCCCTGTTATCTCTCTCGTTCACACCTACAATCTACCGGCAATCTTAAGGCAAACTTAGAAAACAAGAGACACGATTCTGCAGGCCAACGCTGCTCGTCTGCAGATTATTGGTGTCCCAGGTGGGCCGGTTATCAGTGGCTTATAGTTAACGCTACGCACTACGTATTAGCGCATCTAATAACACCGAACATGCACACTGCTCGAAACATTTATTGCATCTTCCACATATTTACGATACCGTCGTTTCCACAATGCACAATATTTGCAGTAGGAAAATATTATCGCATGTTTCACCGAACCGATCGAATATTCAGTCCGTCCACTTTCTGCCAGAAACAACTGCTGATCACTTGACGATCGCACAGTCGTGAAAACCGTACATTCCACGTGCAATTACAGGCGATGCAATGAACGTACTCATCGTTGTAGCCAACACCCTCCACCTTTATTCTCACATTATTATTTCACGAACATTTACATCCCTCTATCTACAATTATTCGATGCCAAAGCAACCGCAAGCGGTACGCATGTACAATTCAACGGGAAGAAATCTAAATGGAAAAACATATCCGGCCAGCACTGTGATTCTACACACCGGCCATCGTAAAACCCCAAACACCTATAGTAGCGAATTTCGACCGGCAGCATTTTTTTCTTCTTTTTTGTTCGTTCGGTATTAGCAGCAGCAGCCTATTTTTCGAACGGCCGTCGATCGAGTGGCGGCGAAGCTGCGTCGAGCAGAATGAAGCAGGTACAGTCTTGCGTAACGAACTGAGCCACGCCGGCACAAATAATGGGGGTTTTGTTTGGCGAACGGGGTAATTCGTTTATCTCCTTTTTCCAGCAACCCGGTGGTCGAACAACGCTGGACCACGGCCACGCTGGGGAGGGTAGGGGGGATTGTCCCGCTTCGAATCAACCGAAATTACGTGTATACGTTCCATCTGATCGTAAACAGTTACGTGTTAACAACGCATGTTTGCCGGAAGCGAACGGTGGAAAATAGAAGAAGATGAAAGGGTGAAAGGCGTGTCGGACGGATGACGAGGCTGGAACAAGGAAATCGCTGGACGGAATGGGACGACCGGGGAAAGAGGGGCGAGCACGCGGAGGGCCAAAGTAGATCGGGATGTGGAACGAGAGAAAAAAGATGCGACAAATATAAGTTAAAGAGCGGTAAGCATTGGTGCGACACCTTTCCCGATATATGACAGGCCGAATCGTAAAATGTCCCGAATGTTATTTCCACCTTTTGCCAGGTAATGGAATATTCCGGTGTGTCTGAAAATTGCCGCGCGACAAACATCGTTTCACGTTTCGGCCGCGAAAGAAAGTTAATTGAAGCGTGGACCTTTTAAGGTAATTAGGTGCAAAGAATTGTGTCACGAAGTGAAGTTATACGGCATCAAAGCAAATGTGCGCGCCCTTGCGCTATACGTGCATGTACGTTTCTTCGATCAGAGATGCATAAAGTTAGGTAGGCTCTCTTTTCTTCTACGATTGAATTCAATGGGTCTATTTGAATGTGTTTAGCGGGTACGGTCGTGTGTCTTTTATTGCAGACCGGAAACAAGGACACAGTATGCAGTAATTGAATTGAGTAATAGAATCAAGCGGAGGGAAGATAAAAAAACGTTAGTATTTTAGAGTTTTACTTAGAACATGATAATTTTTTTATACGTATGTGGGCTATTCACTCTTGAAACGCGAATTCTAATACTTGTGGGGAAAATGAGAAACAATTGAGTTAAGTTGAGTTACGTAATTCAATTAAACATAAATAACGGTAATTACGAAAATGCACATTCCCTTACTTCCTTTCAAATTAATTATTCTAAATTATGACCGCTATTAAGCTTTTTACTACACAAAGGAAAGATATAAACTTCTCAACCGAAGTAAGGGATTTTTTGAAAGATACAGAAATTCATCTGACTGAAGAAGAAAATATGAGAGAAACAAGTTTGCATTTCCTCCAACCTTTCTTGATAAAGAAAACTATTTTCCAATACCTCCTGCGGACAACATAAGTATGAATGACATTAATAACAAGTTCACATCTTACAATTGGATCAAGAAGCAAACCCTTGTAGGTATGTACCTACCTATATATATTAACGTGTTCGACAGTGGAGGTAAGTGCTTGAACTATTCGCGACTCTCAAAGGTGCCATCAAAGTTGTTGATATTGTATTATGGCCATGGCGGTAGCTTCGCCGTCAAGTTCAAGATAAACTCAAATAATTTTCCCCTCATTAATATCCAATCTATCTACTCTAAATAATATAAGCCCGGTGTGTCAATCAATTTATTCCATCATTACCACATAATACCTCTTAATATCGTCCTTCCGTTATTTATCGCATTATCAATCGCAATACGCAATACCAAATACCAAAGGCCGCATCGTTTGCCGACACTCTTATCATTCAAAAGCAAATTCGCCCCTCGCCTAATCGTTCGAAGGTTCGCGAAACAGATTAGCGAACGGTCGCTCCCCGATGCTTACGAAATGTTTAATCCACAGATCCGATTTTTAACCCCACGTTAAATGAATCGTTCGCTAACTATCAATGGATTCTCGACGAAGTATCGCGAAAACAATTCCAACCTGCGGCTCGATAGTCAGTTAGTAGAGTCGCGAGGCTCGCCGGCATTGCCACAAAGGGTGAGGCTTCTCTCAACCCTTAACTAAGATGTTCAGTTGTCGCGGCGCATCATCCATCGCACACGCCGTGACTCTCCTCTAATAAAGTCCTCGACGATGACAGCCTCGGAAGTGACAGAGCCCTCGCAAATCTTTTTATCCACGAGAAGCCCCTACTCCATTATAGGCCGTATTCATTTGACTGTGTAGTCGACGGTGCTCCACAAAATGTCACTCTAGGACTGTGATTAATACGCGGCTTATTGGTGAATCGCAGTCATGTGTGCACCGTTGGTAGCATATTCATGTACCCGTGACTCTGATGCGGCTGCAAAGCGGTTCGAATTCCCCGTCTGTCTCACTTTCCCCATTCGAAATTTCTATCCGCCCTCCTAGCCCCTCTCTCTCGCTCTATCTCTCTCTTTCTCCCTCGCTTGTCTCGTTTCACCCCTCGTCGTTCACCCTGCGCCATCTGACTGTCTCTCTTTCTGTTTTCTGCATATACGCGAGCGCACTGGTGTGTGCACGCGTACGTCGCGTCGCTTCGGACGTAGCACGGACATTTGCTGACTGGCGTTTGGTCGAGATTACCCGGTCCGGACCCCTCGGTTTTCCTCTCTCCGAATTACAGCAAGTCCAATTTACAGGCATCGGCACGAAACGAATGCAAAAATGAATTGGACGTCATGAGCTGGTGACCAGCCGGGGAGCGACGCGAACAAAAAAAAAAGGGCACAATGGCGGCGGACGAGTTGACCCGGGGAAGAATAACTGTGCCACGAGCTGCGGCGCGGGTCGACGCGTGTTGAACGTCTTCGTAGGAGATCGCGCAGGACGGGCCATGATACGCGTAGCGGGCCCTGTCAAACATAATTGGCATGATCTCGCGTAGTAGATTTAATTGGTCGGGATAAATCGTGGTTGTAATATTTTCTTTCTGAACGATGGCTTCGATCGTCCCGAAAGCCGTACGGGGACTGCCCGAAAAACAAAAGCCCGTCGCTGGCCACACGCGTCCCTCTCGCACCGCACACTCAGCCATAACGACTCGCCGCGCGTGCAAACTCGAACGCTGTTTTACACGTGGTGTACTCGACCTGTCAAGTATCGCGAATTCTTCGTCCGAGAGGAGGGGCGAATGTATTGGTACCGAACTGTTACGTTTTATTCGTCGCGAGCGGAAATTCAATGGTGCGTTTCTGTGAGCGACGCGAGGGTGTATTTCGGAGGTGCGATGATTGCTGAATAAATTAATTCTTTCGCAACTGTTTATGTTTTCGATCGAGTGGCGAGTTAGCTCGTTTTTCTTGGCTATCGGGTTGAGTTATTCGCGGATACGTTCAGACACAATGAACGGGGTTTGAGCTACATTTTAAATTCCACGATTGCGCCGGGGCAGCGCAACGAACGTTCTTACGGTGGCGTACGTGTCGTACTGAATATTTATATTGCTATTCAAGGGGATTAGGTCGAAAGGGAGGGGTGGGGGTGCAGGAATAAGACCGATCAATTGGAGGCGGATTAGGGAACGGTAAAAGAAAAGGGGTAATGGCGAGACGAATGTAACATTCGTTAGGGGGAGGAGACACATTGTAATCGTCTCGAACGTGTCGTGAAATAATCGAAGATCGAAATTGAAGGAGGAACAAAATTACTGCAATCAGTGGCATTTACGTTACACGTGAAAATTCTACCTTTAACACGTGGAAACTCGAAAGCTGGTATAATAATCATGCACATAGACACGGGACGTAGTATATCCTTCATTGTTTCTGTCTCTTGTAGTATAGCAGTATAGCAGAATGAAATAATTCCGCGATGCAACACGGGTTCGTTGAAAATTTCAAGGGAACAATGATGGCAGCCGGCTAGTTGCAGAGCAGAAACTGCGCAACGTATAACAACGAGCGCGCCAAGGAAATTGCATGCATTCAATATTCTAATGTTCGCTACGTCGAGGACTGCTCAAGGCAGTACGTATATCCACCAGCCGTTATTTTACATTTGGCGGAGGTTGACTCCAGCTAATAAGAATCGTCAATTGTATTCAAATCCGAATGCACTGACCGATCGAAAATTGTCGTCCGATCGGCGTGTTTTGTGGAGTTCGAGAATCGTGTATTGTTAAAAGCAGAAATAATTGCATTCATATATTTTTATTACAGCACCGTTGCAATGCATGGTAAAGGGGACACGCGACATTTCCACTGTACCTCCTGTTGATTCTCATTCACCGCGGCGGAGAGGGAAAGTAAAAATTATTTATTAAATGTATATTTACGCGTGTCGCGTACGAGCAATCACGAACGCAAATGAAATTTCATGGCGGCGCGATTCAATAACGATAGCGGCTTTAAATAATTTCGCAGCGTTCAATTTGAAGCAGAAGAATTAGTATTAATCGCCAGGAATATCTGTGCCTCGGTGTCGCGTAACGACTGTGATAAATGAAACGTATGTGATCGAATAAATCTAATAATAAGATATATTATAGTTGGAAGGTAATAATTGCACATCGTTCAAATATAATAACTGACACCATTAGCCGGTTTAAGAAACTGAAAAGTCTCGTTTTCGATTGAAATCTATCGCCACTCCTATAAAGAATTAAAGAACTGCGAAGATAAATAATTCATTATATTATTGAAATGAGAGCACACTTGAATTTTATCGCACGTACCTGTACACGCACTGGGAAGTACGTTAGAGTTGCGTATAAGTTGGATTAATTTTGATTTCAGCGGAATTCGGTGATCATCAAATTATGAAGAGATTTTCAGGCGATTATACGTACAATGGTACGGTGTTATAGAACGATAGCGCCGAATTCTATTGAAACAGAGCCGAAAATTTGCCCGCCAATCGGCGTTTATAATCTGTATTTGTAGCACATGTGGCTTATACCTCTGTGTATATATGCCTGTGTTTACACGCAATTCGTCCACAATTCAGCAATAATTATTAGTACAGAGAACTCTCAGAGATCGGGTATACGTTTAATGTAACACGATCTGCACATGACCGAATTGCATACGAAAGAGAAATATGAAAAAAGTTATCCCAACGATGAATCAATTTCTTTACGTTGCCCTTCAAATTAGTTTATAACTCTGCAAGAGTTGCGCGTAATTTAACAAGAGTTCTGGGCTTGAAGTTTCTCTAAGATGTTTATAATACTATTATTGTAATGTATCTGTTAAGTATTCTGGGACAGATCAATGAAAAGGGAGGCGAAACGAATTTGAATATCTTTAATAACTAATAGCTCACCGGAGAATCGCTACAGTGGCAAGAAAAACTTTACGATTATTTCATATTCTTTATTTCTATATTGTTTCTTGTTAATACTATGCATTGCCGTATCACGATTTACAGACCATTGGAAAATTTATAGCCGTGTGTATAATGGTTCCCTGATGCACGTACGATTTTTAAAACAACTCAATGTAATTTAAACGCGGCTTCATGAGACTCGTAAAAATGTTTTTTTATTTTTTCAGGCACACTTTGCAAGCTGTAAAGCCGTTCCTTTGGCACGAATATACCAGCTTGTACTTAAGTCACGCGTCGTCAGAGTTCGGTACGTGATAACTGTGCATAAGCGAGTTTCTCCGACTGATGCGGAAGCTATGGCAATTTTCAACTAGTAAACTTGACAGATTATATACTAACTTTATGATTACTATTATACGTATAGACACTTGCACAATTTTCAAAACGTTAAGTAGTTTAGTGCATCCCCCGGTATTAATGTTAACGGAAGACTCTGAGAGCACTTAATTCTGCGAATATAAATAAAAAAATGTAACAAATAGATATAATATTTATTCATGAAGCGGTGCACAGTAGAGGTAAATATACCATCGTTTGTTCTTATTATAAAAGGCTCTTTAAAATGTAAACAGATGCTAAATAAATGCATAAATTCATGAATGAGGCGGAAAGTGAGACAATAATGGCTATGAAATAAATTTTGTTGGGGAATACACGAGTTGCTGATATATTATGGATGTAGAAGACTCGCTATAAGCGAACTGCGATATATTTTATCGAAATTTCCAGTTCGGTATGGACGTGGTTGTTGCAGAGAATTTAGCGAAGTATAAACTGCAATTTACAGTTGTCAGACGAGTATTCAAATAAACTAGAATGATTGCACAGCAGCTGAAACTTTATCAAAACTACTACCCATACGAGCATTATTTTCATTAAATCATATGTTAATTTAATATTCGAATGATTACAGTGTTGATGTCAGACTATTACAAAAAGAGTACCTGACTCGAATGCGATATATTCTGCTACAATAATAAATGGCACGAACTAATATTCTTTGATATTATATTAATTTTCATCGCTTCAAGGAAGAAGACAATTTTATTTTGCGAAACGAGATAAATGTCCAGTCCGGAAGAATGGAATTAAATATTCTTCAAAGTGAAGAACTGGTTACAAGTTGAGCTGGTTGCAAAATCTCGATCAATCCAATTTATCGAAATGATTTCACCAAGATAATGAGCGCGCAGAATAATTGAAACAACTCGTCGATTATTAAAGCAACGCGCCAACACCGCAGCGCTGTCGTTCGTTCTGCGTTTCGAGCGCAACAATTTTCCTTCCGGACGCGACGGGAAAAACTTCGCGCAAAGTTTCACACCTCGTCGGGCCCTTTATTGTAACGAAGCATCACGACTATAGGTAACTGTGCGCATTAAACTCGGAGCCGTTCTAACGCGTATTAAAATCCACCTAACGGGGCGTCGTAAATTTATCCGTTGAAGTTTAGCTGAAGAGACGGTGGAAGGGTCGCCGTTGGGGGATGCTCAGCGGGAAGTGAGAGAAACAGAGCGCGAGAGTCAGGGGGACACGGTCCCCGCAAACGTGCAACTCTCATTTGGCTTCTATTGTCCGGGATTGCTGAGCCCGGATATCCGCTACAACGCATACCAGTTGATCGTAACATAAAAATCTGCATTTTTCTTCATTGCCGATATTGTGCCCACTCGAAAATATATTCGCGAGGTCCTTCGGCCCGGCTCTACAGCTTGTTCGATACGCTGCGCGCCCAGCTGGATACAGGTGATTGCCTCGAGCAGGTACTTCAATTTTTAAATGCCGCCTCCTTGTGCCACGCGTCTCAATTAAATTCTGCGGGCTACTGTTCCAACGAGCCCACCGGGCTTGCATCTTCGCCGCGTCTTAAATTCGGTATGCAGGTTGCGTGACGGTTGGCGATTGTTTTACGAAAGTAGGGAGAAATTGGAGAGAAAAATCTCGACGCAGAAGAAAATCGTTCACGAGCACCAATGTTGCTCAACAATTCCGCCCTCCACCGAATTGAAACCATATTACAAGTTGCACAGTTTCATTCGACGGGCTGCGCGAATTATATTGCAGCGTTGAATAAAGCGCGTCGCGTAACTTAATTCGTTTCATAGCATTGTTTTCTATTTCGCAAATCAACGCTGTATTTCAAGTCGATGTTTTTAACTCGTTTAGGAAAATAAAGCGGGCCCTGTAAAATATTATCTTTGAATTAATCCTACCGAGTAGTGAGTTTTAGAACGAATTTCGTATTAAATGCAGCGTGTTTCGCTTATATTTTATTTCGGAACCGCGTAAAATTTGAAACCGATTCCCCGCTAGTCAATAGTTAAAAGGGTACGGAGTTAATTAACGAAAATCTAAAACGCTTCCAATACGCTTATTGGCTGCCAATTCTAATTCTACAGGGTGACAATAAACTCAGGGAACATCGATAATTGAGATATAGCTGAGGGGTAGAAAAACAATATTTTCCTTGGCAAAAATGTCCTACATAGTTTCGTTTTTGAGTTATTAACGAAAAACACTGGCCAATGAGAGCGCCCGGCGGGCGTCGGCCGATGCCCGCCGGGCGCTCTCATTGGCCAGTGTTTTTCGTTAATAACTCAAAAACGAAACTATGTAGGACATTTTTGCCAAGGAAAATATTGTTTTTCTACCCCTCAGCTATATCTCAATTATCGATGTTCCCTGAGTTTTTTGTCACCCTGTAGAATGCCGTGTACTTCTCCGGCTGTGAGACGTCGAAGGGCAATAAAAAGAGCGATGGGTATAACAGTTGGTGCAGGTCGTGGATGACTTTAAGCCGTCACGAAAGAGCGTCATTAAACATCAGTATCGAAGATATGCCGACGCGAACGGAGAGTCTATATTTCTTTTCGTTTATAACAATATCGGCAAATCACTTTATTCCCCAAACTACGTCCCACTGTATAAACGCAACTTCACTAAATTCACCCCCTCTGCCTGTGCGTGGAACATGATCCGTGTTCATCATTATACATTACGTTCATCGAAGTCCGAAACATTGGTAAAAAAAAAAAACTTCTGTTCATTCACAAAATATATTGGCAATAACTACGCAAGTCTAATATATTCGAGGCTTATACGTTATTACTGTTACATTTTTCATCGCAAGAAAGGAAGACCGCGTTCTGAAAAAAAGAAGCACACAGACCGTTATAATGTATTTTTAATCCCGTTATTTAAGAACCTCTCGCGTGACATCCTAAATAGGAGTTCGCCGCACTTCCTCCAACTCCTGTTGTTCAACGTTTCCAATTTAATGCATTTCCGGCGATGCACACAGCGTAAACGGAACTCCCCTGCATGTATAAGATCATACGTGCTTATATTTCCCGACTAACATACAATGAAGCGCATCTCGTGGCTCGTAAATCAATTAATCACTGTAGCCGAGAACTATTTTTCTTTCCACTGAAATTTCCTTACGAGATTTATGAGCACTGCCACCGGTACCGGTATTATCTACATATAAGGTCAGCCAGAGCTGGCGGGGGTTAGTTGATTTAAATCACTCTATTCGAACGTCCACTCCGCTTCATCTGCATTTAAACAGTTATGCAGACGTTCGCATGCGTGTACTCGCGTATGTACGTCGAAATTTTCATCGTATTTTACAATTTCGGATGCTACTTCCCGTTCCCGGCCCGCTTATAAAAATATTTCCTACTAATTTCCAACGGTGAAAGTAGAATAACGGCGAAGGGGGATTCAAAGGGCAGCTTAATATATTTTGCCTGTGCGCGTTCGACGGTACTGAAAAAAGTCGACAAATCGTGAATATGGCTCTTTAACGCGCCTTTTGGTATATCCCCGTTGGATTTCATTTCGCACATCGTTTGAAAACGTATTAGTTCTCCGTTATACCCTCATCAACGTTGGATCTATGCTTTTTCATTAAAGCTTCGCGCGCCTAATGGAGATATTAAATGTGTTAAGGTGAATCATTTTTTTTCTTTTTGTTGCGCGTTGGAACGTGAGTGTCGTTCAATGAAAATTTAGATTTTGTCCGGTGTCAAGTAACATTAGAGGGAAATATGCACATGTTGTACTGGGCTTCTAATGGTGGAAATCGATATTACCGATCGTGAAGTGCAGCGGCTGGTTACTCAATAGGAAAGATTGTACATCCACACGGTTAACCGTCTATATCCTCATTAGTTATTCGCTTCTATAAAAAAATATGGATTTATTGGGCGCTCGTAGAAATTGGAATCGCGTACTTAGATCTGTGCATAGTCCCCGTTTAGCGACCGATAGGTTTTTCAATTTCAATATCAACTGTTCCATTCGCCCACGTAATCCTTTTTGATATTTCTAAATATGTAATAAATGTAATAAATGTAATAAATGTAATGTTTCCAAACAATCCTGGTGCACACATAAGTACATACATAAACACTTGGTGTTCGATTTTTCTCCGAAAAGATACAGCCACGTTGATGAAAGTAGGACACGAATTTTATCGATTAGACGTTGGTCGCGTAACGAAGAGACAACATTTTTTGCAAGCACATTTTATCAATTGAACGTGACCGGTGTGTTGTTACGATGCAATGAAACAATAATGCTCGATGCATTCTACAGATAAAATGGACGGAGCGATGCTAGTTAATGGCTACCAGTCACCTTACCATTGATTCACATTTACTGACCCAGTGGCCTGCTGAGCACCACGGATACGTATACACGCAACCTTTGGTTTGATTAAACTGAATTAACTGTAGGTATTATACGAAAAATGCTTCGATAATGATTTCGTTGTAACTCAACGAATAATTGATAATATATTGATTGCCAATATTGTGCGCGATGTTTAATCAAATTCAAATGCTGTGCATCCTTGACGATTTCAATGCACTTCGAGTTTGATCGGAAATTCGGAGTGTCAATATTTCTTGATTTTCTTCGCTGCGTAGTTGAATTAAGATTCGAACGAATTTTTGGGGGATAACAGAGTGCAGTGATCCGTTCTTTAATCAGTATTGATTAATCCATTTTCGATTGAATGAGGACGCGGTGCACGAGACAAATATAAACTATTAGAATTAAATCTGTATAATTGATTTCGACTGAAAATCTTTTAATAACATACAAAAGATGTGGCGTGGCACGTTTCCGAATATATGTCTTGTATTCACAGTATATTTATAATTCAGGAGCGTAGCAATACCTTTGCCAAACAGAACTGAAGAGAAATATGAAATAGTCAATAGAGAGAACTAGTTGCAAGTGAATACAATAAAAAACAAGAATATTAGAATAATAAGGAACAATCAATTATATATCGTGCTTGTAATAATTATATTACCTCTGTTTGACAATCGACGCCTTATACTTTCCTTACGCTGCTTCTATTTAATTCTGCATTTTTTCCAATTCCAATAAAGAAATCGCTTCCTTAAGAGAGTCTCAAAAGAATTCGCGTGCAAATTGTTGAATAAACGTAAATGGCTTTTATATTCGCAGTTAAATAAAGACCAATTAAGCCAATTAAGAATGTATTGAACAAAAAAAAAAGAACGATATTCTCAACTCCTGCCGAACAACGTAACTATAAAAATCTCACTCAAACATTACTCCAACGAAATAAACGTTCTATCATTATTCACTAGATAACGTTCTGATACATGTATATTTCAAGCAGTATCGCTCATCGCGTTTAAATGGAAAGAGAAAAAAATCTTACGCAGACATTTACGAATACCTCTCTAATTTAATAGGAAATATTCAATATTGAATAAATTGGTAATTGCCAATTAATTAGCAGCCTATTATTCCCGCACTAATCCAAACGACTTTGTTCACGATTCGCACGAGCCGTACACAATTCTTGAACTAAAGGTTAATCAACCTTTATCGCCAACAATACCGCTACTAATTTCACTCTTTGATTTCATACTGTACCCGATATCGTCTGTCTGGCATTGTTCTTTATTATTGTATCAAGCGCGGAGAGGCGCGGAGTGGCGCGGCGGCGAATTCGATTGGGCTTTCAGGCGCAAATTGTTAAATTTTCACTCAATCATCGAGCCTATTGTCAATCATCGGCAAGCGAACGTAAGCAAATAAAACGCTTGGGATTAGTCTTTGTTTAGACAGTAACAAAAATGTCGCAAAGTGAACAAAATATCGGGAAACGTGTTTCGAATAGTAACGAACAGTTTTTCCGTTTGCGAATAAATTTATTCCCTCGCGGACACGTATTCTCAAAAATCCGGTATTTTTCATCTGATCATTCGATTATCCCGTTTTCTGTGGGAACATTATTCGGCTCGCGGACGATTTTGAAACGATCGTGCGCGCACATCCTTGCGGCGCGTACATGACTTTTGATTAATAGAAAGGGGGGGTGGAGGGATGTAATTCATGTCTGTAGAAGAGACAAAAGGATTATGGTTGCCACAGAAAATTGTGGAAATTCTATAACGGAACGAAAATAAAGGTCGATTATTTACAGATTGAATAATTTAATAGCGGAAGTCGCGGTGACCTTCTCTTTTTATTCATACGCAGGGGGACCAACGTAAAAGTTTGTCACAATATGAAAACGCATGGACATTCGTTTGAATAAAGCATACGTTTTGTAGCTGCAAGCATGGAACCCTCGGAAATCTATTTATTGTTCAGAGAATTTATCTTTCCATACATTTATCACAAAATGGTCTACCTGAATAAACAAAAATTATATATGCGTGATTGCATAACTGTATTTCAGTACCGAACTAATCGCTCGTCATGTTTCGCAAACTTATCGCAATTCGATTACTATCTTTCTCGATTATGCCAGAACTTGTTGAACGATCAAGTATTTATCACAGGGAAGCGTAAACTACTGTCAAAAATTAGAAGTCGGTGACAACGTTTACAATAAATAATGGCAATTGTACAATTGAATTTCAGTGCGGCGAATGATCAGCCATTGAAGCGAGATCGATTTATCCCATAAATAATAAACTACATAAGAATACAGAAATATTCTAACGTCCTTTCATTATGTAAGTTCTTCGTTTCAATTGTAATATAAAGTTTCAATCAATTATACATCTATATTCGTTTAAGATCCCGAAAAAACATATAGCCAAGAACTTTACAGCAACAATACGAAATCGCAAGTAATTCACGAGAAGTAATACGAGCAAAAATAAAAATTTAGGAAAGTGTAGTAAATGAAAGGTTTTTTAAAGTGCCAGATGGCGTTGGGCATTCAATTGTAACTTCGATCCTCTTTCATCGCTCCTTCTCATTCATGGAAAGATCGATTGCCTCGATTCGCGTATATCCGAAACATTTAGGACACGTTTGAAACGCAGGTTGGGGCGAAGTTTTCTTTTTGGTTGGGACATAATCTCGGATACCCAAGGGAACCTCATGGAGAAAACGCCTTAAGTGATGGAGTGGCGCAACATCCGGGGCCAGTAAATACTCCTATACAGCTAACCCAATTGCGGGTGGTTGCCTCGAGAAAATCTATCATTATCCTTCAATAATCCTTCTTGCCGTCCTGAACTCAATTAAATTGGATAAATGATGACGTGCTTGCAAATTTCATATTGTTTCACGCGTCGCCGAACACGGCTACATTGAACTTGTAGACTTTCCATGAGACTGCTTCAGAGTACTAGTATTTTAAAATTGAGGTATTGTCAATATCTAATAAAATTCAATTCTCAATTCTGCACATTAGTAGATTTGGAAGGAATAAACGTTAAATAAACTGTTATTCTGTTGTATATCAATTATTGAAAGAAACATTCCGAGATTCATTCTATGACAGCTACTAAAATTAAATGTAATTATTATACAAATGCAAACTTTATTGTATAACGCAATCCCTTTGCTTATTTTTTTTAAATTTGGTCAAAACTATCAGTATTTATAACAAAGTAAAATTAGTAAAATACTAATCTTTGAAATTATTTTCTTTGGACATTGATGATAGAGAAATTGAGTCTTATTGCGTTACACTTGTATATTTATTTTCTGAACCTTTTTACTCAAAGACTCTCTGCATAGAAGGTAAACTGAATTGTCCTATTATCATTCAGAAATGTGCATTACGTGTCGTACAAATACAACTTTGGTAGTAAACTACTAAAAGTTTATAAAACGTCGGAACGGACTATAAGTTGGTACGGTACGTTAACGCTACAAAATAATTGCCGGCTTCATTTATATTTTATACAAAGTGTGTCAAAGTTTCACGCAGCTGTAAGGTGTCCTGTTACCAATTATAGTGTGCCATCTCAGAGTTACTAATGATAACATTACCTAGAACGCAGAAAAACCCAAGGAACCGTTCTTTATAGTGCAAGCACGGCTTTTATGCCACCCAAATATAGTGAACTTTCCCGTGAACGCAAATTCGTGTACTGTTTCCACTATAAGAACTAGAATTTTGTAACTTGCAAAGTGTATGGCATATAATCTATAGAGTTTTGCACGATTGAGAATAAATTATATTTAGAAATCACGATGATGCGTTCATTATTCTATCATTTCCATTGGAACTGCAACAATTCATTGATTATTAGCAATGTTCCATGAAACTAAACACGAATAAATTATCTTCTTTTCAAACGTTATATCTGATAGTTTCTTACTGCTTGATTTTATGCATGGATGCAAGGACCGCGGATTGTGCCCTAGTCACAATAAAAATTAGTCACTAAGGTAGTAGTCACCAGTACCAAGTGCCAGAAGAAGCGTTGCCCAAGAATTTATTCGAATAACTATTGTTGATAAATATTTATTCGAAATCATTCGAATAACGCCCATCTCCGCCGAGCAATTGAAATAAACTTGTGCATAACATAGAGCAATGTAATCCGAATTAAGAGGTTAGAGAAAGACGCACATTGCGTTAGAAATTTCATACTGTTAGAAATGTGTGCAACAGATATCGTATAAATCCTACTTAATTATACAAACTGCTAACTTTATCGTTAACTGCTGCAACAGAGGGATGACGTTTCAGTCGTCTGAGAATTAATCAGCGAACCAAGAACCTACTCAAAGGATTCAATTACAGTTGCAACACCTAAGTGTAATCGACTGTCACACACCCATCCTTGGAAATTCCTGTGAGATTGTATTCATTTCTGTTATGCCAACGTGTAAACGCGATACTGCAGTGATCTTTTACACAGCCGCATGCCAGGATGTTCCTGAGCTCAGAAATAGGTAAATCGTATAAATATTATTCGTTTCATTAGGTGTAATAATTATACACATTTAATTAAGCTTAATTCAAATAGAACCAGTCAGAGATGTCTATAGAGAAGCTTTATCTTTATGCGCGTAAGAACAAACTCGTATTCAACGTACAACACCGAAATTTCAAAATGATTTTATACTTATGAAGCGCAGTGTATACGACGAATTGTTTCGTGTTTCCCCGCTCTAACTCGTAATTTTAATCGACTGATATTTTTGTACTTCCACCCGGTTTGAATATCGACATACAATGCATAATTGATTGGCAGGTCGACTAAAATACACGTTTGAATATAACCGACAATATTAAAAATATAGACGTATCCGTCTACGTGAAAATGATTCAATTTTTCTAAATGAAATTTTCCATTTCGCTCGGATAAAAGTATTAGACGTAAAATCAACACTATCACCGGTTTCCGTTCATAGATACTGACAAAATAAATATCGCCGGCGATATTGCGAGTTTTATTCCGTTTGACGTGAGGCAAGCCAATAGCAGTTGTCAGTACAAACCACCGGGAGCAGATTTATTACAGTACTGCGAAGTGTTTGGAGAAGCATCTGCAATTTCTGGTCCATGTGAAAAATTCAATGCTCCATTTGCGTCTTCGCTCTTCGCCGCTAAAGCATAAATCAGTCCGGCCGGATCTGTCTTGTCAGAAATAATTGCGAACCGAAATTTTGCGTCCCTTCCAAACGGTGATACGATATTATCCTGGACACACGTGTGCCATCCGTGCAACTCCTTTAACCGTCATTTTTTTCGCCCTTTATTAAAAAATTCTCCGTACGGTATAAATAAAACAAATGAACAAACGGTCGGTTTAAAAACGTTACAAAAAGCAACCGGTATGAATGTGAAACGCAAGTTGAAACCGTACGCAAACGAATGATTCGAATATTGCCTACGCGTTCATCATGGCCCAGGTAACACGCGTTAAACTTTAATTAAAGGGGTCGAACCTCTGTGACACATTGGAGAAAATCTTTTTTCCCCATTTTTCGAAAATATTTACACATTTCATGTGTTTTGGGAGTGTTCTGTTAAATGGAAGTAGCAACTTCAAGTATTCCGGTGCACACCTTTTGATGCACACCTTTTGGTGCACACCTGTGCCGAGTATTTCGAGGCAACGGTCGTACCGAGCTTGTTTGTTGCTCGACCCTATAATCGTTTCTGCATAGCTCGTTGAAACGAAAGACTGAAATTATGCAAGTGATAAATATGCAGAAGTCGAAGGTATCCTGTATGGAATCGCGGTCGACAATTAGTATTGTAAACACTGTTCTCGCAAATCACTTCTTCGCTAAAAATATTTGAACGCGTTTTCCTCGAAACGTGATGCTTTCGCCTGGCGAAAGTAGAATCTCGACGACTGCACTTGAAACATTCGCCATTTTTATGAAACGATACGTACGATAGCAGTAAACATACTGAACAAGAATTATCTAGATCTCCTTTGTATTAGTCCGTCCTGCGAGCTCTGATCAGCCGCGCCAGCGAAATAGAAACAAGGAACAATTAATTAAAATCGTATAAAAATTTGTCGCGCGAGACAATTCGTTCCGTTAGACGTGCCTACTGTAACTCGACAGAGAAATTCATAAAAATGATCAAATTCCGCGGCGTACACAAAGGAATGCACCGTTAATAGATGGTGTTCCGTGGACCAGATACGCAATAAGGTAGAGAGAAGCCACGCGACAATGGCACTCGTATTTCGCTCGCCACTTGATCGAGAGTAATAAAATCGATCTGTCGTTCATTACGATTGCTCATCGAGTAACGAGCCCTTTTCCATTAGCGGCTGAAAACGTTCCGGTCGAAGTTCAGATGAATGGCATTAATTATTTTCATGCCAGAATTGCGAAATTGTGAATTAGCCATGCGAAATGAGGATACATGTAACACTTGATCTTATTCGATGTTGTACGGCGGTATTGGTGAAAGCAGACGCGACGTTTGTTTGAGAATGGATACGAGTTGAAATGAATTTTCATGCGGGAAGAGGCTTACACTAATTAAGTTAGACTATATGTATAGAAAACTCTAGTTATCGGTTGCGGGAAAGTTTCCAGCTTGTTAGAAGGGGTCGAGAGATTTTTATTAATACCTTCATTATTTTAGCATTCTGCGAAATTAATCTGCGATGCATTTTATTCTGAAATCGTGCCCGGGCTGATCGCGGCGCAGAATGCTGAACGTTCCAGTGTACATCTTTATGCAGAGTGATGATTATGAAGCGCGGTTGGAAGATTAATGATCCCCCGACGGGAAGGTTCGATAAATCACTTAACGACGCTGTCGTCGTCCGATGTTCAACGTTATTGCTGATTGCAGGACCTCAAATTTGCCAAGAAATCTTGTCCACGCTATTAACCCTTTACCTACTTAAAAAGTTGCAGGCCAAACGCCGTTCTCCACCGTTTGTAAATAAAATTAGCAGCGCTTCAGCGCCTCGAATACGTATTTCCAGCGCGAAATATCAGCGGTGGCTAACCACGGATTGTCCGAGCTAATCAGAAACGTTATTGCAATTAATTTAATTACTGCCGGCACGCGATCAAGCAAATCGTTTCTGCCAAGTTTACATGCGTGCAGTTTCGGTCATATTGTCGCTCAAGAATAGGGAGATCGCCGTAAAATATGTCGGCCGATGGAGACTTTTTATTTCCACGCTTTAATGTTCTTTTGATGCCATCGGGGGCGAACCTTCTTCAAAGGAAGAACAAAGGAATTCGTAATTCACGTTGGCTGGCCCACGCTATGCCACGGACTTCCGGACACTCCCACCTATCATTCAACGAGAACTTTTACGCGGGGCGCGGGCATCCGTTTTAAAAGCAACTATACTTCCGAGTTTAGATACGAGGTACGCTTTTATGGGCCATGTATTAAAACAATGTTCCTTGAATGATTGGCACGATAACTTGCGCTGACGTTCCGGCGTGCATCTAATATTGTTACTTGTATTCTATGTTATTTAACGTTAGAGTCGTCTGTGCGACCGCTGCAGCACATTCTAATTATATTTACGCCACGTTCCCTTTATACCACGCTTGTGATATCGTGTCGGATACAGCTGCTCGAGTATAAGAAACTAAAAATATAAGAAAAATATAAGAATTCGCAGACGAAACAATTCGTTCGATGCTTACGTTGGATAATTCATTGGGAGATAATCGGTGAAAAATATCTTTGTAAGAATTTACGTACGAACTATTCATGACAATGAACCCTCTCTCTCACCTGAGGATCGTATGAAGACAAAATAAGCTCAACGTTGATTACCCAAGTGCAGGAAGATGTATAGCAGTGGAGCCACTGTAATGAGCTTGACAACTAAAACACCTTTTGTGGATTTCAGATAACGAATAACAATATGCTTCGTTTGAAACGGAAATTGGACGAAAAATGAATAGAATTTTCGCAAGACACGAAATAGTTACAGAAATTTCGAGAGTGGTAATAAATTTGGAAAATGAATAGTCGTATACAAACCTACGTTGTGTATATCCAAACGTGTGCTGCTATTTTATTGTAACAAGTTAACCCTTTTAAATAAATACAAGACTACAATGAAAAACTGTTTTCTTTGCACAGCTATTGTCGATTGTACGCATTCTATGCATTTTGCCATTGAAAAGCAGTAATTTAATATTAATTTTGAACTAAAAGCAGCATTACAATAACTCAAACTGCGTTACCTTTGTTTCACTACTACGTACATCATAACGCAGCTACAATACGTATACCTGGGACTATCTAAAATTGCATATTTTACGTAAGATATTAGGTAGTTTCAGTTTAACTATATTAGAGTTCTAAGACATAATCGAAAATTAATATCGTGCTTCACCGGCACTGAAAATAAACTCAATTTCCCTCTTATTTATTTACATTTAATTCGATCGCAAGACCTCATTCTCTATACAAAATCCTCCCATTCCAAAGTGTTTTTAAAGCGCCATTAGACGATATCTACCCTCTTCTAATTGAACGCCCGACGACAAGTAACCAAAGCAGGGTATAAATTATTAATACTCCAGACCGCGGCATTCTCATCAAAACATTACCGTTGCGGATTAACAAGACGATAATCGGGGAAAGTCCTCTTGATATTGAGACACAACGTGCATTTAAACTCACGGTGCGATGGCTAACGATGTTTAATGGTAAACTCGTAGTTATGCAGTTGATTTCGCGTAATGCCACGTTAGCCGCAATATGGAAATCCGTGCTGCGTGAGGATAATACCCTGTCATATTGTGAGTGCCGCATAATATCATATTGCAATACATTATAACGCAGTGGTACGGGTGGGCACACGTTGCCGGCACACAGAACTACCCCTTTACCACCCACTATATTCCCCCTTCCTTATCCTCGGTATTTCTGCGTTTCGCTTATTAATCTCGTTGTCTTCGCGTTAATAATTACGTACGCGGTGTTTACACTGCGGTTTCGTTTCTGCGGCATTAGTTAGTTCCTCGAAGCTCGAGTCACGTTTCAGAAACGAAACGAGAGGGAGAGCTGGGGAGTTTGAAAGTGGCTTGGGCTGAAGGAATGTGGAATAAACGAATCTGTTTTTTGGGGGGGATAATCGTCGTCCGTGGGATCTAAATATTGAGACAGCATCAACCGAGGAATTTTTCACGGCAAGAGGCGAAATAGTATAATGAAAAGGGTGGGAGTCGGAGAGGCACCAGCTTGCCGTGAAGGAAAAATACTGCTTTTCATCGTCTCCGTGTCAATAAAAGATAAATTCGTTTCGCGATCCTTTCTGAGTTGTAGTGTCAATTGGAAAACTTGTAAAGGCAACGGTCGTTCGATTTTTTGACGAAACAGTCGAACTCCTTGTTTTGTTTGTAAAATTGCATTTGACTTTTGTTATTTAGCATTGGAACGAATTTATCATATTTGCATTTGCGGTCTGTAGATTTTGTTGTAACGTTTTTTTATCAAACGTTTTCATTGAACGTATTATTAGATTTTACTTTAATTGTTCCGCAAATCAAGTTTTCCCGAGCGTAATTGATATCGATTTATTTAATTAATGGATTGTCGCAGGTACAGGAGCAATCAGAATCGGCTAAAGTCTGGTAAAAATGAAACGTCATCATTTGGAACCGAATATGTATATGTGCACACTAATTACTGCAAGCAATGTTATTGCAACAAATTATTCAATAGTCGGGCTTGATTAATTAGCTGACGGATGAAATAATTGCAATGGAGCATTATTGACGTGATTGGACGACGCAATAATAAATAATGGAGCTTTACAACAAAAATTCTTGAAATGCTACATTTAATTTCGTTGGATTTATTGCACGTACGTGTAACATCATGTATTCGTTTACGGTGGATTATCTGCTATCGAGAACTCCAATTATTATACTGCATTTATAAAATATTATATATAGTTAGGCACTGATATTATGATGGTGAGGAATGACACAAACATTTCAATAAACAAGATACTTCATAAAATTCAGATTGTAAATTTCATATTTAATCATTATCATATCGTAATTCTTTGCTGCCTTAACCTTGTTTCTTTGTATAACAAAATAAGTGAAACGTTTTATTTTCGAAGACATTAATCTTGTGACACTTTTTCAACTTCGCTCACAATTAAAAGATATATCCTTTTTAAACAGAATAGAACTTTAATTCAACACCCTTATAATTTTCAGATACGATGCTTAAATTTTAATTAGAATTAAAAAATAAATTCCTAAAGGCGACTTCGCATTACGTTCGTACCCGTCTATCGTTTTAAAACGACGTTTCATCTTTTTGTTTGGAACCGATTTTAGGAAAATATCTGGCGATCACTAGATCCGATAACATATTCGAAGATTTTAATTGAAACAGGTTCATAACCCCGGGGAGAATAATAAAAAGTTGAATTCTATCGCTGATACGGACATTGACGCACAGAGAAGATTGGGAAAATATTGAAACTTGCAAAACGATTTCTTCGTGAACTGCCAATACAAGTCGTATCTAATGCATCGCCACTTATTTTCTGTTTCAAGACTGATGAAATCGTAACCCATTTTATAACCATATTGTAATAACAAAATGAAAAATAAATTCGGTGTAAGACAATGATCTAAAGACGTTGCGACCCAAATCCAGAATATTATTACAAATATGTGCACTCAGTGTAAAAAAAAAAATAGAAACAATTTCCAGCTGTTTCAACTTTCATTTTTAATGTATTAATTACTGACCGTCTTAAATACTTGATTACAAAATCGTGAAGGAAATTATTTATTTTAAATTTGTACAACAAAGCGCCGCTAAATATAGCAACACAAAATTTTTAAAATGTAAATAACGCCTATATTCAATAGCGCTGTAACTAATACAACATTTAATCGAACTTTTAACAATACGTGTTATACATTCGTGTTCAATTCCTAAAATGCTATTCGATACTCATATGGTTAAGGTAACTGTGAATATTAATTTCTACATACTTGAAACTTAAACTAACTTGAAACATTGAAACGATTCTCGAAGATGACGTGATTCTATAGTGAAAGTTGGCTAACGAGTTGTAACAGGTGGTTTTCTCCGTTGGAAATATAATAACTTGTATCCACAGTAATCTATGTCTAGAACATGTACATACATACGTATTATTCAGACTCGTTCAAACTTTAGCTGTAGGCAGACAGAATCCCGAAGAGAGGGAAAAATGATGTGCGAATCTTCGTGTATTACCGTCGATAACTGTTTAACACGCAAATCTCGTATTTCGCACGAATTTCAAATTGAATCCAACATCTATTATTGGGCATGAAATTATATGCACAATGTTAATACATTTTCCCTAAACACACATATCACTGCTACACACAATTCGAGTCATGCAGACAGAACGAAATAAAAGATTTTTTCTTATCCCTCGAATCATCGTAAATACGTTTCACTAGAATGGCAAATAGCTATGCACTCGAAACAATTTTAAATATTCAGAAAATGTAATGGAGAAAATGATTCTTATTGCGCATTCATCGTTGATTACTAATTTGAATGTTATTTTAATTTTTCCTAATCTACTATATGATATTGAATTATATTTCTACGGCGATATTATTATTTTCTACGAGAAAGTACCGAGTCCTAATGGGCACAGATTATTTATGTAAGAACAATGAAGAAAATTTGCAAAGCTATGGATTTGTATTTTAACATTTGCATCAGTAGAGCAACTGTACTCGAATGTTAATTTATGTTCACCAATTTATCTCTATCAAAAATAACCATCTGTATAAAAAATTAGTCATTAAATTTTCATTTTAAGCCAAATTAACTCACAAGATAGGTTCATAAGTGTCAAATCGTTCTATCTCGTGTATTCTAACACTCTCTATATCTAAGATTCAGAAATAAATCTAAGCAACTAATCGCAATATGTCACACATACCCATATATTAATATATCGCAAATATAAAGTGTTTCTCAGCAACCAATCGCAATACGTAACACATACCCATATATTAATATATCACAAATGTCATTAATCAATGATAAACCCCGACGTTACACTTATCAAAAACAACAAAAAAAACAACAAAAACTCAGGTAAATTGCACGTGTACGTACACACAGATTGATGGGAAAAGTACGCTCCGATAAGACCCTCCGACTTTTTTCCCGAAAATGATCGGATACTCGAAATTATGGTTCGTGAGTGGAAACAAGGGGACTACGCTAAGCATTTCTTCGAAGCGAGCACGACCTTATGAGACTTAATATCGGTGTTTCAACGATAATTCAAGCCTCTCCAATTCGTTCCCCCCTTCCGAAGCATTTCCACGTATACCTAAAAATTCGAAGCCTCGATAAGGCCAATTCCATGCGCGAACCCGCCGACGTGTCGTGACAAATCGTGATCCCCGCGAAACGTGCACGGGATCTCGAAGATCGCCATTCCACTTCGTAGGGATGAAGTGTTAATCCTTCGCAAAGAGTTTCGCGACCCGAAGCAATGTTTTCTTTTGATCGATGATTGTCGTGCGGCGATAGAAATACGCGGCCGTGAGCGAGCCTAACAACTGAGCTAATATTTATTTAATCAAGTGCAGCGATATTTCCGCATGTACCTCCTCTGGTATCTGCGGGCTGTCGCGTATCGGAAAGATTGATAAGACCGAGCGTGTAATATAAATGTTCCGCTAATCGTGCGCGATACCAGGGTGGAGATTTCAAGATTAAAGAAATCAAGTTCAAAGTTTCGTTTTCTTCAGCATTTTAGGGAGATCATTTTTTCCAAGAGTTATTAGCGCTTGCCACATGGCACGAAGGAAGATTGTACACATTTAACCTGCAACCTGTTTACACGAAGAGCGTAAAGAATGTATTGCATCGATCTGTTCATCCCACTGTGTACTCCTCTGCACACATTCATACGTACACGCGTGGGTGAAAGTTTGCGTTTGATTGACAGACGCGAACCGACACGCCGATAGACGTGCACATTTTTCCGCAACGCTCGAGCGTCCTGCGGCGAATCAATAAAATCGT
The DNA here is from genome assembly GCA_948146005.1 of Nomada fucata. NCBI lineage: Eukaryota > Metazoa > Arthropoda > Insecta > Hymenoptera > Apidae > Nomada > Nomada fucata. The sequence goes on from OX411276.1 coordinate 13,567,724, forward strand.
GATACAATCGTTCCAATCGATCGCACATATAAATTCTCCGCCTCTCGTTCAAGAACGCGGTCGGGTTAAGATCGCAATTGAAGAATTCGCGTCGAACAAACAGAAAGACGAATAACACAAAGGTGGGAAATAATTGTAAAAAAGCAACAGAAAAACGAATTGAAAATCGATTCCGCGCGAAGCTTTTCGAGGGTCGCGCGAGGTGGAACAATAATTTCATCGACGCGAGGCGTACGTCCTCGCGCAGTCCAGGACAGTACCGAGAAAATGACGCGCACGAGGCAGCGAAAATGCAGATGGAAGAAAAGACAAGCAGCGCCCCTCCCTATCGGCAGTTAAAGCCACCCCAGCATAAGCTGAACATAGACTCCCGAGGGTGCGATATTCATATGAATGACCGGCCAGTCAAAGTGATAAGATATAAGTCGACGGCTGGTGGCCATCCACGGCTATTTGCATAATGTAGGCCCTCGTTATGTACGCCCATTAACCTCCGCGCCCCTTATGTCCCGCCGTCTTCCACGGCATCCACTCTGCTGATCATTTTCCACCCGCGGGCCACTCGAACAAGGAATTTACACCTACCCCCATGGACTTCCCTTCAATATAATAATGTTTATAGCCTGCTAGGGACGCCGATGCGAAGGATGCTTTATGACTCGAGCCGGAATTATGCTGATGCGGAGGTGTCGCTGTAACGAGAAGAAATTATTCTTTGCCCGTAGGATTTCACGGTGAATCGGCCAACTATGATGTTATTGATACTTCTGTGGCTGTGCGTGTGTTGTAAATGAGGAAGGTGGATTAATTGTGCAATGATGTTGACGTCGAAGGTCACGCACCACAATTATTCGTGACTGTTGGAATGTTATGAACGAACTACATTTTATTTTCAAGGAACGTATTACAGAACCGTAGTGTACGCTTGTTAATGATTGAAGATTATCGTCTCGGAACTTTTCAATGTTTAATGCTTCTAGAATAGGTGAATTATTTGTTACTGCCTCGTATCGAACTTCGGAAAGTCTGCCTTTGGACATTTTGCATGATCGCGCGATGTTTCTTTTTATTTGCTTGCCCCGGGCGTGTATCATTCGCGTACTGTCAGAGTGTACTGTGAATTTTTGATGATTGAGTAATGTCAATTTAGAGAAGCGCGAAGAATTTTGATTTCGCTAATGTTATTTTGCAAGAGGTGTTCCGCATTGAAAATTGTTCAAATGGTCAACGTGGCTACGTAACACAGTACTACCGTGATTCGAGTCTTAGAAAATCATTACAAAAATGATTGAAAAATATTTTGTCGTTGATGGCAATATTTTTGGAATGCACTTTCACATCCCTCCAAACAATTTACTTCAATATAGTTGGTAATTAACGCACCTTAATTATAATTTAACGGTGAAATTTCTCGTTTAAATGCATACACACGAAGACTATTATTCATTAAATGTTAAATACGCTTTTCACCGGCCGTTCTTCTCGTTTTTGCAATCTTCCGTCCCGTCGCCTCTAATGCTCTTACTAGTACATTTTGATGTAATCCTATTTTTTGATTTTCGATCACGGCAGCTCGTCTATCTACATTCGCTTTGGTCGAGGTTTTCCCGGATATTTCGATGAATGATTTTCACCTTGAATGTGGATTCTTTGCGAGCTCCTGTGTGGGATATTTAATTTGCATAATGCATAAATAATAATGGTAATGGCCAACGACGGGTACAGAGCTTACAATTAGTCGAATATTCCCTCGCCAATTTGTCCAATACATCTACTCCACTTTTTGGAGCATTGTAACATTGCATGATTCCGGGTTTAAAATTTTTTGAAGCTGCTGCCATGTTGCGTTCGTGGTGTAGACTCGATGATAATAATGCACATTTACGAGGTTCTGGGATATAGTCAAATATATTTCACAAATTTCTTTACGTATTAAAAATAAACGAGTGAAATCCGATCTGTTCAATTCAATCGCTATAAATTCACCGCAAGCCCGTTCGTAATAATGGCATGAATCGTCATTGTTGAACGTAATATGTCGGTACGTGTACATAATATGTAACGTATTGTTCTGTTTTCCAGCGTCATTCTTTCTAACAGAACACGCGCAACGTATTTTCTTCAGCATTCCAGAAGATCCGCTCACTATCGTATGTTCTCAAATATTTGTTTCCACCGTTCAATTTCATTTTCCGCGGTTCATTCGTACATAACAAATGATTGTAACATTTGCCCATCGTCTTATCGAAAATATCGATTTCACCCTTACCAACACGACCTACTTCGTGTTTCCCTGCACCGACTCGTTCATGTAAAATTCCACAGGTGCACTGAAACCGTTGCGTGATTTAACCGTGCCAATAATTTTCACGATTTGCTCGATATTTTAATAATTCCGCGGACATTGAATCCGCTCTTACATCAGGAAGTTTCAATAATTCTGTTACCGTATCGTTTTGACATATGCACCCACGCGTAATTTAATTAGCCAGATTTGCTCGCAATAGCGTCAATTTAATTCATTTTGCTTTAATTAATAATGTAGCGTGATTAATGACGGATTAATGATTACACATCTATACATTTTATTAATATTAATATTAATATTATAATATATATATATATATATATATATATATTATTCACGCTTAATATTAATAAAATGTACAGATGTGTAATCATTATATATATATATGTAATTAAGAATATTACACCCTTCCTATTTGATCGATATAATTATCCTTGCACGTACAGGGATCACCGTTTCAAATAATAGAGCTGGAGGTTCATGAAAATTGCTTGAAATACAACTGTATGCATCATGCAAGAAATATTCAGTGACCTGAGAGTTGTCGCACGAATATATATAGTTTACAGGTAGAGATAATGTCCTAGTTGTGGGGAACGTTCTGCGGGAAACAATCGCCACGATACAATCTAATTTCTGCAGTATAGAACTTTGCTTTAATCTCAAAATTTCCGCCCTGGAGAAACAATATTTTCCTCGTGGCATCATATAATGGGCACTTTTATCTGTCCTCCAGCGAACAACCGTTCGCGTTTAGATACGTACAAATGTGCCACAGTACTCATGCATTTTGTATGGTGCCATACTTCTATTCTATGCCTTGTATTTTTTGTTTTTTTTCTTTTATTTCTGCCACACGATCGTTCACCGCGATCGCGCCGAGACAAAAATACGTTCGTAATAAAAATACTGGGCTTGAACGATATGGAAATATTAACAGAAATTTCTTTTTTCACGCATCGCTCGAACATGACATTGCTTCGACAGATTCTACGTGGAAGAACGAGAACGAAATGGCTGGCGTCATTTCATCTGCTTTACGCAGCACTCTTTCCGGTTGCGTGAGAACTCTATAAGGATTCATTATCGCCGATAAATATTTATCAGCTTTCCCAGGGGGAGAGTAGATTCGTATCAAGTGACGACGCACCGTTTTTAAAATATCAAATGAAAGCAAACTTCGGCACAACAGCGTAATGAAAAATATAAAGCGCTTCAAAGGTACATTTGCTAAGTAGACTTTACAAAGGGTCGATGCAGCAAATACACGGCTGGCCAAAAGTTTCAAGCTAATACCATTTCAGTAAATGGAAACATATTCTTGGAAATTGAATCAACTTCGCTGCGAGGAAAATTTTTCGAAACCGGCACATATTGTTACAACAACCCCATGCAACTCCGTACTTCTTTAACAAATGAACAAAGGTGAAACTTCGAGTTTAAACATTCTCCTCAAACATTTCGCCCCGTATCGTTTTCCAATGGCACGCTCGCGCAAAGACAATCGACCCCCGCTGCACAACAATAATATCGCAAGCAGCAATTCGATCGACCTAAACCGCTGGTCCCCGAAAAAAATCGCCACAATGACCGAATCTAACCGAAAACGAGAAGCCCCAATCCTTTAGCAGCCAGCGCGTCAACATCTTCGACGGCGCTCAAATTCTGTGCGCTATGCCCGATCGTGTCGCGAAACCAAAGTCAATCGAACGATCGAAAGTCACCGGTGCGTGACGCGGGGCGATCCATCGGTAACAACGACAACCAACGTGAAAGGGCGATGAAAAAAGACGCAACGAAGGAAAAAGGGGAAGAAAAAGGAAAAACGAGCCAGCGCGAACTCCCGGCGATCGACAAAAATTTTCGCCAACCCCGCCGCCAATTATTCCCTTTGAGGATTAAAACGTGATTGCTCTAAATTGCACCGGCGCGTTTCACTTCTAAAACAAACCTTAACGAGCATCGAGTATAATCGAGAGGAGGCCGGTAGACCGCGGCGCGTTTAATTCGCCGCAGCGACGCGACGTTCGCGGATATCTCCATCTCGGCGTCGTTCTCTTTAATTAGTAGGCTCGCTCTCGTCGCAAGTATTGTTTCTCGTAACTGCTTTTCCAGAGGGGTCGAAGTGGAGGGGAGGGGGGGGACGGAACGGGGGCGAAATGAAAGGCTGGCACGAGAAAGGGCGAGAGAGACAGGGAGGCGGAGAGACGGAAAAACGGGAAAACGGGGAGAGAGAACGCAGAAAGGCGGTTGCACAGGGAGGGGGGCGGGGGGTGGACGAGGAATATCCAAAGGGGGACGAGAGAAGAAAGCTCAGAAAGCAGATAAATAATAAAGCCGTTGACTTCGTAACTCGACTCATTTTTGCGGGCTTCGACCCTCGCATCCCCATGGCCTCACGGTTTCTCCTGTTATGTTGAACAATACTGAAAAGAAGTCTGCGAGAGGACCGCGTGGCGACGAGAGAAACGAAGGGGGGGGGCGACGCAGCCGACTGAAGGACGGAGTTTAAGCGGTGAGACAACCATGTCCGATTAATTGTGCCCGGAGGACCAGCGCGCTCAAAGAGGATAATTCACCCATGCTATTTTATTCCTATTAACGCAGGCTTCTGCGGTTCACGTCCGGCCGGCGGGGTCCGAACGGAGGATTTCTCCGGCCCTCCCGATTGCATGTCGGACGGATTTAGCAAATCGGGGTGATTCCGGTCGGCGCGTGAAAGGTCACGGTAATCTTTCAGCGGGCTGCGATGCTTATTTTCGCTCGCGGCGCGCCGCGTCGCGTCGCGCGTACGGGCGTGTTCCGTTTTCCGAGCAACGTGAATTTTGATCGTCGATGATGATTCAGACTGATCCCTTGCGGGAAGAGAGACTCGCGGATTGCTTTCATTGTTCTGGGAGCGCGAGAAATTCAAACGGGCCTACGCTGGTAATGTATAAAGCGCTACGAGGACGGTGCGATTAAGGATTATGAATGATAATGTTCTTCGTGGTTGATGAAACGAGGCAGCGTTGAAAGTATATGCCGTTGTGAAGATATTTTCATAGACGAATTAATTGCACCGCGAAATGTAAGGAGCGCTACAGATACCGCGGCGACTTTGGTCCGGATGATACAAAGATATTTTGGTACCTGGGTAGCGCGTGAAAGTGTTTTAATATTGGAGTTACTCTCGCGACTGAAATGCATTACCGGTGAATTTCGGAATACGGACGAAGATTTGGAGGACACGTTGTAATAAAAATTATCCGACGTTGCAATAAATATGACTGCAGAATTTGAACAACTGTACGGTATTGGAATCATTGCCGATCTCTCCTGAAGGTACGCAAACACTTGGAAAGCAATTAATCGTTCGAGCTAAATATTCAGAACAATCGTTCGATATCATTATTGTTGGATATTTACTATTGATAGTAAATATAATATATCGTGCTAGAGCAAAATGGTCTCAACGTTCTTAGAAATGGCTTACTAGCAAAGATAGTAAGAGAACCAGATGGGTCTGTATTTGGCGAGTCGGAAGGGCCTAGGTTGTGAAATGGACGCTGCGCATTCGCAGGTATTAGTTCTTCTAGGTGTTTTCATCCAGTTCTAAAGAGCATTTCACGGTGAAAGGACATTCCTTCAGAGCTATTTTAAATACACGGCTTGAGATAAATATAATAGCTATTTCATTTAACACACCGTATCCAATAATTATCAATTATAAAGTGTGCCAATAAATAATTTCGCCACTCTGGAATTTTATTCTCTCACAACTTGTCCGGCAAAAGTTCTGCAAAAAAAAAATCAGCGAATAAAATAATTATTCTTTCCTCATCTTTCTATCCAGATAGAAAAAGTGTCACTGGTCGCATATAATAACATAATTAACCGCTTACTTTTACGCTTCACATATTATTCACAATGTGGAATATAACGTGTCTCAACTGTAACGTGTAATGGACTACTTTAACGATACATCCGGCGAGAAGAATTTCATGGTAAATCAGAGTACCTGAAGGGTCTCCGTTTGAGGTTCCAGCAGCCCAGGCTGGTGGGCGTTAAACTCGAAGGTGGGATTGACATTGATTTACATTCGTTTCGTATTGCTATCCGGAATGTTCCCACGATCAGGTGGAAGTACTAACTGCTGCACTGACAGGGACGAAGATAGAAGCGAGAGACGCGGGATCAGCACTTTTTTCGCAGGCCCTCAAACGCCGCGCTATTTCCGAAGAATTTATGTCGGTCAAGGCTCGTTCATTTTCGAAGTAACCTCTTGCACTTTTAAACGTTTTGACATAGTTTCGACCTTTCCCTAACAAATGTTTCTACACGCCCCGGATAACGGTAATACCTCCACGATAATTATTAGGAAGCCTTGCTCGAGCATATTCTTTTATAACCCAGATTAACAGCGAAACGCGTGCACGCGGGATTCAGCTTTTATCGAAATATCTGTTTTACATATGCCTCTCGGTGCTTCATGTCGTAGTCGTTCTGATATTTCTGCGCTAAATAAATCTGCACTGTTGAGATACATCTTTTCTAGGCTACCGTGAATAATCACGATGACGGATAACCCGTTTCGCTTAATATTCTGCCATAATTTAGTGATAATGATTACATTGAATTCATAGAGAGCTGCGCACAGTGTAATGGGCAAAATATGTGCTGCATTATTCGTATATGAATAATTGCATACGCGTAGTTCACATGTTAAATCGTAACAAAGTGTTTTTATCAAAATCGTACACTGTGCCGCGTGTGAAAATGAAATAAGGTATATTAATTAAAGGTTCCATGTTCGAGACTTTACAAGTAGAAGTAATTTTAATATGAATTCGATTAATAACCAGATCGAGTGAAAAAGAGACGTACAGTGATATTTCCGTAGAGCAAATAAAAATAATGAAATTCTTGTATCATGCGGACGGGTCGTCGCAGTTCGCTTTAAGTTGAAAGAAAAGCAAGAGTTTTTTTATGCTTCAGAAACAAGAAATAACGCACAATGTTTGCGGAGTCACTTCAGTTACAATCTGTCTAGCCCTTAACCTACCACCCCACGTGCATAGCGTGGGATAAGCAACGGTGGCGATGCGTGAAGATGAATTATTAATATAATAATCGTGGGAAACGCAGTTGCAGCACAACAATAAAAATGCGTTGGATCGTCGGGAAATAAAATTTCTTCTTACCTCGGCGGCTTTCTACTTCTACTTATTTTCTATTTTCAGCTCATTCTTACGAATTCTTTCTGCTTGATAATACTCACGGCTTATTATTCTGGCGTCGTGAAATCGCTAGTGAAATTCTTTATGAAACTCACCTGAAACAGAAAACTTAATGTCAATGCATCTGAACGAAAATCGCGAAGTGCCAAGAACGAAACGTTGTGCTTTCAATATCTTAAAGGCGCGTGACATTTTTATTATTATCTAGTGACACAAGTGCAATAAAACCATATTGTACGTAGTGATAACTTGTGGGGGAGCATCTGACAAATTCATCGGTCAAAATAATAGTAATGGTTAAGTGATATTGCGCGAGTGAAATACGTCGCCGATAAAATCGGGGAGATCCTACTTGAAACGTTCGTTTACATGTTCACGCTGATTTTAGATGACAGGGACAGAGATTGGAACAGGACAATCTTTTAAAATCAATTAACGAGACCACTGCCTCTGGGGTAATATTTAATTTAAAAACGATCAGACGTCTTGTAGGAATCGTCGGAACTATCTGAAGCAATCGACGACACGGAGAACCGGCGGTAAACGACCAGACGGACAATCAGGAGGTTGAGCGATACGCAATTCAAGATTTTGTCGATAAGAACGCAAACCCGACACTCGATAATGATGCCCATGAGAATGAGTCAACCGTTAGGGGATAGACGGCGGTTTAAAGGGTTAAAGGGGAAGCTTTCATACTTGCAGGGAAAGTTTAACAGACTCCATGGTTTCACTTACAAAGTTTTAGTTTAAAGTTCGCAGTGTGGATTCAAACTTGTCATACATTATATCTATCAGTCGGGGATTGATAAATGTTTAAACGTAATTTTAGGGTTTATTTCTTCTAGAAATATCCTTCCGTATACGCAAATAAGTTGTAAGGAGCGAATTATGAAGCATTAGTTTTCATTGGTGTTTTTGCATCCGTAAATTCTATGCCAAATAGAAGGAGCTTGGAGCTATTAGCTTTTTTTACTCATGCGACGTTGTTTAACATCCGGAGAATTTTTAATTTTATTGTTAGTAAAAATGGTGTCTAATTTAGTTTAAATTATTTCATTTAATCTATTATGAAATAGCTAAGTAGAAAATAGAAATTCGGTGCGTTTACTATAACAGTGGTTTACATACGCAAATTCATATTTTGTTTCAGCTATAAAGGAATTCAATATACAATAGCGGAACACGGGGAAGAGAATTTCGTACACAAAAGGGCAATAAAAAGAATTGAATAAAGTTTTGTTTCGATAAATGTTTCACTAGAATCAATTTTTATACGTTGTCATGTTATTGATGTATCTGATTGAAGTTTAACCCCAAAATTATTCCATCGTCATTGTTCGTTCTGCGGTATAATTTTGAACCCAACGTTGCTTACATTTTCTAACAATTCACAATAATTGTATAACATAAATCTATAAAGAAAGACAATAAACTGACTTAAAAATAATTGCTTTTGTAAATTAATTGGTTTCTTAATCTACGCAATTTTTATTGTGACCTAAGCCCTTCGTAAACTTATATCAGATCATGAAATACTAGTTTTACGTTGCATCTAATTAGTAATTAACATTCACGTATATTTCCATTCTGAGAATCGAAAATACATTACATTCTGCTTGAAATCTAGGAGAACATTCTGGCGATACGGAATGCGATTTTGAACCTGGGGTACCAAAATCAATGCTACTTTAAAAACCCTTTGCTCTACATCGCCCACGTGCCATTAGCCAATAAACTGGTCCCAAATTATTTGATAGTACGTCAGAAAATCTGATGCCAACATTATTTTCAATAACTGTTCACGGAGCACGGAAAGGAACGTATCCCTTAAAGTGCATTCCCGATAATATGCACTTCCATTTGGAACAATGAAGCTGCACTCTTCAACCCCATCGGCCCATACGTGTACTTTCATGCAAAAGTTCGCCTAGATAACATAGACTTAGGCAGCATTGAACATCATTTAAATCCACCCACCCCTTTTCCTTACATATCCTCGCCATTCTCAAAATATACCTTGCCCCGATTCCGTAGGATATCTCACGTACGGGGTGTAACCGAAATAAGTGAACAATCTCCGACATCCGGCCGTCCTCGCAGATAAGGACACGTCTTTGACGAACATTGATCCACGTGAAATTTTATCCCCTTCTGCCCCTAAACACGCGAGATGTCTGAACTCAGCGCGCATCATACTACTCCTCGACTCTAAAATAAGTAGAGCACACCGGGTACGCGTTGAAAGTTTTTCCATCCATTTCTATTGCCTTCTCTGCACCACGAAACGTTCCATGACACAGAAAATTTCGATGTCGTACCGTCCAGAATGCTCCCCGAAGCGGAGAACAAGCGGGTCTGCACAACTATAGACGTGCAACACGTGTCGGTAAGTATCCAACGTACAGATAGACCAGGCAGTAAATAATTTAGCATCCCTTGCCGCCCGGCAGTCTGCCGCCCTGTCTGTAAATCCGCAATAGAGTTTCTCTTCCACTCGCCACTGCCCCCCTTTACCCTTTCCCGTTACAGAACGTGAATCAATTACGGTGCGCCGGGCATACTTGCACACGCGGCCGTAATCGAGACAACCGATTGACATCTGTCCGCGTGCTTTCGTTGATCCGACAGCTGGAGTTTGTTGCTCGCCAGAGGAAGCTATACCGGCAACGTTTCGTGTACCTTTGTGCACTTTTTATTCGATTTCGTACGGGGCACTGTAGCCGATTTATAGGGAATTCGACACGCGGCGGAGAACTGAGTACAAATATTTTCGATTGGATCGATTGGCGAATGTATTGCGGAAACGTCGGCGTCTCGTTTTTGGCAACCGCGGTGGGCAATTATTGCGTGTTATTATGTTCGATGTTCGATGTTACTAGTCGTTTCGAATGGCACCGTTTTATTAGGCAACATCGATTCCGAATGTGTTCGTCGGATTACGTAAAATGAAAACTCCTGTGCAGGTGCGCACACTATTATTCGGCTGTATGAAAATAAACAGTGATCAAGGAAAGCAACAATCGATGAAAGAGCAAATACGTTGCGCTTTTAATAATCAGAGTCGTTTATAATATGTACGGTCGTATCTGTAGCAACGCAGGGTGTACGAGAAGCAACTAAATATTATCGTGCTGAAATTCCACGGCATAAGTTCTTCCTTTAAACAGACATCTGGATAATTTATATGGATATTCGTAAACAAATTGGCCCTGTCGAAGATGCAGTTTAAAATACGCGAAGTGGAGTAATTCTTTGTTTACGTTTGAACGAAGAGTTTCTATTTCTATCACGGAACGCGTCGGACACGTTTAAATTATATTTGAGATTCGAACGTTCTTGTTAGATTTTGCATGTTCATTCCGAACTAAGTGAGCAAGTAAAACTTTGCCTCGCCACCTTGCGAAGTAACAGAAGTTTCTATTTGGCCACCTAAAGTGTAACAACTCTTATCAAGCGGTGTGAACGCAGTCACTTGATTACGTTTGCATGCTCGTCTTATCCATAATTATTACTCCTGTAATATTGCCAGATGCCAATTTCTTTAACTCTGCAAAGGCACGGCACAATAACAACGTAATTGCAATTTGCTTTGTTGCTTAGAGGAGAAAAATATGGCGATTCTAAATTAACAACGGTCGATGCGATGCAATGAACGCATTCGTCGCACACAGTACGGTTCGACCGAAAGGTACTTTAGTAAATTGTGTAAAAAAAGAAATGGGATCATTCGTTTTATAATATACTAGAAAACACGAAAATCATTCAAGATGGTGGAATGCTGGCTTCACAATCATAAAATTGAAAGCGAACATCTCTCATAATTTACGGACGTGATGCAGCAAATTTCGAACACCACCGTGCGAGAAATTCTCCTCAGACACTCATTCTATATCGATACCAATCGATTTCACGATAAGCAATCTACCATGTAGAAATGATACGGCATTCAATCGTGAATCGCGCTCGATCCTCTCGCCAGGAGGAAGCATTATGTATCGTATTAAACAAGCAAATAACAATTTTCGCGCTGCGTGAAATATCGAACTATCGCGTGTGTAGAATATCCCCGTTTGACCATTTCGAATGCGAGAAATCCATTTGCGCGAAAAGCTTCTGGCTAACGAGCTGATATCGCGTGAAATTTAATTGTAACGCCGTTCGGCCGACCGTTCGATCCCGTTGAAGTTCTCAAACATAGTTTAAGAACTAATCTAATTCAACTTGATCCCCCCGATAAACCGGAAGAAAGTACTTCGCGGCATCGGGCATCAACGCACGACGTGTGAACAACGCAGATGCATTAGCAGCAAACTCTCGGTGAAAAGTTCACGGCTAGATCTAGAAGTTCCTCGCATTTGGATACAACTTTCGGAGAAGCTTAATCTATTCCCGTCCAAACGCGTTTCGCGAACGCTTCGGATTTACACGAGGGTAATTTATGGTATAGCCCCTTTTTTCTCGCGTGAATACTCCATGCTTCTCTGTACGCGTTCCTTACCGCTACTTGTATCGTGTGCACGTATACGCGTAGTACACCAGCCAATATACTCCGTGTTATTCCGCTCTTCTTCGATGCTCCGCGGATCTTACTACAACGTGTAAAGGGTAATTTACATGCTTCGGGACGTGGAGAGATAAATTTTCTGGACGCTTGTTGGGGAACTTGTGTATTACGTAGAACCCAGGAACCATCCGTTGGATGATACTTTTGCATTGCGATGGATTTATTTCTGGCAAGACGTATTGTCGGCGGAATGTGGTCGGTAGATAACGAATCTATCATTCAGTTCTTATGGATCGAATCTGTACAAATTTTTGGTTATCTAAGAAGTTTGTGCTGTTTCGTTTGAAATAGGTTTCGAATAAAACGGAGGCACGATGGTATGCACAATTTCGAATACTTGGCGGACTAATTTTCGTTACTTGCGTTTTATCGGATTAAATATTTATCATTTCTAATAATAGGTTGTTTAAATATTGCCATAAAGATCGATACTTGCCAGATAATAATTATTATAAAAGGTTTCATATTCATTCCACGAATCTGTTGATAAGTAACAGCTTTCTTTCAAACGAAGCAGATTTTTAAACGATATAATCAGTATTATTTCTATACGAATCTTCCCCAAAAACTCTGTACACTTTTCAATTTGCAAAGGCCATAAACATAAAACAGTTTAACCGGAGCATTCTTTTTGGAGCTTAAAGTCTGAAAGGTCCCGGCAGCACTTTATTGCAATTTACAGTTGCAGCCGCCTTGACAAATCCGTGTTTTATGATAAGTTTGGAGCGAAAACGTAATAACCTTAACAGACCGCTCTGAATACTCCCCAAAGTAGATGGTACTGCGGTACGCGCTTCTAATCTTGGTAAGTGTTGGATGAATCTAGTTAGATCTGGGTTACACTCGGATTTATCTTTACAGTTCGCAATAACCACAGTTTTTCGTACCGCCAATCTGACGTAAAATATGAAATCCGGAAATTCGCCGGAGGAGGGATACCCTGTCGAAGATACCTTCTCCATTTCCATTCACCCGAACCAAGTCAAATGGAGTTTCCAATTTAAAATCTACCGCCGGACTCGATACGGGGAAACCTGTTTTAAATTATGCCGCGTATTCAAAAGAAACTTGGACGAATTTTATCGCCGTCCTTTCCCAACGCAAGCGTCCGCGTCCGTCCAATAATTTCGAACCGCGCATCTTTATTATACTGATCATGCGCCAACATCGTTAATGCAATTTCTCCGCCGAACTTAATCCAAACTCGATCCAATTAAAAATTTTCCCATCGATTCGCCACAGAGGGGAACTCATTAAAAATTACACTACGCGTGCCAAAGAAAGTTTCATCAATTTCGCCGTAACTCGTCGAAACTAAAAGTAAAATATCTAACTTTAATCAATACCTCCGAGTAATCCGCCTACTGTCGTCTACTAATCATTTACCAGCATCTTCGGCGCCGCAGCCCCCCTTTACCGTCGTTTCATCGCGGGCCTCCCGAGCACCGTTAAAATCGAAGACCATGCAATTCACAAAGCCGGCAATGCCGTTCCCTATATCTACGTACGTATGTATAATACGTGCTCCTCCGTCGCATTAATCTGATCACGACCGTACGGAACGGAGGCGAACGTCGTTGGTTATCGCGTCGTCGATCTTCCAACGATTAGAACGAGGACGGTGGATCGTTTTTGGACGGGGGGGTCGACGACAAAGCGACGGCGGCAGGGGCGCAAGGTTCGCATTAAAAAGAATTCCGTGGAACGATCGGGGGATTTCGTTGTAATCTGTTCGACAGATAATGATCGGCCTGCCGTGGGATACGGCAAAAGGGGTAAAAGCGCCGCGAAGGGTAGTAACCGGTCGGGGTGAGGTGGCCCCCAGCACCAGGCGACGGGGGTTGGTTTCAAGCAGATTGGCTTGCATGGCAGAAACTCCCAAAGTCGGAAGCTCGTTATGTGCAGCACGCAAACACACGACTTGAAATTATCTTCGTAATTAACTGCACTTCTTAACATAACGCATGGCGTGCCAACCGGGCCCAGACGGCGGGAATACGTATTTGGCGGAATCTACCAAGACGATACGTAACCCGAAACTGGCACCAGCTGTTAACCGCCTTTCTGGACGCCGGTGTGTACGTATTACACGTGCTCGTGTATCCGACCTGTACCACGTACTAGCAGGATGTCCCATAACTTGCTGCACCGTGAACGTCGTGTCACGGAAAAGTATTCCCCGCGTTTCGGCACGATTCTGCGGGTGGAGCGCAGGCGGCCGGATACATAAAATTTCCAGCGAACGAGGCGAGCAGTTGCCACGGGATGAGCGCGATGGATGATCGATGAAAAGTTAACATAGCGGATCGTTTGATCGTGGACAGTTCCGTTTCAATGGGACGTAATTTCTTACCCGCGCTATGGCATAGTTGTCTGGTGATAAATCGCGAGGTTGAAACGGACCGGCAGTCTTTCTGCGGGAAGGGGTATGCCCAATGTGAGGACAACTGGGGGATGCAGTTGTTGACGAATATCTGTATGCATGTCGATATTTCAAGTAGGCCGGGAATGGTATGGGAAGTAATTTCTGTATTAATATTGCTCGACATTTGAACGGAAATTTTCAGCCAGGTGGCAAACTGATCTCGTGTAAAGGGAAAAGGAGTACGATATGAAAACTAGCTTATTTGTGCACTTGCGATATAATGTTCTAAAATTTTCGCAAAATTTTCCACCCGGTAATGATGGCCCACGAATTAGGTGTTTCGGTAAGCTGCGAATGTGTTGCGTGCAGTGTCATCCCCGATTAATTCTTGAACTGCTTCATAATTGTACGATCAAAGAAGTTGCTAACGCTTTGAAAGTACACTTCCATCGAGCCATTTAAAATACTTCAATTCTCCGCTACTTTTATAACAACAGGTACTTTATCCAAGTAATTCGCGGACTCATTAGCGGTCTTATTAAAAACCGAAAAATGAGAATAACAGCCGATGGAAACCGAAAAAGAATTCGAGCAACAATTTTAATCCGCTGCTTGATTACGACACGTTCCGCGCGTCAATTAACATTAACACATTCTCGCCATTCTATCTGAGGTACGAATTTCCGTTCGCACAACGCGCAAGAGAGTCTGCGGTGGAAAAGTTTGTCGCCGCTATAGTTGTTTACGCGTGCTCTACATTGTTTGCCAAAAACCGATTTTTACTCAAACTATTGTTTTATCCGCCTGCTATCATTAGGCACGCAACAATACGGCGTTCATTGATTTTCGCTCTTGTTTCCTCGAAATTCCGCCTATATATCCCATGATTTTCCAGCGCGCCGTTAATTGACGGCTTAAACGAATTGCCTCGCTTCGCCGCGTAAATTAGAATAATTTATAGGGACTCTTATAAGAATTATCCATTCATTTTGGACGAACAGTGCCGAAACCATCATGGATATCTATTCACCGAGAATTTTATTAGATTTTATTCTATCAATCTGGACAATAATTAACGACGATTCAAGAAGGTTGCTCGTTTTATTTATGGAAGGTTTTATGTTCATTTGGTGTACGCGTTGATAATTGTGTATATAATCGTGATCGTCCCACTGTCATGCGTAATTGATTGCCTCGGTCCGGTTACACTTCGATAATTCATGCTCAATTTTGCATGCTCGATAGGCGATTCGTGCAAAGTACAGTAAAATGAAAAGGAACTGCACGGAATAGCCTCCACGTTCACATTAAAGGTCGCTGACACAATTCCTGGTATAGTTTCCGCGAAACATGGCTATTTCAAAGGCTCTTCGTGGTATACTATCAAAATACACCGAGGACTGTCGCTAAATCGTGAAAAACAATTCTGCAGTAGAAAATCGGTGGAAGTGAAAAAAATGGTAGCTCAAGACAGGTAACAGGTGATTCATTCTGAACGTTCATTTAATTTGCTTCAATTACACCGACAATGAGACGTATAATTAAAATCATAAATCAATCGCATATTTTTCTCCGCTCTATTCTGCGCAGCATTAATTTGAAAATGATACAGAACGGTCAATTTTTCACTTCACCCAGGGTTATTTGACAGATCACTGCGCGTCAGATAAGACGAAACATTTTTCTAGTTACGTAACGCAATTAGAAGTAGGATTGTAAAATATCTCGACAGCCCCTTGTCGAATTGCACATTGCACACATGTGAACAAGAACCGAATGGTCTGGCAGTATTAAAATTTGATAACTTTCGGAAAAATGAAAACGAATAAAGAACATGGCAATAAAAAAGAACAACAAATGAGCATTAACCGTGCACGAAACATATTTTCTCCTGTGCTATTAATATATCGAATAAAGCGTGTCCTTAAAAAATTCATCAGTGTCTTTAAAGCCTACTTTAATCTCTATTCTTCCAATAAAAAGTATCAATTGCACCGCATACATACATAAGTGCTTCGTGCCACTTTTTTTTCTAATTGCCCTCCGAACGATATAAAAGCTACTTTTTTTTCACAGAAATACGAGCGTAAGGGGACGTGAAACTGGCCGAGATATAACACGGGCAAGTTATAATAGTTCAGTTTTACCTTCGCAACCCAGACAAACCGACGCGACAGGGAGACAGCCAAACAACTGCGGCAGGTTAGTTGACAACACGAAAGTTCCTTCTGTTGCTCATTGTGTTTCGCTTGCCTGTTGGTCGCCACACATTCGAGAATTCTATAACGCGTTACATTTGTTTAATACGAGGTTCCGTTTCGCGGAAATAACTTGACCCCCATAACCGTTGCACAGTGAACGAATGTTATTCTAAATCCTCGAACAGAGGGAAACACAATTCAACGGATCACGTGTTTAGGTGTTTGAAGATACTGTTTGAACAAGGAAGGGCGGCGGTGGAACTCGTGAAAAACGGTACCGACCGAAGAAAAGTAAAGCCGCGGACAAAGCAGACGCGGCGGAGTCAGATAGATATAAAACATGGCCGTAGCTGTGCGAAATTTGTTTTCCACTTTTTCTTTCAGGACGAGTAAGACACGTATCACTTTGAACTATGGAGAGGCATGCACAAAGAAGAAGAAAAATATATGCTGTGCGAGAGATGCGGTTACGCTTGTCCTTGTTCTAATTAGCAGTTCCACTTTGCGAACATTTACAGCGATGATTTGCCATTTTTGTTATGATGGTTTTTGTAGCATTGTATTAATTAGCAAAGTGTACCAGTCTTTTGCGTGTGTGTGACATTCTTACTCATACAATTGATTAAAATATGTCTTATAACATTTTTGCAATTTGGTTAATTCAATTCAAGTTACGTCACGTTCTATAGTTAAAAGTGACTATTAGCTTATTATTAAAGAGATATTATAATTAATCGATCCATAAACTTGATAGCCAAAGAAAATGCAAATACACATATTGCCAAAAATACATTCACAAGTACTAAAGATGTTTAGTTATTTAATTATTGCAATCATTGTAATCGTTGTTGTAATATGATAAACTTAATAGTTGTACATGTAGTAAGCATGTGTCTGCAATCGGAACATGAACGAGGTTCACAAATTCCCTAGCATGATAACGCAATTGCAATACGTGTAATGCCACATATTTCGATTCACCGCCACGTCAGCAATAGTCGACTGGTAATAAAGTTATATAGATCTACCATTCTTGGAGAGTATTCGTACGTTCGCCAGTTAAAACACGGCGGGGTTATATAAATTATTCTATCGCTTGAGAATGGTACGAAAATTAAAAATATATTATAATATATAAATCTATGTACGTAAATTCGTACAATTATCCGCAATTCAATCCTGCCCTTTCCTGAACTGTCCCTTACTTCGTTTCTAAATTTTTCAATCGTCGCAATCTAACGTACACCAAAAACACTCCATCCCCAGAGATACTTGTGTGTTTCAATAAATATACTTTATTAGAATTCCACATAAACCTACGAATTCGAGCTGCTGCTCACAGATACAAAGAGAAAACGAACTATACACTACACGTACACTACACTACACATATATATATATGTATAAATCATGGAAATCAACGCAATCTTAATCCAGCAAACTTTCAAACTCCAATATCGTTGTGATAACAGATATGGAATGTAAAACAGTGTTTTATTTATTCGTTTGATAGAAAGTGACAGTGATAGAACAAAAAGGAAGGGGGCACAGCGGTAAGATAATTAAAGGAATACATTTTCCTTTCCTTCCTCTCGCGATATATTTCTCGTCCGCGTTCGTCAAGCTCTTTCCAAATGTCGCTTTTTAAGCATCATCGTGTTCTGTCTGTATAGTAGAAGCGAGCGTGGCACGTCAAAAGCAGCCAACTCGCGCGCGAATACATTTTTCAACCTGTCTAATTATCTGACTCTTGAAAGGTCCGCCGGGACTCAATTTCACTGAAATTCATTCGCTGGGTAGTATTCTCCAGTGATTTTTGATAATAAAAGTAGCATTTCGCTAAAGGAGAATCGCTCGGACGTATTTACTATTTCCAGTTACTCGCCGTTACGATTGGTGCAGGCCGTATTTCGCCTGATAGTTACACAGGTGCGATAAATAGTTGTGTGCTTAATATAATTATTTGTATCGCGCCTATTGCAGCGTTACTTTTCACCATGCTATTCATTGTCGAATAAATGTGACTGGCTACACAAAATTTCGATGCATCTGCTGAAATTCTGTGAACAAAAATTTCTACATTGGGTATTGATTTCCTTTCTAAAAGACTCGACAGGTTTTATTATCAAAAGTGATTATATTTGACGTTCAGTTCAACAGCATTAGTTCCCGCACGAAGGGAATCAAAATTTGAAACGGATATTTCTTTGAAACTGACGTAATTCTCCGACCGGTGATATTTAGTCAGGAACGTACGAACAATGATACGATGAAGCAGTACGAGTAGGGATAACAGTAGATGTAATAAAGATTATCCAATTTCAATTGTTTCATTTACATGCAACACGGTTCAATAACGCGAAGAATTTTTAAATGATTCCCCATATAGGTCCCCGCGTTTCAATAAATCGTAATTAATCTACCTTTAATTGAATAATTAAACGTTCTTTTCGCGCAATGAAACAGTGTGAAGGAAAACATTCCTACGAGCAGTGTGCTGGATATCATTTTTCGAGTGAAGTTTCATATCGCATCGATGGATCTCGTATGGAGTGCATGCATAGACAATGCGGAAGCCGGTATGGTTAAGATAACCCGGAATTAATTTACCCATCGAGCAATACGCATATCGGACGAGGTATAACTCGCGAATAAACTGCACAGGTACATAGTTGGATGCGTTCAAATGGAATCAAAACAACCTTCTGTAGGAGGTAAAACAAGTATTGGACCTGTTAAAAACAAATCGTTGCGTACTATTCGTCGTTGATTTTATAATACGTGCCAGTTCATATAAACGTCCCTCTGCGAGATAATTATGTACTATAAAGTATTTATGAAGTAAACAATTTGCATACGTATTTATGTGTCTCCCTCGTAGGAATGAGACATCTCCTTTTTGCAAATGTTTATTAACACACTTTGCTGCGGTGTCGTATAAACGTGGTAGGTATGT
This sequence comes from Nomada fucata, assembly GCA_948146005.1. Classification (NCBI taxonomy): domain Eukaryota; kingdom Metazoa; phylum Arthropoda; class Insecta; order Hymenoptera; family Apidae; genus Nomada; species Nomada fucata. The sequence continues at coordinate 13,587,340 of OX411276.1, forward strand.
TATGTGGACTTCTTTTTTTATTTGCGTGGTTGTGTGAAGCACGAGCAGTTTAAAAATCCCTAAAGAAATCTTTGGAAACGGCAGCGTTGAATATAAACTAGCCTGACAGTGAGCTTTCGCGACTTACGTTTCGATTCGAGTATCATCGATTCGATTTACATAAATTACAGTTACTGTAGACATTCTAGATATTGTTCCTACAGTTCCGTTAATATCGATCAGGTGGAAAGTATCCTACGTAATACAAGTAAGTAACATATATTGTACCTTCTACATATTATTTATTGTGATATAGTAAAACCAGCTATAACATATTGTACTAGATTAAGTAGAAAGTTAGTCAAATCTAATATCGTTTCATTAGTTATCTAGTTGAGTATTCTGTGATCAATATATTCAAATTTAATTGAAACCCTGTCTACTCTTATTTTATAATTACAATGAAAATAGTATAGGTATTCGACAAGGATTTTTGAATTTTAACAAATAAGGACGGTAAGCTGAACATAGTTGGAATTAAATTCTAGTTGCATAAAAGTTAGAAAACTTTCATATAATAACAGAGATTTATAAGTACGTGTACGAAAAGTTTATCGAATGCCGTCAAAAAGTTTATAATTACAAATGTGCCAGCACACAGCTTCGCTATAACCTAATTAAACAAGACGACTAGAAGAATTAAGTATCTTCTAATTTGAAAGCTAGCTAACTCGCGAACGAAATTTTGCTGGTAATTGAAAAATAGTTCAGTAATTTTCTTAAACGATACAAAACCGGAAATGTTATTTATCTAAATGTATTAGAAACGAAACCTTCAAGAAAGTTTGTCGCAAAATTAGATTATAATTGTGTTTTTTTAAAGTGAAGGTAGTTCCTCCTTTTATCATTATTAAATACTTATTCGTAACAGGAATATTTTAATGAATCAAAATACGATTAATTATTCAAAGGTATTTGAATAATTTCATTTCAGACTATACCTGCAGACACAATTGCATTTACATCAGTCATATTTTTCTGTAAATTTGTACAATCCATATCTTAATCTTTTGATTTATTGAACGCAAAGCAATGTTATATCCAAATATCCAAAACGTTACTAATTTGACTAATAAGACATATAAGATTGCCACGTTTAAAATTAAGTCAACTTGTTTAAGAATAATCTTCTGAAAGATTTAAAATTGTAAAGCATCACTGTTCGCGCGCAACGACTCACAAATTTGTCATTTGCACGACAGTCTAGAAACTTTTGCCAAGTTTTTACCGTAGACTGCAACTTCTTTCTTACAGCTGTGGCACATTCCGTGCTATCCGCGCTTCATCCATTGTTCATCGCTGCAGGCTCGCAGAGACGGATGGATAAATTAGCCGTTTAATTCGCGTTTAATTAAAGTACAACCCTGCTGCCCTCTAATAGCTATCACAACTAATTCCACGATACCTCGTTAATTGTTAATGCGATTATTCAACAAATGGATGGTGCGAAAGATTAAATTTTGTATTTTCTACCTTCCAATCGTTTTATATATTACTTATGGCTATTTCAAGAAGATTGCCGAGTTTTATCTATATATATGTAACGTTTTTATCACATAATTGCCAGTTGAATGTCGTTTAAAATGATATAATATAAAAATGGATTACATACAAATTAAGATACTTAACTACACTCAAATGTGAGATTTCTTGATTAAATTATTTAATCAATTAAATACCCCTGCGGTTTCAAAGCCAAGTTTCAAAGCAGTTCAGCGAATCAATCTTATCAAGAATGCCAATCAACTTACAAATCACAGTAATACATACGTAAGTGTTTCCCAATTTAACAATTCGAACAACGTAAACGTAACCCGTTTGATCGTGCAAATCCATTTTTATCAACAGACAAGCTGCGGGCAACGTTCCACGCGAATGCGAGGAAAACAAAAGCGAAACTCATCTTAATTATTTTCTGAAAAATCGTCTCACCTTCTGCTAAATTTACCGCTGCATTGCGCCGATTAAACTATACAACCTCTCCCCCCCCTCCCCCCCCCCAATCCCGCAACCCTCCACGACATAATGCAAATCAAATTTGAAATTTAACCAACCACGACCACCGACATCAAAGCTTCACAATGCAAACTTGAACACATCATCACCTCGCGCGATTTATCCATATTACCAGCCCGTTACCGCCGAACGTTATTCCGCGAGTACGTTGCACGCGAGGCGAACGATGCGAGCACCAGCGAATTAAATGGCTAATTCGCGACTATTCCAATTAAAACACACGGAGTCGTCACGGAGGAGATTTCGTAGGTGGGCCGAGCGTGTGCCGTCCGACGCTTTGGACTTTCGCCGGTATTGATTACAAATTCAGATAACATAACGAGCAAACGACCGATAATTATCGCGCTCTCCCGGCCGAATCTCGTCGAGTGATTTAATCAACTTCGTACACCAATGTAACACGTGTGTACGCAGGCCGGGCAAGCGGTCGCATATTAAGCGGCGGCGGTCTTTAACTGGCGTTAACCCAGTTGAGGGGTGATTACGAAACTCGTCATTCACCAATTATAGCCCGTGGAACGGTCAATTTCGAGCCGTAAGAAAAGTCGAGCCGCCCCGTGAATATTTCAATGACTGCCTATCCGCATCGATAAATTCGGACAGGTTCAGACGATGTTCGGAATGCCAGGAATAACCGTGGTCTTCCTGCGAGTGAGTAGCATGATTTATAAGCGGTTTCGACGTCTTGCGTTCGATGAAAACTACGCGAAGACCGGAGCCCTCGTTTCTTTCTTATTATTTTGAATCGCTCGCACCCCCATGGAATTAGTGGCGAGTACTGTGCATGACTCAGATGCAGTAAACGTTGAGTCTATTAGGGAGCATGCTGTTCCTATTTGGCGACGCTTCGTTTGTTTCGCGTTCAATTGGCGTAATAGGTGCCATCTGTAATAATATTCAACAAAATCAAGCTTCGGCATATATCACGCAAAATTAATTCTACCATCCCACGCGGGGATAATTTACACCGCGAGGCATTGAGCTAAAATGTAGAATATTTTCAGGCGAAAAGCAACGGTTATTGCTTTCCTAAGTAACAGAATTATTTTAATTTCGCGAAAATTAATTCCATTAATCGGATAGGTAATGCAGTACTGAGAGCAATATTTCACTGTGACAGGTGAATAAAATAATGTCGTCACGAAATTGTGAGCACGTCTTTTACTATGAATGACAGTCACAAATATAATATAAATTTGTTAGACGCAAAATGTTAAGTCGTGTGAAAGGAATGATTCATTTTTGTACGTACGTAATTACAGCTACACAATTGGAAATGCTGCGTTTCCATCGAATTCTTTCCAGCACAATCCACGCCACTCCGTTCGCATTAAAATTTTCTATTTAAAAAATGTCTATACTTTCACGGAACACTCCCACGTAATTATGTGAAATACATTCTACCAATTCAATTTACACCACGCGTATTTGCTATTTCTGCCCGCGGAACGACGCATTTTATTGAAATGATTAAATTGCCTGTTGACTCGAAAAGATAACAGAAAATATCCGCGCATGGGTGTACTATGAACATACAAGAACGCTGGCCCCGGAAGAATGTAACTCGTCGACAATTTTCTCTTATTTCGTGGCCACTTCCTTTATTACGTATTATTTCCCCTCGTTCTTTCATTTTCTCCTACCTCATCTACCCGTTGACCTGTTTGCTTCCGTTCTACGTTTTGCTCGTATTACCAGCGTTTCTCTTGCGCCTTGCTTTCTTCTGTCTGCTTCCTTATACGTTTCATCCGCTCGTGGCCACGATAAAAGTGATCGGGCGCTAACAGAAAATTGTCTGCAACTTACGACTGCCTTCCTAGAAGACAATATGTGCGTAAGACGTCGACGTCCGTCTAGCACGCGATACAAATGTCATTGCTTATTTTGTTTATACGACGACAAATATTCGGGCGTTCACATTTTCACGTCAGGTCAGATAAATGTTCCACGACCGAAGCGAGAAGTTGTTACTTCAATTAGGTATAATTTTTCAGGCCTGACGGGGCAATCCATTTTTTCTTTGCAAAGAACAATGGAACACGTCCATTAATGTAAGTACATTTGTAATAGCGTTCTTGTTAAATACAGAAAGAAGCCGTCCTATAAAATGTTCACAGCGAAATATTTTCGTGATTCCTCCGCTTATTGAATCTGCGAAAGTATATTTTTTGAAAGAATGAAATGGGATAAATATGACAGGCAGAAAAAGTGATTATATTCTATGGTGCACCTTCAACATCGATATATTGTATTTCACTATATGCATATCATCCAAGACTGTTTAAATTCGTATTTGGGTCAGTCTGCGTTGCTTGTATCAAGATTTTAGTTTTAAAAACAGTTGTAAAAGGAACACAAAGTGCAATAGCAACGGTACATGCCATCGCAAATACAGCGTTACTCGAATAAACCTGTATGTATTGAAAAACTGCAGCAGAAGATTTTGTATGGTTTTCCGTTTCAAGAAATTGAACATACAAAAACGATCTCTCCATATTTGATGAAAATCCAGTTTTCGTTTATTCTTCGCATTCCTATTTATACCGAATATTTGTTTCGTTTCCATTGACAACGTTAACTATTAGCTCAAAGAAATAGTGAAAGACTCAAATTGTCACCGTCCTTTATTGGTAAGCATGGTTGTTATAGGCATCCCTGTGATATTTTTGCTGTATTCATGTTAGTGCTTAAATGAATAAGCTTGCGTTTAATAAATTATAAACCGACAGGGTGCACAAAATGAAGAAACGTAACTGGCAAATAAAATAGAATTAAAGAACCACGATCCACAGCTCGCAATATAATCCAAGGGATCATTATTTAAGAAATTATTATCCTAGTCGACGTAAATGCACTTTTAAAACTAACTGCATATCTGAATGATTCATCGCAGCAACAATGCTTGTCGGCAGCACAAACGTTGCTTATTTGCTTGTAGTCGTTACGAGCAGCCCGTTTAACTTTAAGCGCGTCAACTAAAGCGCGTTAAGCTTTAGTTAATAGTACAGCTCTGGCTGAAATGTTAGTTTTGAAGGTATAATTCGTAGACTATAGAATTCCATGGAAAGGTTACGGGCCACATTTCCAATTCATAATGTCGCTACCGAACAGTTTCGATTCTTCAAAATAATGTTGCATAGCGTATTCATGGGGCTCGTTTCAACGAGTAAGGTATTCTATAATACTTAAAAAAAGTTGCATCGTTCGAAAGAATAATTACATACGTTTCAATGTCACCTATAATATCTGCGTATACGTGCAACTCTATCATAACCTACTTGTTATTTTGCGTCCCGGGCAATTTCCACGACGGCAATTAATTTACTTACAAACTTGCATATTAAAATTTCATACCGTTTCTTTTTAGCATACTCTCGTCTACTGTGTGCAGTGTTGGAAAATTAGCGAATGCTTATGTAAATTTGCAATTGGCCTACTTCCCCAGTCCCTTTGCATATTGATGACGTTTTAAAATTCGTTCACAGTGAACGCGACATTCAATCTTTAACAAAAACTTCATACAGATAAAATTATTTTCTATTGTTCAATCGATACAAGTCAATTCTTAACATTAAACGAGAAGTCGGCTGATACACTTTTCATACAACATGTATGTATATAATATACGTATAATTTCTGAAAGGCTTAGAGCAAAAGACAGTATATTATTTTGTTATTGAGACAGAAACAAACAATTCAAACGGCAATATGGAACTTGTATTGTGTCGCCGTAGGTCTGAATCAATATTATTCTCGTTTCGTGGAATGTTTCAAGCCCGAATAATTTTTATTATTAACAACATAAGATTAATAATAATTATATACATAGATTCATCAGCGTGTTATTTGTTACAAGTGATACAATATTTTACTTCATTAAACAAAGTTATTATGAAGAACAAATTTATTTTTCAAATATTTTGTCCGGGATAGCGCGAACGCAGTCCCGACTAACAAAAATTATACGCCCGAGATATCCACATTAGGGATATTCGCAAGGGTCAGCTCAACCTTAGTGCAATGGAAGAGCCTCGCCCTGGAGGAACCGCCTTGGTGATCACGGTATTCTCTGCGCCAGGTAAGTATGCTTTCTTTCGTTTCTCAAGCGTATTTATAAACCTACGAGCGGATTTTACTTTTGGGAAAGCAGTGGATTTGAAACGCCTTATAGCGGCGTGTGCGTGAAGTAACATATCTATCCCCTCCGCGCACATCTTATGTCATAAAATTAAACGGTTTAACAGTGCTGACATTAATAATTATTACTTTGTATATTTTGTATATGTTTGTTTAAGAATATTTTTGCATATTTTACGTTTACATTTATTTGTATATTTTAATATACAATATATTTTCATAGAAATTTTGCTGTTTTTACATTCATACAATATTGTTAGTGTTTTTCAGAGCATATAAATTTGAACAGTTATAATGATTTTTGTTAATTTTTGTTAATTCTCAAATAACAATATAGAATCATATTATAGATATTATACTGATTTTGCTTCGTAAATGTTTTAATATTCTCATTAATTACAACATGTGTACCTATCAAAGATTGCAAATGATATTCTCTATATAATAACAATGGAATTATTAAGACGCGCGTTGCATATATAAAAATCTCTACGAAATAATGGAATGAAACAAATAACGTAACTGACAAGGCAGATATAAGCAGCAGTTTCAGGTTTACACTCCCAAAACAGCAACCTGTGCCACTAATTACGGCATATTGATAAATGTGTGTGTGCAAATAAATGGTGGCCGGCACATTGAATTTCGAACGTTGGAACATTTAATTGAACATTGTTCCGAGCAAACAACATGGTTTCGCGAAAATGCTGAGCATCGATAAATCTAAACTACCATTTCCTCATGGCGTTCGATAAGAAATGGACAAAATGAACGAAATTAGTTAATAACAATTCAGGCATTGATAAAATCTCAACACCAAACAGACTACATGTGTACGTAATTGATAAATGTGATTGGTGTATAATTGATCAAGTTAATGAAACGATTGATTATGAGACTTGTTTCGAAATTATCAATACATTAAGTTTGATACCTTCGTATCAATTGTTGCAAATAACTATGCAAATAATTTGAAAATAATTGAAATAAATGACTACTGCATGATAACATCTCTATGCAAATAAATGTAAAGCTTAAAGTAGGCAGTAGGAAGTTAATAATCTTGTTTTAAACAATAAAAACAATAAAATCAAGATTCGTAATGAAGTTTATAGACTAACTATTCGAAGAATGAGATTAATAATTTGGCAGATGATCAGTATTGTGCTGTCCTGTTGAATTCAGATAAACTATATCCGAGCAACTATTAGGCAATATTTTGCCAAACCTTGATTGTCAATAATCAACTCAAACTAAATGTCTATTTATTTATGATCAAGAGACCCATACGTGCATGCACTGAAATAATGTGCACTCAATAATATACATAGTCACTAACTGTTAACATACATAGTTACTGCACTGCTGTTATGAAAGATATGGTTTCAACCACGCATATTGTTGACAAGTTAATAAAATAAATAATACATAATTCAACAAAAAAAGGAGCTACTAAAACTATTCATTTAATGGTTTTATAAAAAATACAGATATACCCAAAATATTAATACGGACACAAAATACTGCTCGTTCAGTATTACAAATGTTTTTAATACGTACTTAACTCTTAATGCTTCAAAGTAAAACAATGAAGAAGGGAGATTATCTCACAGAGACCCGTTGCCATCAATGCTGTCAACCAGTCTCTCGACTGTCGGGAGTTCATCAGACGGCAAAGGGGTTCAACGTGGAGTTCAGAATTCTAAATATAACGTACATATTGTATTCCCGTGGTCGAACATAATGAGTCTTCGTGGCGACAACGGTGGTTTACAAAGAAATCGTCGACCAGATCGTGCGCCCGCTCGTCGCAACACCTGTGATTTGCGACGAAACAACCCCCGCCCCACTCCCCGCTAGTTCACCCTCTACGTACAACGTGGAAGGTTCACGTGAATCGCCAGCCCGACAGTGTGCATTAACCACACGTTCGTATAATACGTATAAAGCCATGCATGCCGAAGTACAGGGTGGTTCAAACTTCAAATTATTCGCACTAAAAGTAGTCCAGGTGCAAAAGCATTAGACAATCATGTCACCTATTTTCTAATGTTTATTTGAACATATATAGTTAGATCATCTTATTTCATACAGATTTTCGATAGTTTTACTACTCGCTGTTGTAACATATATTTTGTTTCATGGAGAATGGTCACCATCGAATTATCCGAGAATCCCTTTAAATACCGCCTAACGTTTGCACCGATCGGTGAAATAAAGAACGGCTTAGGGCATTTCCAAAAATAGGGAATAAATAATTTCTCCGACAATGAATGACGACAATATTTTCTAAAATATACCCACAGATGATTAGTTCTACATTCGCAATTTCGATTCACTGTAGAACGCAATTCAGGAGAAGCATATATCCGCGACTGGCCGCCATGAAACACGCCCAAACTATTTACTCCGAACTATTTGATCACCACACTCAATATAATCTAACTTGAGCCCAATCACCCCCCATCGAGAGCAAGGAAACGCTAACCCAAAAAGGGGGCCCGATCGTCCATCATTTAAACCATTCTCCAATCGGACTTCGAATCAGTTCAAGCAATATACACCTTTCTATGGCGTATTTCTGTAACTGTTTGAAGCGTCATTCTGATAAACCTGCTTTCTATTAAAAAAGACGGGAACTGCCCCTAACGAAAACCCTTCCGTCTTCCCTTTCGCATCGTAACGGCGCACAGTGTACACCATCAAGTAACAGCTCCACCACGGAACGCCCTGTACAGGGTGAGCCGATTTTTTTCTCCTATTCACCACACTTCGACAGCCGAGCGCAGTGCAGCGTAGGCGTGGAGGCGCGTAGAAAGGCGCAAAGTGGCGGTGTGTTGCAGGAGATTTTTGTGGTCGCGTGCGCCGTTGCATGACGTCCGTATTGCACACGGCATGCCACCCTTCCTTTTCTTACCTGCCGAACACACCGATGAAAACGACGCCCGCGCCGTCGAGACGCGTCCCTACACCCGCGCGGCCGATATTTAACTCGACGATTTCTGACCACTTCTCGGAATTACGCCGTTTTTCGGGCTAACGACGCCGACCCTCGGATGGATTTAATAACGCACGCGTCACGCGCCCGATACGATCTCGATCGATCCGACCGCGTGGCTATTAAGGATTTCACGAGACGGCAAGGCAAACACGACGATGCCTCACGCGGGTACGCGCGATATTGTTAACGAGTTTGGTGATTTTCGTACGTACGTTGGTTGCGCGCGGTGTGTGTGTGTGTCGGGGGTTCTTTGAGGGGCGTGAAAATGCTACCGATGTAAATAGAGATCGGGCGAAGTAGACAGTTATGAGGGATGGACAGGTGCGCAAGATATGCTCTACAGACAGCTGTACGGTGTTTTCGTTTTTTTTTTCGTACAAATTGGTCAACGGCGGAAGAAATATTTGGGGAATGGACGATTCGTTTTCTGGGTTTCGGTCGGTCGCTGTGTTTGCACGAGGAAATGGGAATAATAGACGTGGAAATATAATGTGTAGTTGCGTGAATTGATTGGAGCTGTCGTGATGGGAACGTTATACTTGATGGGCGGATGCCATCGCGAAACAGAGAGATAATACATTTGTCGAGAAAGAATACGCGTTGCTAAGAAAATAGTAATTATTATATGAAATTAGCTCCTTGATCTAGTAAATTAATTTGATTTATTTAATTAATTCTTATGTTTGAGATAACCTTGCATGGAATGAGTGAAGAACTTTCCCACGCTTATTCTTCTTCTTCTTTCGTTTACTCGCATTGCAATCGTCGTATTAAATATCTGCTTCGAATATTTTAACATTTAACTCGGACCGAGATATTATCCAGTAATACCTAACACGTACCTACACGACTTTCAGGTGGAACGATGTACAACACTTGGACATGTCGTAAATTTTAATAAATGGTATGAATGAATTTCATTCATCTGGTTTGCAAATAGTTTGGGTTAATATCATTAAAAATGCGCATCAACAATATCGTAGCAACTATTAGGCAAGTTTGTTTTGCTTGTAATGCCAGACCGGGGAAATATGTAAGCCCGCGAATCATTAAAACGAGGCATTTCAACGGCTCCCTAAGAAGCTTAAAGATTTAGTGATCCACAGAGAAGGGGGGCCACCGCATTTTCTGTATAAATATAACACCCCAAAGCGGTGAATTGCTTCGTCTCAATTGCACGAAACCACATTCACCCGGGCATCTTATAAATTTTACATTGGTCGTTAAAGATTTGAAGTTAGAAGATACGATTGATAATTATATTATTATTAGTAAATTAAAACACCTGGATGATCGAGATCTCAGGGTAATCAGAACTTAGTTAACCGAGATTCTACTGTGCATATACATATTCGATATAATTTTGTTACAAAATATTTCCTCCTTTCGCGAAAAATGCCGGCAATATCGCACGAGCGAAAATTCTAAATCACGGCGCCGATGGATCTGTCCATGATACCTGATACTCCATCGGGAAGAATCGAAATGATTGGAACCAAAAATACAGTGGATCAGATATTGGTAACTTTTGTTTAAAGTGAACTAGTGCGCGTATACTCATCGAGGAGTGTGCACGAAATTAAAGTAATCCAGGATGATTCGGCGAGGGCGGCTATCATATGTCATCTATACCTGTACACCTGGCCTCCTGCTGGGAAGACTCGCGAACTAGCCTAGTTTACAGACACTTCTGTGCGCGAGCATGCGTCGAATACGGGTGCACGACTAGTGGAAGTATGTGATTAAAACTTTCGTCGCAATTTCTAGCACGTAAAACTCCCAGCCAAAGCGCAGAGAAATTTAAACACGTTTGTACACACGAGTCGAGAATTGTGTTCGACAGTGGCCAGACCAACTGGCACGCCTGCGGGGATTCTTCAATTGTCCCTTTCGCTTCCACGACTCCAATTTGATTCTGAAACTGCTACGCGATAATTACCAACTTTTTCGTTTTACCTTTCGCCGTCGTGAAAACTGAAGACAAATGTTTTAATTATACGTTAAGAAACGTTTCGTAAAATGTGGAGATATTGTGAAACTAAAACTTGGGATGCTCTGATAATTTGTTGCACAGGCTAATTATATTATTGTATTTAAATACTTGCGTATAACTTATGCGCATTATTTCAATCACCTATTTCCCAAGATATTATTCTCCTACCATTAATCTCGCCTTATAACTTATAGCAGTAATTATTTTTGTCCTATAACTGGTATATCTAGAAATTATTTACAACCCCTGCTTCGTACGTTTTAATAAAAGGGAAACAATTTTACTTCGAAGGAAGTTTATAGTCTTCACGGTAAACAAGTTCACAAGTCTCAAGATTCTCGATCCAAGAATGCTTTGAATGCTGCTAAAACTCCATAAACTCTCTCTCGCCTGCGTTTAAAATAAGTAACGTTTTAAAAAAATTTCGCAACGTCTCTATCGTGTTTAATGTTCAGTAAACGGGCCCAATTTCATGGGATCGCGGGGGTAATTAAATACTTCAAGATTTAATCTCGACATCGGATCGCAACAAATGGTTCCAAGCAATTTCTTTTCCTCCGTGGATTATATCTTCTGGTACGCGAATCAGAGGGACCTATCGACGAACACGAGCTGGCAATTAATTTATTGTACGTTGGAGCGCGTGCGTATAAATCAGATACGAACGTTTAATCAGTTTAGAAAATTTCTCGTTCTGAACGACATGTGCCAATGGGACAGGATGGCGTGCAAGGAATTTACGTGCAAAATTCCGCACGATGCTGGAATTACGTTTCCGTCTGATATCTATCCTCCTTCTATCCAGCTTTAGTCCAATTTTCTCAAGCTTTTCTACATCGTTCGAGAAAATAATGAATTCTCGCACTTCTTCTGTCTTTTCGTCCTTCTGGCGCGGTATTCCGTCTGGAACTAGCCCGACGATTCTCAAAGCGGTAAAAATTCTTTGCAACCCGTGCAGACGGCAGAAACGAAAACCTAACGAACATTTATGGGAACAGGCGTACAAATTCGTAGATCAAGTACTGTTATAATAAGAATATTTAGTGCGAAGATTTCCCCGACGCACGTGCGGAGCGCAGAATATTTTGCGACAGGTGTGCCATTAGCACTCGTTCACTTGTTTCGTTTTTTACAATCCTCCTTGAATACGCAGCATAAAATATAGGCGAAAGTATCTTCTTCGTTTTTGCTGAAATAAATCGTATCGTTTTAATTTTCAGTCCCAACGATATTTTGCTTTTGCAATCATTTACGTTATCGCAGATGGAGTTTATTTCGTTTCTTAAATTTTCCCCAGAAGACTCGGAAAGGATGATTATGTTGTTCTTCGGTAAATGAACAACAAAACTGTCGTATTATTTTACAAAATACGACGTGGATACTACTCTTGCGTGGAAAATAGGAGAAGAAAGAAAATTTCATTTCGATGCACTATTCATAATATTATCACATTTGTTTAAAAGTTAGACATAAAA